>CM050509.1:41601779-42801779 GCA_027563665.1 Antrozous pallidus | reverse complement strand
GTAGGCCCCTTGGTGGTCAGTGCATGTCAGAGCAAGTACTCGTTCTGCTGTTTGGTTGATTTGAATATTAGTATTTTATTATATAGGACTACACATTCATGCACTGGTGGGGTTCCTCAGCCTGCCCTGTGTCTCTCTGATATTCCCTGAAGGGTTTAGGATTGCAAGAGGGTGCAGACCAGGATGAGGGACCACAAGAGGTCTCCAGGGTGTGTCCGGCCCATCTTGTCCAGTCCCGAAAGGCCAGACCCCAGCAACAATATAACCTACCAGTTGGAACATGTGCCCCCTGGTGGTCAGTATGCATCATAGTTACTGGTCGAATGGTCGCTTAGGCTTTTATATATAAAGATTATTCCCTATGCTGTACTTTCATCCCCATGACTATTCGGTAACTACAAATTTATACTTAATCCTTTCACCTTTTCTCCCATTCCCCCAAATCCTTTCTCATCTGGGAACTGTCAAAATGTTCTCTGTATCTATGAGTTTGTTTCTGTTCTGCTAGTTCATTTACTTTGTTTTTTATATTCCATATATAAGTGAAATCATATGGCAGTTGTCTTTCTCTGACTGACTTATTTCACTTAGCCTACTACCCTCTAGGTCCATCCATGCTGTTGAAAATAGTAAGATTTTTTTTATGGCTGATTCATATTCCATTGTATGTATGCACTGCTTATTTATTCATTCATTTATTGATGGACACTTAGGTTGCTCCCATGCCTTGGCTATCTATATATATAAAACTCTAATATGTAAATAGACCGAATGGTGGAATAACCGAACAACTGAACAACCAGTCACTATGATGTGCCACTGACCACCAGGGAGCACGCATGGACATGGTGGTGTTGGCAACAGACAACAGAGCATGAAACATGGCAGGTATTGGCCGTGGTAGGATAGTGGAACAGGTGAGGGGAGGCACCAGACCAAGGTGAGGCGCCAGTCACTATTATCAGGGCAAATCTCTGGTGGTTACTGAAAATCCTTGCTCCCACACACCGCAGTCATGCCCAGTGCTTGCACCTGCTTCTGGCGCCAAAGTTGCAACTTGCACCCTCTGCCAGCATTCGGCACCAGCCCTGATTGCTCAGTACCATCAGCAAGTGTGAGTGGTGGCTGCCAGCCCTGATTGCCCCTGAGGGCACTGGCCCTGATTGCACATGCTGCTGGTGCTGTCCTCAGTTGCTTCATGCCATCAGCAGGTGCAAGGGGGGCCAGTAGCAGCAGCAGAGAAAGTGGGGCTGCTGGCAGACAGGGGATGAGGAGGATGGGCCAAGACCTGCCCCTGTGCCCACCGCAGCCTTGCTGCCCACAGTTCCTTTCAAGGTGCATGGACTCATGCACTGGGCTCCTAGTTATAAATAATGCTTTAATGAACATATGGATGCATACATATTTTCAAATTAACGTTTTGGGTTACTTTGGATAAGTATTCAGAAGTGGAATTGCTGGTTCCTTTTTTTGTATCTCATTATAGCCTTTGTTTTAAAATCTATTTTGTCTGGTATAACTATTGCTATTCCAGCTTTTTTTTTTTCATTTCCATTTTTTATGAAATATTTTTTTCTGTTCTTTTACTTTTAGTCTGTGTATGACTTTCAATTTGAAGTGAGTCTCTTGTAGACAGCATATGTAAAACAGCATTATTAGTCCATTTGCATTTAAAGTAATTGTTGATAGTTATGTATTTATTACCATTTTATTATTCATACATTTTATCTTTCTCTTTTCTTCTTCTCAGAGAAGACCCTTTAACATTTCTTGTAATACTTGTTTGGTGGTGATTAGCTTCTTTAGCTTTTCCTTGTCTAAAAAGCACTTTATCTGTCCTTTGATTCTAAATGATAGCTTTGCTAGGTAAAGTAATCTTGCTTGTAGTTCCTTGTTTTTCATCACTTTGAATATTTTGTGTCAATCCCTTTGTCCTGCAAAGTTTCTGTTGTGAAATCAGATGATAGTCTTATGGGAGCTCCCTTGTAAGTTACTAACTGCTTTTCTATTGCTTATTTTGTCTAACTTTTGTTTGGCATTTTAATTATGATATGTTTTGGTATGGACCTCTTCAGGTTTATCTTGTTTGAGACCCTCTGTGCTTATTGGATTTGTATGTTTATTTCTTTCACCAGATTAGGGAAGTTTTCTGCCATTATTTTTTCAAGTTTTTCGATTCCTTGCTCTCTCTCTTCTTTCTGGCACCCCATGATGCAATGTTGGTATGCTTGAAGCTGTTACAGAAACACCTTACACTCTTCTCATTATATTGCTGTTTTGATTGAGTGTTTTCTTTTTCCTAATCACTCAAATTGCTGATTTGATCCTCTGCTTTATCTACTCTACTACTGATTCCTTGTAATTTATTCTTCATTTCAGTTAGTATGTTCTTCATTTCTAATTGGTTCTTTTTAATGTTTTCTATCTTCACTTTTATGTTTACTATCTCTTTGTTGAAATTCTCAATAAGTTCATCTGCTCTTTCCATAAGTTCATTGAGCATCCTTATAACCAATATTTTGAAATCTGCTGTGATAGATTATCTCCATTTTATTTAGTTCTTTTTTAGGAGTTTTGAGGCACATATCTTTGTCTCCTCATTTGGGCTATGTCCCTGTCTTTGTGTCTATGTCTGTGTATTAGGTAGAGATTGTTTTTGGAAGAGTGTCCTTATATAGTAGGTGTTGTGTTGGGCCTATTGGCATAGCCTGCTCAATTACCCCTAGCTGGGCACCCAGGTGTGCTACCTATGCACGCTTTGTGTACTCTCCTATTGTAGTTTGGCCTTGATAGCTGTTGCCACATCAATAGCAGAGATTTATCCCTAGGCCAATGGGCTGTGAGGACTAGCTGCCATTACCATGGAGGATCTGCTGTTCAACTCTACAGATTAGGACTTATTTCAGCAGGTCTCTGGTGATGGATGAGTTCACACCTTGATTGTGTCACTTGTGCTTTGGCATAGTCTGAAGTGATCCACTGGGTATAATGCCTCTGAGGCCACTTGCTTCCTATGCCCTGTCCTGGACCACCCATTAATAACTGTAGAGTGATATCCAGATGATTGCCACTTTGATTGAACTTAGAGATGTCCATTAGGGATCATAATGCAAACCAAGGCTGGCTGATGCTGGTGCTGGTACTGAGGCTACTTACTAAGAAGTAGGGGGCATACCCAGGCCAGATGTTGCTTATTTGAGACTAGAGGCCTGGTGCATGAAATTCATGGATGGAGGGTTCCTCTCAGCTCAGCCTGCACCCTCTCTAATCTGGAACTGCTGGCTCCTAACTGCTCACCTGGTCACCCCTAACTCACCCCCCCTGCCAGCCTGATCATCCATAACAGCCTCTGCCTGCCAGCCTGATTGCCCATAATTGCCCCCCTGCTTGCCTGGTCACCCCTAACTGGCCCCCCTCTGCCAGCCTGGGCAGCCCTCACTGCTCCCCACTGCTGACTTGGTCACCCCTCACTACCCACCCCTGCCAGCCTGGTAGCTGCCAACTGCTGCCCCCCCCCACCAGCCTGGTCACCTCTCACTGCCCTCCTTGCTGGCCTGGTCACCCGATGCAGCTTGCTGTTCAGTCATTTGACCAACCCTCCCTAACCCCGCTGCTGGTCTGGTCACCCCACATAGCCTGCTGTTCGTTTTTTACTGTGAGGGTGTCCTGACCAATTTGTATATTACCCTTTTGTTTTATTTACAGATATTTTATGAAAGGCCACAGCATGATCCAGAACAGGCCATTTGTATGAAGAAGCCACTAAAAACAGCTTGGGTGGGCAAGCAATTTGGGTGGAGCAGCACCTCATGGAATCACCAGGACCAGATGAATAGTGTGAACCAGGTTGCTGGAGACTCAGATATGGTGCACCCCTGCAAGCTCTGTATAGGGAGGGATCAGCATAGGAACATGGTGTTTCACATTTTTGTGAAATTTTTAAGCGAATTTTCAGAAATTAAGGGTTATCATTAGTAATCTCAGTTTAATCTATTTTTTTTGCTTCCATTCTCTTATTTTGAGTCTACTCACTGATTCATTTTATGCCCAGCACCAGTTGCTTAATATTTTAGGCACAAACTATACCACATTGAATTCTTTAAAACAATTATCTTTGTATTGCTTGTGTTACCCCTAATGTGTGGAAAGATGACAGAGTAAGGCCCTACCCAGTTTTGCTCAGTGGACAAAGCATTGGCCTGCAGATAGAAGGGTCCCAGGTTATATTCCTGTCAAGGGCATGTACCTTGGTTGCAGATTACTCCCAGCCCAGGCCCTGGTCAGGGCACATGCAGGAGGCAACAAATTGATGTATTTCTCTCACATCGATATTTCTCTCTGTCTTTCCCTCTTTCTTCCATTCTGTCTAAAAATCAATGGAAAAATATCCTTGGGTGAGGATTAAAAATAAAGATAGAGCCTTTATGATGCAGTTTCACCCAAATTTAGTAAATCTAAATATATTACTTTCATTGCTATCTAATGTAATATGTTTGAAAGAAATAGCTGTTGCAAAGACTGGGGAGAGCAAAAGTAGGTTTACATGGTTTATTCTTGTGTCATTATTTAATTACTAGGGACCCAGTGCATGAAATTCATGCACTGGGGGTGGGTGATCCCGCAGCCCAAGCTGCCCTCTCACACATAATGGGAGCCCTCAGGGGATGTCCTACTGACCACTCACCCCCAGCCTGCCCAAGGCTTAAGGCCTCTGCCCCGGGCATCATCCTGCAATGGGGCTGATGGCTGGCTCTGCCTCAGCCCCCACCCTCGGCCTGGGCCTTCGCCCCCCTCCCTCGGCCCTGGCCACCTCAGCCTCATCCCCCTGGTCCTGGCCATGTGCTTGCTGACTGGCTCCACCCCAGCTCCTGATTGGCTGGTGGGCAGGGCTTGTGGGTGTGGCTTGATCAGAGGTACAGTCAATTTGCATATTACTCTTTTCTTAGATAGAATTGTATTATTTTCCATTCAAACATCTGTAAACCTACTTTTGCCTACCTGATATATTCCATCTATAGCTTATCTATTAAATGATCTCTCTCTCTCTCTCTCTCTCTCTCTCTCTCTCTCTCTCTCTCCCTCTCTCTCTCTGTCATCATGTATTTATCTTCTAAAGTATCTGGGAGCATGAGCATGTGCCCTGACCAGGAATCCAACTATCTTCTTCTGGTTCATAGGTCAATGCTGAACCACACTAGCTGGGCCATTTTTTTTCTTTTAAGAAAAATAAACTAGTTTTGCTTACAATCTATATTACCTTGACTAACAGTATAAGATTTACAGAGATATCACATAAAAATTAATGGATTACCTTTATACCATACTGGAAAATGTTCTGTCACCCCAAAGCCATCTGAATTATAAAGAAATACAATGACTTAGCAAAATTCTATGCACTGAAATAATGTCATTTCAAAAAGTACACTTATATATAAACCAAAACAACAACAACACAGAATAAACAAAGAACAGTCAGTCACTGAAAGACAGTGGGCTATAAAAATATTATTCTTAGAAAAGCTCATTCCTCATGCTATTTTTTTTTTATCATGGAAGAGACAAAATGGGGACAGGGAACAATGAAATGTATTTGTGGGAAGTGAGACAAGTGAGATTATTCAACTTGTATCTCTATCAGAGATATGACAGCTTAACTATGCTTTTGATGTGCATAGTAAGATTATTATTTGCTTTTAGAAAGTATGTGGCTCTGACCATAATAAACTGCCATATAAACAAGCTTTACTATAAAATATAATTTCAGAATGCTATTAGCAGTTTGGATAAACATCACTAAAATTTCCCCCACAATAAAGAAGGGTTGAAGAAAATGTAATTTTCATTGAGATTTTTGTGTTCATAGTAAATATTCATAAGGGAAAATATTTGCAAAACATTGAAAATATAAAATGTGCATATCAATAATTTCTAATATTAGTTATTTTTGAATATTTCACATATGTTTTAGAAAATTGAAACAATGCTTATGAGCTTGTGCTGTATAAATATTGATTGTTTTAATAATTTAATGTAGAATCTGAAAACAAGATGGCCAATAGATATAATCTATAAAATAAATAAATAAAATCTAAGAACAAGATAGATGCCTTATATGCATGTCAGAATTTATTTCCTCAGAGGTTTTCTAGGTGAAACAATTGGATGAAATTCTTTATGTTAGTGTCAGTTTTATATTTTTATAGATATTATAAAATATTATTCTATTTTGTGGACTTGACTGTATTAGATCCTGGAGTAGAAAATATCAAAGGAATTATTTGACCCTCACTTTATTTTGCAACCTTTTAATATATAAAGTGTTGGATTAAATAAAGATAATACTCAATATTAATTTGTTTTCTTGAACTTGAACTTTTGTAACTTTTTAGAATAGAAACATGACTATAGTTAGTTTAACAGTACAGAATTGTAAAGCAAAAAGAAGAAAGGAATCATTCTTTGGGAGAATATTGATTTTTATATATTAGTTAGAAGCCTGAGGCGATTTGACTTTTCTTTATGACCTTATTTTCTTTTTTGCAAAATCTTTCCCCAAATCTTCTATAAGGCCTCTGAAGATAAAGGAAAATCTAAAGTTCATCAATGAGTACTTTTGACTTTTGGACTTCTGTAACTGAAAATATAAGAAATTTGTTACAATGATACATTTAGATCAGGTCAAAAGGTAATGTATTTATTTTTCTTTGCAGATGAATGTTTTTTCTTTAATCTCTGTTTCTATCACATCATATCAGTTCTGAGGATTCAATATTTTCAGAACAGAAGGTCAGACACTATTAAGCAATAAAAATCATTGTTTAACTGAATAAGTAAAGGAGAACATATCCAACTTTAGTTCAATCTTCATAACCTCAGTTGTTCCCTTATTTTTACATTACACCCCAATGTGTTCAAACTAAAATTAAAATAATATACTTTGTTCTGATCTAGATTAAAATAGCTTGTCCTGGACCTGATTTGTAATAGATTTTAATATGTATCTCATATCAACCTACCTTTTGCAAATAGGTCAATAAGCTTTTATTTTTCTTTGCCAGTTTAACCAATAACCACTACTATTATAGGAAATATAGTTCTAATATAAGGCAACCTGTCTTTCATGCTTATAACAAAAAGTGTGCAATATGAGCATGCTGTGTACACAAACACTTCCATTATAGGGGGGAATGGAAGGAAAGATGACAAGTTAGTTCATCGAGGTCTTTGTTGCACTAACACAAAATAATGAGATATTATAATTCAGGGCACAATAGTAGCTCAACTGTTTGAAATTTTGCTCTATACTACATTAAATTTTTAGTGATCTGATGTTGGTGTGGATATTATCTAAGATTCAAAGTTAGCATTTAGAAGGAAGCACCGAAGCATACAAATCCTTAAAAAGAATTAAAAACTGCAACAGTACTAGTTGATTTCCCCAGGATGCAAAGATATTAATTTTCTACTAATGAAGCATACCTTTATATACTGTAATGAAAATTGAGCACAGGGTTATATATTCATGATACATCTTATAGCTCCTGGAGTACACAGCGTGTTAGAACTAAAGTGTAAATCATATGCTTGTTTTTGGATTGCTTTATCTAATTCTTTATACATATATTAATCCTATTGTAAGGTAGAAATGAGATTTTCCTTTCACAAGTCTAACTAAATCTTTACATTATGCAAATATACATCTGTTCAAAAAACAATGCTAAAGAAACAATCCACATTTACTATAAAACAACAAAGATTTCAATGATATTGGAGTATAATTTTGTTTTTGCTTTATTTGTTTCAGCTGCATCATGGTCTAATGGTGATGTGTTTCCTATTGTTTTTTAAACAATAAAAAAATTCCTTTCAAGTGTATTGACCATAATACAAGCAACATACTGAAAGGTAGTTATTATAAACAAACAAATCTCAAAGGCAAACTAAGTATACTTTTATATTTTAAAAATATATTTTTCTTGATTTCAGAGAGGATGGGAGGAGAAAGAGAAACATTAATGATGACAATCATTGATCAGCTGCTTCCTGCATGCCACCTACTGAGGATGGAACCCAAAACCCAGGCATATGCCCTTGATCAAAATCCAACATAGGACCCTTTAGTCTGCGGGAGGATGCTCTATCCACTGAGTCAAACAGTCCAGGGCAGTACATTTTTACATATTAGTAACCTATATAAAAAAAAAAAGGAAATGTAATCGAAGGAACAGACCTTGACCATAACAGCTAGCTATCAAATGATTTTGTTAGTTCCTAATCCCATCAGCAATTGGTTCATTTATAAATGCTATTTATCATTTGGATTATTTAAAATGAGCCCCCTGGAATATTCCATTTCAAGCTTGTTTGCTTTGGTAAATATTTAATTTTTTTTCCTGTATTTACTTTATTCAGTAGTTAATATTTTGCCACATTCGCTTTCTCTCTTTCCCATCCACCTACCCACATAAAATGATAATTTTTTTGGAAATCATTCGACAGTAAGCTGCAGACATGATGTCCCTTTTACCTCTAACTATTTCAGCACAAATTTCCTAAGAACAAGGATGTTCTTTTACATAACTGCAGTACAGAGACATAACAACTAAATTCAACTGTGATTCTGTGTTAAATCCTGGACCAGAGAAAACAATAGCCATAAAAGACATGACTGGGACAATTGCTGAAATTTGAATATGGGATGTTTACTAGATTATAACATTATTTCAATGTTACATTTTCTGAATTTGAATATTTAAATTTTTGTCTTCATCCCTTCACCCCAATATTATTAGAAATGTTTATTTTTAATTTGAGATTTTTCCTTCTTTTCATTTGAGTAATATGGTTTAGTGAAAGGCAACTTAATTAATAAAACAATCAACATATATTTCAGTGCCTACTATTGTAAGTCATTATATTCAAAGAAGAGAAGGTATTCTTTCATCAACAAATATAAACAAGGAAAAGGAAGATATACAGAGATTAAAATGCACCTGGAAAAGGAGTAGAAGAGAGCTTTAGAGTAAGTGATCAGATTCCCTTTGAGGATATTTGTATAATGAAGAAATATTGGGTTTTCTTTTCAACAGATAACATTTATATTAAAGGAGTTGATTTTGTTCCTGAGATCAGTTAAGAGGAATCTAATCTCTATCATTCATTCAACAAGTATTTATCAAACATCACATTGTGCTAATCCTTAATTATATCTTTCAAATTTTATTGCAGTTATTCAATGTGATATGAAATTCTACTGATATAAAATATTTACAGATAAAGCTACTCTAAAAATTGGATTCCCTGAAAATGTGGGGAAAACTACTATGCTTTTTTGAATTTTCAGAAAGGTCAAAAACCTCAGTATAAGCAAAATTGCTTTCACAGATGCCCAAGAAACAGTTTTAATTACTAAATTCTATTAAATATTCAAGATCTAACTTTATGAGGGGACATTATAAAACATTCAGGCTTATAAATATTAGGAGTTAATGGTTCACACTACAAAAAGTTGTTTAAACATCACAGAATAATATCATGTAGAATTCACATAGACCACTTACAGAATATACATATTGTACTATTATTCTCCCTCTCAGTATTAAAACTCTACATTAAGCAAGACACACTTAGACTTAGATAAAACCTACACTAACTTCCTACACTATGCAAGAAATACCATGTAAATGTTCCTGACAATGTTTGTTTGGCTTTAATGCTTTTAGGGCAAGATAATATGTTTTGTTCTGTTTTAGTTTTAGTTTGGTTACAATTAATTTCAATTTTTTTTCTGGTGAGCATCACTTTATATGTATTATATAATTTGGCAACTTTGAGTAAAACAAGAGGATTAGGTCCTTTGAGAATCAGTAAAATATTTTTTATCTTTATTGTTCAGTTTATTAATTACATTGTTCCCTTTTTTTTCAGCCTATAGTTCCCCTCCACCTGGTACCCATCGCACCCTCTGCCCTCACCCCCCTCCACTGTCCTCTCCCATAGTTGCATGATTTTTGCCCAGTCTCTTGCTGCACTTCCCACACCCTCTTTCTCCCCAAGAGTTGTCAGTCCATTCCCTCTCTATGTCCGGGATTCTGTTACATTCACCAGTTTATCATGTTCATCAGCTTATTAATTCACTTGATTTTTAGATTCATTTGTTGATAGATGTATATTTGTTGTTTCTAATTTACACTTTTATCTTTTTCTTCTTCCTCTTCTTAAAGAATATCTTTCAGCATTTCATATAATATTAGTTTGGTGGTGATGAACTCCTTTAGCTTTTTCTTGTCTGCGAAGCACTTTATCTAACCTTCAATTCTGCATGATAGCTTTGCTGGATAGAGTAATCTTGGTTGTAGATTCTTGCTGTTCATCACTTTGAATAATTCTTGCCACTCCCAACTGGCCTGCATCATTTCTGTTGAGAAATCCACTGACAATCGTATGGGTGGTCCCCTGTAAGTAACCATCTGTTTTTCTCTTGCTACTTTTAATATTCTCTCTTTGTCTTTTGCTTTTGGCATTTTAATTATGATGTGCCTTGTTGTGGTACTCTTAGGGTTCCTATATATTGGGGTTCAGTGCGCATCTTGGACTCCCAAGTCAATTTCTTTCACCAGGTGTGGGAAGTTTTCGGTCACTATTTCTTCAAATAGGTTTTCATTGTCTTGCTCTCTCTCTTTTTCTGGCATCCCTATAATTTGGATGTTGGTATGCTTGAGATTGTCCCAGAGGCCCCTTATACTATCTTCAATTTTTTGGATTCTTTTGGTTTCTTGCTTTTTTAGCTGAGTGGATTTCACTTCTTTGTATTTCAAATCTTGAACTTGGTTCTTGGGGTGCTCCAGAGCACTTTTCGGTCTTTGTATAATATTTTTTATTTCAGTCAGTATATGCTTAATTTCTGGTTGGTCCTTTTTCATATCCTTGAGAGTCTCCTTTATATCCTTGAGGGTCTCCTTCATTTCCTTGTAGGACTCATTCATTTCCTTTGCGGTCTTGCTTATTTCCTTATAGTCCTCGACCTTTTGTTGGAGACTCTTGAAAAACCCTATAACCGTGGTTTTGAATTCCATGTCCAGTCGTTTTTTTTATCCTCCATTTCTTTCACATCTGATTTCTTTCCATGTCTATGCATGGTGGCTGCTTCCCTGAGTTGGTCAATTAGCTTTGTGTGGTAGACTTCCTACTAGGGACAGTGGCTCAGCCTTCCCAGTTACCTGAGGTGGATATGGGTTTCACAGTCTCGTTGAAGTTAAGCTAAGGTTAATCGTTGTTAGCACTTGGAGGGGTTGACCTCCAGGCCAATTGTCTGTGAGGTGCAGCTGTGCTCAGGTTGGATGGGCGGAGTCTCTGGGCCAAAGAGACAGTGTTAGCTCCGCCCTCTGCGGTCCCAGGGACTCTGTGCCAGGGGCAATGGCTGCCAGCACCTCTGAGAGAGAGCTGCTGTGGAGCTTCAAAGGCTGCTGGGGAATTCAGACTCTCCCCAAATGAGTCTACACGCCCAATGTCTCACCCAGGGTCGTAAAACAAAGCAGTCTGATGGTTTCCCGAATAAGATAGCAAGTCATAGAGCGCTCTCTGCGCGGTCACACAGCCGAGCTGTTCACGCAAGCTGCCTTCTCCACAAACCGGGAGAGCCCTGCAGCACCTGAGCTTTAGTGTGCCCTCCCACTGTCCAGTTTTCACCCCGTATGATAGTGGGTTCACTGGACTTCGCCCACAGCTGGAGAATCAGTCCAGTGGGACGACTTTGTCTCCGTGATAGAGAAAACTGGCCGGTTTTCAGCTGCCCGCCCTCTCCACTGGCGCGCTCTCCAAACTTCTCTCCACTCGAATCTTTCAACGCTGTCCACCTCCGCTCCTCCGAGTCACAGTGTCGTATTTTCACTTTTATTTGTGGAAGTTTCACTCGGTGAGCTTTATGGTGATTCTGGAAGGTGTTTGTTCTTTCGTTAAGTTGTAGTATTAAAATTATTGAGTATGACAGCAAGATAGGTGTTTTACCTATCCCGCCATCTTGGTTCTGCGATTTGCTAGAATTTTATTGAGGATTTTGGCATCTATATTCATGAGGGATATTGGCCTGTAATTCTTGTATTGTGTCCTCTTTATCTGGTTTTGTTATTAGGGTGATCGAGTTTGGAAGTGTTTCATCCTCTTGAATATTCTGGAATATTCTGAAGAGGATAGGTATTTGTTCTTCCTTGAATGTTTGGTAAAACTCCCCTTTGTAGCCATCTGGCCTTGGTATTTTGTTTGCTGGAAGCTTTTTGATGACTGCTTCAATTTCTTCCATATTTCCTGCTCTATTGAGCTGTTTAGATTCTTCCTGATTGAGTTTTGGGAGGTTATATTTTTCTAGGAATGTATCCATTTTCTCCAGGTTGTCCAGTTTGTTGGAGGAGAATTGTTCATAGTATTTGTTAACAATCCTTTGTATTTCGGTGAGGTCTGTTCTTTTTTCACCTCTTTCATTTCTGATTTAATTTATTAGGGTCGTCTCTCTTTGCTTCTTGGTAAGCCTGGCTAGAGGTTCATCAATCTTGTTTATTCTTTCAAAGAACTAGCTCTTGGTTTTGTTGATCTTCTGTATTGTTTCTTTGGTCTCTATGTCATTTATCTCTGCTCTGATCTTTACTATTTCCCTCCTTCTGCTTACACTGGGCTTTGCTTGTTGCCCTATTTCTAACTCTTTGACTTGTTGGGTTAGATAATTTATTGCCTCTGTTTCTCGTTTTTTTTTCTTTCTTTTTTTCTTTTTTCAGTAGGATTGTAGAGCTATGAACTTCCCTCTCAAAACTGCTTTCGTTGTGTCCTATAGATTTTGGATTGTTGTGTTATGGTTGTCATTTTTTGCCATCATGTTTTCTATTTATTCCTTGATCTCTCTGTTAACCTAGTAATTGTTTAAAATCATGCTGTTTAGTCTCCATGTGTTTGATTTCTTTGGGTTGTTTCTATTGTAGTTGATTTCCAGCTTTATGCCACTGTGACCTGAGAATATGCTTGATACTATTTCTATGTTCTTGAATTTGGAGAGACTTTGCCTATGACCCAACATATGGTCTTTCTTTGAGAATGATCCATGGGCACTTGAAAAGAATGTAGATTCTGTGGCTTTTGGGTGAAATGATCTGAAGATGTCAATTAATTCCATCTGGTCTACTGAGTCATTGAGGATTGATGTTTCTTTACTGATTTTTTGTTTGGAGGATTTGTCCAATGGTGATAGTGGGGTATTAAAGTCTCCTACTATGATAGTATTGCTGTCAATCTCTCCCTTGATATCCTCCAGGAGTTTTTTTTTAATGTATTTGTATGCTCCTTTATTGGGTGCATATATATTTCTTCTTGTTGGATTGCTCCCTTTAGTATTATGAAGTGGCCTTCTTTATCTCTTGTTATGTCCTTCACTTTGAGATCTAATTTGTCGGATATAAGTATTGCTACCCCCAATTTTTTTCTATTTCCTTTCTCCTGAAGAAGCCTTTTCCATCCTTTCACCCTTAGTCTGTGTGCGTCTTTTTTTCTGAGGTGGGTTTCTTGTAGACAACAGATACATAGGTCCTGTGTTCTTATCCAGTCCATTAGCCTATGTCTTTTATTGGAGAATCCACTTACATTTAAAGTTATTATTGATAGGTACTTATTTGTTGCCATTTTTTTCTTTAAAACCCCCCCCCCCCCCGTGTTCCTTCTTTGCTTCCTATTTGTTTTTACAGCAGACCCTCTAGCATTTCTTGCATTGCTGGTTTGGTGGTAATGAATTCCCTTAATCCTTTTTTGTCTGTGAAGCTCCTGATTTGACCTTCAATTTTAATTGATACCCTTGCTGGGTGCAGTATTCTAGGATTTCGACCCTGCCTTTGCATGAGTTTGTATATTTCATTCCATTGCCTTCTGGCCTGATACGTTTCTGTTGAGAAATCACTTGTTAGTCTGATGGGGGTTCCTTTGTAGGTGACTTTCTGTCTCTCTCTGGTGGCTTTTAAGATTGTTACTTTGTCATTGGTGTTTGCCAATTTAATTATAATGTGCCTTGGCATAGGTCTTTTGGGGTTCATTTTGCTTGGAACTCTGTGAACTTCTTGGATTTGTGTGGGTTTTTTCTTTCTTATACCAGGGAATTTTTCTGTCATTATTTTTTTCCAACAGGTTTTCTATGCCTTGCTCAGTTTCCTGTCCTTCTGGAAGCCTTATTATACGGATGTTTTTTTTGTTTCATGTTGTCCCAGAGTTCCCTTAGGCTCTCCCCCTGCTTTTTAATTTTTTTCAAGAAGCTGCTCTACTTGGTTATTTTTCCTACCTTGTCTTCTAGCTCACTGATGTGGCCCTTTGCTTCTTATCATCTACTCTTGATACTTTCTATTGAGTTCTTTACTTCAGCAATGTCACTTTTCATTTCTTCTTGGCTCTTCTTCATTTCCTCTTTGTTCTTACTCATATTGTCAAATTTGTTTCCCATTCTTTTCAGCCACCTTATGACCACTTCTCTGAATTATTTCTCTGACAGGTTGATAGCTTCCATTTCATTTACCTACTTTTCTGGTGTAGCTTGTTTTTTATATGTGGTCCCTTTCTTTGTCTCCCCATGGTCTCTCTTCTCTGCATGTCCGGTTATATAGTTCTCACTCTCCTGTGTTGATTTAAAGGCACAAAATACAACACAACCAGATGCAAATCACCAGGCACTTAACAGGAATGTATTCACAGTATTGGTAACTCCAAATAAAGGTGATCGCCATAGAAAGGCAAATTTGGAGATATAGTGAGAAAGAAGAAAGAGAAAGCACAGACACACACACACAGACTCACACACCCACCAGCCCACCCACACACACACAAAAGAAAGACAGGAATGCCAAAATGATATTGGGAAAAGGGAAAGAAGTAAAAAAAAAGAAAGAAAGAAGAAAAATAGAATAAACTGTGAATGTGGGGTGAAAACTCCTATAGGACAGCCACTCCTCCGAACAAAAGCCAGCTACAAGTACCTGGAGATTGATACAAACTACATACAACTACTGATATCAAGGGAGGGGTGAGGGAACACAGAATCAAAAATCTATCAAAAAAACAATGCAAACAAGAGCAACAAAACAAAAAATAACACCAAAAACCCTACAAAACAAACCAAAAGAAAAGAATAAGCAAACCAATCTCACAAACCTGCATATAAAATCGATATAATCAACAGTCAAGTAAACAACAACAACAGAACAGAGTGAAAAACAATTTAGGATAATTAAGTCAGAGAAGCGAGAAGTATGTATGGACTTGGAGTAGGTGGTTGGAGATTAGATATGTAAGTGGGGTGAAATTTTAACAGGGCGTGATAAGAAAGAATAAGGTAAATCTAAAGTGGGAAAGTGGAAGGGAAACAAGGCACTAAATAGGGAAAGGTTAGCAAGAGAGTGGTGGCATAAAAGTGAAGTTGAGGTAGAGTAAAAAGATACTAAAGGGTAGATGAAAATAGACTGTAGAACACTAATCCCAAAGTGGAATAAAGAGAAAATAAAATTAATTCCTTAATTTGTGTTACACAAGAATCAATTTGTGATTCAGCCCCTGGGTGGCAGTGTTTCTCGCTTGACCTCTGGGTCTATTGGTACTCTCTAGCCTGAACTAAAATCCTGCTATCCCTGTGGTATTCAATACTGATTTGTGGGGATGGGCTGCCCCAGAGTTGCCTCTCTAATGGAGACTGCTTACTTTCATTTCCAGGCTCCAAAAATAGTTCTCCCCTGCAGTCTCCTAGCTTATCTATCCCCCACTAAGGCATCTCACAATTCTGGGTTAGCGCTCAGATACTCGGATTAGGGGAGGAAAAAACGCAAGTGTTCGAATTCAGGTTCTGCACATATGTCTGCACAAATCCCCTTTCCCCTTTGGGTTTAACAGCCAGGACCCTCCCAAAATTTTTGGGCTTCCCTCCTCTGTCAGGTCCAAATGGGTTGCTTTCTAGGAATTCCCTCTGCCACCAGCTCTGAGGTCCCTCTTCCATGTTTACCAGCTCCAGCAGCCAGGGACTTTATTTCAGGCGCAGATCTCCCGGCTCTGTCAGCTCCCTCGGTCTTGTGCCCAAAGTAACTTCAGGGGAAATCTGACCTTTCTGTGCCAGAGTGCAGAGCTCATTCCAATCTGTGCATCTGCACCATCTGGCACCAGTGTTCTGGGGGGTCTCAGGAGTCCAGTGGGTACTGCAGCTGTATATTTTCAGGCCCTTCCGCTTCAAGATGGCATAGTCCGCCTCTGAGCTGGTGGTTCCACGAGTGAACCCAGCAGCACAGGGGCTGCTTGGTCAGGGGAGGCCAGTCCAGTAGTCCCTTATCTTCTTCTGGAGCACGGCTATCCCCCAACTCGCCAACAAACACTCCCCGAGCGACCCTCACCTGCTCCCTCAGTCTGCCCTGGGACAACATTCAGATCGCATCCCTCTGTTCTTCCGCCATTTTTTTTCTCCCTGTGAATTCTTTTTCTACGCTTACCTTTTGATATGAATTTACATCTTTTTAGAGGCCTAGTAACTCTCTTGCCATGCTTACAGCTTATAAATGTTTTTTTTTTAAGTGTCTAGGAGTCATTCCCTAAAAATATAAACATTTACAAAGATAGTACCTGTATCTTCCTGCACTGTGGGAGTTAAACTTAGGCACCTTGTTCTGAGCTATACTAGTAACCATCTGCATGTCATAGGGATAAGTTTTAATATATAGCTGGAAAAATGCCATTAACTAAAATAAATGATTACCTTCATTCCCAAGTAAATTTATGAAAGAAATTTTAGCAAATAATGTATTAATTCTAGTTAGATAAGACATGAAAACATATGTTCATAATGGGTGGTGCCTATTTGCTTGTATAAATAGGGTGAAATTTCTTTGGCTTACCTATGAGGCATTGTAATCTGGTATGCTTATTCAATAAATCTTTCCATCTTTTCTACATTTTGAGGAGAAGATTCTCTGGGTTGGCAGCGTTGTTATTTTTCATAAACCATACACTCATGACCTGCTATGATTCTATGAATATTGAAATAAGATACACTTGCCAGAATTCAGCCATTGAAACTGCACTTCATCTCCAGGTGTTTAATTAGTTGGCATTCCAAACCCATTGACTCCTCCTGCGCAATCTCCTCCCTAAACTACACTATTCCAAATTCCATCTACTGTGTTATTCTGGAGTCCTGCCAGTGTGAAATAAAAATACTCTGTAATAGCAAAATAACAACCCAAAGAAAAATGCACATCTGAAGGGAGGAAATGTACAACAAAAATGTTGTTGGCTATAAGAAATATATTTTTGTACTCTTACATTATATCAAAATCTGATTTACTTTTATTGTCATATTTTATTTGTTCTATATTAAACTTACTTTATTAGTGCTTTGAACTTTTGACTCCTCTGTCATAATTAAATACAGGAGACACTTGGGAACATGTGATTTCCTATAAGAACAGGAGTTCAAGTAAAATTTTGCATAGGTTTTGTATTATGCAAGTGGATGCTTATGCCATACTTATATACCAGAGTTCCTAAAATAATCACTTTGATTTTTTGATATAGAAATGACCTTAAAATAAATTGTTGTATAAAATTTAGATTTTTCATTCTAATAAAATATACAATTTGCTTTAATAATTTTATGAATAAATATGATTTGTTTTAATTGTGATTAAAGAGGAAATGTGCTCACACTCTTTTTTCGTTTATTAATAAAATAAAATTAAATACCCATATTTTCCAGCATATAAGATGACTTTTTAACCCAGGAAAATCTTCTCAAAAGTCGGGGGTCGTCTTATATGATGGGTGTAAAAATACTGTAGCTTGCAGTTATGATGGGTGTTGCTAACTCGCCAGGAACTTATTCGGCACTTGCTCTCTCTCTATTGTTATCTTCCTCCTATCATCATCAGTTTCAGTCGTCTTATACACTGGAAAATACGGTATTAAAAATAAAACATTTTAAATTCAAAATTTTATTAACATTACTTAAATTATCTTTGCCAGTCACTTTCTTCTTATAAAATCTGAATTATAACTAAAGTAGTATTAGAGAAAATTGCAGTTTATGAAGATATTGAAACAAATGGATTTTTTTTATAAGAATGAGACAAATGCTCAGTACAGAAGCTGCAATGCACTCTAATGGAAAATGTCAATTTCCAGGGTTTCTTAGATAACTATGAAATCAATACTCATTCAAGTTAAACTACATGTAACTCTTTCATGTATAGAGCAGTCAGAATTTAGGATTACAGTTGATATGACAAAGCACTGCAAGCCTATATATAAAGTGCCTTGTAAATCACAAAAAAAGTTAATATAGATTTAGTATTGTCGTTGAGTTAAGTGTATTCAAATACTTCGCAATTTTATTGATTTAGTAAATTCTTCTTGAAAGATGATAAAATATGTATAGTTGTAAGAATCTCCAACTTGCATTTCCTGTAAAACTGATGTGGAAAAAGTTCTATAAATACCATTGGGTTGAAAAAATTATAAATTTATTTCTATTCTTGGCAGTAATTGATATTTTTTTTGGAGAGGCTGAGTTTATTTCTTTTCTGGAGTCTACATAGTCATTTATCCCAGTTCCTAAAGTGTCTCAGGTTGCTACCTTGTATTACTCCGTAGTTGATGCTAATAGTACTTCATGGTCATCAATGGGTATACCCTGAAGTCTACTTTGTCTCAGAATTTTTCAGGCAGTATGGTTGATTCCTTAACTAACCTTCCCTTTTTGAAAAGCTCAAATGAGATGCTTATCAGGGGTGCTTCCCATGGACCATACCCATTTGTTGAATCACTGCTTTGTGCTAACAGTCTATGCATGCTATAAGAAACCTGCTTTAATAGCAATAAATAACAGGCTTAACATTGGAGAAAATTGAATCAGTGATGCAAATGACAAAATTTTGAATCAATATAAGCACACAAAGGAAAAAGAGGAAGGAAAAGGAGGGAAAGGTAATAGATATAGAAGATAGATTACAAAGATTCAACTGGCAAATAATAGATATTTCTGAAGAAGAGAGAAAAATGGATAAACCAAATAATCAGAGAATAAAACTGCTGTTGCATATTAAGATATACAAGAGGCAAGTGAAAATAATAGACAGGAATCTATACTATTATAGTGTGTTTCTAGTGTAATTTATAAGAGCAGGTCACAAGGCAGGCTAAGTACAAAGAAGAAACTAAACCTGCGGGAAAGGGTAGATAATAGGAAGACAGTAGGAAGTTACCCATGGGTTATGTGGGCAGATGAAACTTTAATCAGAGACCAGGTGTACATGGGGCCCATCTATTCTCCATTTTGGGCCAAGCTGGAGAATAGATGGGCATGTAAGAAAACACGTAGCATGGAAAGATCACAATCCCAGGAGACTCAGATTTAAAATACTATCACTTCCACTTGCAATCAGTGAGATTTTGGAAATGTAACCTTTCTAACTTCCATCAGAAGCCTGGACTTCTGATTATCTATCTATCTATCTATCTATCTATCTATCTATCTATTATCTATCTATCTATCTATCTATCTATCTATCTATCTATCATCTATCTATCTATCTATCATCTATTTATCTATAAGGCTAATATGCAAAGTGTCCCCACAGGCATTCAACCTGGAGATTGGGAGTTCTATCACTCGCTATGACATGTGCTGACCACCAGGCGGCAGCAGAGATTGAAGGAAGGCCCAGGCTGGCAGCCGGAAGGCCCTAATGGCCCTGATCACTGGCCAGGCCTAGAGACCCTACCTGTGCACGAATTTCATGCACTGGGCCTCTATTATATCTAGAAAATGTAGATGATACTGATGCAACAGCAGTTTTGAAGAGGGCAGCCAAGTTTCCAGTTGTGGATACCTGATTCTGAATGGAATAGAGAGAACTTTGTTCCCAAGCAATTGTGTTTATTTTAACTTGTCTGGTGGTTCCCTAAAATAGTAATGCAAGACACTTGCTTTTGATTTACTAACTCAGAGCTTTCTCAGGGCAGAGAAGCAGCTAAACAGAGGATACGCCTTCAACACATTGGAAGGCAAATGAGTAATCTACAACTACCTGGGGTAAAGATTACAATAGGGGCAAACATTCAACATGAGAAAAAATATGGAAATTCTGTGGAAAGAGTTGCTTTGAGGAATAAGGCTGTGAAATATTTCTTGTGTATAACTGGATATTTAGAAAGCCAAGTGAATGACCAGGACAGGAAAGCTTCCAACTATGGCTGGGTTTTAGGTTCAGGAAAACCATGAAATGAAGGCTTAAGGGAGATAAAGTTGTAAATGGCATGATTAAACCTTGAAATAATGCCCCCAAAGAGAGGCATGCTACAAAGACTTCAAAATATTTCCTTTTGTGTGTGTCTGCTTTTAGTAAACGTCTTTCAAACCACTAGTTGACCACAAGCTAAAGAAAGACTTCCTAGGCCAAACATTACAAAAATATAACTTTTGAAACTCTTTGAAATATAATTTAGAGTCATTAAAAAAATAAAACCTACAACCATAGCAAGCAACAACAAACCCCGAGGAGAGAAAATATTCTGTTTCCACAGATATCCTATCTAATAAAAGAGTAATATGCAAATTGACCATACCTTTGCCACCCACAAGCCATGCCCACAAGTCAATCAGAATAAGTATTCAGATTAACCCAAGATGGCAGTTAATTTGCATATCTGTGTGCAGAAGAGGGCATAGAAGCCAAGCACTGCAGAAGGGAGGGAGCAAGGCAGCAGAGAAGGGAGGTAGCTTTGCTCAGGCCACAGGAAGTTCTATTCTTGCAGGAATCTTCCTGCAACGGGTCTCTAGTTAAATTATAATACCCCAAACTCTGGTTTTCAATCTCATCAGTTAGTTGATCAATTCCATTTTCCCCCTGAATACCCTCCTCCTGGAGTCCTCTGTCCTTCTGTTACAGTCTGGACTATTAGTTCTCTAGGACTCTTATTTTTTAAAAATATTTTTACTTATTTCAGAGAGAAAGAGAGATAGAGGTAGAGATGTCGATGATGAGTGAGAATTATTGATCTATTGCCTCCTGCACATCCCCCACTGAGGACTGAGTCTGCAACCCGGGCATGTGCCCAGACCAGGAATCAAACTGCGATCTCCTGGTTCATAAATCAATGCCCAACCAACTGAATATTGCTGGCTGGCTGGGCTGTTCTCCAGGACTCTTGAATAATTATTGTCAGGGACCTCTGACCACTGTTGACCTGAAAAATCATCTTTATTGCCCTATAAAAACTATACAATTTGTGGTTGCCCAATATCTTTTGAAAACCTCTTCCCACTTTAGTAGTTGCCTAATATTGCCTTTCATGTTTAGATTTTTAAAACAAATTTCATTATCTCCTTTTTACTCAAGTGTAGTCACATGACCAGCTT
This sequence comes from Antrozous pallidus, assembly GCA_027563665.1. NCBI lineage: Eukaryota > Metazoa > Chordata > Mammalia > Chiroptera > Vespertilionidae > Antrozous > Antrozous pallidus. The sequence goes on along the minus strand of CM050509.1, from coordinate 42,780,367 downwards.
CTGCCAAACAGATGTGCCTAATACATGGAATGCATAAGTAAAGATCTGAGGTTGTTTGCCTCTCTCAACAAGCAGAGACATCATGATCACGACACTATAGCTTAAGTTTGGCAGCATGGGTCAATCTAGTAGAGATAAATTGTAAGAAACTGTCATTCCCATGCACTTTCCACCAATGTATTCCCCCTGGTAAATAGCTTATTCTTTTAGGTAGTTTTTATTTCTATTAAATTATGCTCCAACTGCATCCTGTCCCACTCATTTTAATGTATTTGTTCCCATTCAAACTACTTAGGTCACTTCTGTTGCTTCCATTCTTGTGTCATATATATATATTTCCAAGTCCCCAAAAAGAGAAAATATTCAGAAGGGCTACCCTTTATTGACTGGAAAAGTAAAAGCCCCATGACCTCAATAGAGTGTTTTTTAAAAATATCTTATACATCCCACTTAATGTATGACCTGTTTCAGAAATACTATTTCCATTTACAGAGTTATCCTTCAACTATTTCTTCACTGTGTTCTCTAGGCTCTGTGTTGCTCTTCTCACAAAATACTCAATTTCTTTCTGTCAGTTATTCCCAAGGAGTTTTTGTCCAAGTCAGGAATTTCTTTTAAACTGCTGTGGACTCTTTGTAGTCATTGTTTATTGATTTTGTGAACTATTCATGACATATAAAGGAAGAAAAAAAATAAGCTGTAACAAGACATTCTGAATAAAATCATTCATAGAGAAGAAGGTCAGGTATAGTTTGTTTCAGAAAGGTCCTCAATTCTAGCCAGTCCATTCCTTAACCATACATTATCTCTCAGTTTGCTAGACCTTAGTTAAAACTAAAACACAGTCTCATTAAAGTCAAGAGTATTATTATCATTAAAGAAATCTTTTACAGTTATAATTATGAGGGTCTCTGACCCTTCACATTAGAATATACTCTGTATTTAAAGTGACAGCCTAATTTGGCTAGAGCAAGTCTCTGTGTAAGTTAATTACATGTGGTAATTTTGCCTGAAAGGAGACTGACTTGAAAGTGAATCCAATTTAACGGTAAGGAGATTGTTATAAGAAACATTTCACTGTGGACTTGGAAGTCCTGTAAAGTGCTAATTTTTCACTTGAATAACCATAGTGCCATAGTGAGAATTTTTCAAATTACTTAATATTTGTGAGATATTATTTGAACTAAGAAAAAATAAAGACAAATAGTGAGAATTTTTTTTTTTGAAAATTAGGGGAACAATTTAGGATTCTAATTATTATTTACACAAATTAAAATTAGCTTCTATTTCCATCTTCCCACTTGTTCTTAAGATATGGTGGGCCACCTTGCTCCATGAAAGGACAAAACTAATTCCTTCATTACATATTCAACTCAGAAGGAACATAGTTTGTCCAGTTTATCAATCTTTTTGAGTTTTGCTTTTAAAAAATATAATCTTTCTCAGGCATTTTAATAATCATTTTTCAGAAAATCATTACATGCAGCTAACAGCTATTGTATGTTGAGTTGAAATATGGCAACTGCAAGCAGAAAGAGCAGAAGGGATGCTTTAAGAGGACCTGAAGCATAGCTTTAAGATTTGTTATCTGGCTGTGGATGACTAGGCAAAGGAGCTCTTTGGAGCACAATAATCAGGATCAGGGCCTTTATTTTCTAGCAAAGACTTTCTTATAAATCCATGTCAAATCCAGTACATATCCTTCATGTGGTAACCACATGTTTATATTATACTTTACACAATATTGGGGTTTGTAGAATACAATGTAGAGAGCGGGCAGGGACACTGACCAGCTTCAAACCTGAGTAGGACACCCTGACATATGTGAGGATCACCAAGTATACCAACTGTTCCAAAATTCCATTTCCTTTGAAGTTAGCCCAGTTCTTATAATGAGCATCATAGGTTATTCCATTGTGTTAAAACCTAAAGCTTCCAGAAAACCCCTGAAAAATTACAAATCTTCTCTGCAAAAGTGTATTGGGTGCTATAGCAATCTGCCCAAGTCTCCCCTGCAGAAAGAGACAGGAATGATCCCAGCTATTTGGCGGGTTTTGTGACTAATGGCTGTCACTTGAGTCTCTTTGTATGAATTGCCCTCATCAGAAGGGAGTTCTTTTACTGAAAGCCTTATCTCCTCTATGGAGTCAGCTCACATCCAATGACTTCAATAATGGAGCATAAAGACCTGGCCTCCTTGTCTCAAGGTAGAAGAACCCTGAAGAGCTATTCTACATCAAGACTTCTCTATCAAGATTAGCTGAGGCTACCATTGGGGCTGCCTCACAGTTCTTCTTCTTCCTCTGCCCATTCTTGCTTTCCTCCTCTCTCATAAGTGTTGTTACCTAATACATCTTTTGCAAGCAACTCCGAGAACCTTAGAATTTGTTTCTTGAGGAATCTAATATAGAGAGTTGGTATTATGAAGTTTCTTAGAAACAGACTCTAAAATGTTGTCCTAGCCAGTTGGATAGAGTGGATAGAGTGGCCCATGTCCTGAAGGGCCCTGCATTCGATTTGGTCAAGGCCACATATCTTGGTTGCAGGTTCCCCAGCACTGGTAAGGGTGCATGCAGGAGGCAACCAATCACTGTCTCTCTTTCATCGATGTTTCTCTCTATCTATCCCTCTTGCCTCCACTCTTTCTATAAAAATCAATGCAGAAATATCCTCAGGTGAGAATTAACAATAAAATAAGATAAAATGTGATGGATAACTGGTAGTCTATGAATAACTGATAGTCCCTGTTATATGGTTGTTATACAACACAAACTTTTAATCGGTGGTGAACTGGCATGAAATACTGAGATATGGCCCTGGAAGGTAGGATATCCCAGGTATTTGAGAGTTTTTGAGGGGGGTATGAGGGTGAATAATTATAAGAACTTTTCAACAAGGTGTTTGTGCTAGAGGTTATCTATGCACTTAAGAAAGACTATTAAAGGATGAGAATGATTAATAAACAATACAAGGTAAAGTATAGAAGCCAAATTTCCTTGGCAGCATATAAATAGACGCCCATCTCCTGGACCTGGAGGGTAGAAAACAGCTCAGTACACAATTATAAGAATGTCAACATTTCAGTGAAGACTGAATTCTCATCCCAAGCAGGTCTGATATGCCAAAGTCAGGGCCCTGATTCGGAAAGATTGTGTTCTCAAGGCTTGGGATGGGGACATCTGTGTTGGTACATTTGAAAATCTTATAACTCAGTATCACCTTGAACCCTATGAGTCTACAAAAGTAGCTACATTTCCATGTTGAAAGCAGTGTACTATCTTGCTTAAAGACAACCAAGAGAACTGTCCCCTCAAATGTAACACCTACCCCTTCAGAATCTACCTCCACATCCACTGGCTAATAGGTCAATAATTACAGTCAAGTTACAAAATAAACCAGTCAAATAAATGTTGGGACTTCTAAAGAAGAAAAGGAGCTTTTGGAACACAGTAATCATACACACACACACACACACACACACACACACACACACACACACACTGAGTGACCAGATTATTATGTGTTCATAATAATATGGCCACTAAGTGTATATACTATTTAGGTCTACAAAACCCTTCCAAGTGGCTCTATTTTGTAGGAAATCTCAGGAGACACTTTACTGTCAAAAGTGGTAAAGTATACAATGGTGTTGGGGCACAAGAATTGTTAAGAGGCTCAAATATGGTTGTTTTTTGAAGTCCCGTGATGAGAGTAGGATATACTGTTATAGAACTGACTTTGATATAAATGGAATTGATAGAATCCAAAAATAGATGCTAAGTAGTGATATGGAGCCTTCGGAAGCAAGGTAGGCATGATACTGTAGTAAGAAGCAGGACTGAAATGGTAGCCTGTAGGACCTGACCTGCAGAGTGCTATAGAAATGATACTAGAACACAGTATTCTTAGGGGCAATATAGATGGGCAGTCAAATAGAGTATGTACCAATCTATACACCCCAAAATAATAAATAATTGATAACTAGGAGGCCAAGTCTAGTTACTTCAGTATTGGTCAGCCAAGAATACATTTATTTATTCTTTTCTTCACTATACTAAATATTTATTGAGAACTCTCAGGTAGTATGCTAGATGTTAAGTGGGGAGTAAAACATGTAAGCCCTTCTTAAGTGGTTATAATTCCAACTAATACTACATTCTGTATAAATTAATTTAAACAACTACTTCAAGCTTCAAAGAAGAAATTGCACATTCTGTTCTCTGGGATTTATTGAGTTGAACCAAGCTCATTATATACAAAGATCATTAAAATTTTTTTCTTTCTCTAAGTCTAATGAAAAGCACATTTATTTTTATGTTGTGGCAATAACAGTTCGTAAAGTAGGCTGCTTTGTCTCTGACTATTCTGGAAATAGTGATCTGATGAGATTGATGAATGGTCATAAGGGGGGAAGCAAACATCTACTTTTGGCTTTTAGATGAAAATATTAATTATAAACTAAAAAAATTGCAGAATAAACATAGAGATACCTTATTAGGACCAATAACAATGTGTGCATTTATTTCTGTGTAATCCCTCTTCTGTCATATTTGTAGTTAGTTGTCAATCTGATTTGGCTTTTATTATACAATTTACATGACCATTTTTAAATTAAATATCTTCCCACATAACAGGCTTTGAAAAATTGCAATTAGCAGGGATTACAGTTTTACAATTTGGTCATCTAATATTACAAATATTTAAGTAACTAGTGCCTTGATTACTATAAAAAATTAGTACCCTTTGGTATATAAAATGATTTATTTATTTACATAATACATGCTACATATTAAATTACACATGCATTGATTAATATATGAGATATTCATCATTCTTAGATTACTTTGTTCTCCATTGCAGTAAAAACATTGAGTCATTTCAAGTAATTTCAACCTAATTGAATATTCTCCTATGTGTATTCAGCATTTAATTTGTAAGTATGATTTCCTTGTATTAGAAACTGAAACATAAAGGAACATATCTTTATTTGCTCTCAAATAAACCCCAATTCATGCTAATGTACTTAAAGTGACAATGTCATTTTCTATTAAATACTGACATAAACACATTTGTTCATACTCTTACAGGCAAAGCTAGCCACTTGCTCTTCAGTGCTACCACAGTGGACACTAATGGAATACTCTCCATGTTCCATCATAACTTCTGTTTGTTGCTCTCCTATAAGAATATAAACCTCTCAAGACAGAGATCTCATTTTAGTTATGTTTGGCATATTAATATCTAAGTAAGGCAGAATGAAAATGAATATATATTTCCTTTTCTTAATTTTTCTTTAATATTTCTTTTCTGAATAAACTTCATTCTAGATTTTAAATCTTCTAAATACTAACTAAAACTTATTAGTTTCTTAATATAACCTAATACTTCTGCTAGAAAAGAACATGCTCAATAAAAATTACTGTAACCAAAGCAAATACAAATTACTCTGTAGGGAAAATTATAAATTAATTCTAAGCAAACATCAATTGAGAGCCTATTATGTTATTCTGTGCCAAGTTCTGTGCTAACTTTTGTGTATACAAAACAGAATTTTATTAAGTCTTTGTCCTCAAGTAGCTCGTGGTCTAGTATGGAAACAGAGATTTAAGAAGAGAATGAAAGCTAGAATAAAAGTATGCTTTGTATCCTATGGTGCTACAAAAATGTATGTGACTTTAGTATTCACTTTGTACTTACTTTAAAACTATTTTTCACTAGCACATGTATTTGCTTGTCAGATGGCTATACTGCAGCTACATGTTATGTTCCATGAGGGCAAAAATTGCAACATACGCTGGTATTCCCTAATTGTGCTAGTGAAGCCCATTGTGCACAGCAAGTAAGTTGAAGAACCTTTGGTTCCATATAGAAATGTATTGGACTCACAAGCATAAGACCTGAGCTCAAGTATAGCTCCACTCTTTTTAACTGTTTGCCTATCACTTTGAGCATATTATAAGCATAATCTCTTAAAATTATTTTTTAAATATTTCCTTCAGATCTTTGTAGGGGTTAAATAAAATAAATTTGTGAAAGTCCATAGTAGATGCTTATAAATATATCTTAATAAGAATTGATTTGATGCAATTAGGCTAAGCACTTAGAGAAGATTTACAGAAGAGCTAGTTAGTTAAAACTTGGTTGGCCCTGCTTTTATTATCAGCAAGTAAGGTTTTGTGTCAGGATCATGTACCCTAAACATAGGTGTGCTATTTATCTTAACTTTGTCCTTTGGTCATTCTCTGCTTATATTTTCCTGATTGATAGGTAAATACTGTAGTTAGCAGAATTCTGAGAAATTCTGAATACCCCCAAAGATTCTTGCCATGTATAATCTCCTCCCCTTGAGTTGGGAAGAGCTGAAAATAAGATGGATTTTACTCTGGTGATTAGGTCATGATGTGTAACAAAGGTGAAAGGATTGCACTGGTGTAATTAATGTCCCATATCAGATGAATTTTGAGTTAATCAAAATGACCGTTATTATGGGTGAGTCTGACTCAATCAAGTGGAGAAAAAAAAGCATCCTGGCCTTCTTGAAGCAAATGAGAGGTATTTCTACTGGCTTTGAAATAAAAAAACAAAAACAAAAACAAAAACAAAACAAAACAAAACAAAAAAACCCCTGCCATGTTGTGGAGTGCTTATGGGGAAAGGAATAGCTAGCTGGTCAACTCAAGGAGATGAGATGATTCCCAGCAGATAGCAAGCAAGAAAATAGGGATTTTATTTTACAACTCAAGAATTGAATTGTGTCAAAAGCCATAGGAGCTTAGAAGAATACCTGAAGCTTCAGATGAGATTTCAGCCTCTTGTCAACACTTTGATTCCAGCCTGGTGAGACCTTGAGCTTAGATAACTCATTTCACCCAGGAGCCTGACTTGTGGGAACTATAAGATAATATATTTGTGTTGCTTTAATTCAATCAGTTTGTAGTAATGTGTTATGCAGTAATAGAAAATGAATACATTTAGCTAATCTGAAGTGATACTTTGATTTCAGATGTTAATTGGTGATAATAGTTTTGTGTCACTGCTCCCAAGTGATATATTTGGAGCTGGTCAACTGCATGGTAAGAATTACAGTTGGTAAAAGCAGGACAGAAAAGAGCAAAAGAGGCAGCCTCTGAGTACTCATTATTTGGGAAATTGTGGTGCTAGATATTAAAAATAAATTTTGAGGCTAAAACATTTTTGTTTTGTTTATTGTTTTATTTGGAAGTGGGATAAATTGTTGGAAAGAGATCTAGCAATTTGTAAAGATGCAGGGAAATGGGGAGAGAGCATGGTGTGTGGACCCAAATCCAAGAGATGCAGATTTGAGCCATGATATAGATTTTAAGTAGCTACTAACCCAAAAAGTTCTAAAATTCCGACTCCTTACAGGTAAGTTCAAGGGATGGAACTATGTGAGTTTGATATCTCTTTCTGATAGAAAATTATGATTTCTAAATCTCCTTCTGATAGAAAATTGAAACTCTTATTATAAATGATGAAATCTGCTAAGATTTGATTCACTAACAAGAAAGGATGTTGCAGACTATAGGAGTTTGAGGTGGTTTGAGGAGTGTTACATGGTTATAAATTTTAGTGAAAGAGTAATATATTTATATATAATATAAATATTTATATGTGAATATACTTATATAATATTTTGTGGATATATGGAAAATATAACATAATATTAGTTATAATAATATAAAAATGTTATATATCACAGAATTTTAGGGCAAGTACTTGGGACCATCTCATATACTATATATCCTAAAATTATGTGATATATGTCATTTTTACACATAAGTTTGTCTGATTCAGCAGGAGAAATGTCAGAGCAGTGAAAGTCCTGTATCTTCTCCAAAATGTCCTATAATCCACCCCCATTCCCATGAGATGATCATATTTCTGCAAGCAGCTACTATTTTCTAGTTTTCTGTTATTTAAAGGGTTGAATTAGGCATCTAGGGACAATGTGTTCATGGACATAATCTAATCCTTATTAAAACAAAATGAGAACAAAATGATGCTTTTCACCAAAACTAGGAAAATACACTGAGACCTGAAACTAGGAAGAATATTTCATTTTGCTGAATAATGTCTCATTACTGAGTCTTAATGACTGGATTATAAATAAACCTGACATAATCATACATCAACATTTTTTGTTCAATACTGCTTTAATTTTTAACAGCCAGTTGGTTATCTTAATGATAATTAGCATACTAAAAGTACATTTAAAAAGACATTTTAATAGCAACAAATGAGTGAAAGCAAAGAAATTAAAAAATGAAGATAATGTTTTATTCTTTAACTATATTAGCTAAAGCTTAACTCGTGGAGGCATTAGAACTAAAAATTTCCAATTAGATCAGAAAGTCTCTCCCTAAACTGTAAAAGAACTAAATGGTGGGATGCCATCTGCTATCTTCAGAAATAAAACAAATGAACTCTTCAAGGTCACTTTAAAGTGTGCTATTTTAGTAGATACTCTGTGCTTCAGTTATAGTCCTGCAAAATAGAAAATCATACACAATTCAAAAGAGGTAATGGCTTGAAAATATCATTTAGTTGTACCCCATGTCTAAAGTCTGGTCTTAGGAAAAATTATGATATAAACCAAGTTGTCCATTTTGATTACTTTTACCTTCTTTCTCCCTTCTTTCCATCCTCCATTATTTTATCTAAGCTCCCCTAAATATCTCATGATTTTTTGAATAACTTGACCATTTTAACAAACTATATAGTATTATTGTAATGTCAAATATTCAAGATGATTTTAACTCAATAATTGTCAGTTTTATGGGTTTGGGTAACTGAGAATAAGTATGTTTGTGTGTGTGTGTGTAAGAAAAAGCATTGCACATCAACTTGGTGGATGACACTGTCAATGATTCCTTGTGCAGAGAGAATAAGAAACTGGGTAGTTTAGAAAGCTTCATTGTTTATACAGGCTATCTGCAAGGACAGTGTGAGACTTGGACTAACAACCTGCTTTTAGCTAATTAAAACTGACATTACTTATTTGCATCCTTAGAGCTTGAAGTGTGTTAATTATAAACTTAAATGAATTCACATTGTGCATAATGTATTTGTGTTTTAGGCAGAATTTTGAAAAGATAGAAATATATTGCTTGTAATATTTCTGAATTTCAGAATTTGAGAGCCATGTTCATAAGAATTATGTGTTGATTTTTATATAATCACTAGAGGCCCAATTCATGAAATTCATGAATGAGGTGTGGGGGCTGTCCCTCAGCCCAGACTGTACCCATTCCAATCTGGGACCCCTCGCGGGATGTTCAACTGCCATTTAGGCCTGATCCCCGTAGGACGGGGCCTAAACGGGCAGTCGGACATTGCTCTCACAATCCAGAACTGCTGGCTTCAAACTTCTCACCTGCCTGCCTCCCTGATTGCCCCTAACTGCTTCTTCCTGCCAGCCTGATCACCCCCTAACCACTACCCTGCCAGCCTAATGGATGTCTAACTGCTCCCCTACCAACCTATTTTCCCCCAACTTCCCTCCTTTGTCAGCCTGGTCACCCCTAACTGCCTTCCCCTGCAGGCTTGACAGTCCCCAACTGCCCTCCCTTGCAGGCTTGGAACCTCCCAATGGCCCTCCTCTGCTGGCCATCTTATGGTGGCCATCTTGTGTCCACATGGGAACAGGATCTTTGACCACATGGAAGCAGCCCTCTTGTGTGTTGGAGTGACAGTCAATCTGCATATTACTCTTTCATTAGATAGGATAGAGGCCTGGTGCATGGGTGGGGACCACCTGGATAAGGTTCGGGGTTCCCTTGGGGTGTGGGGTGGCCTGAGCGAAGGGCTTGTGGTGGTTTGCAGGCCAGCCATGCCCCGCCCCCCCCCCCAGTGATCCAAGCGGAAGCCCTGGGATCTGGGATTAATTTATGTTCTAAAATTGAAACTTTGTAGCCTGAAATGGAGCCAAACTTTCTGCTTGCTTTGTGGTGAGAGCTATTTCTGTTTGAAACTTTGTAGCATAGAGTAGAAGCCTAGGTGCTAGGGCTACAGAAGCTTGACTTCCTCCATCACCTCGGCAACCTGAGCCTCTGCTCTCTCCAGCTCCGTGGCTGCAGCCATTTCTGTTCGGATTATGTATCTTTTATAATTGAAACTTTGTAGCATTGGGTGGAGGCCTAGGCCAGCAATGGCAGGTGGAAAGCTTGGCTTCCTTCGTTGCCGGGGAAACCCAAGCCTCCCTCCTGCTGTCAGTGGTGGCAGCCATCTTTGTTGGGGTTTATTTGCATAATTTGTTCCTGACTGGCTGGCTGGTGGGCATGGCTGTAGGCATGGCTTGATCAGAGGTATGGTCAATTTGCATATTGCTCTTTTATTAGATAGGATTTCATACTTTTCTTTTTGGTACACTTGGGTTTGGAAATGAAATGCTGTATACCAAGAATGGGTATTCATTCTGGGTTAGAAGAAAAATTGTTTAGAATATATACCACCCTTTCTCTCTGTTAATAATCATAGTGTTTTCTGTCTTCTTTCTGTTATTTTTTCCCTTCTTATTTTGACTTAATCCCATCACCTTTATCTCCCAGGTCCCAACACCCTCTTCCCCTCTGACATTTGTCAGCCTGTTCTCTGTATCTATAAGTCTGTTTCAATTTTATTTAGTATATTTTGATTATTAGATTCCACATATAAGTGAAATTATATGGTATTTGTCTTTCTTTGACAACTTATTTCACTTTATAATACTCTCTAGGTCCATCCATGCTTTCACAAAAGGTAAGAGTTTCTTTTTGGTTATAACAAAGTAGTATTCCATTGTGTAAATATACCACAACTGTTTTGTCTACTGATGGGAACTTGATCTGTTTTTAGATCTTGATTATTTTAAGTAATGCAGCAATGAATATAGGGATGCATCTATTCTTTACAATCAGTGTTTCTGATTTCTTTGGATATATTCCCAGAAATGGAATCACTTGGTCATATGGCAGTTCCATTTTTAATTTATTGAGTTAACTTCATACTGCTTTTAACCGTGTCTCCACTGATTTCTATTCCCATCAATTGTGCATGAGGCTTTCCTTTTCTTCACATCGTCTCCAACTTTTGCCATTTGTTGATTTATTGATGACAGCCATTCTGACAGGTATGGGGTAATATCTCATAGTGGTTTTAATTCGCATTTCTCTGATGATTTGTGTTATTGAGCATATTTTCATATGTCTGTTGGCCATCTGTATGCCCGCTTTGGGGAAATGTGTATTAGTTTTTTTGACCATTTTTCAATTGAACTCTTGTGAGGTTTTTTTTTTTTTTTTTTTTTGTGTGTGTGTGTGTGTGTGTGTGTGTGTGTGAAGTTATATAAGTTCTTTATTCTATTTTATTTTATTTTTTACTTAATAAATATTTATTGTTCAGATTATTACAATTGTTCCTCCTTTATCCCCCCATAGGTCCCCTCCACCTGGTTCCCACCTCCTCTCTGCCCTTATATCCAGCCTACTGTCCTTATCGTTAGGTGAATGATTTTTGTCCATCTCTTCCCGCACCCCCCACACCTCTTTCCCCCTGGGAATTGTAAGTCCAGTCCCTTTCTATGCCCCTGATTCTATTATATTCAGTTTATTTTGTTCATCAGATTTTTTATACACTTGATTTTTAGATTCATTTGTTGATAGATATGTATTTGTTGTTCATAATTTCTATATTTACCTTTTTCTTCTTCTTCCTCTTCTTAAAGAATACCTTTCAGTATTTCATATAATACTGGTTTGGCAGTGATCAACTTCTTTATCTTTTTCTGATCTGTGAAGATATTTATCTGGCCTTCAATTCTGAATGATAGCTTTGTATTCTTTTTTCTTTTTGCTTTTCCAATTGGGTGTTTTTTGCTTTTTTTTATTTCAAATCTTTGACTTCATTCTCATGATCCTCTAGTCTTCTGTTGGATCTCTGTATATTATTTTTTATTTCAGTCAGTGTATGCTTAATTTCTAGTTGGTCATTTTTCATATCCTCAAGGGTTTCACTAAATTTATTGGCCTTTTCTAGAAAATTCTTGAAAAACCTCATAACTATGGTTTTGAACTCTATGTCCAGTAGTTTGTTTTCCTCCATTTCTTTCATTTGTGACCTGTTTTTTTGTCTCCACATTTTCGCTGCTTCCCTGAGTTGATAGAGTGGCTTTGTGTGCTAAGTGTCATATGGGGCCCAGTGGCTCAGCCTCCCCAGTTACCTGAGCTGGGATGATGTTCCCCTTTGTGGGCTGTGTGTATAGTCCTACTGTAGTTAAGCCTTGATTGTTGTTGGTATCATTGGGAGGAATTAACCTCCAGGCCAATTGGCTGTGAGGATCAGCGGTGTCTATGCTGGGCGAACTTCTGTGCTGGAAACACCGTTATGAGACATGACTTGCACACACCTCTGTGCTCAGCTTGGATGGGGTGGAGTCTCAGGGAGGAAGAGACAGCAATGGCTTTCCATCAGGCCTGCCCTAAGAAGATTCCGGGTCTCAGTGTCTTGCAGTAATCACTGCAAGCAGCTCTGAGAAAAATCTGCCCTTGAGTTTAGACCCCTGCCAGACAGTCCAGTTTCTTCCTGAATGAGTCTGGGTCCCCAGAGTCTCCCCCAGAAGAACTGGAGTTCAGAGCATTTGGGAGCTTTTGTCTCCCTCCCAATTGAGAAAGCCAGCTGCATACTCATTTGCCAGCCCTCTCCGCGGGTGCGCCTCTGTACCTCTGCCTTCTACAGCTCCTCTGAATCTCAGTGTGCTTTACTCTTTCCTTCTATTTGTAGAATTTCCACTAAGCCAGCCTTCTTGTGGTTCTGGATGATGTCCATTTTGTCTTTTAGTTGCAGTTTTGAAATTGCTGTGCGAGCCAGCAGTTTAAGTGTTTACCTATGCCATCATCTTGTTTTCTCCTCTATATAAGTTCTTTATAAACTTAAGATATTAACCCTTATCAGATATATCATTGGTGAATATGTTCTCCCATATAGTGGGTCCCCTTTTCATTTTATTGATGGTGGTTTGTTTGTTTTTTTTTTTTTCTGTGCTGAACTTTTTTAGTTTGATGTAGTCCCATTTGTTTATTTTTTTCTTTTGTTTCCCTTGTCTAAGGAGATATATCAGAAAAAAAATATTGCTACAAGAAATGTCCTAGATTTTATTGCTTATGTTTTCTTCTAGTATTTTTCTGCCTTCCAGTTTAACATTTAAGTCTTTAATTAATTTTGAGTTTATTTTTGTACATGAAGTAAGAAAGTAGTTTAGTTTCATTTTTTAGCACATATCTATCCAATTTTCTCAATACCAGTTATTGAATAGACTATCTTTACCACATTTTATATTTTGCGTCTTTGTCAACTATTAATTAAAGTATGGGTTTATTTTTGGGCTTTTTATTCAGTTCCTTTGATTTATAGGTTTATTTTTTGTCCATCCCATGCCACTTTTCTACTGTCAACTTGTAGTATAGTATATGGTGTAACATGGTGGTCTAGTGTCATTTGTAGAATGTATCTGTCCAATTTTCCCAACATGATCTACTGAATAGACTTTCTTTACCCCATTTTCTCTTCTTGCATCCTTTGTCATATATTAATTGTTTATATAGGCATGGGATTGTTTCTGGGCTCTCTATTCTATTCCTTTGTTCTCTGTGTCTATTTTTATGCCAGTACCATTCTTTCTTAAATACTATAGCTTCATCATATAGTTTGATACCAGATAGCATGATTCCTCCAACTTTGTTCTTCTTTATCAATATTGCTGTGGCAATTTGAGTATTTTGTGATTATATGTATAAAATTTTTGAATATTCATTGTAGTGCTGTGAAATATGCTATTGGTATCTTGATAGGAATTGCATTGAATCTATAGATTGCTTTAGGTCATATGGGCATTTTAATTATGTCAATTCTTTCTAACCATTGAACAAGGTACAACCTTTCACTTATTGGTATCTTCTTCCATTTCTTTCTTCGGTTTCTTGTAATTTTCTGAGTACAGGTCTTTTACCTTCTTAGATAAATTTATTGATATGCTATTTTTTATGCATTTGTAAATGGGATTGTTTTCTTAGTTTCTTATTCTGATAGTTCATAATTTGTATATACAAATCCAACGATTTCTGGAGATTTCTACTGTTCTTTCATTTGGGGCATGTTTCTTTTTCTCACAGTTTTCGTTATATTTTTGTGTTTGTTTCTATCTATTAGTAGATCTGCTGTGACTCCAAGTCTTGGTGGGGTGGGCTTATGTAGTAGGTGTCCAGTGGAAACCAGTGGCACACTCTCCTTGATCACCTGAGCTGGGTGCTCCAGGAATATTCTTTTAGTGGGTTATGTGGGCCCTGTTGTAATTGAGTCTTTATTGCTATTGACTCATCTGTGTGTGGGATCAACCCTCGTGCTGGTTCATTGAGAAGATTGACTCATACCACAGTGATGAGATAAAGTACAGATGCTGATCACATGGAACTTTCCTCAGCAGGGTCTGGAGTCTGCTGAGATATCCCTTTGGATGTGCCACTTGTAAAGCTAATTGGATCCTTCTCTGATATCTGAAGCTGGTCACTAGTTGTATTGGTTGTGGAGCCTCTTAGGAGGGACTGGTGCAGGGTAAGTCAGATACTGCTGGTGACTTGGACCTAGTAACCTGTTTGGGGGTAAATGTGATCCACAATTTGTAGTTGCCTCGCTGTTCATGGAAAGCTGCATACCAAGGCTTTTACCAGCACTAGGCCTGGGGGTAAATCAGCAAAAGTTCCAAGGCACTCCAAGATCCACCTCTGCTTGCCTCTATCTACTGTGTGTCTCTTAGGCTCCATTACTGAAAGAGCCTCTGGCAGTACTTTGAGTCAAATGAGGTTAGATTCTCAGTAATTCAACCAGGAAAGGTGAGTGGTGTTTACCAGATTGATATAGGTTCAAATTCAATGCCAGTTCTTGTTCTGAGGCCACTCAGCAAATATCCCATGGTATACCAAATGTAGCTGCTTCCTTCCATGTTCCCATTGACTTTAGTGGTGGGGCAGGTTCTCAGAGAATCATTAGGGTGAGGCTAGCAGATTTTATCAGGACAAAACAGACCCAGATTTGTCTGTGTGAAAGGAGGGCCCTGCATGGTCAGTCATTGGATGGGGAAAATGGTACCATCCTAGAGTCACATAACTCACAATAAGATTCTACCCGGAGGCTGATATATGCAGGGTGGGCCTTCCTGGTCTCTGGAGAATGGGGCTAGTGGATATCTTGGATGGGGTGGTGCCAATCAGGCTTGGGGGTAGCTGTGAGTAGTGGTTTCAGCTTCAGAGTCACACAACTCAGTTTGTCAAGGATTCTGCCCAGATCTTGGCAGGGTGGGCCACCAGGAGTTGGAAAAGTGAAGTCACATGGAGCTTAGAGGGTGGGCTAGTATATAATCCAAGAGGTTGAGGCCAACAAGTTTCATGGCAAAGTGTGGGGAACAGACCCTGCTCCAAAGCCATACCATTCTGTCACTGACACCTGAATTTGTTAGAATGTCTACACCCCAGCCCAGGCAACAGACTCCTCAGCATGGAGTGAGCTCTGCTGGGTGGCAAAACAGAGAGTCCAGAAAGTGGGGCTATTGCATTCCCCTAGACTGATGCTGTATGGAGGGGAGTGCTTCACCCCAAAATGATAGTGTCTGCATTGTAAAAGAGGGACTCAGCACTGGGGTCCTGGTGGCTGTCTCTTTACAGAATGATAGTCCTCAGTGTATCCTCACATGACTCCAGTCTGCTGCATTCTGCCTCCACTGGAACCCAGGGTGAGTGTCTGGGAGCAAGATTTTGTGCAGTGATCCTTTAAGATGGTGCCTATATTTCTAGCAGACTTAGATCTCTCTCTCTGTCAGAATCCTCACTGATTCTCACAACCAGGTGTTATGTTGACGCCTATTCTTAGCTCTCATGCTGGGGAGCCTGGTGTGGGGTTGAGACTCCTCTCCTCAGAGAACTTTTGCATGTGAGATATCCCTCCAATCTGAGCTGCTATCTGTGGGAGTGGGGCGAGCCCATTTTGTGTCTCTGCCAGTCCTACCAGTTTCTATGTGGCTTCTTCTGTAAATCCTTGGTTATAAAACTTCTATTCAGCTTGTTATTCAGATTGATTGTTCTATATTTTAGTTGTAATTCCAGTTTGGTCCTGGGATGAGGTGAATGTAACCACTTCCTCTGATACCATCTATGATCCCTCTGAAATATATATGTTTAAATGCAATATGACACAATCTGTGTAATGGCAGGACATTGTATTAGTCATTATTAAATTTTTAAAGTGTTATTATTTTTGAAAATGGAGCTAAAAATCCAATGCCATTATAAATAGACAATAACTACAAGATAGAAAGGGAGCTAGTTATTGAATAATGCCCCAGTTCCAGAGATTTTCAATGGACTCTTCTTTGCCCATAAAGTGCATACTGACTATAAATAAATAAACTCCTTGGTGCAAGTGTTTTCTATACTTAGTGGCATGAATAGCAAACTCACCCTGGCTCACCCTGCTGATAGGGACCAAAAGCAGTGATGCATGCATTATGCCTTATACTTCCAGATCAAATTCACATGGTAAGTACAAATATTTCAGATGAAGAAGGAATATTATTTATTCATTTTAGCACATTTGGCAAGGAATATTCTTAGAAAAGAGATACTTGGAAACTTAAGTATAATCAGACATCTGTATAAAAATAACAAAAACAAATGACATCTATATTTAAATTATGTTTATAGTTTGGTGCAATTTGATATTATAAACTTCAATCATTTAGGTACATTTTCCAATATCACATATATAGCATCCCTACCCCGCTGCTATTAAGATTGCACCATAAGCATATTTGCAGTTGCATGCTCTCTGGAGCATGACCAGTACTGTGCAGTTCAAATGAGAGCAGTTCCTTCAAGGTTCCCAATGAATACAATCAATATGATAGATAGTGATGAGCTCTTGCTTTATTTAAGGAGTTTTATTGGTATCTTCCAGTTTTTATTATATCATGATTCATATACCTATATGGAAGATCATGTGACAGTTGGCTGAAATATGAGTTTCTGGGAAGCAAGAAGAAATTGAACTATTAGGTCATTAATGACTTGGGACTTTATTTTAAAGTCTTTCATTGTGTAAAATGCTCATTTGAAAGATCAATTTTTCTTTATTTGAAGAAACTCTTAAAAAGACGTGTTTGAAAATTTCAAATCTAAAACTTCACTTCGTCCTGGGGTTCTAGTGAAGGAAGTTATAAAATAAGTTGCTCCCTATCTGTTGGTTTCATAAGCCTTCAGACAACCTGTTCCTCTATTGAAATTGGGTCTGTAGCTACAACTTTTATTCAAAACCAGCTGAAGATGATCTGACTTCCAAATATCCTGTCTATAAAAGTAAGCTTTAGTGCTCTGCAGACATTTAAAGCTACAATCTTCAAGAAATACTAAGGCAAAAGTAAAGATATTTTCTGATATAATTGGAAGTTGGAAGGAATGTATGGAAAAAAATCCCAAAACTATTTGTGTTAACTGCTTTGTTCAGGAAAATAAAAGTCTATAACATAATATGAGCAAGAGAGCATGAAGCTCAATAACCCATTGAACCAAAATATAGAAGCTCAGTAATAGAATTATGGTCTAAAGACAAAGAAGCACAGTAACCAGTTACTAAAATGAAGAGTTCATCATTATGTCCCAAACCCTATTTAGGTCTTCTGATAGAAGGAAAGTTCTGATAGGGGGGTCAAATAAGGGACAGGCCTGCAGAAGATGATATTAAACTGAAATGAGAAATAAGTTTTTCTTTAATGAATCACCTAACCACTGATATAGGGACATATACTCTGCTTTTAAAAGTCTTCTAGGTCAGCTGCACTAAATAAAATATAATGATATTTCAGGCTTACCTCATGGTGAACTTCTTTGTCAGACCTCAGTGAGTAGCCTTACTCTAAGCAACCAATACAGCTATTAATAAATTCTCTCTCTATATACCTTTGAAAAAAATTACCTATATATCAAAAGACTGCCTCACACAGAAAAAGCCTATCTTTGTGGGAAGAACAATTAGGATATTTTACTATTTACTTTATTTAAAAAGATCCATTAATTCTAAAGAAAATGTGGCGTCCTGATGTTAACATAAAATGTAAATTAGCTTAGAAAATACAAGGAATGATCCATTAGCAATATTTGGCATTATGTAAGTCACACCCTTACCTTCTCCTTCTTCCCCCAATGCCATGCAAAAAGAATACTTAAATTTTGATTAAATCGTGAATATTACTTATTTAAGAAAAAAATTAGGGGATTTTATTGGTAGCTTTCAGTTTTTATTATTTATGAAATAAACTTTATTATTTTATGAAAAAAATACTGCCCTCTAGTTTATATTTAAGATACTGTAAATAGAAAGGCTTTGGACATGCACACTTTAAGATATTCGGAAGCAATAATGGCAATTTTTACTTTGAAAAAATCTCTTCATATTACCAGGCAAAATTCTCATAGACAGAATATGACTTCAACTGTTTCTGTTTGTTCGTTTTTAACATTACAATAAATATTTGGAAGAAATAACTCAAGATGTTGCCAATAGTAAAACTATCAGTAATGTTTATATTTCATGTGCTTTTCACCTTTAAATAATGAAAATGCATTACATCTTTACTGGAAAAAAGTAAATTTTACTTTTGAAGTACATTTTAAAAACACTTTGACATGTTTCAAAGCATGTCATGTTATGAGGAGAAAGGGTGAGAAGTAAATAGAGGGAACGAAAAAAAGAAAACAGAAAAAATGCGGAACAGGAAGAAAGGGTAGATACTAGGAAGGAAAGAAAAGGGGAAAAAAAACTAATATAAAGGGGTAGGCATTACACTTGGTGGAAAATACTACCAAGTGTAAAATTAAAATGTTGTTATGTAAAAAATACTGATTTCTCCTCTTAAGGGCTTTCCTGCTTAGCTGGTAATGATTAATGAATTATGATTGAACTTTTATCAAACCATCTACCATTTTTAATATAGAAAAGTGAAGCATAGAATAAACAGATTGTAAGGATACATAGGGATGATGTAAGGAAGAATGATTAGAGGGCTAGACTATTGAGGCAGCTTTTAAAAAGAAAACACATAGATTGGTAGAGATGGAAGAGTGAAGAAGATCAAAGTGGGGAGTGGGATATACAAAAGCATAAAGTTGAGACTAAATAAAATGTGATAAGGTTAGCAAAAGAGCAGTTCAGGATAAAGAAACATTTCTACTTCAAATCTGATATTTGAAGTTGCTGTGAATGCTAAGGTGAAAAAAGGATAGGTCTTATGATTTGAATGGTACTGATTTCAAACAAAGATATTTCAATTTATTTATGCCTTCATTCATTCAAAAAATTTTATTTTTAGCAACCACTATATGCCAACACTCTTGTAGGCACTGGGGTTGTAGAGATTCACAGGCAGAAAGAGAAATCACTGCCCAAGTATGTTTATGTTCTTGCAAACACATAATTAAAATATATCAAATCAATAATGAAAATATTTTGCATTTAAGTATGTATAAAACATATAGCACATCAGCTTTTTCATTATCATAGGAAACAAGCACATAATCTTCCCATGGGATCTCATTGGCCCCTGTTGGTGGATAACATCAATGGAATGAGATTTTCATACAAGATCCCACATATGGCCTGACTGGTTTGGCTCAGTGGATAAAGCGTCAGCCTGCAGACTGAAGGGTCCCAGATTTGATTCCAGTCAAGGGCATGTACCTTGGTTGTGGGCACATCCCCAGTGGGAGGTGTGTGGGAGGCAGCTGATCAATGTTTCTCTCTCATTGATGTTTCCAACTCTCTCTTTCTCTCTGTAAAAAAACAAACAAACAATAAAATATATTTTAAAAAGTTGCCACATATGGGCCTTGCCTTAGAATATTAGATCTTAATACTTTGGGTTGTGTGTAAAACAAGAAATCCTCTGTTACCAAGATTATCTGCTGTTAATTGGGGTAATGAATACTACAAATATAATCTACTTTTTCACATCAAAATAAGAAGAACAGCAGGATGTCAGAGGTGTCAAAACAGCCAGACATTATTTATTCTTATTCTCTTCACACATTTGGCTTGATCAAATTGAGTTTTTTGAAATTGTGCAAGTGAATACAATTAATATTTAGACTTTCTCTGCCCAGGAACATAGTTAATGTGTGTGTGTGTGTGTGTGTGTGTGTGTGTGTGTGTGGAGTGGGAGCAGGTGATAATGCAGCAAGGTGTTAGTGAATCACATTCAGTTTGAGTGAGGTACACATGCTAGCATTTCAAGTCCCCCATTAGCATTTCCATGTAATTCTATGCACACATCTAGAGATGAATCTCTCTCGGAGGCTATACTCAGAAATGACTCACTGTATGCCGAGAAGTACATGACTCTCCTATGTAACCTACACAAAAATCAATTTTCATCAACAGGAAACTTGGTGTGTACTGGGGAGTGAGAAGTTGCGTATGGAAAGATCTTTTACTTATTTATTTTTAAGAAAGAACAAGAAGGAAGAAGCATCACTACTATGACCCAAAGGAGAAGCACTCAAACAAAAGTGCCTTACTATTTTTTGTTCTTTTTACAAAAAGGATGGATGAAAACACTGCAGCAGCCCCAAGGCAGATTATTCAAGAAAGATCCTGACAGTGGCAGCACTTGGAAGATTAAACTTTAAAAAGAATAAATTGATTTTGAACAATTTCTTCTATGTTCTGGATTAGAATCAAGCATTATTTTCTTAAATACCAGCCATTTATGCCATAACTGCCCTCCCATGTGCCTTTGGAAACAGAGAGCTAGTCACTCTTTCTGAAGCAGAAGGCTTGCCTGTGTTTTGGAATCACTTGATGCCCTCCCCAGGCTGCTGGAGGAGAATATACTGGACAACACACTGTTATTCTTTTGTCTACACATCAGCCCATCAGACAGCACATTTTAATTTAGAAATATTCTCCAGTGCCAGCTCTCTTCCCCAAATTTTGAAGATTCTTCTCTTTTAGCATCCTGATTATTGCTACTTATTGCTACCTTTTAAAAAATCCTGTGTTCAAAAAAAATAAAATAAAATATAAAAAATCCTGTGTTCAAATATCTTTCAGTGTTTTAGTTCAGGGTAGATTCTATATATTTTTGGGATATAATGTTCAAGTCATAATCTAATTTCAGATTACTTATGGGAAAAATTAGTGAATTTATTTTATATTTTTAAATATATTTTTAATGATTTCAGAGAGAAAAGGGAGGGAGGGAGGGAGGGAGGGAGGGAGGGAGGGAGGGAGGGAGAGAGAGAGAGACTTAGTGACATAGATCTGCTGCCTGCTGCCTGCTGCATTCCCCACACTGGGATTAAGCCTGCAAACCAGGCATGTGCTCTGACTGGGAATTGAACCATGACCTCCTGGTTCATGGGTCAACACTCAACCATTGAACCATGCTGGTTGGGCTAATGAGTTTATTTTAACACTGGAGTTTATTTTATGCACTGGTATGGTCCCTTGGCCTGGCCAGTGATTGAGGATGACTGGGGGGTGGGGGTGGGGACTGGCCTGCTGGGGGAAGGCATTGTGGGAGGTTGGCACTGGCAGCAAGCTAGTCAATGGTCAATTCTGTGCAGAATTGGGCTCCCTCCTTCATCCTATCTGGGTCCAGGTTGCGGATGAACCAGATTTTGGGCTGTCAGGGCCCCAACAGCAGGGTCTGAGTCATTGCACATCATAGCTACTGGCCAGTCATTCTGGTCCCTTGTTCATCATAGTTGCTGAGGCTTTTATTTATATAGACTAGACTTTCATGGGTGAGGTCCCTTGGCATGGCCTGCAGGGATTGGGCTGAAACCAGCAGTCCAATGCTGCCTGCCTCTCCTGCCTGCCATTTCTGCTCATTCTGGCCCCACTGCACCCGCTGCAGGCTTGCACCCAGTCAGTTCTGACTGGGAGAGGCTCACTCACACCACCAACGGCAATTGCCAGCCATGAGCCCTGCCTCTGGTGACTGTCCTGAGGTGGGGGGGGGTGTGATCAGCCCTCCAGGTGGACAGTGGGACACCCTTGTGAGCCTGGGATCTGGATCCTTCCTACTTACATTTGTACCAGTTTTGGGGAGCCACCTGGCAGCTCCTCTTATATAGTTTCTTTCTTGTGGAGCATGTAGAGAGGGGAAGTAGTTGTGGGGCCTGAGGCTGACTTCCAGAAGGCTGGTGGCATTGTTGGGATCATGCTGGCAGCACTGACCCATCACTGCCTGGCCTGTTCTCTGGAAATTGGACCAACAGGACTACTGAGGGATTGAGTGACTGCAGCTGCGCTGGTGGGCCGCCAGGAGGGGTCAGTCAGCTGAAAAGCACTCCCACTGTGGGAGCACTCTGACCATTAGGGGACAGCTCCTATGTTGAGTATCTGACCTCTGGTGGTCAGTGCGCGTCATAGTGACTGGTTGACCAGTTAACTAGTCATTCAGTAATTTGGTCACTTAGGCTTTTATATATATAGAATATATTAAGATACCTAAGTAGTACTGACTGGTACACAGTGTGCATGAAAATAATACATGTTGAAAGAAAGCTGCATTTGACAAAAATTAATTCACAATATTATTACTAAATCCAAATTATTAAAAATCACTAACTATGTATGTGTTTCTAAGCACAGTTAGCAAGTAAACTTTCTCTGCATTTTATACTATACTAGAGGCCCAGTGCACAAAATTTGTGCACGAGGGTAGTGGGTGTCCCTCAGCCCAGCCTGGACCCTTTCCAATCTGGGACCCCTTGAGGGATGTTTGACTGCCCGTGTAAGCCTGATCCTACCGGGACTGCTGGCTCCAAACAGCTCACCTGGCTGCCTCCATGATTCCCCCTAACCCTTTTGCCTGTCAACCTGATCACCCCCTAACCACTACCCTGCCAGCCTGATTGATGTCTAAATGCTCCCCTGACAACCTCTTTGCCCCCAACTTCCCTCTTCTGCCAGCCTGGTCATCCCTAACTGTCCTTCCCTGCAGGCTTGATTACCCCTAACTGCCCTCCCTTGTAGGCCTGCTCTCTCCCAACTGCCCTTTCTTGCTGGCCATCTTGTGGTGACCATCTTGTGTCCACATGGGGGCAGCCATCTTGTGTGTTGGAGTGATGGTCAATCTGCATATTACTCTTTTATTAGATAGCATAGAATCCTGGTGCATGGGTGGGGGCCAGCTGATTTGCCCTGAAGGGTGTCCAGGATCAGGTTGAGTGTTCCCTTGGGGCATGTGGTGGCCTGGGTGAGGGGCCTGTATTGGTTTGTAGGCTGGTCACATCTCTTGGTGACCCAAGAGAAGGCCCTGGTATCTGGAATTTATTTATCTTCTACAATTCAAACTTTGTAGCCTGGAGTGGAGCCAAGCCTTCTGCTCCCTCTGTGGCAGCAGCCATTTGTGTTGGGACTTATTTATCTTCTATAATTGGAACTTTGTAGCCTAGAGTGGAGGCCTGGGCTGGCCAGGGCTGCAGAAGCTTGGCTTCCTACATCACTGGGAGCAACCCTAGCCTCCTGCTCTCTCCAGCTCTGTGACTGCCACCATTTTTGTTGGGATTTATTTATCTTCTATCGTTAAAACTTTGTAGCATTGAGTGGAGGCCTAGGCAAGCAAGAGCAGGAGGAAAGCTTGGCTTCCTCTATTGCTGGGGAAACCCAAGCCTCCTTCCTGCTCTCTGTGGCCACAGCCATCTTGGCTGGATTTTTTTTTTTGCATATTTGATCCTGATTGGCTGGTGGGCATGGCTGGTGGGTATAGTAGAGGTATGGTCAATTTGCATATTACTTTTTTATTAGATAGGAGATATATATATATATATATATATATATATATATATATATATATATATACTGTTTTCAGAAAAGAAGTGAGAGAGAGAGAGAGAGAGAGAGAGAGAGAGAGAGAGAGAGAGAGATCAATGATTGATTGGCTGTGTGCAGGCCCTCTACTGGGGATTGAGCCCACAACCCAGGCCTGTGCTCTAGACCAGATTGAACCTGGTACCCTTCAGTCTGCAGGTTGATGCTCTATCCACTGAGCCAAACTAGCTAGAGCCACACTAGTTATCTTTATTCTGAAAAATAAAAGAAACTAACATACTCAATATATATTTTCCAAATATATTTTTATTGAATTCAGAGAGGAAAGGAGAGGGAGACAGAGACAGATACATCAATGATGAGAGAGAATCATTGATTGGTTGACTCCTGCACATCCCTACTGGCAATCGTGCCCACAACTCAGGCATGTGCCCTTGACTGGAATCAAATCCTGGACCCTTTAGTCCACAGGCTAACACTCTATCCACTGAGCCAAACCAACTAGGGCACAAACTCAATATTTTTAAAATGGTTGAAAAAGTAAAAAATAATTCACATTCTTGTCAACTCTGAGATTTGGGTTATACATTTAAAATTTTAAATATATTTTCTGATATAAACAATGGGGGAGAATATCACTTATAGGAAGAAAAATTCTTTCCCCACTATGCCCATGTCTCCCCTAAAATACACAGCAGCTCTGTGCTGAATGACAATATTTTACACTACCTAAGCTGGATCCTGAAAATTCAGGGTATGTCACTCGTTATGATGTCACTAATATCCCAGATTGATATTCTGGGTTCTTTCACCCATGGTTGCGAAATATGGGCCTAAATAATGCTTGTTCCTAAGTCAATTATTTGAAAATAGAACCCATAATGTGAGATTTACTATAATACTCTTAACTTTGTAGTGAATTGAAGTGTTTGTAGTGTCTGTAAAATTGACTGATAGTTTCTCATACTACCAGCAGTTCTACAGAGAATAAGACTTTTATGTTCAGAAAAGAAGCAAGGTCAAACAACTACAAAAGGTGAGCTGGAAATGCCACTTCTGGTTTTTTAGAAATACTGAAAGCAGCTTTTACAAATGTTTTGCTTCAAGGAAGGGAATGTGTGGTGAGAAGGAGGATACTGAGAGTGAAGAAGATGAAGATAAACAGGTTCACTGGGACAGTGATCTGAAAAAAACAAATACATGCAAATTGATACAGATAATCTAGTGTCTTTTAATATTTTGAGAATGAATGCATTGTTTTATATGTTTCACTTTGGCAGGTGCACAAATATACTAGCATGCATTAGGAAAGCAAATACATAAGCCTGTACTAGTCAAATGGTGAGAAAACAATTCAAAATTCTTCAACTCTAGTTAGTCTGTTCCTTCATTCTGTAGACCTGAGGCTAAGTTTTCACATTTGCATAAGGAAGTCCTTCATGTGCGGATCTGAGTCCTTCATGTGAGGATCCCACCATTTATATTAATTAATCCAATTATAATGATTAGAGTAGAGTTTTCTTCCATGCATAACTTTGTTAGAGTACATCTTTCTTCACTGTGAGAATAAAAGAAATATAGCCTGTTATGGGCTTCTTTGTCCCCACCTGAATATATTTCCTGTAGTATGAAGACCCAGTATTAACATGTTTAAAAAATGATGTCATTTAATTTTATTACTTTTCCCCAAAAATGTTAGAATTCAATTGCTTAAACCATATCCTTTTATAAATCATTCTCCACTTTCTCCCTCCAGTTTTCAAGATTCTTTAAGTTAAGTAATCATCTTCCTTACTAATATTCAAACTCAATCTTATTGGGTAGTAACTAGTTATATGGTATGTTATAATTCCTGACAGATAAATTTGTCCATTTGCTTGCTTCTGATTCCCATGATATCCGAATAATTGCATTTCACATTAGTAAGTTTCTAGGCAGGCCTGTGGGGCTTCTCTACTGAGAGCCTTAATTAAACTTGTTCTAAATTAAAACAACCTTTGCTGAGACACTTGTCACACCAGCTTTACAGGCTTGCCTGGGACACAGGAGGCAATGCCATGATCAGTGGAAGCATGACAGGGATCAGGACCTATGCAGTAAACTTGATGATTCACAAGGAGGTAATTTATTACACCCACCAGACCTGCTAATATGATGGAAGACAAGTAGGGAGGTAGGAGGATTAAGAAAGAATGTGAAATATTGGGACAAAGAGTAAAAGTGATATAATCTCACAGTGCTGCTGTGTGATCCTCCCCTCCAAATAAATCACCAAAATAAAGCGAAAACCACAGATTTATTTTATTGTGCTAAGATGCTGGAATAACAGTTAAACATTCAGTCAATCTTCTAGTATTTGCTTTATTTAAGTTAGTACTGATCCTTATCTTACAAGACTCATCCCCGTTTAAAAAAAAATTTCTGTGGACTCCTTACCATTTGATTATACTAGCTCATGATCAAATTCTTCCGTGATTCATTGACCTCATGCTCTCTTCATTCTTCATGTGATTCAGGAAAGGTCTTATCAAGAAAGAAATGGATTAATCTAATTATACTAACATATAAATGAGTGATAAGGACCAAGCTATTAATTTTTCCATAGATATTTATATTTCATTGGAGGAAAAACCCTGATTAACTTAAACCCCAAAATATTAGGCTGTGAATATAAAATTTCAAAATTGGTACACCTTGCCATATCTATGATTCCTTCTGGAATATCGACTTTTGACTAGAGGTCAACATTTTTGGTAAAAACCTTCCGCACAGTAAATTAAACCAACCAAAAATTTAAAATAACCTACAAAATGGGGAAATATTTTCAAACTATCTATCTGATAAGAGGTTAATATAAAAATATAAAAATAATTCATACAACAAAATAACAAAAAAAGCAAACAATTTGCTTAAAAATTGGTCAGAGGAGCTGAAAAGAAGACTTACAGATAACCAACAGGTACATATAAAAGTGCTCAACATCACCAATCATTAGGTAAATACAAATCAAAACCACAAGGAAATATTACCTTATACTTATTAGAATAGTTACTATAAAAAAGACAATAAATAACAAGTGTTGACAAGGATATGGAGGAAGGAAATCACTGTTGGTGGGAAAGTAAATTGGTGCAGTAAGGGGGTTCCTCAAAAAATTAAAGCCTAGCCCGGTCGGCGTGGCTCAGTGGTTGAGCATCAGCTTTTAGACTCAAGGGTCCTGGGTTCATTCCCAGTTAGGGCACATGCCTGGGTTGCAGGCTCGATCCCCAGTAGGGGGCGTGCAGGAGGCAGCCGATCCATGATTCTCTCTCATGGATGTTTTTTTTTCTCTCTCTCTCCCTCTCCCACACTCTCTCTAATCAAATAAATAAAAACATTAAAAATAATTAAAGCTGAACTGCCATATGATCCCACAATTCCACTTCTGGGTATTTATCCAAAGGAAATGAAAACACTAATTCAAAAATATATTTGCACCTTCATGTTCATTGCAACATTATTTAAAATAGTCAAGACACTGAAACAACCTAAGTGTACAAAGATGGATGAATACATAAAGAAGATGTTGTAAATATATATATATATATATATATATATATATACACACACACATATTTAATTGGTAAAGAAAGAGGCTTAGAGTGAATCTTAAGGCTTAAGGGCATTATGCTGAGTGAAACAAATCAAACAAAGGAAGACAAATGTCATATGATCTCACATATATAGGGTGAGGAAAAGTAGGTTTATAATTGTGAGTATGATAAACAGTTTATTCTTGTATTATTATTTATTAATTATTGCATTATTTTCCACACAAACAGCTGTAAACCTACTTTTGCCTCACCCTTTATGTGAAATCCATAAAAACCAAACTCAGAGAAACACAGAACAGATTGATGGCTGCTAGAGGCAGGGGTTGAGCAAATAGATGAAGGTGGTCAAAAGGTAGTCTTCCAGTTATAAGCTAAACATGTCCTGTGGATATAACGAATAGTATGTTGCTTAGGGAATATATCTTAAAAGTTCTCATCATAAAAGTACATACACACATACATACATATACACCCAACACTTGTTACTTATGTGAGGTGATAAACATTAACTAAAATAATTGAGGTAATTGTTTTGCAACATATACATATATCAAATCATGTTGTACATTTTAAACTAATACAATGTAATATGTCAATTACATCTCAATAAAATTTGGAAAAATAGCTGAGAGTTTGATAAACATGAGTTAAATTTCGGATCTCCATTGAATAATTGTGTGACCTTGGAAATTTTCTAAGCCTCTTTCCTTACCAATTAAATGAGAATAATAATAGTTTCTTCCTCATGGTGTTATTTTTAGTATTAATGATATAATTCATATTACTCCTTTAGCTCTGTGCCTGGCCTGCAGTACATACTCAAAAAATGTTACCTGTAATTATTAAACTTTATATATAAGTTGATCATGCTTTGTAGGCACAACATTTAATATACTTTATACCATATAGATTTATTTTTATAAAACTTCTAGTAGCCCTATGCACGAATCTGTGCACCAGTAGCTTTCTGTGAGCCCTAGCCATTCTGCATCCGCTGGCCAGGGGCTCTCTGTGGCCCAGTCCCATCTGAGGCCAGGTGCAGAATGCTTGCCTCATTGCTGGGGTGATGACACAAGTATCCCCCACCCCAGGCCACTCTGTCCCCGCTGCCCAGAGGCCCTCTGCAGCTGAGGTGGAACACTTGCCTCATTGCCATGGTGATGAAGCAAGCATTCTGCCAGGCCACTCATGCTGCCTGCTCTCAGCAGCTGCTCCCCTCAGGACTGGGGAACTCCAGCAGGGCTGAGAGGACTGGGTGCTGCCATCTTGTGGCTATGGGCACCACCATCTTTGTGATGGAGTGATGGTTAATTTGCATATTACCCTTTTATTAGATATATGGGAAATAATTTCATGCTTTCTATCTGTAACCTAATATTTATTTTTTTGTTTCATAGTAATGTTTCTTGTGAGATATTGATGTAACAGAAATTTTGTTTTCATAGAAGTTCATGGCTCTATATTGGCTTATATTAATGTGACTAGTGGCCTGGTGCATGTGGTGGGGAGGGTTGTCTCTCAGCCCGGCCTGTATCCTCTCCAATCTGAGACCCCTGTGGGATCTGGCCTAAACTGGCAGTCGGACAACCCCCTCGCAATCCGGGACTGCTGACTTCTAATTGCTGACCTGCCTGACTGGTTGATCACCCCTAACCACTCTGCCTGCTGGCCTGATTGCCCCAACTGGTCCCCTCTGCAGGCCTGCTCGGCCCCAACGCCCCACCCACCAGCCTGATCACCCTCAACAGCCCTCCTCTCCTGGTCTGATCACCCCCAACTGCCTTCCCCTCCTGGCCTGATCACTCCTAACCGCCTC
This sequence comes from Antrozous pallidus, assembly GCA_027563665.1. NCBI lineage: Eukaryota > Metazoa > Chordata > Mammalia > Chiroptera > Vespertilionidae > Antrozous > Antrozous pallidus. Next base: position 42,751,084 of record CM050509.1, on the reverse strand, counting down.
TGCCTCGGCCCTGACACCATGGCTTTGTCCAGAAGGACTTCTGGAAGGTCTGGGAATGGTTTCCCAGTTCTTTGAATGTTTCCTGGCCCCTAATGTGATTTTTTTGTCATTCAGTGTAACTTTATTTACTGTTTATTGCACATGATTTGAGGTCTTTAATTTCTAACCACCAAAGATTCAAAGGACTATTTTTTCCATGAAGTTTAACATTAACATCAGTGAACTCATACATTCACGTGTTTTTATTGTAAACATCTGAATTATTCATATTGTCATAGATTCTGAACTCATAAGCATGGACCATGCACAGGCTGGCAGCAAGCCAGGAAGCCACTCTGAAAGCAAACAGATACTCTGCATAAGGAGAAAAGTCATTGCACAACATTTAATGTCCAACTTCACACACCTCAGAATGTTATATATACTGACTTCATAATTCATATAATATTGGGAACTCAACTGCTTTGTTGGCGATGGGATTGACCTTGTTTCAGGAGGATTACTCCTAAAATAATTAAGGAAAGGGAGCTCTATCTTTTCTTGGTTGCTTGCTCCTCCCCAGCACCTTCATCTTTCTGCTCGTCCTCAGCTTCTTGGGCATCTTCTCCTTCACCTTCACCTTCACCTCCTTCTTCTTCCTCCTTTGTATCCTCAAATTCTTCCTTGGCACTTTCGTCCTCTTCCTCTCCGTCCTTTTTGTCAGCCACTTCTCCTTCTCCTCTTCTTTGGCTTCTCCTTCAGAGGGGGTCATCCTTAGCTTCCTCGGCTTTTGCAGCCTCCATGGTCTCCTCCACCTCAATCTGCTCCTCCTGGACATGGCTGGTGTATTAAGAAGGGAAGGAGCCAGCAGACATCAAGTAGAAGCTGGTCTGGAAACCACTGTAGGCAGATCAACCAAAGACCTGGGAACTGTGGGAGAGCCGCTGGCTATGATTTCCACCCTGGTCAAACTGAGCCAGGTCTCCTCACCTTCCAAGAGTTTCCTGTAAGCTGCAATGCCAATGTCCAAAGCCACAATGAGAAGGTCCTGGTATTCTTTTAAATATCATGCCATTTCACTCTTTGTAATGAGTTCTCAACTCATTTTCTAATTTGTTGATTGTGTCCTGCAATCAGCACTAACACCTGAGTTCTGCTTATCCTTCAGCTCTCCCAGCTGCTTTTCCAGAGCTTAGTTCATGCCCTGGCATGCTTCCATCTCCAGGGTCTTGGCCTTGAGCAGGTAGCAGCTTTCAGACACCGCCTCCTTGGCTGCACACACCCCATAGATGTTTTTGACAGTGCTCTCAGTCAGCACGGTGAAGTTGCTCTTGTACCATTCTTCGGCATTCTGCATGTTCTTGGCAGCCAGCTTCTCATACTGGGCACAGATGTCCTAGAGCCGGCAGAGAGGTCGGACTTGGAGAACACGTCCATCTCCATGGAGATCTGAGCATACTGAATTTGTGCCTGCAGCTCAGCAGTCTCCCTCTTCATGCACCTTCTTCAGAAAGGTGATTTAGTCCATCAGGCTGTCGATGCACTTTTCAAGCTCAGCGCCAGCGAAAGCCGCCTCATCTGCACCTTTGCGTGCCTCCATCAGCCAGCCCTCTGCCTAATCATGGTTCAGCACCTCTTCCTGGTAGCATGCCTGCAGGTTGCTCCCAGTCCCTTCCAAGCCCTGGTGCCTGCTAACTGCCCACTGCCCTCTCCTCCCCAGGGACTGGACTCGGTGGACTGGGGCACAGACATCCAATTTTCATTAAAATGTTCAACTCTGGCCTGCTCCACTGGTGTGCACAGGCAGCCTGGGGGGCATACAGTGATCTCAGAGACCCTGGCCTACCCACATCCCTGATGGCAGCCTGGCCCCCACAGGCAGAGTCAGGCATAGCCACCCCGGCCTCCCCTGACTGCCCTGTTACTGATCTCGGCCTTGACTCAGTGGACAGCATCAGGTGCAGCCAGCCCACCCTGCCCAACCACTAAGGCTGCCTGTACTCCGCAGGCAGAATCAGGCGCTGCCCACCAGGCCTGTCTGACCCCAATGGTGGCCTGGACCCTGCGGGAGGCCTCAGGTGCAGCTTGAGGTCTTCCCCAACCCTCATGGTGGATTGGACCCCCTGGAGGCAACAGGCACTGCTTCCCGCCCTCCTCTGCCTGCCTTGTTATTGATCTCGGCCTTGACCTAGTAGGCAGCATTAGGAGCAGCCAGTCTGCCCTGCCCATCCCCAGTGGCGGCCTGGACCCCATGGTGGGCATCTGGTGCTGCCACCACCCACTCCCCTGCCTGCCCAGTTACTGATCGTGGCCTCAGCACTGTCCGCTTGTCCTCCATGATGGGGCTGTGATCTATCCCACCTGCCCAGTCCTCCATGGTGAGGCTTCCATCCGGTTCCTGGCTCTCTAAGCCCAGGCATAGCTGGGCTTCACTTCAGGTGGTGGGGGGGCCGGGTCCCTTACTGGGGCTGCGATGGGGACCCCCGCTGCCTGCAGTGAAGCACTGCCATGGCTGGGCCTTGCTATGGGCAGGGGTGGGGGGAAGTCCTGGGCTGTGGCTGCGATCTGGACCCCCACTGCCTGCAGCAAAGTGCCGCCATGGCCAGGCTTTGCTGCAGGTGGCGGGGGGGGGGGGGGGGGGCTGGATCCCCTGGTAGGGCTGGGGCTCCATCTGGACCCCGCTGCCCACAGTGGTGCCATGGCCAGCTTTGGGCTGAGGGGGCCCCCTCACCATCTTGCTTGGGGGTTAATTTGCATACTGCTACTATTGGCTAGTAGTGTAGCAAAGGTACAGTCAATTTCCATGTTTCTCTTTTATTAGATAGGATGCCAAAGTTCTCCAAGTAGAATAGTCTCCCAAGCCTGACACTTGACATTAGTGTAAGTTGCCGGTTATATGCCCTGATATGAAGGAAACACTGTACCCACTTCTATCTTCCAGGGGAATGTCATGTTTTAAGTGATGTATTCTTTTATTTAGTAAAATACGTTGATGAGCCTTTAAGATCATCCTGAGTTATTGAAGGAGATTATTCCCTCATAATAGTGTTCAAATCAGGAAATCAAGGGTTTTGTAAAAGAAACAGATTCCCCCACATTGGTGCCCCAAACAGCTTTTAAAATATAATTTTACTGCTACATTTTTGCTTCTTTCTTGAAACTTACCCATTCCAGATATCAACTAACTAATTTGATTTTAAAAACTAGTTTTAAAGCATCCTCACAAATAGAAGCTCTTTAGCAGAGACCTTCTTATGTTGCCTAATCAATTTTTGACTTTTCATGGGAATTTCTCTCAGTGGAGCATAGTGGCTAAGAAGATAGATATTTAGGGCAAACCACTCATACTCAATATTTTTCTAAAGAAAATTGTGCTTGCCTTACTGATTTTTTGAATGATTTTTAAGAAATAGCTTCATATATATATATATATATATATATATATATATATATATATATATAATATATATTTTATTGATTTTTTACAGAGAGGAAGGGAGAGGGATAGAAAGTCAGAAACATCAATGAGAGAGAAACATTGATCAGCCGCCTCCTGCACACCCCCTACTGGGGATGTGCCCGCAGCCAAGGTACATGCCCTTAACCGGAATCGAACCTGGGACCTTTTGGTTCGCAGGGCGACGCTCTATCCACTAAACCAAACCGGTTTCAGCCATATTTATATTTTTAAGGTCATAATTTATTGCCACAGGTGGTGACTTGTTCAGAAATCACTGAGGTCTTATTATAAACTAGAGGCCTGGAACATGAAAATCTGTGCACTCGAGTGGATCCCTCAGCCCAACTGGTGCCCTCTCACAGTCCAGGAGCCCTAAGGGGCTGTCTAACTGATAGCTTAGGCCTGCTCATCTGCAGGAGGTGACCAGCTTGCCAATCAGATTGGCGCCAGTGGCAAGTGGCTGGCCATTGCCCCTCGGTGACCTACCTATTTGGGAGGTGACCCTGGTGGGCTGATCGGGGGACAGGTACCACCCCTCTGCCCCCCAATCACCATCCCCTCCCTCTGCCTGCTGGCACCTGTGTTGGCTGGCCTGGCAATGCCCACTCACTGGCCTCACCCCCTGCTATCCAGTTATCATGCTGTTTGGTCAATTTGCATATTACCCTTTTATTATATAGGATAGTGCTCTTATTCCTGTGATTATCATGTATAAATAAGACCTAACAAAGATAATACACAATATACTCTTCACTCAATCTGAAGTTGTTAATATGCTTAAATCAATGGGGTTTAATAAAACCTCAACATTAGGTAGGAAAATACAAAAGATAGAGAAAGTGCAGCAAGGAAGGAAAACATAGGCTTGATCACTATGGAAGGATAAGGAAAATGCAAGAAATTCATAAGATTGCCTGACTTTTTTCTTTTTAAAACAAGATAAATTTTTGTAGATAAAAGTAAATTAGTTGTCTAATTTCTTTGTTCATAGTAGGCACTTAATTCATTTAAAACATTCCCAGCAAGTGATACATTGTGAATAAAATTCTATTTGAGAGTCTGATACTTTGAAAGTTAGATTTATCATTCAGACATTTAAATAAAAACAATAGAGATATATACTATATTGCCAGATCTTTATATGTACTTGATAATTTTACATGTAATATTATAGTAAATTATTAGTACATATATCTTTCCACCCTACCAAACCAGGACTTTTTTGTGAATTATCGATTTGTTTTCATCATCTCTGTGTCACAAAATGTTTCTTATGAAGAGCAGGTACTCAGTGTTGAATAAATGGTTGGTAATGACAGTCATTTTATTTTCTATTTTTATAAAGGTGAGGGCTGAAGTTCTTGTAAATCATACATGTTCCTGCAATCATAAAAGATGAAAGTAGAGCCACCATCCATTAAAAATATGATTACCTACACATCAAGCAACAGCATGATAATACTTTTATCTCCATAAAAATATATATAATTAGTTTCCAAATTGCACATGTCTAATAAGAGGATTCCACTATTTAGAGGACCTTTAACTCTGCCAGAATGCCATGAAAATAGATTCATACATGATTTTCTAGATCATATCAATAAAACATTAGAAATATAACACATGCTTCACTTGTTTTTTATTTCTTTTTAAGTTTTTTAAAATATTTTTTGTAGTATAACTTAGATTTAATAATACTACATATGTTTTCCTTTTCTCCCCTATTGTCCTCCCCCCAGCCTCCCCTAGCCTCCAGCACATGTCTCCACCTGGTCCCCGACCCGAGTGTCTTGCATCCATTGGTTATGCTCATATGCATGCATACAAGTCCTTCGGTTGAGCTCCTACAGCACCCGCCCCCCACCCTCCTCAGCCTTCCCCCTGAAGCTTGACAGTCTGTTCAATGCCTCCCTGCCTTTACATCAATCGCTCTCCCCTGTTTCTTTTCTTCAAAAATATCTTGGATCCGCATACTGGAAATAAATGTATAAGAACAAAAAATGTTTGAGTCTGAGTTTCAATGTCCAACTCTTCTGAGTCCCAGTTTCAATGTCAAATAGTTCCTTATGTGTACATGTCAGCAATGGTATCCAGATGGTGGACACATGGTGGCAATACAGGTTCCATCCTCTCAGGTTTGGTCCTGGGCCGCCTGCAGCAAAGCACAGCTACCAAATGCTAGCATGGCAAGGTGTCATCAGTGTCCCCCATCTCTGGACCATCCTCGTGGCTGGAACAGACCCATCAGTTCCTCACTGTCACAGGAACCCACATGGTCTTGGAGTTCTCTGAAAACACACAAACACATTCTCGACCAAAAGTTAACAAAGGGATCCTCGCTGCAAATTAGACTTGCGATTCTTTTTTATTTTTGCCCAAATGATTTTCCTTTGACTTATTTTGACACAATGTGTGTTTTCTATGAGTATCCTGCAGTTGACATTAGAAATGGAAGTTACTTTTCTGGAGTAAAATTTTTCTAGATGTATTTTACTTACAGGATATTTTTACTTACATGATATTACCCCACTATTCCCGCCCCCCTTTATTTTGATTAATGAGGGCTTTTGGAAATTTTATATTGCAGTCTTGGTAATTTTAAATTTTAATTTTTGTACACTAATATGACTGCTTTAGGTTCTTTGGATGTTAGGCAATTTTACAGTGATATGAACTACTAATAGAAATTTTAGTTAATATTTTAGGAACAGCTTTTTGTTCAGTACACTTAAATTTTCTTGAGTATTCAGTTATTTCACTTGGCCAATTTAAATTAATCTGAAAACTTGATTACTATTTTACTATCAATTTTAATACTCAAGCAAAAATCTTAGTTTACCCTATAAATATTAGTGGAAAGGATTATTTGCATTCTTGAGTAGACCCTGAGCATTCCTGGTACTAGACTGCATTTAGATATAGAGCAGCTGTTGCTGGCCGAATCTTTGTCTGTAACCTGGGTCCCAATCTGAGCTGTGCATGGGAGGCAAAGCAGCCTTGGGGGCAGGAGACCTCACTCAGAAGGGGTGAGAGTTCAGGCCCCTGTAAGGTTAGTGGGTGAGGGTCTATGCCCCAACTCTGTTGACCTTTTAGTTTTCTCCTGTTGGCCCCTCTGCGACTGTGCCTGTCTTAGGTTGTTCCTTCCCTGAGGAATCTTACCTGTCTCTGGCTAACCAGCCATCCTCCGGGGCCAAACAGGTTAATGTGAGGTTCAGTTCTGTCTCCTTTGTAGTCTATGCCCCCGTGGCCTCCATGTCCAGCACCTGCCTTGGGGTCCCCTCGCCTGCTGGCAGGGTCCCGGTACTGATTACCTATCTTGGGGGATCCAGGTTTCTTTTCCAGAGAGGGACCAGCTCACACCATTGGGCGAGAGACAGATCCATGGTGCCAGCCGCCCAGAGGCTTCAACCACAGCTTGAGCTGAAAGCTCAGGAAACAGCTGTGTGGACTTGGATTGTAAGAAGAGGGTCCCTCTTGGCAAAAAGGGTAAGAGGGGCCAATATAGAATGCTCAAGTGCCTTCCCAGTGCCTTAATTCCTTCTGAAAGGGATTAATTCCTTTCCTATCCTTTTTTAAATTGCTGACAAACATTCAAAGAATTAGTTTGTAAGTTTCTTTGGGATAATTGTACAATATGCTGTTGTCAAATATAAAAAATTATAATGGCATTGCAGAATAATATCATGTAAGGGTATTATGGTGTCACAGGAGGTTAAGGAGGACCTAGCCTAAGGACTGGTGTCCATAGGAGATGACAAGCTCTAGGCCATGTCATTTCAATCTCAAACTAGCTGCCAGTTTTTTTTATAACTTTATATACACTTTGTCAGGGATGTGAAAACACAAATTACTTACCTTAGTTCAAGAGGTCAAATATATTGACTTTCCCCCTTACTCCCACCACCTGACAATTACCCTGAGGTTTGACATTTTGATGGACTTTTCTCAGTCTCTGGATCTGTTCTTGTTCATCAGTCTATGTCATTCATTATATTCTACAAATGAGTGAGATCATGTGATATTTATCTTTCTCTGCCTGGCTCATCCTTCACTTGTAACCAGAAAACATATCTAAGTGCAGTGCCTATCAACTTTACTAATATTTCACTGTTTATCATAAATGAGACCTATAAAATTATATAAAATAAAATCACATAAAATTTTAAAATCATATTCCAGGGTACATACATGTTAGTAAATCAAACTACTATTCTACCACCTACATATGAGAACTAGCAGGCCTCAAAACCAAATCACATCATTCTAATATTTTGTTTCTAAAATTTCATGTTTCAAATAACCATTTGTATTTTTTCACCTGATAGTATAGAATTTCACTGCTGCAGTTTGGTTGACAAAGTAACTACTATATGTATTTTTCCAGGTATGAATAATTCATTTGTAGTCACAATAATTGTATACCAAAGGAACAAATAAAAAAATTATAACCACTTTAGAGATGGTTTTTGACATAAATGTAGCAGAAAATGGGGGTGGATACTATGATAGTGCTTCATATAATTTATGTAAATGAACACTGCATATAAAAACAGTAATATTTTAAACCTATTTTAATTATTATATTACTTACAATGAAACCATGGTGTACTTGTGAACATTATTTCTTAGAAGTCAATCGACAATACTAAAGACAATAATGCCAGCAAATACACAGTTTTGACTGAAAATCAAAATCTACAGTATAAACAAAACCATTATTTAAAAACATGGAAATATATTTCACATTCAAGTTGTTACAATAAGAGCTGGACAAGCTGCTCATTTTCTTCTCAAAATGGGATGAAACTAATGCAACTACCATCATGAACATTTTGCAGAAATATAATGCTTAAAATAATAAAAATAATTTTCAGAAAGAATGCTATATTCTTGGCTTCAAATTGAAATAAAAATAAATAATGGCAGGAATATATAGTTAGGTAGATAATGAAATAATCTCAGCTATTACTTTCTAAGCCAAAGGATCTTTTAATATGTATAATTAAACTTGCAACTGTTTATACATACAAATAAAAAAGAAAATGCCAAATGTATGAATTTATTCATATGGTGAGCATAGATATCCTATCTAATAAGAGTAATATGCAAATTAACCATCAATCCACCACACCCAGTAGCCACCCCCCTAGCCAATCAGGAGCAAGTATGCAAATTAACCAAGATAACTGCAACCATAGAGAGAGCAGAAGGGAGGCCTGATTTTCCCTGGCGATAGAGGAAGCCAAGCTTTCTGCAAACCATGGCAACCCCAGGCCTCCGTTTAAGGCTACAAAATTTCAATTACAGAAGATAAATAAACTCCAACTGAAATGGCTGCCACCACAGAGGTAGCAGAACGCTTGGCTCCACTCAGGCTACAAAATTTCAATTGTAGAAGATAAATAAATCCCAGATACCAGGGCCTCTGCTTGGGTCGCTGGGGGGCATGGCCAGCCTGCAAACTAACACAGGATTCTTGCCCAGGCCACCCTACGCCTCTAGGGAACCCCCAACCTGATCTGGGACACCCTTCAGGGCAAACCAGCTGGCCCCCAGCCATGCATCAGGCTTCTATCCTACTAATAAAAGAGTAATATGCAGATTGACCATTACTCCAACACACAAGATGGCTGCCTGCATGTGGTTAAAGATGGCCACCACAAGATGACCAGCAGAGGAGGCCAGTTGGGAGGGATCAGGCCTGCAAGGGAGGGCAGTTGGGGGTGATAAAGTCTGCAGGGGAGGGCAGTTAGGGGTGACTAGGTTGGCAGAGGAGGTAAGGTGGGGGCAAATAGGCTGGCAGGGGTGCAGTTATACATCAATAAGGCTGGAAAGGGAGTTGTTAGGGGGTAATCAGGCTGGCAGGCAGAAGTGGTTAGCAGCAATCAGGAAGGCAGGCAGGTGAGCAGTTGGGAGCCAGCAATCCTGAATTATGACAGGGATGGTGCAATTGGGCCTAAATGGGCAGTTGGACATCCCTCGAGGGGTCTCAATTTAGAGAGGGTGCAGGCTGGGCTGAGGGACACCACCCTCTTTGCACGAATTTCATGCACCATGCCTCTAGTAATTTATAAAATTTACAATTGATCTTTATATAACTCCAGGCCCAAAGTATAGCATCTTTTATATAGACAATTCATGTCAATTATTTCTTCTTTTTTTCAGAAAAGTTTCTCTTTTAAAGGTAAGTGCACAAGGACTTTCTTTTTCTTTTCTTTCTTTCTTTCTTTCTTTTTTTTTTTTTACTTTTTGGCACTTATGAATAATTTGTGCCATTTGTCCATAACTTAAAGATCCTCTTAATTGCATTTGCATTTCCACAGATGAATTATGAGCCCTGTGACTATGAAGTGGCTATTATGATGTGTCTTTATAAAGTAGTGATTCAGTAAATGTTTAAGAAATGGCATGTATTCACCACTCGTGTTTGGCATAGTATTGGAATTGCTAGCCATAGCAATCAGACAAGAAGAATAAATAAAAGTCATCCAAATTGCAAAAGAAGTAAAACTGTCATTATTTGCAGATAACATGATATTGTATGTAGAAAAACCTAATTACTCCATCAAAAAACAACTAGTCTTAATAAATGAATTTGGCAATGTGGCAGGATACAACATTAACACCTGAAAATATATGGCTTTTATATATACCAATAATCAACTCACAGAAAGAGAAATGAAAAAAAATCCCATTTACCATTGCAACAAAAAAAATTAAGGTACCTAAGAATAAACCTAACTAAAGAGGTAAAATACCTGTACTTAGAAAACTACAGGATATTGAAAAAAGAGATAGAAGAAGACAGAAATAAAATGAAGAATATACTGTGTTCATGGGTTGGTAGAATCAACATAATTAAAATATCCACACTATCCAAAGCAATCTATAAATTCAATGCAATCCCCATTAAGATACCTACACACCTTTTTGGTGTATAACATAATGATCAACCAACTGATCAGCCAGGGCAGGTTTTCTATTTTTCATTAGGTAAAATATTTAGTTTAGGAAACAAATCATACTTAAATAATAAAAATATCAAAGTGTAATATTTATCTTATAATGGATTATAGTAAGAAAATTTAAGTGATCTAAATGACACTTAATAATTATATTTTAAAGGAAAATATCACATAATTTCTATCCTATCATCCTGCACAGTTTATGACATACTTTCCATGATACATAAATATCAGAAGTACTCAACTTCATGGTCAAAACTGTTTTAGACAATATATAATAAAGGACACAGGCTGGCATGTGTAAAGTCTTATTGTTAACATTAGCAGTAAAACTCTTTCCCTATATAGTGTAGAAATTGTATGATTAATAGAACAATGTGCTGATGAAGACAAGGTTTTGGGATTCAAAAATCAAATAGGCCAGTTACCTATGTAAAAACATAATTTGTTTCTTGCTTACTCATTGTACATTTCCTACCAGTCATGAAGGAAACTAGGAAAACAGAAGTTTGTGAATAGCTCACTGTGAGCACTGATGATGAGTCAATACTATCAGCAGAAATATGCAACACTTGAAGGTGAAGACAGCCCTAGAATTGATAAGGCATCTTTTTTTGAAATAAACATAACATTCTTCTATTCTTGTAAAAGCTCACCACGTGTGGCTGCTTTTATTTGTAACAATTTCACTCTTAAGTCATAATTCTTTATAGCTAAATTTGACATTTTCAGCAAGAATCACAGCAGGAATAGTCCCTGTTTTCTCCATAGGTTTTAACTTTACCCTATCAAGGAACTTGAACTAATTAAAAAATAATGTTCTTCAAAATGATTGATTTTATCAAACTAGTCTCAGTTGGCTTACAGCTTTCTTGACTCCTCACCTCATCACTATTCCACATACTCTCCATATTGTCAGATCTTCTCTCTATGATTAATTGATCAAAAACAATGACAACCATAAAAGTGTAGACTGCACAAACTCTGTGCCCTTAATATTTTTGGCAAAGTACATTTTCTTGGATAAGTGAACATATGTGAAGTAATAAATCTGTAAAGATGGTTTATGAGGTATTGCTGCAAAATCAAATTATATCACAATTTATGCATAAAATGATAAATGCTCAGTAAGGTGTTTTTCTTTGTTTTCTTTTGAAATGGTGGTGTGGTTTGCTATTTGTTTTGTTTTTAATTTTGAAAAAGACAAAAGGAGATGCTTCTTGGTTACAAGTTTGCTTTCGGTGCAGAAAGTGCTAACATAACCATTATGGCTAAATGAATGCCCAATAACTCACCCTAAAATGAAATAATTTGGAGAGCTTAGTAGGTAATGAAAACTTCAGAAATATTACAGTTGTGGGGACTGGATTTAAATCCTAGGAGTAAATGAATAAGTTCTATATAGGAATGTGATGAGGACTAAATGCATATAAGTATTGGGCACTTGAAATGTGGCTAGTCCAAATTAATATATGCTGTCAGTGTGAAATACACACCAGGCTCCAAAGACTTCGTATGAGAAAGACTGTAAAATGTCTTATACTAGGCACATAGTAGGCAGTTTTAGTACCTGAAGAAAATTTTAAAAAGGGAAAGGAATTTAATATGATTTTTACTTGCATTGAGTGAAATGCTCTTTAAGTGATGTGCTCAATAATGTTTTTCTTGAGCCCTAACTGGTTTGGATCAGTGTATAGAGCATCAGCCTGTGGACTGAAGGGTCCAGGGTTTGATTCATGTCAAGGGCATATGCCAAGGATGTGGGCTTGATTCCCAGTACAGGGGGTAGCCAATCAATGATTCTCCCTCATCATTGATGTTTCTGTTTCTCTCTTCCTCTTCCTTCCTCCCTGAAATCAAGAAAAAATATATTTTAAAAAATAATGTTTTCCCTGAGAAGGAAATATTTGAGTCTTAAAGACCTGAATGTAGGACCAAGTGATGCAAAAATGTGAAATGAATGGGTTTCAAAGCAGAAGTGTGTATCCATTAGGCTTTCCCTAATTGTAAATAAAATCCACATGGAATGATTATTTTTGTAAACATACAACTTTATTTTTGTACATTCTTTGAGGGTAAGTGCTATATCCTATTTGTAGAATATTATAGTACCTGATAAAGAGTAGATATTCTGTATTTGCCCAATGAATGAATGAACCATCCTCTCATCAACCAATATGTATTGAATCACTTATGTTGAGTAAACATGTTAGGCACTGTGGAAAACATCCTATATAATAAAGAGGTAATATGCAAATTGGCCATCACTCCAACACACAAGATGGCTGCCTCCATGTGGTCAAAGATGGCCACTCCCATGTGGGCACAAGATGGCCACCAAAGGATGGCCAGCAAGGGAGGGCAGTTGTGGGTGATCAGATCTGCAGGGGAGGTCAGTTGTGGGAGATCAGGCCAGTAGAGGAGGGGAGTTGGGAGGGACTAGGCCTGCAAGGGAGGGCAGTTGGAGGGAACCAGGCCTTCAGAGAAGGGCAGTTAGGGGTTACTAGGCCAGCAGGAGAGGGCAGCTAGGGGCAATCAGGCTGGCAGGGGAGCAGTTAGGTGTCAATCAGGCCTGCAGGGGCGTGGTTAGGGGGTGATCAGGTTGGCAGGCAGAAGTGTTTAGGGGCAATCAGGCAGTCAGGCAGGCGAGCACTTGGGAGCCAGCAGTCCTGGATTGTGAGAGGGTCCCAGATTGGAGAGGGTTCAGGCTGGACTGAGTGTCACACACCCCCATATATGAATTTTGTGCACTGGGCCTATAGTAAATTATATTAGACAAAACAGTGATCTCAAACTGCTTGTAGTCTTGCAAAGCAGAAAAAAACAATGCATAAAAAAGCTAATAATGCCAGGCAGTTTGAAGAAAGTAAACGATAAGTGGCTATCAGAGCTCAGAGTATGGAAAGACTGGTATGTAGATGTCCCTGAAAAGATGGAAGATGAAGTGAGTTGGTACTTAAGCTGGCAATATGGGAGGTGTGAACTCTCTAGGGGAAGTGAGCTTCATGAGTAAGTAAGGACCTCAAAGAAAATATTTCCTCAAACATGCATATAGCTTTCCAGTTTACAAAGCACTTTCACACCTATTTAATAATTTATTTCTCATAATAAATTTTGAAGTCAACAGAGAAGGGACTGATGTCAAAGTATATTTTTAGGAAACTGAAACCACTTGACTGGAGTTGAAAGTAAAATCCATGTTTTCTAATTCCTGTTGTTGTTCTTAATCCTCATCTGAGAATATCTTTTCCATTGATTTTTTAAAGAGAGACTGGAAGGGAGGGAGGGAAGGGGAGAGAGAGAAATAAATATCTATGTGAGAGGGACACATCATTGGTTGCCACCTACCCACACTCTGACCAGGGCTGGCAGCAAACCTGTGACCAAGATAAGTGCCCTTGACCAGGAATAGACCCCAAAACCCTTTGGTTGGCTGGCCAATGCTCTAAACACTTAGAACACTGGCTATGTTTTGTGATTTTTAGTCTAGGGCTCTGTCCTCAATACCAAGAGTCAAAGGACAGAGCTATTACACAGTCGGGATCTTGTCTCTAACTATAATTATGAGGTGTTTCTCCTGGACATGTTTGGCTAACTGTGGCTAATTGTGTTTCTATTACCAGTGTTTATTTGTGTTTATCTAACTTTCCTATTAGATTAAGCACCTCCACAAGGGTTGGGTTATGACCCCTATTTCCTTTGTAATTTCCACAGAACATAGCACAGTTGAGAGGGGTTGATTTTCCTATCTCTATTTTAAAGCAATATTATGAGAAAGGAAAACATAATAAATTCTATCAAAATATATTATAAATTAAATTAGAGGCCTAGTGCATGAAAATTTGTGCATGAGGGAGAGGGTCTCTCAGCCTGGCCTGCCCCCACTCACAGTCTGGGAGCCCTCAAGGGATGTCCATGGGGGAGTAGGCTTAAGCTGCAGACTGGCCTCTCTCTGTGGGATGCAACCAGCCAATCAGGTATATAGTTACTTTCTGGAGGCAGCACAGACTCCTTCCTATTTCTTTCCTCTGTGGTTGGAGAACAAGGAACTAAAAGGTGGAGACAGAACTGTGGCCGGGTCCGGGGCTTTTGTAGGTAGGGGAAAGAGGGAGAGGGCTAGGGAAAGTCTAGATGCATTTCTTTTTATTGTCCTCCCTTCCTCCGGGCCCCTTCCTTCATTTTTTCCTTCTCGTGGTGGATGCTCAGCCTGGGACCTACCAGAGCCCAGCGATTGTGGTGTTCAGCCCCCTCACTTCTCATGTGAACATACAGTCACCTCACCTGATGGTTGCCAGAGGAAAGAGGGACTAGGAGGTTGGGTGAAAAGGGGGAATAATTTAAAAACACAAATTGGTAGTTACAAAAGAGACACAGGAATATAAAGTATAGCACAGGGAATATAGTCAATAATATTTTAATAACTGTATGGTGCCAGGTGGTTACCAATGTGGGGGAATCACATTGTAAATGATATAAACTAGAGGCCCAATGCACGAAATTCATGGACTTGCAGGCCTTTCTTCCCCCAGCTGCCAGTACAGGCTTCTCTCTGGCACCTGAGACCTGGGCTTCCCTCATAGCCCTGGCTTCATCCTGAAGGTCATCCAGAAGGATGTCTGGTCTAATTAGCATATTACACTTTAATTATTATAGATTACATTTGACATATAATATTATATTAGTTTCAGGTGTACAACATGGTGATTAGACATTTATGTACTCTTTTCTTCATCTGCTATTATTTTATTTTTAAATAAACTTTTATTGTTGATAGTATTGTAGATATTTCCCCTCCCCGCTTTTTATGCCCATCTTCCCAGCCACCTCCACCCCAGATCTTCACTACCCTATTGTCCATGTTCATGGCCTATGCCTATCCTATCTAATAAAAGAGTGATATGCGAATTTGACTGTGCCTTCGCTACACTACCAGCCAATCAGGAGTGTGGGGCAGGGCCGAGCGCGGTGCATGGGGTGGGGCGGGGATGAGCACGGGGCACAGGAGCAGGGGGTGGGGCCGAGCGGGGCACACAGGAGGCTGAAAGAGCAATCAGTAGGGACCTGAAGCTACACCCTCCCCCAATTCAGCGGGGCTTGACAGGGGACTTCAGACCTCAACCCCCACCCTGGCAGCAGGCCAGGAGACCTGTGGCCACACCCTCCACCTAGTGGGGCTTGACGGGGGATCTCAAGGTGTACTTCCCATCCTGGTGCTGGGCTAGGGGACCTCTGGCTGCTCCTGCTGCCCGGCAGGGCTTGACAGGGAACCTCAAGGTGTGCTTCCCGCCCTGGTGCTGGGCTAGGGTACCTCAGGCTGCTTCCCCCGCCCCAGCTCCAGGCTGGGGGACCTCAGGCCATGCCTCCCACCTGGTGAGGCTTGACAGGGGATTGCAGGCCACACTCCCAACCTGACAGGGTTTGACAGGGGACCTCAAGGTGTGCTTCCCATCCCGGTGCTGGGTTAGGCGACCTCGCACTGTTCTCTCCTCCCAGAAAGGCTTGACAGGGGACCTCAGGCTGCACCCCCACCTGGCAGGGCTTGACAGGGGACCTCAAGCTGTGTCCCCACCCTGGAACCAGGCTGGGGGACCTCAGACCATACCCTTCACCCCAGCACCAGGACAAGGGACATGAAGCTGTGCCTCTCCTGCCTGGCTGGGCTTGACAGGGGACCTCAGGCTGTGCCCCCCACCCAGCAGGGCTGGACAGGGGACCTGAGCCTGTGCCCCTGTGCTAGTGGGGATTGACAGGGAACCTGAGGCTGTTCCTCCCTCCTGGTGCTGGGGCAGGGGACCTGAGGCTGTGCTCTTCTGCCTGGTGGGGCTTGATGGGGGACCTCAGGCCATGCCCCCTACACAGCAGGGCTTGACAGGGGATCTCAGGTTGTGTCTCCCACCTAGTGGGACTTGATGGGGGACCTCAGGCCATGCCCCCCATCCTTGGCTGGGCCAGGGGACCCAAGGATGCCCCCTGCCCTGTGGGGCTTGACAAGGGTGGGACTGGCCAGGTCTTGATCTACCCCAATGCGGGGGGTGGCTGGGTCTGGATCTCACATGATTTTGAGGCACATTTGAGTGAGTGGGGACTTGACTCTGGGTCCTGTGGTGTGCCCCACACTCTGACAGGAGGAAGGTTTTCATATACATTTCACTAATTTTCTTTAGTCTCTGGTACTTTTATTATAGAGAAAGAGCAAATAGCAATATTAAATTATTTCCTCTAATTAGTACCCTTTTAATGTGCATGAATTTTGTGCACCAGGCCACTAGTATGCATATAAGTTCTTTGGTTTATCTCTTCTTGTCTCCCCTAACCCACATTAAGATATGCCAGTCTGTTCCATCCCTCAGGTCTTAATTTTGTTGGTCAATTCATTCTGCTCATTATATTCCACAAATAAGTGAGATCATGTTATATTTGCCTTTTGCAGATTGCTTTGTTTCACTTAGTATAATATTTCCAAGTCCATCCATGCTGTCCCAAAGGGTAAGAGATCCTTCTTCTTTAATTTATATACTTAGTACTCATCTGCCTGATCTAGCTTCTTATTATACATTAAGAACATCTTTTCTGCTCCATCTTGATTGCATTTTTCTCGCCTATGATATGACATATTGGTGTTTATCCATTGAATGTAATGAATTGAGTTTCAGTGCCTTTATATTTTGAAATCTGTCCAAGTCATTTTTAAAGGTAAGAAAACCTCAGTATTTTTAGTAGAGATTCTGAGCAAGAACAGATGCCATGTGATGTATAGACCATCTGAACTAGGGAAGATCAGGATGGCACTTTGGCCTCTGAGTGGTTATATGTGCTGTTATCTAAATGGATAGTTATGTAAAGCTAATGTTTTCACTTGATTACTATTCTGTCTCTTTCAGCAGGTAGTCTCTTTTCTGAAAAAGGTTATAAGCATCACCAAAAAGTATACTAATGAATACAATTGATTAATGTGACATATTTGAGTTTCTTGCTACCACTCTCTGAACAGCATGTCATAGAGAGGCAGTTCCAGACACAGTGAATTAAATTTAAATTACACAGCTTTGGCTAGAAAATTGTTCAGTTAATTCAGCCTCTGAAATGAAACTATTTCTTTAATATCCAGGGTTATTAGGAAGAGACCATATGGTAGGTTAGAGAACACCAATGTAATTTTTTCCTTTTTTCTCAGTTGCATGGAGTCTTTCCCTTACCCACCATTAATGGTAGAATTTGCTGCACATTCACCTGCTATCAGTTTTTAAAACATGGCACAATTATATATCTGTATGGGGGAAAATATATAAGAAAATGCATAAACTTAGGCTAAAATATTACATCTCTGATAAGAACAGCATTCTTTTTAAAAATATATTTTATTGATTTCAGAGAGGAAGGAAGAGATAGAAACATCAATGATGAAAGAGAATCATTGATTGGCTGCCTCCTGCAAGCCCACCAATAGGGATCCACTTCTCAATTCGGGCATGTGCCCTGACCAGGAATCAAACCCTGGCCTCCTAGTTCATAGGTCGATGCTCAATCACTGAGTCATGCTGACCAGACAAGAACAGCATCTTAAACCTATCCCTCATGCTAAATAACTTCGCTGAAGACTGATTCATTCCTATGAATACACCTATGAATCTCTACTAGGACAAATCTGCTTTGTGAGGAAAAGAGCAACTCCCACAGTGAAAATAGCATGCCCATTATGAATTTGATGCCCACAAAGAAGCCCTGATCTACTCTAAAATTTGTATTATTTCTATTAAAACTTTATTTCTAAACAGAAATAGTCTATCTGCCTATACATGTGAAAAGAAAAGGAAAACAAATATCTCAAACAAATGAAATAAAAATAAAAAGCAGGAACAGAACATTCTGTCTTCTTATAAAATGTTACATAAGATACTGCTAAACTAAATAACCTTACCCTAATTTTCACATTTGACTTGAAAGCAAAGAAAAAAGTGTCTTTGTTTTAATTCGTGTCTAGGATGCTTCTCCCATTACTTTTTCTCTTTGTCTTTTGGAAGATTAATAGCATAAATTATTCCTATATTTTTGACATTGTAATTCAGGTTAGGTTCATATTACATGTTATTTTAGAATCATGAATAAAATTAAATTAAAATATGATTTTATAATAACACAAAAGATGTAAGCTACAACATGGCTAGAGGTATAACATTAATATTTGACTATACCTTTGTCCACTTGGACTCTAAAACTCTTTTCAAACATTGCATTAGGAAAAAACCATGTTTATAGCTGATATTAAAGAATAGGAAATTACTTAAGCATTAGGTTTTCTTTATTTTCTTTTCTTTTTTTCTAGGACTTTAGGTGCAGAGAGTTGAGGTATTCATGGCACACTCTCATCATAAATCTTTACAAGGCAACCCTCCTATTTATTTCCCCTATTCATTGCTGATCTCCATTTCTATTCCCCCATAGGCTCCCACTCTAATATGTTTAATATATTTCATTCCCTTTAACACATTTGTTACTTTAAGCACTCTTGTGTATAATTGTTTAATATATAGAGCTTATTTAAATTTTTTAATTCAAGCACACTCTCTAATTATATATATATATATATATATATATATATATATATATATATATATGTGTGTGTGTGTGTGTGTGTGTGTGTGTGTGTGTGTATATAATATGAAAATAGACCGAACTGCAGAACAACCAAACAACTGGTTGCTATGACGTGTGCTGACCACCATTGGGTACTCGTGGAACATGGCCGGTGTTGGCAACAGATGTCAGAGTGTGGAATGTGATAGGCATCGGATGCAGCAGGATGGTGGAGCAGGTGAGTGAGGGCGCCAGAACAAGGCAGGGTGCTGGTTGCTGTCATTGGGATGAGCCTCTGGTGGTTGCTGAAAATTCTTTGATCCCTCGCATCATGTTCCTGCCCAGTACTCACACCTGCTGCAGGTACCAGGACCACTCACACCTGCTGCTGGTGCTGGAGCCACCACTAACACCCACTTTTCCACCATCCCCTGGTCCTGAGGGGCGATCAGGGCTGGTAGAAGCCTCTCGCACCCACTGCTGGCAACTGGCCCACTTGCACCCACAGCTGGCTCAAGAGCCACCACTTGCATCTGCTGCCAGCACCTGGCACCAGTCCCGATCACTTGGCACTGTCAATGGATGTGAGCAGTGGCTGCCAGCCCCATAGTTCCTGAGGACTTCTCCTCCTCCCCCTGCTCCTGAGGGGCAATTGGGGCAGCAGCCACTCCTCAAACCTGCTGCAGGCACTAGACCCAATCCCTCCATGCCATCAGTGGGTACAAGCGGGGCCAGTGCCATCAGCACGTGGGGGCTGCCGGCAGACAGGGGACCAGGGGCCATGGTGGGAGGGACCTGGGGAGGCATGGAGGATGGGAAAAGACCCACCCCTGTGCCCACCTCAGTCTTGTGGCCCATGGTTCCTTTCAAGGTGCACAAATTCAGCCACTGAGCCCCTAGTTTAATAATAAAAAGCATATATACTTAAGACACAACATGAATATTTGATATACATATACATAGTAAAATGATTACCACAGTAAAGCTAATCAACATATTATTTCTTCACATAGTTATGATATTTTGTGGGTGATGAGAATACACAAACTCTACTCTCTTAAATTTCCAAGACTCAATATAATGTTATTAACTGTATGTATCATGTTGTACATTAGATTTCTAACTTTTCATCTTATAAAATTGTAGCTTTGTAACCTTTGACTAACATTTCCCCATTTCTTCCACATCACTGCATCTGGTAACCACCATTCTATTTTCTGCTTTAATATGTTTGATTTTTTTTTCAGATTCCACATGTAAGTGAGATCATGCAGTTTGTTTTTTCTTTTTGTTTCTGACGTATTCCACTTAGCATTATGTTCTTCAAGACATATGAATGAAAAGTTGCTGAACATAAATCATCAGGTAAATGCAAATCTAAACCACAATGAGAAATTGCTTCACATCCATTAGGATGGCAATTACAAAAAAGACAAGAGATAAGTATTAAAGAGGATATAGAGAAAAGGGAACTCTTGGGCACTGTTGATGAGAATGTAAATTGATGCAACCACTATGGTAAACAGTAGGGAGGTTTATAAGAAATCTAAAAGTACAACTATCAAATGATCTAGTAATTTGTCTTCTGGGTACATACTCAAAGGAAATGAACTCACAATCTCAAAGAGATATCTGTGCTTTCATGTTAAACTCAGCATTATTCACATTAGCAAAGGCATGAAAACAACCTAAATGTTTGTTGACACATAGGAAATTGTGGTATATATAAACAATGGAATACGATTATTCTTTTAAAAAGGAGATCCTCAGAAGGATATCTGACTTTGGATGGTGAACACACAATACAATACACAGATGATGTATTATGGAGTTGTATACTTGAAACTTATATAATTTTATTAACCAATGTCACTCCAATAAATACAATAAAAAGTAAAAGTCAGGAAAAATAACAAAGAAGGGGATTTGATAGAGGGGATGGATATGGGAGAGTGTGTGAAAAGGGTAAAGGGACTAAGAAGTACAGATTGGTAGTTACAAAATAGTCATGGGTTACAAAGTACAGCATAGGGAAACCTATCTAATAAAAGAGTAATATGTAAATTGATTGTACCTACCATGAAGCTATGCCCACAGCCATGCCCACCAACCAATCAGGAGTGAATTATGCAAATAAACACCAACCAAGATGGCTGCCACCACTGAGAGCAGGATGCAGACTTGGGTTTCCCCAGCAACAGAGGAAGCCAAGCTTTCCGCCTACTGTTGCTGGCATAGGCCTCCACTCAATGCTACAAAGTTTCAATTATAGAAGTTACATAATCCCAACAAAAATGGCAGCATCCATGGAGCTGGAGAGAGAAGAAGCTAGGGTTGCTGGGCAATGGAGGAAGCCAAACTTCTGCAGCCCTAGACTAGGCCTCCACTCTAGGCTACAAAGTTTCAAACAGATATGGCTGTTGTCACGGAGCAAGCAGAAGGCTTGGCTCTGCTCCTGGCTACAAAGTTTCAATTATAGAACATAAATTAATCCCAGATACCAGGGCCTCCACTTGGGTCACTGGGGGGCGTGGCTGGCCTGCAAACCACCATAGGCCCCTCGCCCAGGCTGCCCCATACCCCAGGGGAACCCCGACCCTGATCCAGGGCACCCTTCAGGGCAAACCAGCTGGTCCCCACCCATGCACCAGGCCTCTATACTATCTAATTAAAGAATCATATGCAGATTGACCATCACTCCAACACACAAGAGGTCTGCCCCCATGTGGTCAAAGATCCTGCCCCCATGTGGACACAAGATGGCTCCCACAAGATGGCCAGCAAGGGAGGGCAGTGGGAGGTTCCAGGCCTGCAAGGGAGGGCAGTTGTGGGCCATCAGGCCAGCAGGGGAGGGCAATTGGGAGGGACCAGGCCTGCAAAGGAGGGCAGTTGGGGGCGATCAAGCCAGCAGGGGATGGTAGTTAGGGGTGACCAGGTTGGTAGAGGAGAGAAGTTTGGGGCAAACAGGCTGGCAGGGGAGCAGTTAGACATAAATTAGGCTGGCAGGGTAGTGGTTATGGAGTGATCAGGCTGGCAGGCAGAAGTGGTTAAGGGCAATCAGGGAGACAGGTAGGCGAGCAGTTTAGAGCTAGCTGTCCTGGATTGTGAGAAGGATGTCCTACCAGGATTGGACCTAAATTGGCAGTCAGACATCCCTCGAAAGGTCATCTATTGGATAGGGTGCAGGCTGGGCTGAGGGACACCCCCCTACCCCCCATGCATGACTTTTGTGCACTGGGCCTCTAGTGTAGTCAGTAATTCTATATAATAAAAGCCTAATATGCTAAGTTTCTGGTTGTCCGGTCATCTATTCAACCAATCAAACCGTAATCTATATATATAAAAGCCTAAATGACTGGTTGACCAGTCGATCAGTGGCAGCAGGCACAGTGGAGCCAAGATGAATGGGAGCATTGTGGTGCCTGGCCCAGGCTTGGGCTCCTCCCTGAGCTGCCTGCCATTTCATGCACTACTACATCTTTCGAGTGATGTTGGACTGCTGATTTCGGCCAATCCCCACAGAACACACCAAGGGACCTAGGCCTCTAGTGTGCTAATGATATGCTAAGGCTGCTCAACCACTCACTATGATGTGCACTGATCACCAGGGGGCAGACAGTTGACCAGTTGACCATTCGCTATGATGTGCAATGACCACCATGGGCAGATGATCCGACAAGTAAGTTAGCTTGCTGTTGGTGTCTGGCTGATCAGTATTGAGAAAATGGGCCAGACATCCCATGGAGCTCTTCTGTGGTCCCTTCCTGACTGGCCAACCTCCCACATTCCTCCCTGGTCCCCGTTGTGCATTGGTGGGGTCCTTCAGCCTGGCTTGTGCCTTCTTCCAAACTGGGACCCCCTCCGGGGATGTTGGAGAGCCAGTTTTGACCCAATGGTGGAACAACCAATCTCTATGACACACACTGACCACTAGGGGACAGATGCTCAAGGCAGGAGCTGCCCTCTGGTAGTCAGTGCATTCCCACAGGTGGAGTGCTGCTCAGCTAGAAGCCAGGCTCATGGCTGGTGTGTGCAGTGGTGGTGGCAGGAGCTTCTTCCACCTCTGTGACAACACTAAGGATGTCTGACTACTGGCTTAAGCCCATGAGTGGGCCTAAATGAGTGGTCAGCAAACTGCGGTTTGTGAGCCACATGCCACTCTATTGACTAATGAGTTTGTCGACCACTGGCCTAAGCCATCAATTGTACATCCCCCAAGGGGTCCCCAAGTGCACAACTTTTGAGCACTGGGCCTCTAGTATTGTACTAGTAATAACTATGTATAGTGCCTGGTGGGTACTGGAAATATCAGGGGGAAGACTTTGTAAAGAATATGATTGTCTATCCAATATAACCAATACAAAATAATATTGACTGTAAACTGTAATTGAAAGATAAAATAAAAAACAAAAACAAATTGTACTTGTCAAACAAAAAATATAAAAAGGTGTTGCCTTTTGCATTGATGTGGATAAAGCTTTCTAATTTTGTAAGAAACAATGTTCAAATTTATTTTTGAACATTATTAATTTAAAATTATTTTCAACATATTAATTTAGTACATGATAAATCATTAAAATACATTTAGAATTTTCAAGCATATATGAAGTTGAATAAATTTTAGAGTGACCACTCACATATTCATAACTTAGGTTTAACCAATAATATTTTTCTGTGTACATGGTTTATCACATATCTATCCATATTTTCAAACTTTACCAATCTACTAATACATTTTACTTTTGGGATATTATAAAATAAACTAGAGGCCCAGTGCAAGAAATTCGTTCATGGCAGGGGAGGGGTTGTGTCCGTCAGCCCAGCCTTCACCCTCTCCAATCTGGCACACATGAAGGGATGTCCGACTGCCCATTTAGGCCCAATCTACCAGGACTGGGCCTAAACAGGCAGTTGGACATCCCTCTCACAATCCAGAACTGCTGGCTCTAACCTGCTTGCCTACCTGTCTGCCTTATTGCCCCTAATTGCTTCTGGCTACCAGCCTGATCACCTCCTAACCTCATGATGGTGAACCTATGACATACGTGTCAGCAATGACATGTGTATCCATTTTCGATGACACACAGCTGTATGCAGGCACATACAGAGAAGTATGGGGCCACATGCCGAGAAAGACGTTTCATCCTTGGCTACTGCATGGCCAGGTGCAATAGCCAAGGATGAAACATTTGCTGTAGTGTAGTGTAGACACTCTGTGTCCGAGGTCTGTAGGCCAAAACAACAGAACTCCGGCACAGAGAGGCTAGTTTTGGGACTTCTGGTTAGGCCGTTAGAGGATCTTTGACCTCACTTCGGGCCAGTGGAGCAGGGAGCAGCAGAATGCTGTGGGGGACATATCTCTGGGGGCCCTGTGATCGCCATTACCAGCAACCACATAACCACAGCAACCATCATCCAATCTACTGTTCTGGGTTGTCGTGGATTTCTAATTGACCACATTACTGAGATAAGTGAGGGGGAGGCTGGGAGAGGCAAGGGCCTGTGCTATGGGTGCCATTTCCTGCCATTAGAAATAGCAGCAGCCATCTTAATTTATATAAGGAATGTCATTTTGCAGCATAGTGCAGACTCCATTTCACCACTATTACTGTTGTGCATCCTTATTAACCCCTATTTCTGCTTATTAACCCTGCCCTTTTCTAAAAGACAGTTACATGTGCCATCTTGTGGTAAGTTAGGCTAGTTAACCCCTAATTGCCTGCAGGGCTAACAGGCTATCTATAATTCTATCTTCTGTCACTGACCCCCTGATAGAGAACCCAAATATAAAAAAAACAAGGTTAAGTAAAGGAAGTGGTAATAGCAGTATCCAACCCTTTCAAGAGACATGGATCAAGATGTATGGCATTATAGAAAAAAAAAATGGAAATCATTTTGCCTTCTATGTACTGAAATGGTAGTAAGCAGAATGTAGAATATAAAGACATTTTGAAACTAATCATTCCCAGCTCTTGAAAAAAAAAAGTGAGGATGAAAGGAAGGAATACATTTCAAGGCAGCTACACCTTTATAAGAGCCAATATAATTTCATCTTTAAATTTATAAAAAGCTCTACATATTTAACATCTGCAAGTTTGAGCATTGTTCACTCCATAGCTCAGCATGGAAAAACACTCAGTGAGAGAGAATTAAAGAAACTCTCCTAAGATGTGTACCAGTTCTATTTCATGATATACAGAATAAAGATGCAATTATTAAGAGAATATCTGAGTTACCACTCAGTAGAAATAACATAAAAGACCAAATAATGAGACTTAACACAAAAGCACAACATCAATTAAAGAGAGACATAAGTAATTGTAAATATTTTTCAATCTCTCTTAATGAAACTACTGATGTCACATCACATGCTCAGTTGGCCATCATTGGTCGATATTCTGATGGTCTCACAATGAGAGAAGAGTTGATAAAGTTAGTATCAGTGCCAACAAGTACATCAGGAAGCAAAATATGTAAGGTTGTTATACATTCTGTGACCTAGGTATTGATATCTCTAAAGTTGTGTCAGTGACGACAGATGGGACACCAAACATGGTGGGGGGAAAAGTCGGATTTGTCAAATTGTTTACAGAAGCTATTGGATATCCGATTGTGCCTTTTCATTGTATTATCCATCAGGAGGTTTTATGTGCCAAGGCAGGATTCACCAACTTAAACGCTTTAATGTCAGTTGTTACAAAAATAGTTAATTTAATAGCTGTTTTCCCCCTTCACAAGTGAGAATTTTCTGCACTTTTACTGAAGGTTGATTCCACCTACAGTGGACTGCTGATGTACAATAATGTAAGATGGCTGAGCCGAGGCAAAATTCTTGAGCCCTTGTGGAATGCTTTGAAGAAATTAAGGTATTTTTTGAGGATAAAGATCTGGGAAACTTTTCTCAGCTCAATGATGATAACTGGGTCAACACCCTGATATTTTTTACAGATCTCTCTGTTCATATTAATGAACTGAACTTAAAGTTACAAGGTTTTGGCAAAAGTACTGACATTATGTTTGGATACATAAAAGCTTTTGAAAGTAAACTTAAAATTTTCAAGGGAGATGTAGAAACTAAAACTTATAAGTATTTTCATCGAGTAGCAATGTATTTTGCGAAGGCCAGTGCAGCTGTACAAAATGAAATGGAACCCTTGCATATAAAGTACCAGCATGTTTTAGACTTGTTACTTGACCAGTTCAGTGATAGATTTAATCAATTTAGAAGCCTAGAACAGACCATAAAAATAATTAAGTGTCCTGATGTAGTAGTCTACAGTTGTTTGGAAATAAATGGTTTCCAATTGATGCAAATTGATTATTTGGAGATGCAACTTGCAGAATTTCAAGACAGCTTCTGGGCTCAGGTGTTTGTTGACTTGAGGTCAAATCTTGAGAATCTGGAAAGATGTCACTTGGAGAATCAAGAAGAGTTCCACTAGGAAAAGGAATTTTGGAGTGCCTGGAATTGACTACCAGACACTTTTAGTACCCTGAAAAATATAGCAATGACTTTACTCACAATTTTTCCCTCTATGTACTTTTGTGAGACCTTATTCTCAGCATTAAATAATATCAAAACCAACAAAAGAACATATTGACAGATGAAGTTAGTAACATTTACTTGGGCTTGAAGTGTACAAAATACCAACCTTCAATTGAAGGTTTAGCCAATGAAATTTAGCAATAAAAAAGTCACTAATAAGCAGGTTAGTTATAGAATTCCCCCTCCCCCTCACTTATCTTAGTTCACTGCACCCCACACAACTTAAATAATATCAAGACCAACAAAAGAAACAGACTGACAGATGAACAAAGAAGTCACTAAGCAGGTAAGTTATATTATTAGTTTTTGGTTTATTAAATACAGTTATATATTACAATTATACATTTTTGTTATTTAAAATCTAAATATCACGAAGCCCCTGATGTCAGCCGGGCATTGTTCTGCAGGCAGAGGCGGGGCACTGGGCACTTTTGTGTGTGGGCTGCCCCTACTCGCGGGCGCTTCCTCCCACAGGTCAGCTCTGTGGAGGGGGTGGCCAAGGAGGAGCCGAAGAGGAGGTCGGCCAGGTTGTCAGCCAAACCTGCTCCTGCGAAAGTGGAAGCGAAGCCCAAAAAGGCAGCGGGAAAGATTCTTCAAAACACCTAAGTGATAACGATAAACTCAAAATTGATCCTTTTAGCTACTCATTATATGATAGTCAACCTGACCATACAGCATCTTCCAGGATAAGTCTGCAGACAAAAAAGTGCAAACAAAAGGGAAAGGGGATCCAAGGGAATGCAGGCCGAAGTGGCTGACCAGGAACCGAAAGAAGATCTACCTGCAGAAAACGGAGAAATTAAAACGAGGAGAGTACAACCTCAGATGAAGCAGGAGAAAAAGAAGCCAACTCTGATTAATGTCATGTACCATGTCTTATCAGTGGTCCCTGTCTCCCTTCTTGTACAATCCAGAGGAATATTTTTATCAACTATTTTGTAAATGCAAGTTTTTTAGTAGCTCTAGAAACATTTTTAAGAAGGAGGGAATTCCACCTCATCCCATTTTTTTTAAGTGTTCCATATTTTTAATTTTTTTTATTTTTTAAATTTACAATATAACTTATATTTAATAGTAGTACATATGTTTTCCTCCCCCCCCAATATTTTCTGCCCAGCCTCCCTTACTCCCCAGCAGTCCCTACCTGCCCCCCTCCCTGCCCCAGTGTCTTTCATTCATTGGTTATGCTCATATGTATGCATACAAGTCCTTCAGTTGATCTCCCCCAGCATCTGCCTCCCATCCACTCCAGCCTTCCCCCTGAAGCTTGACAGCCTGTTCAAGGCCACCCTGCCTCTATAACAATCACTTCCCCCTGTTTCTTTTCTTCAAAAATATCTTGCCTCTGCATACTAGAAACAAACTTATAAGAGCAAAAAAGTTTGAGTGTCAGTTTCAATGTCAAATATTTCTTCATGTGTACATGTCAGCAATGGTATCCAGATGGTGGACACATCGTGGCAATGCAAGATCCATCCTCTCTGGTATGGTCCCGGGCCGCCTGCAGCCACGCACAGCTGCCGACTGTTAGCATGGCAAGGTGTCGTCAGTGTCCCCCATCTCTGGACCGTCCTCGTGGCTGGAACAGACCTGTCAGTTCCTCACTGTCGCAGGAACCCACATGGTCTTGGAGTTGTTCTCTGCAAACACACAAACACATTCTGGACCAAAAGTTAACAAAGGGATCCTCCCTGCAAAATAGACTTGGGATTCTTTTTATTTTTGCCTAAATGATTTTCCTTTGGCTTATTTTGACACCATGTGTGTTTTTTCATGGGTATCCTGCAGTTGGTTTTACAAATGGAATTTTCTTTTCTGGAGTAAGAATTTTCTACATGTATTTTACTTATAGGATATTTTTCCTTACATGATATTACCCCACTGCCCCCCCTTTTTTTGGTTAATAGGGGCTTTTGGAAATTTTATATTGCAGTCTTGGTAATTTTATATTTTAATTTTTGCACACATATTACTGCTTTAGGTTCTTTGGATGTTAGGCAATTTTACAATGAGATGAACTACTAATAGATATTTTAGTTAATGTTTTAGGAAAAGCTTTTTGTCCAGTACACTTAGATTTTCTTGAGTATTCACTTATTTCACTTGGCCAATTTAAATTAATCTGAAAACTTGATTACTATTTTACTGTGAATTTTAATACTCAAGCAGAAATCTTAGTTTACCCAGTAAATACTTGTGGAAAGGAATATTTGCATTTTTTGAGTAGGTCCTCAGCATTCCTGGTAATAAACTAAATTTAGATATAAGGCAGCTATTGCTGGCTGAGTCTCTGTCTGCCACCTGGGTCCTGGTGTGAGTTGTGCGTGGGAGGCGTTGCAGCCGTGGGGGTAGGAGACCTTCCTCAGGAGGGGTGATCATCCCATTTTTTAAAGTGTAAATGCTTTTTTTTAAAAGGTGAAATCACTTGCTGGTTGTTTATTTTTTGGTACAACCAGAAAATAGTGGGATATTGAATATGGGAGACTTTGATTGTCTTGGGTGACAGCTTAACATTCCATAGATGGGGATAGTTTTTTTATCCTATAATACAAAGCATACTAAATGACAATTTGGAGTCAATCATGCGTTTGCTGTGTCTTGAATATTTTAAATTACTTCTATTCACATGTGTTTGGTGGAATTATTTCCTGAAGAAAACCATTCCTTGATCTTGGCTCTCCCTGTCAGAATTTTGAGCATCTGTAACATCTTTGGTATGGTAGTCCAGTTTTCCTGTAACTTTGTCAATGTGCTGTGAAAGATTGAAAATTTGATTCTGTAATATATATGATATTAAATTTTGAATTAGTGGGACTTTGATGTAACAGCGTATCAACATTTGAAGATATTGGTATTTGATACTCTATTAAGGAAAGTTAGCCTCTAAATTTTAAGCTGGAAAGTCACTGGAATAACTGTTTAGAAAAAAGTCATGATTACATGACTTTACATTTTTGGTACATATGTTAAGAATTGTGTACAAATTGAAATGTCTGTGTACTGATCCTCAAAACAATAAAATCTCAATTATGAAAAAATATGTATATAAATATCACGAAATTATGTTTTTTTTTTCTCGAAGTGCCACATCACCTGAGTTATGCTCTGTCTTTTGGGGAATTTAGACACACCCAGCTCAAAAGTTTGCCCATTACTGCCCTAACCACTCCCCTCTCAGCCTAATTGATGCCTAACTCCTCCCCTGCCAGCCTAATTGCCACTAACTTCCCACCCATGTCAGCCTAGTTACCTCTAACTTCCCTTCCCTGTTGGCCTGGTTGCTCCTGACTTCCCTCCTCTGCCGGCCTGGTCATCCCCAACTGTTCTCCCCTGCCGGCCTGGTCCCCCTGAACTGTCCTCCCCTACAGGCCTGGTTCCCCCCAAATACTCTCCCCCTTGGGGCTGATCAGGGCCAGGCTGATTTGGGCAGCTCCAATTGGGGCCTACCAGCTGGGGGGAATGCTGGTAGGGAGAGGGACTTAGGGACATTGGCCCCCAGCTCTAGGAGGGATCTAGCCCTAGCCCTCCTGGGAAAGGGGCCACATTGACCACCACCCACCCCTGGTTCCCTGTCCCAACCTGAGGGCTGAAGGTTCTGGTTTGGTTGGAAGAGGAGGTAATAGTTGCCAGGCTGGGCACAGAAGGAATGGATGCCAGACACTGATGCTGCCGTTGTGGTTCCCGGCCTACCCTCCGCCTTCCCTTGCCACCTCATTGCCACTTTGTTGGGCGAATGTTGATCAGGGCCTGCTGGCTGTGGGGAAGGATGGGGCCAGGAAGTTGGCCATAGGCCTTGAGGAGCCATCCATTGCCCCCCCTCCCCCGGGAAAGGGGCCACATATGCTACCACTCACCCTTGGTTCCCCATCCCAGCCTAGGACCTGGCCCTGATTGGGTGATTGGGACCTGCCAGCCAGGGGGAGGGACTGAGGCAGGTTGACCAGACAGAGGAGTTTGGCTGTGGGAGCACACTGACCACCAAAGGGAAGCTCTCGTGTTGAGCATCTGCCTCCTGGTGGTCAGTGCACATCATAACAATCAGTCATTCGGGTTGTTCTGGTCATTTGGTCTTAACGGTCGCTTAGGTTTTTATATAGAGAGATTGTATTGATGATAAAGACATAAAAGATTGATGGAAAATGCACTTTACCAATAAGTGTATTTAATAGCTATTGCAGGCCCATATATACACTGTCCTAATAACTGCTATATTTCCCTATCTGAATCTACTGCACTACCTAAACATGCCTGACCCTCTGACCAGTCTTAATTTCTTAATTGTTAAGGTGGTATATAGTATCCAGAAGTTTGGATATAGTTTTTTTTATCTTTATTGTTCAGTTTATTAATTACATTGTTCCCTTTTTTTTTCACTCTATAGTTCCCCTCCACCTGGTACCCATCCCACCATCCGCCCTCAACCCCCTCCACTGTCCTCTCCCATAGTTGCATGATTTTTGTCCAGTCTCTTGCTAACTTCCCACACCTCCTTTCTCCCCAAGAGCTGTCAGTCCATTCCCTCTCTATGTCCGTGATTCTGTTACATTCACCAGTTTATCCTGTTCATCAGCTTATTAATTCACTTGATTTTTAGATTCATTTGTTGATAGATGTGTAGTTGTTGTTCCTAAGTTATACTTTTATCTTTTTTTCTTCCTCTTCTTAAAGAATATCTTTCAGCATTTCATATAATATTGGTTTGGTGGTGATGAACTCCTTCAGCTTTTTCTTATCTGTGAAGCACTTTATCTGTCCTTCAATTCTGCATGATAGCTTTGCTGGATAGAGTAATCTTGGTTGTAGATTCTTGCTGTTCATCACTTTGAATAATTCTTGCCACTCCCGTCTGGCCTGCATCATTTCTGTTGAGAAATCCGCTGACAATCGTATGGGTGCTCCCTTATAGGCAACCATCTGTTTTTCTCTTGTTGCTTTTAATATTCTCTCTTTGTATTTTGCTCTTGGCATTTTAATTATGATGTGCCTTGGTGTGGTCCTCTTAGGATTCCTATATATTGGGGTTCAGTGCGCTTCTTGGACTCCTAAGTCAATTTCTTTCACCAGGTGTGGGAAGTTTTCGGTCACTATTTCTTCAAATAGGTTTCCATTGTCTTGCTCTCTCTCTTTTTCTGGCACCCCCATATTTCGGATGTTGGTATGCTTGAGGTTGTCCCAGAGGCCCCTTACACTATCTTCAATTTTTTGGATTCTTTTGGTTTCTTGCTTTTTCAGCTGAGTGGGTTTTACCTCTTTGTATTTCAAATCTTTAACTTGGTTCTTGGGGTGCTCCAGAGCACTCATAGGTCTTTGTATAATATTTTTTATTTCAGTCAGTGTATGCTTAATTTCTGGTTGGTCCTTTTTTTTTTAACTTTTTTTTTAATTGATTTTTTTTGCAGTATAATAGTAGTACATGTTTTCCTTTCCCCCTTCCCCTTATCCTCCCCCCAGCCCCCCCCACCCCCCAGCACATATCCCCAGCTTCCCCCCCTCCCCGCCCCAGTGTCTTTCATTCATTGATTATGTTCATATGCATGCATACAAGTCCTTCAGTTGATCTCCCCCCGTATCTGCCTCCCATCCACCCAAGCCTCCCCCTGTAGCTTGACAGCCTGTTCAAGACCATCCTGCCTCTATATCAATCACTCTCCCCTGTTTCTTTTCTTCAAAAATATCTTGCCTCTGCATACTAGAAATAAATTTATAAGAACAAAAAATGTTTCAGTCTCAGTTTCAATGTCCAACTGTTCTGAGTCCCAGTTTCAGTGTCAAATAATTCTTTATGTGCACAAGTCAGCAATGGTATCCCGATGGTGGACACATCGTGGCAATGCAAGATCCATCCTCTCTGGTTTTGTCCTGGGCTGCCTGCAGACATTCACAGCTGCCGACTGCTAGCATGGCAAGGTGTCGTCAGTGTCCCCCATCTCTGGACCATCCTCGTGACTGGAACAGATCCATCAGTTCCTCACAGTCGCAGGAACCCACATGGTTTTGGAGTTGTTCTCTGAAAACACACAAACACATTCTCCACCAAAAGTTAACAAAGGGATCCCCTATGCAAAATAGACTTGGGATTCTTTTTAATTTTTGCCTAAATGATTTTTCCTTTGGCTTATTTTGACACCATGTGTGTTTTTTCATGGGTGTCCTGCAATTGTTTTTACAAATGGAATTTACTTTACTGGAGTAAGAATTTTCTAGATGTATTTTACTTACTCGATATATTTTTTTCCCTTACATGATATTACCCCACTGTCCCCTCCCCTTTTTTGATTAATGGGGACTTTTGGAAATTTTATATTGCATTCTTGGTGATTTTAAATTTTAATTTTTGCACACAAATATGACTGCTTTAGGTTCTTTGGATGTTAGGCAATTTTACAGTGAGATGAACTACTAATAGATTTTTTAGTTAATGTTTTAGGAAAAGCTTTTCGTCCAGTACACTATAATTTTCTTGAGTATTCACATATTTCACTTGGCCAATTTAAATTAATCTGAAAACTTGATTACTATTTTCCTGTCAATTTTAATACTCAAGCAGAAATCTTAGTTTACCCTGTAAATACTAGTGGAAAGGAATATTTGCAATTTTGAGTAGGTCCTGAGCATTCCTGGTAATAGACTGAATTTAGATATACAGCAGCTATTGCTGGCCGAGTCTCTGTCTGCCACCTGGGTCCCCGTATAAGTTGTGTGTGGGAGGCGATGCAGCCCTGGGGGTAGGAGACCTCCCTCAGGAGGGGTGAGAATTCAAACACCTGCAAGGTTTGTGGATGAGGGTCTGTGCCTCACCTCTGTTGACCTTTTAGTTCTCTCCTGTTGGCCCCTCTGCGACTGTGCCTGTCTTAGGTTGTTCCTTTCCTGAGGAATCTTACTCGTCTCTGGCTAACCAGCCATCTTCCGGGGCCAAACAGGGTGATGTGAGGTTCAGTTCTGTCTCCTTTGTAGTCTATGCCCCCCTGTGGCCTCCACATCCAGTACCTTCCTTGGGGTCCCCTCGCCTGCTGGCGGGGTCCTGGTACTGATCACATATCTCGGGGGACCCAGGTGTCTTCTCCAGAGAGGGCCCAGCTCACACCATTGGTCGAGATACAGATCCATGGTGCCATCTGCCTAGAAGCTTCAGCCACAGCTGGAACTGAAAACTCAGGCATCAGCTGTGTGTATTTGGATAGTAACAAGAAGGTCCCTCTTGGCAGAAAGGGCAAGAAGGGCCAATATAGAATGCTCGGATGCCTTCCCAGTGCCTTAATTCCTTCTGAAAGGGATTAATTTCTTTCCTATCCTTTTTTAAGTTGCTGCCCAACATTCAAAGACTTAGTTTGTAAGTTTATTTGGGATAATTGTATAATATGCTGTTGTCAAATATCAAATATTATAATGACATTGTAGAATAATATCATGTAAGGATATTATGGTGACATGGGAGGTTAAGCAGGGCCTCGCCTAAGGACTGGTCTCCATAGGATATGACAAGCTCTAGGCCATGTCAATTCAATGTCAGACTAGCTGCCATTTTTTTATAACTTTATATAAACTTTGTCAGGGATGTAAAAACACAAATCACTTACCTCAGTTCAAGAGTTCAAGTATATTGACTTTTCCACTTACTCCCACCACCTGCCACTTACCCTGAGGTTTGACATTCTGATGGACTTTTCTCAGTCTCTGGATCCATTCTTGTTCATCAGTCTATGTCACTGATTGTATTCCTCAAATGAGTGAGATCATGTGATATTTGTCTTTCTCTGCCTGGCTAATTTCACTTAGCATAATGCTCTCCAAATCCATCCATGTTGTTACAAATGGTAGGAGCTCGTTCTTTTTTTCTGCGGCGTAGTATTCCATTGTGTAAATGTACCATAGTTTTTTAATGCACTCATCTGCTGATGGGCACTTCAGCTGTTTCCAAATCTTAGCTATGGTAAATTGTGCTGCTATGAACATAGGGGTACATATATCCTTTCTAATTCGCCTTTCTAATTTCTTGGGGTATATTCCTAGAAGTGGGATCACTGGGTCGAATGGGAGCTCCATTTTTAGTTTTTTGAGGAATCTCCATACTGTTCTCCACAGTGGCTGTACTAGTCTACAATCCCACCAGCAGTGCACAAGAGTTCCTTTTTCTCCGCATCCTCTCCAGCACTTGTCATTTGTTGATTTGTTGATGTAAGCCATTCTGATAGGTGTGAGATGGTACCGCATAGTTGTTTTGATTTGCATCTCTCGGATAATTAGTGACTTTGAGCAAGTTTTCATATGTCTCTGAGCCTTCCTTTGGTCTTCTTTCGTGAAGATTCTATTTAGGTCTGTTGCCCATTTTTTTTATTGGATCATTTGTCCTCCTTTTATTGAGTTGGGTGAGTTGCCTGTAGATGCTTGAGATTAAACCTTTATCACTAATAACATTTGCAAATATGTTCTCCCATACGGTGGGTTTTCTTGTTGTTTTGTTGATGGTTTCTTTAGCTGTGCAAAAGCTTTTGATTTTGATGTAGTCCCATTTGTTTATTTTCTCTTTAGCTTCCATTGCCCTCGGAGCATTATCATCAAAGAAGTTCTTTTGGCATATGTCTGAGATTTTTCTTCCTGTAGATTTCTGTAATATTTTTATGGTTTCCTGTCTTACGTTTTAAGTCCTGTATCCATTTTGAGTTTATATTTGTGTATGGTGTAAGTTGGTGCTCTAGTTTCATTTTTTGCATGTATCTGTCCAATTTTCCCAACACCATTTATTGAAGAGACTGTCTTGACTCCATTTTATGTTCATGCCTCCTTTGTCAAATATTAATTGAGCATAGTGGATTGGGTTGATATCCGGATTCTCTATTCTATTCCATTGATCTATATGTCTGTTCTTGTGCCAGTACCAGGCTGTTTTAAGAACAGTAGCCTTGTAATACAGCTTGAAATCCGGTATGGAAATCCCACCGACATTGTGCTTCTTTCTCAGGATTGCTGTGGCTATTCGGGGCCTTTTTTGTTCCAGATGAATTTTTGGAGAGTTCTTTCTAGGTCTGTGAAATATGCCATTGGTATTTTAATGGGGAGTGCATTAAATTTACAGATTGCTTTGGGTAGTATGGACATTTTAATTATGTTGATTCTCCCAATCCATGAACATGGAATGTTCTTCCACCTGTTTACATCTTCCTCTATCTCTTTTTTCAGTGTCCTGTAGTTTTCCACGGATAGATTTTTTACCTCCTTAGTTAAGTTTATTCCTAGGTATCTTAATTTTTTTGGTATGATGGTAAATGGGATTGCTTTTTTAGTCTCTCTTTCTCTAATTTCACTATTAGTGTATAGAAATGCCATAGATTTCTTGGCATTAATTTTGTAGCCTGCTACATTGCTGAACTCATTTATTAAGTCTACTAACTTTTTTATGGATTCTTTCGGGTTTTTTATGTACAATATCATGTCTTCTGCAAATAAGGATAGCTTTACTTCTTCTTTTCCAATTTGGATGCCTTTTATTTCTTCTTCTTGTCTAATTGCAATGGCTAATACTTCCAGTACTATGTTGAACAGGAGTGGTGAAAGTGGGCAACCCTGTCTTGTTCCTGCTCTTAGGGGAAATGGTTGTAGTTTTTGCCCATTGAGTATGATGTATCCTGTGGGTTTATCATATATGGCTTTTATTATGTTGAGGTATGATCCTTCTATTCCTACCTTGTTGAGAGTTTTTATCAAGAGAGGATGTTGGATTTTGTCAAATGCTTTTTCTGCATCAATTGATACCACTATGTGATTTTTATCTCTCAATTTGTTTATGTGATGTATCACATTTATTGATTTGCGGATATTGTACCATCCTTGCATTCCTGGGATAAATCCCACTTGGTCATGGTGTATGATCTTTCTGATGTACTGCTGGATCCGATTTGATAGAATTTTATTGAGGATTTTGGCATCTATATTCATGAGGGATATTGGCCTGTAATTCTCTTTCATTGTGTCGTCTTTATCTGGTTTTGGTATTAGGGTGATGCTAGCTTCATAGAAGGAGTTTGGAAGTGTTCCATCCTCTTGAATTTTCTGGAATAGTCTGAGGAGTATAGGTTTTAGTTCTTCCTTGAATGTTTGGTAAAACTTTCCTGTGAAGCCGTCTGGCCCTGGGCTTTTGTTGCATGAAGCTTTATGATGACTGCGTCAATTTCTTCCACAGTTATTGGTCTATTGAGTTGTTTAGATTCTTCTTGATTGAGTTTTGGGAGGTTATATTTTTCTATAAACATATACATTTCCTCCAGGTTGTCCAGTTTGTTGGAGTAGAGTTGTTCATAGTATTTTTTAACAATCCTTTGTATTTCAATGGGTTCTGTTGTTATTTCACCTCTTTCATTTCTGATTTTATTTATTAGGGTCCTCTCTCTTTGCTTCTTTGTGAGTCTGTCTAGAGGTTCATCAATCTTGTTTATCCTTTCAAAGAACCAGCTCTTGGTTTTGTTGATCTTCTATATTGTTTCTTTGGTATCTATGTCATTTATTTCTGCTCTGATCTTTACTATTTCCTTCCTTCTGCTTACACTGGGCTTTTCTTGTTACTTTCTTTCTAACTCTTTGAGTTGTTGGGTTAGATAATTTATTGCCGCTGTTCCTAGTTTTTTGCAGTAGGGTTGTAGAGCTATGAACTTCCCTCTCAGAACTGCTTTCACTGTGTCCCATAGATTTTGGATTGTTGTGCTGTCATTGTCATTTGTTTCCATGATGTTTTCTATCTCTTCCTTGATCTCTATAGTAACCTAGTCATAGTTTAATAGCATGCTGTTTAGTCTCCATGTGTTTGATTTCTTTGGGTTGTTTCTACTGTAGTTGATTTCCAGCTTTATGCCATTGTGATCTGAGAATGTGTTTGATATGATTTCTATCTTCTTGAATTTGGAGAGACTTTGCTTATGACCCAACGCATGGTCTATCTTTGAGAATGACCCATGGGCACTTGAAAAGAATGTATATTCTGTGGCTTTGGGATGAAATGATCTGAAGATGTCAATTAATTCCATCTGGTCCAGTGAGTCATTGAGGATTGATGTTTCTTTACTGATTTTTTGTTTAGAGGATCTGTTCAATGGTGATAATGAGGTATTTAACTCTCCTACTATGATTGTATTGCTGTCTATCTCTCCCTTGATGTACTCTAGGAGTTTTTGTATGTATTTGGGTGCTCCTGTATTGGGTGCGTATATGTTTACCAGAGTTATTTCTTCTTGTTGAATTGCTCCCTTTAGTATTATGAAGTGGCCTTCTTTATCTCTTGTTATGTCCTTCACTTTGAGATCTAATTTGTCAGATATAAGTATGGCTACCCCAGCTTTTTTTTCATTTCCATTCGCCTGAATAACATTTTTCCAACCTTTCATCCTCAGTCTGTGTGCGTCTTTTTTTCGGAGGTGTGTTTCTTGTAGACAGCAGATACATGGGTTGTGTTTTCATATCCAGTCTATTACCCTATGTCTTTTGATTGGAGCATTTAAACCGTTTACATTTAAAGTTATTATTGATAGGTGCTTATATGTTGCCATTTTTGTCCTTTACCCCTGTGTTCCTTCTTCACTTCCTATTTCTTTTTACAGCAGATCCTTTAGTATTTCTTGCATTGCTGGTTTGGTCGTGACGAATTCCCTTAGTCCTTTTTTATCTGTGAAGCTCCTGATTTGACCTTCAATTTTGATTGAGAGCCTTGCTGGGTATAGTATTCTAGGATTCAGACCCTTCCTTTGCATGACTTTGTAAATTTCATTCCACTGCCTTCTGGCCTGATAGGTTTCTGTTGAGAGATTACTTGTTAGTCTGATGGGGGTTCCTTTGTAGGTGACCTTCTGTCTCTCTCTGGCAGCTTTTAAGATTGTTACTTTGTCATTGGTGTTTGCCAATTTAATTATAATGTGCCTTGGCGTAGGTCTTTTGGGGTTTATTTTGCTTGGGACTCTGTGAGCTTCTTGGATTTGTGTGGGTTTTTCCTTTCCTATACCAGGAAAGTTTTCTGTCATTATTTCTTCCAACAGGTTTTCTATTCCTTGCTCAGTTTCCTGTCCTTCTGGAAGCCCAATTATACGGATGTTGTTTTGTTTCATGTTGTCCCAAAGTTCTCTTAGGCTCTCCTCCTGCTTTTTAATTTTTTTTTTCTAGAAGCTGCTCTACTTGGTTATTTTGTCCTACCTGATCTTCTAGCTCACTGATGTGATCCTCTGCTTCTTCTAGTCTACTCTTAATACTTTCTATTGAGTTCTTTGCTTCAGCAATGTCACTTTTTATTTCTTCTTGGCTCCTCTTCATTTCTTCTTGGCTCCTCTTCATTTCTTCATGGCTCTTCATCATTTCTTCCTGGGTCTTCTTCATTTCCTCTTGGATTTTACTCATATTATCAAATTTGTCTTCCATTCTTTTCAGCCACCTTATGACCATTTCTCTGAATTCTTTCTCTGACAGGTTGTTAACTTCCATTTCGTTTACCTCCTCTTCTGGCGAGCCCTGCTTTTCTTTCATATGTGGGCTGTTTCTTTATCTCCCCATGGTCTCTCTTCTCTGTGTATCTGGTTATGTAGTTCTGACTCTTCTGAGTTGATTTAAAAGCACAAAATACAACACAACCAGGTGCAACGCACCAGGCACTGACCCGGAATGTAGTCAAAGTAATTGTAATTCCAAATAAAGGTGACCACCAGAGAAAGGCAAATTCGGTGATAGGTGGGAAAAAAGAAAGAGAACCTCCCCCAGACCCACACAGACACTCACACACCCACACTCACACAAAAAGAAATAGACCTCCCACACACACATACACTCACAAAAAAGAAAGACAGGAATGCCAAAATGATAATGGGAAAATGGGGAGAAGAAAAAAAGAAATAAAAGGAGTAAATTATAAATGTGGGGTGAAAACTCCTATAGGACAGCCCCTAATCCGAACCAAAACCTGCAACATGTACTTGGAGATTGATACAAATTACAAACAACCACTAATATCAAGAGAGGTGAGGGAACACAGAAGCAAAAATCTATCTCAAAAACAATGCAGATGAGGACTACAAAACAAGAAACAACAAGAAAAATAAAAATAACCCCCCCTACAAGACAAACCAAAATAACAGAATAAGGAAATCAATCTCATAAACCTGCTTAAAAAATCAATATAATCAACAGTCAAGTAAACAACAACAACAGGACAGGGATAAAAACACTTTAAGATAGTGAAGTCAGAGAAGCTAGAGGTATATATGCACTTGGATCAGGTGGTTAGAGATTAGATATATCAGTGGGGTGAAATTTTAACAGGGGGTAAGGGGAAAGAATTAGGTAAATCTAAAGCGGGAAAAGAGTAGGGGAAACAAGGCACTAAATAGGGAAAGGTTAGCCAGAGAGTGGTGGTATAAAGGTGAAGTTGAGGTAGAGTAAAAGATACTAAAGAGTAGATGAAAATAGACTGTATTCCCAAGGTCGAAGAGAAAATATAATCAATTCCCTGTCAAATAAGCGTCAATTTGTGATTTGGCCCCTGGGTGGCAGTGTTTCTAGATTGACTTCTGGGTCTATTGGTCCTCTTTATCCTGAACTAAACAATACTGCCTCTCTAATGATGACTGCTGTTTTAGCAGCCAGAACCCTCCCAAAATCTTCCAGGTTTCCCTCCTCTGTCCGGTCCAAACTGATTGTGCTCCAGGGATTAACTCTGCCACCAGCTCCAAGGGCCCTCTCCCACGTTTACCAGCTTCAACAGGCACATATTTTATTTCATGTGCAGATCTCTAGGTCTTGAGGTCCAAGGTGCAGATCTCCCAGACTGCCAGCCCCCTCAGTTTCACGCCCAAAGTACCCCCAGGGAAATCTGACCTTTCCATGCTGGAGTTTAGAGCTCCCTGGGCTCTGCCCACCTCCGGGGCCAACTGGGCACCGGTGCTCTGTGAGTCTCAACGGTCTAGTCGCTACTGGTACCGTAGCTGTATATTTTCAGGCCCTTCCCCTTCAAGATCTGGTTGGTCCTTTTTCATATCCTTGAGAGTCTTCTTTATATCCTTGAGGGTCTCCTTCATTTCCTTGTAGGACTCGTTCATTTCCACATTGGTCTTGATCATTTCCTTGTAGGTCTCATTCATTTCCTTTGCTGTCTTGCTTATTTCCTTGTACGCCTCAACCTTTTGTTGGAGCCTCTTGAGAAGCCCTATAACCGTGGTTTTGAATTCCATGTCCAGTCGTTTTTTCCTCCATTTCTTTCACATCTGATTTCTTTCCATTTCTCTGCATGGTGGCTGCTTCCCTGAGTTGGCCAATTAGCTTTGTGTGGTAGACTTCCTACTAGGGACAGTGGCTCAGCCTCCCCAATTACCTGAGGTGGATATGGGTTGCACAGTCTTGCTGAAGTTAAGCTCAGGTTAATCGTTGTTAGCACTTGAAGGGGTTGACCTCCAGGCCAATTGTCTGTGAAGCTCAGCTGTGCTCAGGTTGGATGGGCGGAGTCTCTGGGCCAAGTATACAGCATTAGTCTCGCCCTATGTGGCCCCAGGGACTCTGTGTAGGTGGCAATGTCCACCAGCACCTCTGAGAGAGAGCCACTGCCAAGCTCCACCAGCCGCCAGGAAATTTAGACTCTGCCCAAATGAGTCTGCACACCCAAGGTCTCACCCAGGGTCGTAAAACAAAGCAGTCTGATGGTTTTCCGAATGAGAGAGCAAGTGGCAGAGCACTCTCTGCGGGGTCACGCAGCTGAGCTGTTCGTGCACAACCTGCCTTCTCCAGAAGCCGGGAGACCCCTGCAGCGCCCGAGCTTCGGTGTGCCCTCCCACTGTCCAGTTTTCACCACGTGTGATAGTGGGTTCCCTGGACTTCGCCCAAAGCTGGAGAATCAGTCCAGTGGGACGTCTTTGTCTCCCCGTTCGAGAAAACTGGTCGGTTTTCAAACGCCTGCCCTATCCGCTGGCGCGGCTCCAAACCTCTCTCCGCTCGAATCTTTCAACGCTTTCCACCGCTGCTCCTCCGAGTGACGGTGTCTTATTTTCACTTTTATTTGTGGAATTTTCACTTGGCCAGCTTTCTGGTGGTTCTGGAAGGTGTTTGTTCTTTCGTTAAGTTGTAGTATTAAAATTGCTGAGTATGACGGCAAGATAGGTGTTTTACCTCTGCCGCCATCTTGGTTCTCCTGGATATAGTTTTCAATATTGAAAAATACAGTGTCAGGAATCAGGAAAAATGTTTTATCAAAATTGCCTCTGGGACACTGTGTAATAGGTAAAGTAAAGGCTTTATAAACAAGATAGACTATAGTTTGGGGACCCGAGTCTACTACTTAATAGCTGTGAACTTAGGCAAGCAAGTTACTTAACTTTTTTCAACCTGTCTTTTTATGAGTAAAATGATGATAGTAATATTTGACTCACAGGTATTATAAGAACAAAATAGAATAATGTATGTATTAAATGTATAGTATAGTACCTTGTATATTACAAGCAGTTAATAAATCATTGTTTTACATACTATTTGGTCTAATAGGAATTTTTCATTACATGCACTAGTGTTCAGTTGAGCTCATTCCATTGAACACTAAATATTTACAGATCATCAGATCCTGTGATAAGAAAAACTCTGGTAATACAAAGATAAATAATACATGATTTGTCCTCAAAGATATCCCTGTCTATAATAATATAGACACATAGTTAAGCAATTCTGATACATAGGATACATGCAATTGCAGAGATACACTAATTTTATGGAAGTAGAATAAAAAGCTTGGTTTGAGGGAGGCAAGGGTTCTGAGTGGAAGTAAAACACCCAAAATGAATCTTTAAGTAGCTAAGCCCTGCAGTGTGATGAGGCTAATCTGGAACTGTCGATTAATTTTTCCTGAGGAAATGCAGCCTAGGGGATAAGCACACTGTCTCTGAAGCCAGACTGTTTGTATTCAGCTCCATCACTTATCTGTTGTATGACTCAGGGCAAGTTACTGAACCTCTCTATCTCTCATTTTCTCATCAATAAAATAGAGGTAACAATAGTTCCAAACTCATAAGATTTTGAGTATTACAAATGCTTTGATAAATAGTAAGGATCATATATGTGTTATCAGTTCCTATTAAAATATATTTAAAGCAGAAATAACAACAAAAAGTTAAACATATTTCATTTACATATATCTGAGTTGACAGAAATAAAAGTGGTTTCAAAATTGCCTATTGTATTAGCATTCAATTTTACCTAATTTGCTAGTGATGGGTGATGTCAACAATCAGGACAAAGTTGCATAATAGTCACATGACTGCAAAGAATAGAGAATATTTTAAAATGAGAAATACCAGATTAAAGACATGAACTAAAAAATCTGTTCTTATACACACTGAGTGGCCAGATTATATGACCTCTGAATGCACATGAATTTGTCCACTCAGTGTATTTCCTATATAACAAATGGCTAATATGCAATTGTCCTGTCTATCAGGAGTTCAACCAACAGGCAGGCCGGCCAACTGCCCATGTCCCCTCCCCCTGGCCAGGCTGCTTGGACTCCACCCATGCACAAATTCATGCACCATGCCTCTAATATATATATATATATATATATATATATATATATATATATATATATATATATCTTATCTAATAAAAGAGGAAAATGCAAGTTAGCCATCACTCTGCTACACCCACAGCTGATCTGAGTGACCAAATTAATCTGACAAAGATTGAGGTTAATTTACATATGCAGGCGAGCAGCAGAGTGGTTGGGAGAGGTGTGATGGCTGCTATGAGGGGAACGGGGGCAGCAGAGGAAACTACTGGAGCCATGCTCCAGACAGAAGCGAGGACTTACTGGCTCTTGAAGAGTTACCTGCTGGGGTCAGGCTGGGAGCTGGGTCATGCCAGCTCTTGGGTGGGCCAGGAGCGGTGACTTGCAGGCTCTCAGGCTCTCAGGCTGCCAAGGAGCGGGGACTTGGCCAGGAATAGGGACTTGCCGGTTCCAGGGTGGCTGGGAGTGAAGCCAGGGGAAGGAAGGTCTATTCTTGCACGAATATTGTGCAACGTGCCTCTAGTATGTATATGTGTGTGTGTGTGTGTCTGTGTGTGTGTGTGTGTGTGTTGTACACACACACACGCACAAACACACACACACACCATATATATAGTATATATATATACATATACATAGTATATGTATATATATATACACACACTATATATATAGTGTGTATGTGTGTGCGTATATATATACATACACACACACACACACACACACACACACACACACTCACTAGAGGCCCAGTGCATGAAATTCGTGCATAGGAAAGGGATCTCCTCAGCTTGGCCTGCACTCTCTCCAATCTGGGAACTCTGGCTCCTAACTACTCAACTGTCTGCCAGCCTGATCCCCCTAACTGCTCTCCCCTGACCGCCTGTTTGCCCTAACTGCTCTTCCCTGCTGGCCTGGTCCCCCTAACTGCTCTCCCCTGCCTGCCTGATTGCCTCTAACCTC
The DNA here is from genome assembly GCA_027563665.1 of Antrozous pallidus. Taxonomy (NCBI): domain Eukaryota; kingdom Metazoa; phylum Chordata; class Mammalia; order Chiroptera; family Vespertilionidae; genus Antrozous; species Antrozous pallidus. The sequence continues at coordinate 42,707,090 of CM050509.1, read as the reverse complement.
CTCTGCCTTGGCCCCGCCAACATGGTTTTCTTGGGAAGGATGTTCGGAAGGACATCTGGAAGATGTTCAATCTAATTAGCATATTACCCTTTTATTAGTATAGATCCCACCTTGTCCTAAAAATGCAGGTTGTTCCCAGGTTTTCCTATCATGGAAGGGGAGCCTGCAATAGCATCCTGGGTTCTGACCAAGGCTTATGCGCTTGTGTTTTATCTCAGAAGATGTGATTTCTAGAAGAAGACTCTTGGATGTACCTTGAACATTTCTATTGAATTTGCCAAATCATCCTCCAAAAATGTTGAACCACTTTAAACTTCCACCAGCAACCATGTATGTTCCCTCCGTCCCACTTTGATATCAATATCATTGATTTCTCCCTAGAAGCTTCCCTCTTGTCAGCCAGGACTTCTTGGTATTTGAGCCAACCTCATTGTTCAGCTGGGGACTTGATTTCCCAAGATAGAATTATGGAGGACGAAAAATAGCTTTCCTCTACCTTTCAGAGTTCTTAGTGGAGGCCCTTGTAATGAAAGACAGATCACCAAGAGAAAAAGTTCATTAACATGTGTACCTTGTGTATATGTGGGAGATCATAGGGAAAATGAGTAACTCCCTAAGGTGGCTTAGAATGCAGATTTAAATACCTTCTTCCTAGGGAAAGGGGATGAGAGATATAGACTGCTTAGAGGAGAGTAAATGATATTTAGGAAAGATGAATGGGGTGGGGGGAAATAGTTTGTAACAAAGTTTGGGTGTGATGTCAGCTTCTACTCTCCTGTCCTGTGACAGGAATCAGTCTTCTCTGCCTGATAACACTTCTCCCATCAAGGGGACCTATGACATTTAAGCTCTTTTAGGGGGGTTTGAGTTTAGGCAGATCAGGAAACTTCAGTGAAATCCTCTGCATGCATTTGCTGGTTTTAAAGCATCTGCAGCTCAAGATTATCAATATAACAACACAGCATATGTTGGGGTGGCATGTTCTCTGACCTTCAGAATAAACCCACAGTAGCATTATTCCCTGGAGACAGTATTCTGACCAGACCTTCCTGGGAGTGTTCATAACATTACCCTGTGTTTGTAGAAAGGTGTTGGCCACATCACTAAATAATCAAGGGGCAGTTTTCTCATCTTGTGGAAAGGGAGATAAAGTTATGGTAGTTCATCTCCCTTTCTACAGGTTTCTTGCGGGTTTGTGTGTCTGCTGCCCCAACCCACGCCCCTCACCAACCCAAGCACCTCTACCTCATGGCTTGGGGCTGCTCGATGCCAGGCCTGTGGGTTTGTATCTCTAATTCACCCCCAAAACTCCCCAGCCCCAGGTTTGCTATGGTAGGGCTTGGGGCTTCTGGGTGCCGGCCTCCCTGCTGGTTTGTGTCTCTGATCTGGCACCAGGAGGCCGGCCTTCCTGCTGGCTTGTGGTTGTGATCCAGACCCCTGCAGCCTCAGCAAGGCCATCATGGGGCTTGGGATCATTACCTCCCTGTGGGTTTGTGTCTCCCATGGGCCTCACCATCTTGGTTGGGTTAATTTGCATACTCACTCCTATTGGCTTGTAGTGTAGCAAAGGTACAGACAATTTGCATGTTTTTCTTTTATTATTTAGGATATATATATATATATATATATATATATATATATATATATATAGTGACTACATTATTATGCATTCAGAGATCATAATTCATAATAATCTGGCCACTCAGTGTATGTAAACCAACTACTTAATATAACTTCACCTCATAAAAACTAAACTTCATCATCTAAGCATATAGCTCTAAGTAGACATGTACATATTTAACCAATGACTTTCCACCTCTTGTCAGGTTCTTTGGCAATACTTAAGGAATATAGCAACAAGAAGTTGTTTCGTCTGTCTACTGAATATTTGAATTGTCCATTCATTCTTTTTATCCAAATGACATATACAGGTTCATTTTTTAAAAAAATTGATTTATAAATTAAAATATTTTATGGCATAAATAATTTGATAATAACTTTTTAAAATTTTCATATATTACTTTTATTTCCCTTAAACCTTGTCATTGATTGCATCATGCTAATAAACATATCAAATGACTTATATTGACAGCAAGATGTTAGTTCTAAGCTGTTCTTTACAGAAGAAAAATGATGAAATGAAACTTCTATCAAGGTTTACATGAAATGAGACAGTTACTACTTTATTGAATATAGGTAGTTTTCTCAAAGGCCAGTAATAGGAAATTTACTTTCATTCTAAAAATTCAGATTCAGAGCAATCTGTCCTTTTTTAATAATGTATATTTCAAATGTCATGTACTTTTTCATTCATAACCATACACATGCTATCATGTATCATGAAATACAGTATGTAAAAAGGTAACATGCAGAGTTTTTATTTATCTATTTCTGTGTAACAGATTACTCCCAAACTAAGCACTTTAATAAAGCAAATATAAGCAATGTTACCTTCCTTCTGAGGGTCAGGAATCTGGAAGCCACTTAGGTGGGTGTGTCTGCCTCAGAGTCTTTCATGAGAGTATATTCAGACTGTTGTCTGTACATCTTAAGGCTGGATAATCTACTTCAAGCTCACTACATGGCTTCTGAATGGCCTCTGTTCTTTGGTAACAATTAGCCAAAGGTATTAATTAATTTAATTCCCGATTCGTGGATCTCCCAGAAGGTGGCTTACAGAATAACAGAAATCCTAAAGTGTGTGGCAGGAAGGAAGCAAGAATACCAGAAGGTGGGGCTATCTTGGAAGCTGATTGCCACACTGTGTCTCAGAAATTGCATGACACATGGGCTATTAAACCTACAAAACGTTTTCAGAAATATTTTCTCTTGCTTTAAGGTAAAAGAGTATTTCAAATTTGCAAAACCTAGGATTGTTTTCTTTTAATCTCTTTTAATTCCTTGGGATTGTCCTTTAAAAATCATCCTTACTAACTCATGATAGCTTTTGCCCCCAGATGGTCAAGAAAATCTTACATTGAATTTCACTTTCATCTGCATTAAATGCAAAGCTTTTTCTATTCTGGAAAAGTTCTTGTTAACTAAGAAAATGTGCTCAACTATAATTTCTGCTTCAGTTCAAAGCTTAAAGCATTTACCATTATGAATTTTTATGCAATTAGAAAACCACACAACCAACTGAATGGATCAAAGTATAATAAACACTTTCTTTGAGAGTGTTTTTGATGCCTTCTATTTCTATTTTAGTAGCATGGTTGGAGAAAAGTGATTTTTTAAATTAAGATTCCATTATCTAGTAGAGTCAGCTCAAACTTTCAGTACTGATACTATCATTAAACATTTATGAATACACAAAGCATGGCTAGAAAAAAATGTGTGCATTGTGTTCATGTTTTTTGCACTGATTTAACTGGAAGATGCTTCCCGGTCTTAGAAAGTTCAGTTCATCAGCACAACTAGGACAGTATAACCTTCAAGTGCCACAGTAGCACTTTCTGATTTAAGGCTTATAATTTATAGACTTTGGAGAAGAGTATTGTAGCAACCAGGTTTGCTTGCTGCTAATAGCATGTGGGCAATTTATGGCAAAGAAATGAAAATCAATGATAAGTTCAAATCACAACCATTAGCTATTAACATTTCTGTTGTAGATGAATATCACTGGGCTTAGCATGGTTCATTTATTTCCAGTACTCCCTGACCTCTCATCATGGGGTCCATTTTATATTATTCTGTTTTCTTAGTCCTGCAGTACAGACTGTTCTGAATTAGGGGATGTGGTAGATAAACATATTATTTAAATTTTTCACTTCATAAAGGAATCAAATGATGAATGTAGATTATTACAGTTACTTATGCTGAGGAACTTAAGTTTCGTTTTAAAGCATTACATTATGTCATATATTCAGGTATACTACAGGTCAATGTATTGCTTTTGTGCACATATAATACTGTGTGAGAATATATTCTTTTATTATGAAGAAATGTCTCTGACACTAGAAATTATAATGGGATTTATTATCGGAAATCAACAGTGTGATTAGGAAATTGGGGTTTTGAGTGAACATCTTTAAAGAGGGATTAAACAATTCTTTTAACCACTGTTGAAACATAGTTGAAGTATTGGTTTTATTTTATTTTTTAATATTTTAATCTTTATTGTTCAGTTTATTAATTACATTGTTCCCCTTTTTCCCCCCTATAGCTCCCCTCCACCCGGTACTTATCCCACCCTCCACCCTCACCTCCCCACACTGTCCTCTCCCATAGGTACATGATTTTTGTCCAGTCTCTTGTTGCACCTCCCACACCCCTTTTCTCCCCAAGATTTGTCAGTCCATTCCTTCTCTATGCCCATGATTCTGTTATATTCACCAGTTTATCCTGTTCATCAGACTTTTAATTCACTTGATTTTTATATTCATTTGTTGATAGATGTGTATTTGTTGTTCATAATTTTTATTTTTACTTTTTTCTTCTTCCTCTTCTTAAAGAATATCTTTCAGCATTTCATATAATATTGGTTTGGTGGTGATGAATTCCTTTAGCTTTTTTTTATCTGCAAAGCACTTTATCTGTCCTTCAATTCTGAATGATACCTTTGCTGGGTAGAGTAATCATGGTTGTAGATTCTTGCTATTCATCACTCTGAATATTTCTTGCCACTCCCATCTGAATTTCATAGTTTCTGTTGAGAAATTCGCTGACATTCATGTGGGTGCTCCCTTATAGGTAACTAACTGTTTTTCTCTTGCTACTTTTAATATTCTCTCTTTGTCTTTTGCTCTTGGCATTTTAATTATGATGTGTCTTGGTGTGGTCCTCTTTGGATTCCTATAGTTTGGGGTTCTGTGTGCTTCTTGGACTTTTAAGTGAATTTCTTTCACCAGGTGGGGGAAGTTTTCAGACACTATTTCTTCAAATAGGTTTTCATTATCTTGCTCTCTCTCTTTTTCTGACACCCCTATAATTCGGATGTTGGTATGCTTAAGGTTGTCCCAGAGGCCCCTTACACTATCTTCAATTTTTTGGATTCTTTTTGCTTCTTGCTTTTCCAGCTGAGTGGATTTTGCCTCTTTGTATTTCAAATCTTTGACTTGGTTCTTGCAGTCCTCTAGACTGCTTTTAGGTCTTTGTATAATATTTTTTTTTTATTTCAGTCAGTGTATGCTTAATTTCTAGTTGATCCTTTTTCATATCCTTGAAGGTCTCGTTCATATCCTCGAGGGTCTCGTTGATATCCTCATAGATCTCTTTCATTTCCTTGTAGGTCTCATTCATTTCCTCGTAGGTCTCATTCATTTCCCCATAGGTCTCATTCATTTCCTCGTAGGTCTTGATCATTTCCTTGTAGGTGTCATTAAGTTCATCAGCCTTTTCTAGGAGCCTCTTGAAAAACCTTATAACCATGGTTTTGAACTCTATGTCCAGTCATTTTTCCCATCCATTTCTTTCCCATCTGATTTCTTTCCATGTCTCTGCATTGTGGCTGCTTTCCTGAGTTGGTCCATTAGCTTTGTGTGGTAGATGTCCTCTAAGGGACAGTGGCTCAGCCTCTCCAGTTACCTGAAGTGGATACTCTTGGTGCAGCCTTTTATGGGTTGCACAGTCTTATTGAAGTTAAGCCTAGATTATTGTTGTTAGCACCAGGAAGGTTTGACCTCCAGGCCAATTCGTTGTGAGGATCAGCTGAACTCAGGTTGGATGGGCTGAGTCTCTTGGCTAAGCAAGCAGCCTTGATTTCCATCAGCTCTGCCCTATGCGGCACTTGGATCTCTGTGCCGGGTGGTAATGGCTGTAAGCACCTCTGAGAGAAAGCTGCTACCAAGCTCTACCCGCTGCCGGACAATTCAGCCTCTCCCCAAATGAATCTGCACACCCAAAGTCTCACCTGGGGTTGTAAAAAAAATGCAGTCCAGTGGTTTCCCGAATGAGAGAGCAAGTGATGAGTCCTCTCTGCGCGCTTGCACCTTTCTGCTGTTCCCAAGTTTGCGTGCCCTCTCCACAAGCTCACTCACCTCTGCAGTGCCCGAGTTTCAGCGTGCTTCCTTACTGTCCAGTTTCACCTCGTATGAGTGTGGGTTCCCCAGACCTCACCTGGAACTGTGGAATCAGTGCAGTGGGATGCCTTTGTCTCTTCAACACTGCCCTCCACAGTTCCTCTGAGTCACAGTGTCCTTTCTTTACTTTTATTTGTGGAATTTTCACTCAGCCAGCTTTGTGGTGATTCTGGATAATGTTTGTTTTGTTGTTAAGTTGTAGTTTTGGAATTGTTGTGTGGGGCAGCAAGATAGATGTTTACCTATGCCACCATCTTGGTTCCTCTCTGAAGTATTAGTTTTAATTCTGTACATTTGAAGTCAAACAAACACAGTGATTTGGAATCTTGCAAGAGCACAAAGGTCATTATTGTTTTTAACAACAATGATCTTTTTACAAGATAGCAGAACTAGATATATGGAAGTAGAAAAGAGACAAGATTAACCATACATGGACCAGGTTATATACTGTATATGCATCTTCCTGCATAAGTCTGCCAGCAAATACATGCATGCACAGGAAAAAAACCCATATACAAATGGACTTAATTGCTCTTAATTTAAAAACCTACAAAATAATTAAATGTAAACTTGAAGTTTTTAGGGCATAGATGTATATATGAGTATAATTATTGCATCATTTTGGCTTGGAAAAAAGTTCCCTTGAATAAAAATACATCAAACTTAAATGTTATTTAATTGGGGCTTTCAGACTATCCTCTTCATTCTAATAGCCAGATAATATGAAGTCGGAGAGTCACTATAGTGGATGCTCTAACTTCTTGCTTTAGTTATAAGAAAATTCTGAGTTTTGGAAAAATACAGAAGCATTTGACAATTAATGGCCCAGTAGAGAACACTTAAGGCCTTATTCATAGCAGCAGAACTCTCTACAAAATAAATAATAATAAATCTCTTTAAATGTAAATCAAGAAGTAAGCGTGTAATAACTTAAATAAATACAAAATAGGATAAGTAAATACATTTGAAAGCATAAGAATGTTACACAAACATCTTGTTTTTCCATGGATATCACAGACAAAACAGACACTGGGGAGAATCAGTGTAAATCAGGTAGTAACTTAAGGAGTTAATAGAAACCAGAGATGTGATATTCTAACTTTTCTCCTTGTCTTGAGGCAAAGTTAGCAGATGATTCATATACCCCATGGAAGAAGACACAATTAAGAATATTCAAGATACAGGCTTGGCCCGGCCAGAATGGCTCAGTGGTTTAGTGTTGACCTATGAACCAGGAGGTCATGGTTGATTCCTGGTCAGGGAACATTCCCAGGTTGCTGACTTGATCCCCAGTGTGGAGCTAGCTTGCAGGATGCTGCAGATCGATTTATGATTCTCTTTCATCATTGATGTTTTTATCTCTCTCTCTCCCTCTCCCTTCTTCTCTGAAATCAATAAACATATATATTTTCAAAAAGATACAGGTTTGACTTGTAAAAAACTACTGAATACCAGATGAACATCTTTTCCATTAATCCCCTCTGTCTCCTCAGGGAAAGCTTTCATATACATTATTATGTCCAAAAGTTAACTAAAAATGTTCTTTACAAAAGGATTCCTCTTCCATATGGCAAGGAATCATACCAGCATGCCCTCCCTTCCTACACACTTGCTTACTAGTAAGTTAGAGTGAGTCATTTTGGAATTATCCATCGTTCTTTATATATACATCCTTATAATAATATCATATATATATATGAAGAGAGAGGGAGCGAGAGATACAAATATAAATGATGAGAGCATGTCCTCTACTCGAACTTGAGCCTGCAAACCAGGCATGCACCTTGACCCCTATCGAAACCTGACCTCCTGATTCATGAGTCGATGCTTAGCCACTGATTCACACCGCCAGCTTAAAACAATTATAAACCACATTTTCATCATTTCCTACAATAAACTTCTGGGATTGTCTTGTTATTTGCTATAAGCTAAGCAGCTATTCCAGTTCACTATCTCTTTGGTATTCTGTCAATGAATTATATTATTCAAGAAGTGTTCTGTTTTAAATTAATTTAGGGAACTATTTTTCTAAAATAATTTTTAAAATACAAATACCTTCAGGCTCTGATAAAAATTATTCAGTTGCTCCCAATACCTTATGGGTAATTTCCAAATACCTTATGGTAATGGTAAGGTACATTTCATTTGACTACATCTTTTTTTTCCCTAGAAAATATGTATTTTTAAAATTGGCATAGATTTTTTTTTTCAGGAAGAAAAAATGATTACAGCTCTAGCCAGTTTAGCTCAGAGGATAGAGTGTCGGCCTGCGGATTGAAGGATCCCAGGTTTAATTCTGACCAAAGGCACATGCCTGGGTTGCAGGCTCAATCCCCAGTAGGGGGGCGGTGCAGGAAGCAGCTGATCAATGATTCTCATTGTTGATATTTCTATCCCTCTCTCTCTTCCTTTTTCTCTTAAATCAATAAAGATATATATATATTTAAAAAATGATTACAGTTTTCTATATGGCTTAGTTCTAGGTTTGCCATAATTTTGGTAAAACATGAATTGAATATTACATGAATCCAAATTATAAGTATATTTACAATTTTTTTCTGAGGTTTCCCTGTACTATTCCAGTGTTTCATTCTACTACTTTCTGATTTGACTACATCTTAAGCCTCATTTTCTGTCACCTTCTAATTGGGGCCCCAATAAAGCCATTCAAAAATTAATACTTTCCTGAAACTCCCACACATTTATTATTTTTAAAATAAATGTTTATTGTTCAGATTATTACAATTGTTTCTCTTTTTCCTCCCATAGCTCTCCTCCACCTGATTCCTACCCTACCCTCTGCACTTACCACCCCCCTCACTGTCCTCATCCATAGGTGTACGATTTTTGTCCAGACTCTTCCTGAACCCCCACACCCCGCCCCAGAATTGCCAGTCCACTCCCTTTCTATGCCCCTGATTCCGCTGAGTCTCAGTGTTGCTTCTGGGTGAGATTCTGGGGACCCAGAATCATACGGGGAGAAACTGGACTGTCAGGAAAGAGAAAAGCACATTTATTTTTTTAGCGCATAATTCAGTGGTTTCTCTGTTTTTATATTGTACAATGCAGTGATTTTTACAATATTCAAAAAGTTGTGCAACCATCACCACTACCTATTTCCAGAACATCATGCCAGAAAGAAACCCTGTGATCATTAGTAAACATCTCCATCTCTTTTCTCTTTGGTCCATGGACAACATTATTTCTGACTTGTAAATCAGATAGTAAAAAAAGACATGTAAGCAAGCAAACAAACACACACACACACACACACACACACACACACACACACACACACAAAACCAAAAAACAAAACACAACATTAATACTGTATTTTTAAAATTACCTATATAGTTCATTTATGGGTGCTCTCTCTCTTTTTTTTTTTTTTTTTACGTGAGATTGAATTATTGTCTATTATCTTTTCATTTAAGATTGAAGGGCTGCAGTCCGTAGGATATGTCTTCTAGTGATCAATTCTCTAGTTTAAAAAAGGGAGGGTCTCAATTTTTCTTTATTTTTTAAAGATATAGAATTTTTAGTTAATATTTTATTATTTTCATCACTTTGACTATATCAGCCCACTGTTGTTTGGACTCTATCCTATCTAATAAAGAGGGAATATCCTAATTGACTGTCATGCCCTCAAAGATGGTGGGACCTACATCCAATAAGGAGGGAATATGCTAATTGACTGCCATGCCCTCAAAGATGGCAGTGCTCAGTCCCCTCAGCCCTGTTGGGCAGCTGGCACGCACCTGCCTCCAGAGTCCCCTAGTCCCCTCAGTCCCCCAGCTGCCCAGGGCCGGCCCGAAGTGCAGGCAAGCCTCAGATGGTGGCTTCCCAGCCACTCGGGGCCGGCCTGAGGCACAGGCAAGCCTCAGATAGCAGCTGTTCAGCTGCCTAGTGCTGGCTCGAGGTGCAGGAAAGCCTCAGATGATGGCTGCCCAGCTGCCAAGGGCTGCCAGAGGCTCAGGTAGCCAGGGCTAGCCTAGGCTTGTGCTGCTGGCAGTGGCAGCAGCAGAGGTGTGATGGGGTGTTGCCTTGCCCTGATAGCCAGGTCGCCTCCCACCCCTGAGGGCTCCTGGTCTGTGAGAGGGGGCAGGTTGGGTGGAGGGACCCTCCCTGCAGTATATGAATTTTCACGCACTGGGCCTCAAGTTTTTCTTTTTTATAGTATTTTAGTTGTTAATCTTACTGAGAATTTCTTGTGCCTCCTGAATTGTTTTTCCACTGTTGCTTTCAAGGTTCTTCCTTGGTCTTTGTTTTGTTTGGTTGATTGTTTTTGCTTTATTTTGTTTTTTGACAGTTATCATGATGTATCTAGGTGTTGATATCTTTAAGTTCTTCTACTTGGAGTTAATTGCATTTATTTGATGTAGAAATTAATGTTTTACATGAATTTTATGAAATTTACAGCCATTATTTTGTCAACTATTTTTTTCTGCCCCTTTCTCTCTCTCTCCTGTATTTCTGTGACTCCCATTATGATTATGTTATTATTTTTTAAAAAATAAATATTTTTATTAATTTCAAAGAGGAAGGGAGAGGGAGAGAGAAATAAAAACATCAATGATGTGAGAGAATCACTGATCGGCTGCCTTCTGCATGATCCACACTGTGGATCAAACCTGCAACTGGGCATGTACCCTGACTTGGAATCGAACTGTGACTTTCTGGTCCATAGGTTAACACTCAACTATGATCCATACCATTTGGGCTGATTATGTTATTTTTTGATGATGTTCCACAAAGCTCCCAAGGCTATTTTTATTCAATATTTTTTTCTTTCTGTTCTTCAATCATGATAATCTCAATTGATCCATCTTCAAGTTCACTGATGCTTTCTTCTGCATGCTCAAACTGTCCTGAAACTCTAGTGTAATATTCATTTTGTTTATTATAATTTTTAACTTGAGAATGTCTAGTTGGTTTTATCTTTTTATTAATATTCTCTTTTTTATGAGATAGCAGTCTCCTACTTTCCTTCAGGTCTTTAGGTATGACTTTGTTTAGTTCTTAAGTATATTTAAAAAAGATGATATAAAGTCTGCCTAGTAAATCCAACATCTGGGAGTCTTCAGTATTAGTTTTTATTGAATGCCCCCCCACCTTGTAATGGTTATACCTCCCTATTTATGTGCATGCCTCGCAAATTTTTGTTGTTGTAGAACATTGGGAATTTTATTAAAATATGTGACAACTCTAGGCTTCAGACTCTTTTTTCTCCTAGTTTGTTGCTGTTGCTGCTGCTGCTACTTGTAACCATTGCTTGATTTTGCATTCTATTTCTGAACTAATTCTGAATAGTCCATATTCTTTTTTGCATATGACCAATGAAGAATATACTCATTGAGATTCATTGTCGAGTCATAAATTGCAAGATATTTCCTTAGATAACTAGAACAAATAGCTCTCCCAGTCTTGGCTGAGGAGCTCTATATCCATTTGGAGAATGCCTGAAAAAAATTTAACTTACCTCTGCTTTATGCTTCCACAGAGTTTTAAGGTCAACCAGCAGTAAGAACTTAAGACCTTTTCAGGAATTTCTGAGTAAGTGTGCAAACCTGGCTACTATCATAGTCATGGGCAAATGTTACAAAATTTCAAAGCCCCTATAAAGATCTCCTTTCTCACCTATTCTTTTAACATGTTTGATTAGTCCATTGTTTGCCACAAATGTTAACCACTGCCTCAGGAAAACATGAGGTTAAAACACTTTCCTGTAATTCTTTTCAACTGACCCTAAGTAAGAGGCTTTTATATTAGTTGAGACTAAGTCAGGTCAAATAAGGACAAGGTTTTCATTGGGGTCTTCTGCATAAACATCAGAAAGGTCAAAAAATAACAATGGTCTATGAATGGGACTTTGAAGTTGTACCAACTCTGTTCTGTTTCCTCACATGCTTATTAAGTTTTCCATATAACTTCTTAACTATGCTAAGCACTGTGGTAGTGGGGTGTGGGAAATCTATTAAAATGTTAGATGTCCCTGTCCTTAAGATGTTTGCAACATAATTCAGTGCAGATAATAAACTCACACAAAATAATTGGAAAATTTTATAAACAGCTAATAATAATAATACTTAACAATGACTGAGCAGTTATTATGTGGCAGCACTGTTCTAAGAACTTTATATTAACTCATTTAATATTAAATTATCATATGAATAGCTTTATTATTATCCTTCTTACAAATGAGGAAACTAAGGCATAGAAAGACTACATAACTAATTCATAGTCACATATGTTAGCTAGTCTATACTAGAGATCAGATTTGAACAACTGATATGTAATCCCAGATTGTATGCTCATACATCCAAACCACATCTGTTTTGAAGTAAGCATATAATTAAGCATCAATTCTGAAGAAAAATGGAAGTGTGTTCTGCAATGATTATGTACTTATAGGACTTTAGCAAGTTACTTAATTTTTTTCTGAGCCTCAGTTGCCTCTTGTGTAAAATGGAAATCATTAGACTAAAGAAAAAGACACAACCACCTAAGAAAGCCCAGGTGGGATAGTAGAAAGCCTAGTATTTACTTCTTGGGAATTCTCAGAATTAGTATAGGAAGAAGAGCCATCAAAGAAGACTGAGAAGGAATGGGAGGTGAAATGAGAGGGAAGAAAATTGCCCATTATGTTCAGCAACATGAAGGTAGTTGTCAAATTTGATCAGAGCGTTTCAGTAGAAAGATGATACAGAAGGCAGATAGGAGGGCATCGAGAAAAGCAAAGAAAGTGGAGATAGCATTTGTAATCTCTTTTGAGAAGTCTGGTTATGAAGCAGAACAGAGAAAATGGTCATTGGCTAGATAGGTGATTAAGGGAGAGTTCTTTTTGTAATGTGAGATTCCAGATCATGTAGAAATAAAGAACTTAATGATGTATGAGAGGGATGATAACATAAAGGAATAATCTCCTTGAGGAGGTGAGAGGAGATGTGATCCAGAACTAAAATGAATAAATTTGTTTTTGATACATAAATGGATATAGAGATACAGCTCTTTATTAGGAACAATACTTCCTCCCATGTATCAGAACAGAAATAAGAGGTAAGAGGTGCAAATGAGGGTAGGTGAGGTGTGGGTACAGATAATTGTGGGAATATAAAGAATGTCCTCACTAAAGACCTCTATTGTTTCAGTAATGCACGATATAAGGTCAATATGTGTAAAAAATTTGTAGCTCTTATAAAGTGGTTGAAAAATGGACTATGTTAATCCACACAAAGCAGTTCAAATTGTGTGATACATAATGATGATTATTAGGATGTTTTCCATGACTTATTTTTACAGGAGTTCAGAGAAAACATACTTTAGATTTGTCTACTTTTTAATTTTGTGGTAGTAAAGGGTATAGATATGATGATGTAAAATTTATTCTGAAAGTATAGCAACAGGAAATAAGAGTAACTAACTTCTGCTCTCTTGCAAAATATTTACTCAACTACCCTTGGAGAGATACTGTAAATTAGTAAATAGCATTTTTAAGAGTATTTTCAGTGTCTCCTTTATTTTTCTCTATTCAAAGGGTACCCAGTGACCTCAGTCTAGCTGTCAGATGTCAGGGCTCTCTACTCTTATCCCAGATGGGCTCTGTATCAGTGATCCTTATAGATAGTCAATATATCAACCACATCAGAATCACTTCCAGGGCTTATTAAACTACATATTCTTATGTCTTACCTCTGAGGTACTGAAATAAGATATTTCATGTTGGGGTCTAGGAATATGTATGTTTAATAAGATGATCAAGTGATTGTGATGTGACTATCACCTTTGATGACAATGCTCCAGATTAGTCCATTCTCCTAAATGTCCATGCTATTAAATCTCAATGGGGGCCAGGGGAAGGGAGGCAAAGGGGGGAAATGTGTGACATCTGTAATACTGTTAACAATAAAAATAAATTTTAAAAGATCTCTAGTAAAATGCCTTAGACTATTTTGATAAGCTAATTTGGCTCAAATCAAACTATGAATATTAATTATTTATTTTAAAACTAGAGGCCTGGTGCACGAATTCATGCACCAGTAAGGTCCCTCAGCCTGGCCTGCAGGGATCGGGCTGAAACTGGCTCTCTGACTTCCTCCGAGGGGGTCCCAAATTAAGAGAGGGCACAGACTAGGCTGAGGGACCCCACTGGTGTACTATCAGGGCCAGAGAGGAACCACAGGAGGGCTCTAGGGTGTGTCCAGCCTATCTTGCCCAGTCCAGATTGGCTGGACCCTGGCAGCAAGCTCACCTACTGGTCAGAGTATCTGTCCTCTGGTGGTCAGTACACATCATAGCAATTGGTCAAATGGTCAAATGAAAGGTTGGACACTTAGTATATTAAGATTTTATTATATAGACTAGAGGCCTAGTACATGAAATACATGCATGGGGGGTAGGGAGGTTCCCTCAGCCCAGCCTGCACCCTCTCCAATCTGGGACCTCTCAAGGGATGTCTGACTGCCCGTTTAGGCCTGATCCTACCGGGATCAGGCCTAAATGGCAGTCAGACATTCATGTCACAATCCAGGACTGCTGGCTCCCAACTGCTCACCTGCCTGCCTTCCTGATTGCTGCTAACCGCTTCTGCCTGCCAGCCTGATCACCCAATAACCACTCCCTTGCCAGCCTATTTGCCCCTAACTGCTCTCCCTGCAGGCCTGGTCACTCCTAACTGCCCTCCCCTGCAGGCCTGGTCCTCCCCAACTGTTCTCCTCTGCAGGTCTGGGTCCCCCCGCCCAGTTGCCCTTTCCTTCAGGCTGGGTCACCCCTAAATGCCCTCCCCTGCAAGCTTGATTGCTTCAATTGCCCTCCCTTGCAGGCCTGGTCCCTCCCAACTACCCTCCCCTACTGGCCATCTTGTGTCCACATGGGGGCAGGATCTTTGACCACATGGGGGCAACCATCTTGAGTGTTGGAGTGATGATCAATCTGAATATTACTCTTTTATTAGATAGGATAGAGGCCTGGTGCATGAGTGGGTACCAGCTGATTTGCTCTGAAGGGTGTCCCAGATCAGGGTGGGGGTTCCTTTGGGGTGTGGGGTGGCCTGGGTGAGGGGCCTGTGGTGATTTGCAGGCTAGCCACACCCCCTGGCAACCCACTTGGAGGCCCTGGTATTTGGGATTTATTTATGTTCTACAATTGAAACTTTGTAGCCTGGAGTGGAGCCAAGCTTCCTGCTCTCTCTGTGGCCACAGCCATTTTTGTTGGGATACATTTATCTTCTATAATTGAAACTTTGTAGCCTTAAGCAGAGGCCAAGGCAGGGTAGGGCTGTGGAAAGCTTGGCTTCCTCCATCGTCAGGGGAAACCCTAACCTCCTGCTCTCTCCAGCTTCATGGCTGCCACCATTTTTGTTGGAATTTCTTTACCTTCTACAATTGAAACTTTGTAGCATTGAGTGGAGGTCTGGGCTGGCCAGGGTGTGTGGAAAGTTTGCCTTCCTCCATTGCCGAGGAAACCTAAACCTCCCTCCTCATCTCTCCTTGGCTGCAGCCATCTTGGTGGGGGCTAATTTGCATACTTGCTCCTGATTGGCTTGTGGGTGTGGCAGAGGTATTGTCAATTTGCATATTACTCTTTTATTAGATAAGATATTAATTACCTATCTCAGCTAATATACAAGAATATCCAATGATTAATTGATAGTGGAAATATTAGATTATTTTAGTTTTTTCATTGCCTCATATAACATCGTATTCATTTAAGCAAAGGAGGTTGTTTAAGAGACAACAAAACAAAATAGACTCTAAACAACAATTTTTGTGTAGATGAATATCACTGGGCTTAGCATGGCTCACTGGAACTGTTTGAGAAGGGACTTAAATTATTTTTCTCTCTTGAAAACTCCACATATAGGACCAAAGAACTATTGACCATTAGAGAGCAATGGACCTTAAAAATCATCTAGGTGGGTTGCTCTTATTTTGTAGTATGCTGAAGCTTAGAGAAGGGTGAATGTTACATACAGAATGCTAGTTCTTTTAATAAATTCTAGTACATTCCTGATTCTACCCAAGTCTAACCCAGGAGCAAGCTCACCTACCAGTCAGAGCAAATTACTGACCAGTTTGAGATTTTAAGAAGTAGTCATGTTTCATTGCTGTATGTACAAAGAAGACAATATTCACAAATAACATGACAGATTCTGAACCATAATCTCTACATGTTAGTTGAGCAGTGCTAAACAGAAGGCAAATTATCTTTAAGATTATAGAATATACTAGAGGCCTGGTGCATGAGATTCATGCACTGAGAGGTGGGTGTAGTCCCTCGGCCTGGCATGTGCCCTCTCGCAGTCTGGAAACCCTTGGGGGGTATCCGACTGATGGCTTATGCGGGAAGCAGGCCTAAGATGTCAGTTGGACATCCTTAATGGTGCTGCTGCTGCTGCTGCCACTGCCACTGCCACTGTGCTTGCCAGCTGTGAGCTATGAGCCCAGCTTCT
Organism: Antrozous pallidus; assembly: GCA_027563665.1. NCBI lineage: Eukaryota > Metazoa > Chordata > Mammalia > Chiroptera > Vespertilionidae > Antrozous > Antrozous pallidus. Next base: position 42,690,623 of record CM050509.1, on the reverse strand, counting down.
GGCTTAGTGGTGCTCCCCCTATGGGAACGCACTGACCACCACAAGGCAGCTCCTGCATTGAGAGTCTGCCCTGGATAGTCAGTGAGCATCTTAGTCATTCCGCCTTTCAGTCAATCAGTCGAGTTGCATATTACGCTTTTATTATATAGGATTATAATACAGTGGATACTCAGCTACCTTAATTACCAATTGCATGCACAACTAGGAATTTAAAGCTGTAAGGACATTAGATAATTTCACCTTTACATTAACTAATTCAGAATTATTGCAAGCTTAGTTTCAGGTTTATTTCTAGCTTAGATGTTTTATTTTAAAGGTAAGAAATTTTATATTTTAACAGAAGCCTATGTGTCTCTCTAGATTAAGGTAGTCTATGAAGTTGTTAACTGCACAACCAACATTTATGTCATTTACTTTTTATTATCATATTAATTTTACATCAGTAATTTAAGAATCTGTAACAAGCAAAAGTGACTCTCAAATATTTCTAAGTAAATTCAGAGCGTAGGGTTCTCTTGTCCCTTCTCAAAGAGTTTTATTGAAGTACATCTTAATGTAAACGTTTCTAAACTAATGCTGGAATGTTATCTAGTTGAGGTGAGCTGCATGATGAATTGGAATAGGTAAAATGGTTATTCTATTGTTAGAAGGGGACAAAATAGTGACTTTTTATATTTAGCTATAAAACGAGAATAAATGAAGGATGACTATATTTGTAAGTTTTTATACAATACATTATAGAAGAATGGTTTAAATACTTTGCTATTTATTTCCCATCATATTTCTAAAAGTGATTTAAAGAGACACACAAATATTACATGTACTATAGGATAAAACCAAAAAGTTGGGGAGCTCATTTGAGCACATCTAAGTTCTAGAAATGGCAGTGAGTGGGCTTTCTGGAAGAAGTTGAGACAAGGAAGATTATCAAATATCTTCTCTTAAATATAAATAGTTGGGTATACCTTATAAGAGGACTATGAAAGATGGTATTTTGTGAGGCTGGATAGGAGGTATACTTTCAATGTGCTTGAATATTAGTTGAATTAGAGCCTTCAAAAATATTCATAACAACTTAAGACACTGCTATTATGACTCTTCATAGACTCCAACCTTCCTAGAAAAGCATCTTCTTCCTTAAATAACTAGCAGATTGAAACACTTGGCCTCATTTATTTTATGTCACCCTAGAAGTTTCCCTGAGGCTACCCTCAAAATAGCATGATTGTGGAAACAGGTCTTTCTTTCTTAGTTTTGACCTTCTAGATTAACTCAGTTGTCTAGTAAAGGTCTTCATAAATTAATAGAGATTTCAGCAGACATGCAGTTACATTCCCTTTCCCTTCACCCACAAATTTCTAAGCCATTTTTCCTTTATCATGTGTATAGGTTCCAGGGGAGCCATTACATACCAGTAAAGGTATATTAACTGTTTAATCTGGAAGTTCTGATAGATCAGTACCCAACCCTGATTTATTGAGTTTTGTGCTCTACTACTTGTAAAATATTTTTAATATTACCTTTTCTGTGACCCTGATGAGAAGTAAGGTTAACCAAACTGGAAATATATTAGAAACAGGCCAATGTTATGTATTACTATGTCCATAAATATCTATTTGGCATGTAACACCATCTGTTCCCTTTTAAAGGTTAAGTCTGAACTCATGTGTATTCAAGGAATAAACAAATTAGAGACCATGTATCTAGTAGCAAGATGTTACTCATGAAAAGCCTGGATGGTTTGAGATTTTAAGAAGTAGTCATGTTTCATTGCTATATGTACAGAGAAGACAGTAATCATCCTTGAGAAGATTAACTTATGGGCCTCTGTAGTTGCCCTGTTAACTTTTTTATGAGGAATCTTTAAAAGGTCAGGTTATTCTTCTGAGATCCAGGAAAATAGTTACCAAGATAGTTTAGAAGAAGGAAAATATTTCCTGTTTATGATGCTGGCTATCCCCATGAATCCTACCTCTATTTTCCACTTTCTATTTTTTATAAAATCCAATTACAATGGGGATAAATTAATAAAGTAAAATAAAAGGCACTATTATTAAAATAAAATAGATTAGTTAATATAAAAAGAATACAATGAGAAATTTCAAAGAATTAACATTAAAAAGAATTATTTTAAAAAGGATAAAATTAAAACATTTAAAATAATAAAATAACAAAGTTTCAGGTGAAAGATACAGGTTAGACACCAATAAGAAAAAAATAAAGAATTGAAATAAAGTGAACAAATTTTTAAAATGAGATTGAAAATCAAGAGCAATAACATAGGACTAAAAGCTAAGAGTAATAATAGTTGTGAATAATAAATATTAAAAATAAATTTAAGTAAATTTATTAAATTTAAAATAATAAGAGCAGAGTATGAGCAATAGGATATTTTAAGCTTTCACCTGATACTTAATAGCTTAGAAGTCCTTAAAATGAATGGGATTTATTATTATTAGTGGGTCAAGGAGTCTATAATTCATTTAGCTGGAGAGCCGCAAGTGTAACAAACAGTAGGCAGCCAAACTTCTATAACCTCCTCAAGGAAAAACAAAAACTGAAACAATAAGTCAAGAAATCTTACCTACTATATTTAATTATTTTAAGTAGGCAGATATTAAGGATGAGATTGCTTTTCACATTTCTTCAATAATAACTATAAAAGTTTAGGAAAGTTTCTTAGATTCTTTTCCTTTATTGAATAGTACAAGTTTGCAGAAACAAAAAAAAATTGCATATCATAAAAATAGTTCTTTTGTTAGCAGCATGACAGATAATTTGAAGCACCTGATTGCAACTTGGCATCTCACTGTGTTCTTAATTCTTACAAATGTAAGATAATTAATACCTCTGAGGTACCGTATGTGCCTTTTGAAAAGAAGGATTTTTATTTTCACGTTAGAAATTCTAGAAAATAATTGTAGCATGTTAAAAAATGTGGATTTCTTATCTTCTAATCATTCAAAGAAATATTTTATTAAATCATGTTTTATTCTTACCTTGTGTTTTTATAGTGCTGGTACATAATTTATTAATTGCTGGAAATGCTCACTAAAATTTTTTATGATAAATATATAGCAGATTCTAATGTAGAATGGCTCAAATGTTAAATACAAGGGATAAATTTAAATGGTTAATATACAGGATTGGACAAAAGTAGGTATACAGTTGTGAGTATGAAAAATAGTTATTCTTCTATTAGTTATTAGTTATTGCATTATTTCCCATAGGAACTACTGTAAGCATAGTTTTGCCCCATCTTGTATATGTTGATACATTTGAGATAGATCCTTATTTGACTCAAAAAAATTCATGATTTTGCTTAGTTATGACTCGGCAGTTCACGTTTCTTCCTAGAAACAGCTATTCATTTCAGCACAACTCATGAATATTGTGTGTATATAAAAAGAAAAGTCAAAGTCAATATTCCTAGTATGTTGCTATGAATAAATATTGAAATGAATAAACTGCTTGTGATCATGCTCTATATAGATTTGCAAAATCAGAGAGGAAGCTCTGACTGAGCAGGAAAAAAGGAAAGGTAGTTTAGACTTATTACATTCGTTACCTATAGTGCTCTCCCAGTTTTATAATTCTTTGCAAAATGTTTTGTTTGTGGAAGTTTTTTGAGAAACATAGTTGTATATTATTTTGGTGATTGGGGTGTCTGAGGAAAGGGATGAGGATAATTTGAAGAGTAATTGCCACTTGCTGGAATGATGTGAAGTCTGTAACTAAATGTCTGTTTTAACTTTAAGATAAACTACACAAAATAAAGGTAATGATAATGACTATAATTTATTGAGCACATATTATGTGGGCTGACTTGCTAGATATTTTGTATACAATTAATTTATCATGCATTTACTTGATTTAACAAGGGAAGAAACAGAGAGAAAATTAGTAAAGTAACCTGCTCAGGGCACATAGGAGACAGAATTCATGTTAGTTCAGCTTGGCTTTAAGCTCCTGCTGTTTCAGTGTTTCATGCTATCTCAGAATTTCATTTTAAGCAGCTATTAATCCATGCTGATTAATAATGAAGTAAGTATGCCTTTAAAATGGACTTTTAGAAAAACCTTTAGAAAAAAGTTGTAAAGGATAATGGAAAGTAAATCCCACTACTCAGGCAATCTTATTTTTCTTAGATCAGGCAAGTACAAATGGAAAGATGCTCTCTGTGATTTTACCTCCTCAAATGACCTGAGTCAATTCCTTCTCACTGTGGCTATATGGTCATGCACCACATAAGTATATTTTGGGTCAAGAAGGGGCTGCATATATGACTGTGGTCCTATAAGATTATGATGGACCTGGAAAATTCTTGTCACCCAGTAACTCATAGTGGTCCTAAGGTCATAGCACAATTTATTACTCACATGTTGGCAGTGCTGCTGTTGGTTATTGCTCACCATCAGTTATGTCCCATTCCACCATAGCTACCATCTTTAAGAACAATAACAGAGGGATGGAAGCTGTTAAAAGATCTACTTCATTGAAAGCAATGAAAGTAAAATGAATTTGAGACATGGAGAAACTTATAATAGCCTGGATTAAAGAGAAGGCACATAAATATATCCCTCGCAGCATTATGATGATCACCAGCCAAAGTAAAAATTTGTTTGCAATGTTGAAAGAAAAGGGTGGACCCTACTCACATATTGAATTTACTTCTAGTTCTGGTAGTCAAAAAATAATTTGAGTCATTATTCATTATACTAGTATGTTGTGAAAGTGAATGGTGAGTATGTGGGGGCTGAAATGAATGCAGCTGAAGAACTTTTAGAACCTCTAGATAAGCTGATTGTGGAGGAAAAATTATTTGCCAGAGCAAATATTCAATATGGATGAACACTCCTTATTCTGGAAACTGGTACATAAAAGGACTTTTATCCACAGGTTTTCCAAGTCTATGCAAGGTGTCAAGACTTTTTAGGACAGAATAACAGTCATGTTCCAGAGCGGAGTTATAAGCTACAGGTCGACATTCTTATAATCTGGCACAGTGAGAACCCCAAGACCTTCAAGCATCTCCATAAGCAACACACTACCTGTGTACTACAGAAGCAATAAGAAGTCATGGATGACCCAATTCCACTTCTAAGATAACCTCCTGAATTGCTATGCAAGCAAAATTTGACCCCAGTCACATGCAAAGGCAAGCACAACTGGAAATACTTTTAAAAGAATAAATGCCTTTGAGAACTTGTTTATTGTTGCTAATGCTCCTAGACATTCATTTTATTGGTGATTTTTATCCCAATATTAAAATATTTCTCTCTCCAAATATCAGCATTTTAACCCAACCGATGGTGAAAGAGTTACAGCAACTTTTAAGGCCTTCTCCCAAAGAAAACCTTTTCCCAAGCTATTGCTGCTACCGAGGAAGACACTGAGAAGATACTGATGCACTTCTGGAAGGATTACAATATCTATGACTGCATTAATAACCTTGCTTGGGCTTGGGGTAATGTCACTGAAGAGTGTATGAATGGCCTCTAGAAAAAGACACTCCAGATGTTCATCCACAACTTTGAAGGATTTGGCAAAGATAAGGAGGTTGCAAAAATCAATAAAGCTGTGGTTGAGATGACAAACAACTTGAACCTGGGATGCAAATGATATTGAGGAGCTCCTAGAGCTAGTTCTTGAGGAATTCACTAATGAGAAGTTGTTGGGATTAGAACAGGAACACATAGCTGAGGAAGAGATAAAGAAAAATAACTGCAGGGAAAGAAAAAGAAAAACAGAAAAAAATTACAGTGAAGGACTTAGCAGAAGGTTAACAGACCTCAAGAACCCTCTAAAATCTTTGAAAACACGGACACCAAAAACAAAAGATTGTCGTTAATAGAGAGGAATGTTCATGGTGCATTATCTGCTTATAGGCAAATTTATCATGGAAAGGAGAAATACACCAAACACATAACCATGGACTATTTCTGAAAAGAGTGATGCCTTCTCAAGAAGAGCCTCTAGCCTAGCTGGTTTGGCTCAGGGGTTAGAATGTCGGCCTGCAGACTGAAGGGTCCTGGGTTTGATTCCAGTCAAGGACACATGCTAGGTTGTGGGCTTAATCCCCAGTAGGGGGCATGCAGGAAACAGCCAATCAATGACTCTCATCATTGATGTTTCTATCTCTCCCTCTCCCTTCCTCTCTAAAATCAATTATATACACACACAGACACACACACACACACACACACACACACACACACACACACACACACACACACAGATAATAAAAGGCTTATATGAAAATTGACCAAATGGTGGAATGACTGGTTGCTATGTTGTACACTAATCACCAGGTGGGCAGACACTCAATGCAGGAGCTGCCCCCTGGTGTCAGTGTGCTCCCACAGAGGGATCGCCGCTCAGCCTGAAGACCTGAGCCGGGCTCACAGCTGGCAAGTGCAGCTTCCACCTCTGCAACAGTGCTAAGAATGCCAGACTCACCTCCCCCAGGGCTCCCACACTACAAAAGGGCGCAGGCCAGGCTGAGGGATGCCCCCAAGTACATGAAATTCATGCACTGGGTCTCTAGTATTTATATAAAAAAAGAAGAGCCTCTTGCAGGTCCTTCAGGAGGTGTTCCAGAGGCATTGTTATCTAGGAAGATGACAGCTCCATGTGCATTATTGACCCTGGAGACCTATCAGTGGACCATGGTGGGGAGGTGAAAGACAGTAGTAATATTGATGTTCTTAACCTTATGCAGGCCTAGGCTAATGTGTGTATTTGTATCTTTTAAACAATTTATTGGGGTGAGATCCTATCTAAAAAAAAAAGAGTAATATGCAAATCTGACCATACCTTCACCACACCAACAAACCACAGTCACACCCACCAGCCAATCAGGAGAAGATTATGAAATAAACCCCAACCAAGATGGCTGCAGCCACTGAGAGCAGGAGGAAGGCTTGGGTTTCCCCAGCAACAGAGGAAGTGAAGCTTTCCGCTTGCTGTTGCCTGCCTAGGCCTCTACTCATTGTTACAAAGTTTCAATTATAAAAGATACAGAAATGGCGGCAGCCACTGAGCTGGACAGAACAGAGGCTTGGGTTTCCCTAGCAATGGAGGAAGCCAAGCTTTCAGCCTGCTGTTGCTGGCCTAGGCCTCCACTCTAGGCTACAAAGTTTCAATTGTAGACATAAGTTAATCCTAGATCCCAGGGCCTCTGCTTGGGTTGCTGGGGGGTATGGCCAGCTTACAATCCTCCACAGGCCCCTTGCACAGGTTCCCCGTTGCCCCAAGGGAACCCCCACCCTGATCTGGGACACTCTTCAGGGCAAACCAGCTGGCTCCCACCCATGTACCAGACCTCTATCCTATCTAATAAAAGAGTAATTTGCAGATTGACCATCACTCCAACACACAAAAGGGCTGCCCCCATGTGGTCAAAGATGCTGCCCCTATGTGGACAAAAGATGGCCACCACAAGATGATCAGCAGAGGAGGGCCATTGGGAGGTTCCAGGCCCTGCAAGGGAGGGCAGTTGTGGGCAATCAGGCCAGAATGGGAGGGCAGTTGGGAGGGACTAAGCCTTCAAGGGAGGGCAGTTGGGGGCGATCAAGCCTGCAGGGAGGGCAGCGAGGGGTGACCAGGCTGGCAGAGGAGGGAAGTTGGGGGCAAACAGGCTGGCAGGGGAGTGGTTAGAGAGTGATCAGGTTGGCAGGCAGAAGAAGTTAGAGGCAATCAGGGAGGCAGGCAGGTGACCAGTTTGGAGCCAGCAGTCCTGGATTGTGAGAAGGATGTCCGATTGCCCGTTTAGGCTCGATCCTAATCGGACATCCCTTGAGGGGTCCCAGATTGGAGAGGGTGCAGGCTGGGCTAAGGGACATCCCCCCACCCCCTGTGCATGAATTTTGTGCACCGGGCCTCTAGTTATTTAATAAAATTATATAGGTTTCAAGTATACAATTCTATAATAAACTATCTATATATTGTTTTGTGTGTTCACCACCCTAAGTCAAGTCTTATTCCCTTATCATTTATCTCTCCATTTACCCTCTTCTGCTTTCCCCACCCCCTTCCCTCTGATAATCACCATACTGTTTTTCAGGTCTCTGAGTTATTTTTCTTTGCTTAATCTCTTCATCTTTTCAAGTCTTGAATGTTTTAAAATCATTTTATCATCCAAGTGTGTATCTCTAGATACTAGAACTTTGTTTTGCCCATTTTTTTTCTAAATTTGATATATCTTATAGGTCTGTTTTGCTCTGTTGGTTTCTAAAAATTTTATTTCTTTACAATTTCTCAGGTGCTAGTCTGGATGTTATGTTGCATACCACGGTGAACTTCATGAAACTAACGTTCCTTTGTCCTTTGAGGTTTGTTTTTTTATAATTTTGGAAAGTGAATAGGTAGTGTACTGCAAAAGTTAGGAGGAACAAAATGTGTGGTTATCTCTCTTTTTTAAATGTCAGGAGTCATTGATACTTAATTCTTATATCTATAGGATGTCCCCAAAAGTTGTATACACACTTTAATAGCTGTTCACTAAATTTTCTCTGCTTTCCAGGTTTAACTGATTTAAAATAATGGGTAAAGCCAGTCTAAAATTTGAACAAAGAAAATGTATCCTCTAGTGCCACTAGACTTTTTTATGGGAATACATAAAAGGTAAAGTCTACAGTACAAAACCACCAACAGTTGATGAAGTGAAGGCACATGAATACTAAATTAAAGGATTCTTGATGTTTGCGATTCCATTGCTTCATGTTATTAGCAATGCCTGGACCAGATGATCATCAGTTTGAAAATAATTTCTTGTAGTAAATTTATTTTTAAAAGAAGGTAGTTTTGCTTTTTTAAAGAAGGAATATAGTCTAAATTATAGGAACTTTCCTTAAGTATGGTATTTTTTCTCAGTATTGTCATCGATAGAGAGCTATCTGTGTTTTCCCAGTCTTGTTTTTTTAAATAATTTGTTTATTGTTTAAAGTATTACAAATAGTAGTACATATATCTCCTTTCCTCCCCCCATTGATCTCCCCCCGGCCTCTCCTACCCCCCAGTACATGCCCTTGCCTGCCGCCCCCTAGTGTCTTGTATCCATTGGTTATGCTTATATGCATGCATATATGTCCTTTGGCTGATCTCTTACAGCCTCCCGCCCCCCAACTTCCCCTGCCTTCTAGATACTGAAAATAATTTGTTCTGAAATTATTCATTTTTAGATTCTTTTAAATTTTGAAAATGAACTATATGTTAATAAACACGGACTTAATAATCATTCAAAGTGCATATATATTTTTAAGACACCCCATACTCATTCATAGGGGCTTGAAAATTGGAAATGTTTTTTTTTATTTAAAATATATATTTTATTGATTTTTAATATATATATATTTCATTGATTTTTACAGAGAGGAAAGGAGAGGGAGAGAGAGTTAGAAACATTGATGAGAGAGAAACTTCAATCAGCTGCCTCCTGCACACCCCCTACTGGGGATGTGCCCACAACTAAGGTACATGCCCTTGACCAGAATCAAACCTGGGACCCTTGAGTCCGCAGGCCGACACTCTATCCACTGAGCCAAATTGTTTAGGGCTTATTGATTTTTTAACAGAGAGGAAGAGAGAGGAATAGAGAGTTAGAAACATCGATGAGGCAGAAATATCAATCACCTGCCTCCAGCCCACCCCATACTGGGCATGTGCCCGCAATAAAGGTACATGCCCTTGACTGGAATCAAACCTGAGACGCTTCAGTGTGCAGTCCGACACTCTATCTACTGAGCCAAGCCGGTTAGGGCAAAAATTGGAAATGTTTGCCTGGTTGATGTGGCTCAGTGGTTTAGCATTGTTCTGTGAACCAGGAGAGCACAGTTCAATTCCCGGTTATGATGGCACATATCCTAGGTTGTAGGCTCGATCTCCAGTGTGGGGCATGCAGGAGGCAGCCAATCAGTGATTCTCTCTCATCATTGGTATTTCTATCACTCTCTCCTTCTCCCTACCTCTCTGAAATAAATAAAAATATACAGAAAAAAGAAAATTGAAAATATTATAATAATTTCTTATTCAATATTTGGATACTTTTATAAAGAGATAATTTTCCTCATTGGTTATTTGGTTACCCAGTGTTATAGTACATAAAAAATGCTTCATTATTTCCCTTTAGTTATCAATTTTCAAACTAATGAATTTTCCCTGATCATTTTTTTTAAAACTGACTGATTCTTTTTGTTTTTTTAAAAAAGTATCACTATAACTCAAGGCCTTAAACATATTTCATGGAGTTCAATTTGTATTATCCCCTCTTTGGCCAGTGGGAGTCTTTTCAATTAGTCTTTGGTAGTTTCCTTGCTATCTGTCATTATAAGAATTTCAAGGCTGGTCTTGTGTATTTTTAAAAAAATCCTAAACCTGAAATCAATCATTTCTCAAGAACCCCTGATTTCTGATAGTGGGAAATGATATTTCAAAACTACCATCTGGGCATTAGGCTTACTCATTGCTATTGGTTGGGATTGTACCTAGATCTGTTGGTCAACTATACTAGAAAATTCTTAAGCATATATACATCTATATTCTTGTATGTGATAGGAGTTTCAATATGAATCCTTAAGGGGATTTCATTTATATATCCTACTCACATTCACATTTATAGAGTGTCTACTCAACTCCCTTTTTATGAAACATATCTTCTTTCTTCTACACTGAAAATCTTGCTCTTTAAGGACATCACATAGAGATGATAAAATTAGAATATATTGTAATAACTCACTTTTTCATTCTCTAATTCCATGCATACTTAATCTCAAAATAACTGTACTCTATCTCCAATAGAATTACTGAAAACATTAAAATGTTTTTACATGGACTCTATTTTTCACTTATTTTAAAAATAGTTATAGTATATCTTTAATGTCAAAACATATTACATATTACATAAAACATATTGTCAAACCATAACATAATATACTCTCTCCCTCTTAGTGTTCATTTATTCTTAGTTCTGCAGGTAACTAAATATTTAATTCTTACATCCTATTTTTATAGTAAAGCCTCTCTAGTCATTTTAGTTGTGTGAAGCTTGTTTTCTTCTATAGTCCTCTCAGGAAGGATTCATAGGCACAATATTACCCAAGTTCTTATATTTTGATAAAAGCTTATGTGCTTTAGAGCGGAAACAGTTTTGCTGAACATAAAATCTTTGGTACACATTTCTTTTCTTGAGTGTTTAAAATGGTACGGTAGTTTCTTCTGGCTTTAAGCATTGCTGTCAAAAAAGTCTGCTGATAATTTAATTTTCTTTCCTTCATGAGACTTTTCTTTCTGGTTGCTCAAAGGTTATTTTTCTTTTTTTCTTTTTTTTTTAATCTTTATTGCTCAGTTTATTAATAACATTGTTCCCCCCCTTTTTTTCCCCACCCTATAGTTCCCCTCCACCTGGTACCCATCCCACTCTTCGCCCTCACCCCCCTCCACTGTCCTCTCCCATAGTTGCATGATTTTTGTCCAGTCTCTTGCTGCACTTCCCACACCCCTTTTCTCCCCAAGAGTTGTCAGTCCATTCCCTCTCTATGTCCGGGATTCTGTTACATTCACCAGTTTATCCTGTTCATCAGCTTATTAATTCACTTGATTTTTAGATTCATTTGTTGATAGATGTGTATTTGTTGTTCCTAATTTACACTTTTATCTTTTTCTTCTTCCTCTTTTTAAAGAATATCTTTCAGCATTTCATATAATATTGGTTTGGTGGTGATGAACTTCTTTAGCTTTTTCTTGTCTGCGAAGCACTTCATCTGACCTTCAATTCTGAACGATAGCTTTGCTGGATAGAGTAATCTTGGTTGTAGATTCTTGCTGTTCATCACTTTGAATATTTATTGCCATTCCCGTCTGGCCTGCATCGTTTCTGTTGAGAAATCCGCTGACAATCTTATGGGTGCTCCCTTATGGGTAACCATCTGATTTTCTCTTGCTGCTTTTAATACTCTTTCTTTGTCTTTTGCTCTTGGCATTTTAATTATGATGTGCCTTGGTGTGGTCCTCTTAGGGTTCCTATATATTGGGGTTCGGTGTGCTTCTTGGACTCCTAAGTCAATTTCTTTCACCAGGTGTGGGAAGTTTTCGGTCACTATTTCTTTGAATAGGTTTTCATTGTCTTGCTCTCTCTCTTTTTCTGGCACCCCTATATTTTGGATATTGGTATGATTGAGATTGTCCCAGAGGCCCCTTACACTATCTTCAATTTTTTGGATTCTTTTGGTTTCTTGCTTTTTCAGCTGAGTGGATTTTTACCTCTTTGAATTTCAAATCTTGAACTTGGTTCTTGGGGTGCTCCAGAGCACTTTTAGGTCTTTGTATAATATTTTTTATTTCAGTCAGTGTATGCTTAATTTCTGGTTGGTCCTTTTTCATATCCTTGAGAGCCTCCTTTATATCCTTGATGGTCTCCTTCATTTCCTTGTAGGACTCATTTATTTCCTTTGCGGTCTTGCTTAATTCCTTATAGGCCTCGACCTTTTGTTGGAGCCTCTTGAAAAACCCAATAACCGTGGTTTTGAATTCCATGTCCAGTCGTTTTTTCCCCTCCATTTCTTTCTCATCTGATTTCTTTCCATGTCGCTGCATGGTGGCTGCTTCCCTGAGTTGGTCAATTAGCTTTGTGTGGTAGACTTCCTACTAGGGACAGTGGCTCAGCCTCCCCAGTTACCTGAGGTGGATATGGGCTGCACAGTCTTGCTGAAGTTATGCTCAGATTAATCATTGTTAGCACTTGGAGGGGTTGACCTCTAGGCCAATTGTCTGTGAAGCTCAGCTGTGCTCAGGTTGGATGGGCGGAGTCTCTGGGCCAAGCAGACAGCGTTAATTCTGCCCTATGCAGCCCCAGGGACTCTGTGTTGGTGGCAATGGCTGCCAGCACCTCTGAGAGAGAGCCGCTGCCAAGCTCCACCGGCTGCCGGGGAATTCAGACTCTCCCCAAATGAGTCTGCATGCCCAATGTCTCACCCAGGGTTGTAAAACAAAGCAGACTGACGGTTTCCCGAATGAGAGGGCAAGTCGCAGAGCGCTCTCTGCACGGTCACGCAGCTGAGCTGTTCGCGCACAAGCTGCCTTCTCCACAAGCCGGGAGACCCCTGCAGCACCCGAGCTTCGGCGTGCCTTCCCACTGTCCATTTTTCACCCCGTATGATAGTGGGTTCCCTTGACTTCGCCCAAAGCTGGAGAATCAGTCCAGTGGGACGTCTTTGTCTCCCTGTTTGAGAAAACTGGCCGGTTTTCAGCTGCCCGCCCTCTCCACTGGCGCACGCTCCAAACCTCTCCCCAGGCGAATCTTTCAACGCTGTTCGCCGCCGCTCCTCCGAGTCACAGTGTCTTATTTTCACTTTTATTTGTGGAATTTTCACTCGGCCAGCTTTCTGGTGATTCTGGAAGGTGTTTGTTCTTTCATTAAGTTGTAGTATTAAAATTGCTGAACATGACGGCAAGATAGGTGTTTTACCTATGCCGCCATCTTGGTTCCCCAAAGGTTATTTTTCTTAAAGTCCTTTAATTTTAATAAAATACATCAGGGTGTTTGAATTCCTGTGCAATATTCCTGTGTACACAGTGTGCTCTCTAAATATGTAGTTTCCAATTTTTTTGCAGTGGGGGGGGCGGTTCTTGAATTATGGCTTTTAGTTTTTATTATCTCCTTAATTTGCTTTTCTTCATAAAAGATATCTAATATATAATAACTTTGTTTTTAACATTACTTTCAAGTCTTTTTAATCTTTATTGCAAATTTTTCCTTTTTTTAAAAAAATGAACTGTTTTATTTATTCATTCTTGTCCTTCCTCTGACTATAGTTTTCTTTCAGTAACATTTTTTTTTACTTCTATTCTTTGTTTTTTCAGCTTTCTGATTTTAATAATTCTGGTTTTCAATGTATTAGTTTCTCCTTCTAATGTATTTCTATTTATTTCAGAGAGGAATGAAGTGGGAGAGAGAATCATCTACGATGAGAGAGAATCATTGATCAGCTGCCTCCTGTGATCCCCACATACTGGGGATCAAGTCTGCACCCCGATTATGTGCCCTGATTGGGAATTGAACTGTGACCTCCTGGTTCATGGTTGACACTAAGCCACTGAGTCACATTGGCTGAGCATGTTTCTCAAAACTTCTTGTTTATTTTGAAATAGTAGATTATAGTTTTCATCTGCTTTCTGAACATGTGCTTCTGAGGTGCATATAGGGAAGTTATTTTAGCCATTCTCCATTATTTTCATAACAAATTTGAATAGGATTTAATCCAGATAATTTTTTCTTATTCACTTTTATTTGAAATTAATTTTCCTGAATTTTAAAAAAGAGGTGGGGGTTCAGAAAGTTCTTTGCAACCTAGCAGGTTTTTCTCTCTTGTTGTTTTCTTCTAGTATTTAAAAGTATTACTGCTTATTGTCTAAGATTTCCCAGCTAGCCCTGTTGTTTCCCTCCACCTTGATATAGCTTCTCTTTTATGTTGCTAAATTTTGATTCTTCTCCTGTAAGTCTCTCCTCGGTATAAGGCCTGCTCTAGAAGGGAGCTCTAGCAGGGCATTCATGCAAGTTCATGGGAGTCAGACTAATCTCGCTTCTTCAATTCTTATCATGTGCTGCTTACATTTACCTGCTTTTGGAGAGAGAAAAATGCCATTTATCTTCAGCTGCTGTTATCAAGTGAGCCCACTGTATTTTCCAATGAATACTTGTTAGCTGTGTCAGAGTTCTACATTTTCAGGTTCACTGAACACCAACCATCCTTGTTTTCTTCTACCTCCTGCACAGACATGGATACCATAAGGGTCTGGTATCAACTAATTTGAATCACCTACTTATATTCTGTTGTAAATGTTGTCCATAGGTATTTAGTTCTATTATCTAGTTCTTATCTCTCTTTTTATATGGAGAGACTAAAATATTTTACTGTTGTTATTGCTCCCTTTTTCTAAAATACATCTGAAAATGTATTTTAATTCTAGTGGTTTTTTTTATATTAGAAGAAGGGTTTAACAAATAAGACAAATTCTTAACAGTAGAGACTTTTTTCAAATTAAATATTATCATGATTTCCAAGGTATATAATATAAATATATAGAAAGTTAAAACAGAAATATAAGTAAAATGTAAAAATATACTGTATACATCTATGAGTATATAATTATTATAACAATAGTTATAAATAGAGTTGGTAAGAAGGAGTAGGGCGTTTTCATGTCTCAGCATCCAATTTAGGTCTGTATTTGTTTTGGTTAAAAATAGAAATTTCTGATTCACTCAGCTTTTTTTTAAAGCAACTTGCCTTGTATTTTTATATCAGTTTGAGCTAATTTGATTTCTTGTCATAACTATTTAAGTTGGATAAGAAATAAATAACATTTAAAATAAATACTAAAAACCAATATGATGTTAGACATTTTTCCTTTTTGACTACAGAAATTACTATTGAATCAAACACGTGCTGGGCAGATGTTTCTGTGCCTTAATGTTCATTTAATTGCATGTGGCTTGGATATACTATAGTCACATATTGGTTTATTAAATTTAGTTCTATAATATGAATCAGGCATTTTTTAAAAGACCAGTTCAACACTCTAAACTTCTTAATAGCATGCTTACAAAAATTTTAAGTATACTCTAGAAATGTCAGGACCTGCTTTATTCTCAGGTCTGCAGAAAAATATGGCAATTTGACAGACAAAATAAATGAGTCAGGGGTCCCAACAAGAAGTTAAAATTTGGTGTATTAAATATTAATTCTTAAATTCATTATGATAAATTAAAACAACATTTAGTTTAGACTTTTCTGGAAACTCTAGGAAATGTCAATCACAATTTGAAACCAAGTCATTAGATATGTACTCTGAAAACTTTTACTTTATATCTTTAATTTGGAATATATAACCCAGGAAATGATTTTAGCTAAAATATTAGCTTTCACCTGAATATAACACACAGAGTAATAAGAAAGTGGATTAACTTCAATTATCATTTTGAATGTCTTCTACCTCCTATGTCTACTTCCAAATCCTCAGAAAAAAAAGTGATTCTACTTGTTAGGAAAACATTTATCTATAGTGGAAAATGAGAAAGGCAGAATCAGTCAATCAGAGCTTGAACCTTATTATTTTATTTTGTGTCTTTCCTCTTCCTAAACTAGAGTGATTTTATTTGTTTATGAGATGTCCTTTGAAGTGCTTTTGAGGCATTACATTGCTATAGTATAGTTCAGGTATTTAGTGATGAACCATGGTCTTCTATTGTTCTTTTTCTCCTTTTGCTAAATTATTTTATTTCGTGTGTGTGTGTGTGTGTGTGTGTGTGTGTGTGTGTGTGTGTGTATAAGAGTACAACTAGCCAGTAGCCAGTCTGGCTTTTTTTATGCATGTAGAATGTGCACTAAATCGTCATCTTCAAATTAAATATGTTTTTCTCTTTGGATATCCCTTCATTTATATAAATAGTATAGAAAGAATAATAGTTAGAAAAGTCATTTTACTAACATTAGCATTTCATTTTCAATCAAGACTCTAAAGTATGGTTTTCAAAGTACCTCTGAAAGAGAATCACAACAGTGCCTACCGAATAGCTATTATTGAAAGGAGATAGGTACTAATTACATGAATATTGCTAGAAATAACCTGAATCAAAACAATAGCAGAGGTTGCCGAAACCGGTTTGGCTCAGTGGACAGAGCGTCGGCCTTTGGACTGAAAGGTCCTGGGTTCGATTCTGGCCAAGGGCATGTACCTTGGTTGTGGGCACATCCCCAGTACGGGGTGTGCAAGAGGCAGCTGATTGATGTTTCTCTCTCATCGATGTTTCTGACTTTCTATCCCTCTCCCTTCATCTCTGTAAAAAATCAATTATATATATATATATATATATATATATATATATATATATATATACACACACACACACACACACACACACACACACACACACACACACACACACACAATAGCAGAGGCAAACAGCCTAAAACCAAAATGAAGAAATTTCAAATAAATTCTTATTTATCAAAGTGTTTTTTTTGATAACTTTGGAAAGTCAGTCATATTCTATTGCAATAGATTAATTCATTCTTGTAGACAATGATTGAAAAAAATATTATGTAGCAGTGGCATTAACACAATAGTGTTATATCTGTTGTTATTGAAATAAGTGTGCTTTGTACTGTGTACTCCCTAGAAACTGGTTCTTTCATCTTTGAATACTGTGGAAATTGCTACTAGTTTGGAGCTTGAAATGGAAACTAATTTTTCAGAGATCAGATTTCCAGTCCTATCAATGAGACTTTTTCTCTGAGATATGTATGTTTAATAAGACATCAGATAAGTCAGAAAAAGACAAATACTGTATGATCTGACTTATATATGGAATCTAAAAAGTAAACTTGTAAAAACAGAATAGAATGATGATTACCAGGGACTGGTAGTGGTGAGGGGAGTAGGAGAGCTGTTTAATGACACAAACTTGCAACTAGTAGATAAATAAATATCTCAGCTCTAATGCACAGTATAAGATTATAGACAACAATATTGTATTATAGACATCAAACTTGCCAAGAGACTACATCTTAATTTAACCACAAAAATAGTTATTAACATAGAAGTATTAGCTAATACTACTATAGCTCCATATTATAATATATCAATGTATCAAATCAACATGTTGATTTAAGTTTACTCAATATTATATGTCAAAATATATTTCAATTAAAAAGTGGATAAACATAGGTTCATAGTTAGCAAACTTAAAAGAAAAAAAAGGGTGTGGACCTTCAACAATAAAACTGCTATCAATGAGATATTCTGAGGAAATTATCCTATATTGAAAATGTTTCTCCAAAGTCACATGCATTAAACATTGGTCCTAACATATTTTCTTTTATATTAATTGAGTTGCCACCTTTTCCTTACATAGTTAGGAACTTGGGTCAGCTAGCATGGCCCAGTGGTTGAGAGTTAATCTATGAACCAGGAAGCCATAGTTCAATTCCAGTCAGGGCACATGCCCAGGTTGAGGTCCAATCCCAGTGTGGGGCGTGCAGGGGGCAGCTGATCAACGATTTTCTCTCATTATTGATGCTTCTCTCTCTCTTTCTCTCTCTCCCTCTCCTTCTCCTTTCCTCTCTGAAATCAATAAAAATATATTTAAATAAATATATAAAAATCAAACAAAAATGGCAAGCTTGGCTTGGCCTTCTTGAATCAGATTTTACATTGTCACTTGGTTTCTTTTAGTATATAGAAAACATCTTTAATGACATGGTCTATATATATGCCAAGAGACACTGTCCACTGAAAGAACAGAAAGCAACACACAAAATCAGTTTGTGACTATAATCTACTCTAAGAAGTTCCATTCCTATTCCCATCAGCCGTTATGCTACAACTATTTAGTAGTTGACAGAATTTTAGCAAGATCTATTATAATGTTACTAGAGGCCTGGTGCATGAAAGTCATGCATGGGGGGAGGTGTCCCTCAGCCCAGCTTGCACCATCTCCAATCCCCTCAAGGGATGTCTGACTGCTTGTTTAGGCCTGATCCCAGGGCAGTTGGACATCCCTCTCACAATCCAGGACTGCTGGCTCCAAACTGCTAGCCTGCCTGCCTTCCAGATTGCCCCTAACTGCTTCTGCCTGCCAACCTGATCACCCCTAACCACTCCCTGCCAGCCTAATTGACATCTAACTGCTCCCCTGTCAGCCTGTTTGCCCCCAGCTTTACTCCTTTGCTGGCCTGGTAACCCCTAACTGCCCTCCCCTGCAGGCCATCTTGTGGTGGCCATCTTGTGTCCACATGGAGGCAGGATCTTTGACCACATGGGGGCAGCTGTCTTGTGTGTTGGAGCGCTTGTCAATCTGCATATTACTCTTTTATTAGATAGCATAGAGGCTTGGTGCTTGGGTGGGGGCCAGCTGGTTTGCCCTGAAGGGTAACCTGGATTAAGGTGGGCTTTCCCTTGAGGCTTGGGGCAACCTGGGCGAGGGGCTTGTGGTGGTTTGCAGGCTTGCTACACCCCCAGGAACCCAAGCGGAGGCCCTGGGGTCTGGGATTAATTTATGTTCTACAATTGAAACTTTGTAGCCCAGAGTGGAGCCAAGCCTTCTGCTTGCTCAGTGGTGGCAGCCATTTCTCTTGGGATTTATGTATCTTCTATAATTGAAACTTTGTAGCATTGAGTGTAGGCCTAGGCCAGCAAGGACAGGCGGAAAGCTTGGCTTCCTCCATTACCGGGGAAACCCAAGCCTCCCTCCTGCTCTCATTGACCACAGCCATCTTGGTTGGAGTTTATTTGCATATTCACTCCTGATTGGCTGGTCGGTGTGGCTTGTGGGTATAGCAGAGCTATGGTCAATTTGCATATCACTCTTTTATTAGATAAGATTGGATTTACTACTATTAATATTATTATAAACTATTTCTATTGTTAAATATTTTACTAGGAATAAGAAAATCTAAGATCTTATAAAAATATTCTCTTTGTATATTGAGATTACATTGATTAAGTTTACAGATTTCAAGTACAATTCTATAAAACATCATCTGTATATTGTATTGTGTGTCTATTCAGATCCCAACGTCTGGCCTCCTTTCATCACCACTTTGTATCCCCTTTGCCCACTTCTACCTACCCCCCTCTCTTTTTCCCTCTGGTAATCACCATATCACCATACTGATGTCTGTGTCTATGAATTTTTTTCCTAAATCTCTTCATCTTTTCACCCAGACGACCAACCTTCATCTCTTCTGGCAGCTATCAATCTGTTCTCTCTATCTATGAATCTGTTTCCATTTTCTTTGTATTCTTCATTAGATTCCACATATAAGTGAAATCATATGGTATTTGTCTTTCCCTAACTAACTTATTTCACTTAGCATAATACCCTCTATGTTCATTCAGGTTGTCACAAAGAGTAAGATTTACTTCTTTTTATGACTGAGTTGTATTCCATTGTTTAAATGTACCACAGTTTTTTTTATCCACTCATCTATTGATGAGTACTAGGGGTGCTTCCAAATCTTGGCTATTGTACACAATGCTGCAATGAATATAGAGGTACATATACAATTTTGAAACAGTGTTTCAGGTTTCTTTTCATATATTCCAAGAAGTAGAATCATTGGTTCATAAGGCAGTTCCATGTTTAATTTTCTGAGGAAACTTCATAATGTCTTCCACAGTGACTGTACCAATCTGCATTTTCACCAACAGTTCATATGGGTTTCCTTTTTTCACCTCGTCACCAATAGTTGTCATTTGTTGATTTATTGATGATAGCCATTCTGAGAAGTATGAGGTGATATCTTATTATGGTTTTAATTTGCATTTTCTGATGATTAGTGATAATGAATATCTTTTTGTGTGTCTATTGGCCATTTGTCCTCTTTGAACAAGTGTATATTCAATTTCTTTGTCCATTTAAAATATATGTTTTTATTGATTTCAGAGAGGAAGGGAGAGGTAGAGATAGAAATATCAATGATGAGAGAGAATCATCGACTGGCTGCCTACTGCATGCCCCCAACTGGGGACTGAGCCCACAACCCAGGCATATACCCTTCACCAGAGTAGGACCTGGAACCCTTCATTCCGCAGGCTGATGCTCTATCCACTGAGCCAAACTAGGTAGGGCTATCCATTTTTTTAAATTGGATTGTATGTCTTCTTGATGTTGAGCTATATAAGTACTTTGTAAATTTTAGATATTAGCTACACATGAGATGTATCATTGGCAAATACGTTGTCCCATTCAGTATGGTGTCTTTTCATTTTGTGGATTATTTCCTTTGCTGTGCAAAACTTTTTAGTTTGATGTAGTCCAATTTGCTTATTTTTTCCTTTGTTTCCCTTTGACTGATACATATATCAGATAAAATATTGCTATAAGAAATGTCTGAGATTTAACTGTCCCCTCTACCCACTTCTATCTGCCCCCACTCCTCTTCCAGGATTTTTATAGTTTCCAGTCTGGTATTTGTCTTTTATCCATTTTGAGTTTATACTTGTGTATGGCATAAGGACATGATCTAGGCTTTTTTTTTGGCAGGTACCTGTCCAATTTTCCCAACTCCATTTATTGAATAGACTATCTTTACCCCATTCTATGTTTTTTCCTCATTTGTCAAATATTAATTGACCATAAAAGTGTGGGTTTATTTCTGAGATTTCTATTCTGTTCTATTTATCTATGTTTCTTTTTATTCAAGTAACAATGCTATCTTGATTACTATGGCCTTGTAGTATAGTTTAATACCAGGTAGCATGACACCTCCAACTTTGTTCTTTTTTTTTTCAAGATTGCTATGGCTTTTTGGGGTCTTTTATGGTTTCGTATAAATTTTTGTAACATTTGTTCCATTTCTGTGAAATATGTCATTGGAATTGCATTGAATCTATAGATTGCTTTGGGTGGTATGGCTATTTTAATAATGTTAATTCTTCCTATTCATGAACATGGTATATGGTACTTCCACTTATTTGTATCATCCTCAATTTAATTCTTCAGTATAACATAATTTTCTTCTTACAGGTCATTTACCTTGTTGGTAAAATTTATTCCTAGGTACATTATTATTATTATTATTATTATTATTATTATTTTCAATTTTAAATGAGATTGGTTACTTAGTTTCCTATTCTGATAGCTTATAATTGGTTTATCAAAATACAACTGTTTTCTGGATATTTCATGTCCTGGGTACTTTACTGAGTTCATTTATCAGTTCTAGTAGTTTTTTGTGTGGAATCTTTACGGTTCTCCATATATGGTGCCATGTCATCTGCAAATAATGACAGTTTTACTTCTTCTTTTCCAATTTGGATGCCTTTTATTTCTTTTTCTTGTTTGATTGCTGTGGCTAGGACTTCCAGGACTATGTTGAATAAGAGTGGTGAAAGGGGGCACCCCTGCCTTGTTCCTGATCTTAACTGAAATGCTTTTGGTTTTTGCCTATTGATTGTGGTGCTATTCTGTCATATATGACTTTTATTATGTTGAGATATGTTCCCTCTATGTCAAGTTTGCTGAAAGTTTTGTCATAAATGTGTGCTGGATTTTATAAAATGCTTTTTTGCATCTATTGATATGATCATGTGACTTTTAGTCTTCATTTTGTTTATGTGGTGAATCACATTTATTGATTTGAGAATATTGTACCAACCTCACATCCTCAGACTAAATTCCATTTGATTGTGGTGTACAATCTTTTTAATGTATTGCTGGATTTAGTTTGCTAATATTTTGTTGAAGATTCAATTAAGGATCTTTATAACGATTAAAAATGTATAAGTGGAGGCTTTTTTTCATTCAATTATGTGAAGAATGATCTCTGTGAGATCTTTACTTAAACATCTTTAGTGGCATTGCCTTGTGGCCTCAGGAGGCTGAACCTAGATTTCCTGCTTCCCAATACAGCACTCCTTCATTACACAGTGCAAGGAATGCACATGTAACCTGAGTTGATACTGAACTCCCATGTGGGAAACAATTCTGCAGATTCAAGGTATAGCCAGAGCAATAAAAGTGGAGGATTTGTAATTTTATTTGCATAATTATTTAATGTGACCATTCAAGCATAAAAGTAAATTTCCTGTTGCTATAATAGTTTTGGTTTCTGTTTTCATTATAAAATTAATTAGGAATAGGAAAGGGCTGAACCAGTTTTTTTTTGTTTGTTTTAAGGGGAGGGTTAGAAAAATAAATAAACTTTTGTTCTTTTTGTTACTTGTAAATTCTGGAACATTTTCCATTCTCTTTTATTGTCAGCTAATTGGTCAATATTTTAAACATTATATTTAAACTGAAGTGGTAAACTCTACTAAAATAGATATCTTCCTCTTTAATATAGTTTCTCTTCTAATTCCTTAGCAGTTTCTAAAACTATTATTTTTTTTCATTATGAGACCTACAATAGTGCTTAGTGACATTAAGTTAAAAAAGACATCTATAGTTATAAAAGGGTAATATGCTACTTAGACCAGGAGACCTTCCAGGAGACCTTCTGGATGTCCTTCCAGATAAATCTATGCTGTCAGGGCCAAGGCAGAGGCAATTAGGGGCGATCAGGCCAGGAGGAGAAGGCAGTTGGGGGTGAGCAGGCTGGTAGGGGAGGAAATTGGGGGCAAGCAGGCCAGCAGGCACAGTGGTTTGGGGTGATCAGGCAGGCAGGCAGGTGAGCAGTTAGAAGCCAGTGGTCCCAGATTGTGAGAAGATGTCCGACATCCCCTGAGGGGTCCCAGATTAGAGAGGGTGTAGACCAGGCTGAGGGACACCTACCCCCGTGCACAAATATAGTGCACCAGGCCTCTAGTATGTAACTCAGACTATGTCAGAAAGCCCATATAAAAAATTATGGTCCAGGAACACCAAGATGGAGGCATAGGTAAATACCTGTACTTGATGCCTCTCACAACCACATCAAAACTACAACTAAAAGACAAAACAAATATCATCCAGAATCATGGGAAAGCTGGCTGAGTGAAGTTCTACAACTAGAAGGAAAGAAAAAAAAAGCACATTGAGACTGGTATGAGGTGTATGGAGGTGCGGAGGAGTGGAGGTGTGGAGGTGCATGCAAAACAGGCTGGCAACTAGGTGCGCTGTTGTTTTTTTTTCAATTGGGAGGGAGATACAAGCTCCCAATTGCTCTGAACTCAAGTTCCAGGTGAGACTGTGGGGACCCAGACTCATACGGGGAGAAACTGGACTGTCTGGCATCAGGCCAGAACACGAGGGTGGCTTTCTCTCAGAGGTGCTCACAGGAATCATTGTTTCTGTGCAGGGGCGTGGGACATGGAGACACAGGGATCTCTCTGATGCAGGCCTGACTGGCAGCCATTGCTGTTTGCTCCACTTTGGTGATTCCCTGAAACTCCACCCCACCCAATTTACAACCTCACCCAAGCTGTGCACATCAGCTTTTGCATATGAATGACCTGTCATTTCTCTGTCTGTAAAACTGAAGCTGGGTCAGAGAACCCCAGAACTTTCAAAAGAAGGCTCAAGGCCTGGCAGCCGCCGTCAGCCTTCCTTCCCAGCTAGATCTCATCTGGGCACTTTCAAACCCCAAAGAGGAGGAATCTGCAGATCTCTCTGTAGTGGCTGCTTGGTGGCCTCAGACAATTGTTGACTTTGCACCTCCTTGGATATCCAAGAGCCAATGTACCCAGTGGTCAGTGTGAGACCACACTAGATTACAACACTTCACATCCATAAGCGACACACTCAAGGGGAAGACTCGGTGAGCACCAAAGCCCCACTGAAGCAAGTCCTGCCCCATAAGGGTGTCTCCAGTACATCAGTTCTTCCATTGTAGACACAGCTGATCCTCACAGCCAATTGGCCTGGAGGTCAAATTCCTCCCAGTGATTCCAACAGCAATCAAGTCTTAACTACAACAAGATTGTGCACACAGCCCACAAAGGAATGCACCAAGAGTGTCCACTTCAGGTGATTAGGGAGTCTGAGCCACTGGGCCCTATAGGACACCTACAACACAAGGCCACTCTATCAACACAGGGAAGCAGCCAAAATACAGAGACAAAGAAACATGTCACAAATGAAAGAAATGGGGGAAGGCAAACTACTGGATAGAGTTCAAAACCACAGTTATAAGGTTACCACAGAATCTTCTAAAAACCTCTGAGAAATTTAGTGAGACCCTCAAGGCTATGAAAAAGAACCAATAAGAAATTAAGCATGCACTGACTGAAATAAAGAGTAATATATAGAGATCCAACAGCAGACTAGAGGATCCCAAGAATCAAGTCAAGGATTTGAAATATGAAGAAACAACAACAACAAAAATTAACCAGAAAAACAAAAAGAAAAAAGAATCCAAAAATATGAAGATAGTATAAAGAGCCTTTGAGACAACTTTGAGTGTACCAACATCAGAATTATGGGGCTGCCAGAATTAGAGAGAGAGCAAGATATTGAAAATCTGTTTGAAGAAATAATGACAGAAAACTTCCCCCGCCTGGTGAAAGAAATAGATTTACAAAGACAGTAAAAAAATTAAGATGCACAATCACATACTATGTTGGGTTGCACAGGAAGTGCACAAAACCCCAAACAAAAGGAATTCAAAGAGGACCACACCAAGACACATCATAATTAAAATGCCAGAGGCAAAAGACAAATAGAGAATCTTAAAAGCAGCAAGAGAAAATCAGTTACCTACAAGGGAGTAGCCATACAACTGTCAGTTGATTCTCAACATAAACTATGCAGGCCAGAAGGGAGTGACAAGAAATATTCAAAGTGATGAATAGCAAGAACCTACAACCAAGATTACTCTAC
This sequence comes from Antrozous pallidus, assembly GCA_027563665.1. Classification (NCBI taxonomy): domain Eukaryota; kingdom Metazoa; phylum Chordata; class Mammalia; order Chiroptera; family Vespertilionidae; genus Antrozous; species Antrozous pallidus. The sequence goes on along the minus strand of CM050509.1, from coordinate 42,665,326 downwards.
CCAGCAAAGCTATCATTTAGAATTGGAGATCAGATAAAGAGCTTCACAGACAAGAAAAAACTAAAAGAGTTCATCACCACCAAATCAGTATTATATGAAATGCTGAAGGGTATTCTTTAAGAAGATGAAGAAGAAAAAGGTAAAGATAAAAATTATGATCAACAAAGGGACAAAAAACACATATCTATCAACAAGTAAATCTAAAAATCAAGTGAATAGCTGAAACTGGTTTGGCTCAGTGGTAGAGCATCGGCCTTTGGACTGAAAGGTCCTGGGTTTGATTCCGGTCAAGGGCATGTACCTTGGCTGCAGGCACATCTCCAGTGGGGGGTGTGCAAGAGGCAGCTGATCGATGTTTCTCTCTCATCGATGTTTCTGACTTTCTATCCCTCTCTAAAAAATCAATAAAATATATTTTAAAACATAATAAAATAAAATAAAAATCAAGTGAATAAAAAAATCTGATGAACAGAATAAACTGGTGAATATAATAGAATCAGGGACATAGAAAGGGTGTTGCCTGACAATTCTCACAGGGAAGGGGGTGTGAGGGTGCAGGAAGAGATTGGATAAAAATCTTACACCTGTGGATGAGGACAGTGGGGATAGGCAAGGGTATGGGGTGGGTGGGAATCAGATGGAGGGGAACTATGGGGGCAAAAAGAGGAACAACTGTAATAATCTGAGCAATAAAGGTTTATTTAAAAAAACAACGAAAATCTATGGTCCAACTTTGTAGAGTGTAGCCTTTACTCTTCTTAAAAGAGGTCCTCGAGGATACTTTCTGAAATATCCATTCTTTGTGATAAATCTAACTGGATACTCTACTGGACTGTGATCATTGGAACTATTTAGAAGTTTGTTTTTAAGAATAGGGCCTCTCCTAGATAGATTTTCTATTATTCACATTCTTCCTTTCAGTTTGACTCTATGTCACTCAGGGGAGATCCTATACAATTCAACACAGGTGATTGTGAATCTTTATTCTTTTACTGTCCTTTCTGAGCTATATTGATTTTTTCTTGGACTCTCACTAGTTTCATGATCCTGACATGAAAAAATAGAATCAAATATACCTAAGTCTAGGGCTACTATATTACTAGTAGCCCTGTGCATGAATATGTGTGCCAGTAGATCGCTGCCACCCTCCTGTAGCTCTCCGCCCACCGCCATGTCCTCCTGTAGCTCCCCCACCACCCCTTCATCTCCTCATAGCTTGATGCCCTGCCTCCTTCTGTTGCTCTCCACTGCCCACTTGTAGTTTGCTGCCCCACCCTCCTGCAGATCTGTGATCTGGTCATTATGCGGTCGGTCATTATGACTCAGGGTTTAACAGAAAATTAGCAATTCCTCTATTATTATATAGGACTAGTATATATAATCTCTCTTCTACAGCATGTACTATATGTAAATGTGGCATATGTTGATGACAATACTTAACTGAAGATCCAAGATTTTCAAATCAGAGAATTTAAAGTTTTACAATATAAATACAATTAAATATGCCATTCTTGTTAGATTAGAGGCCCGGAGCATGAAATTCATTGATGGGGAGTGGGGGATGTCCCTCAGCGCAGCCTGTACCCTCTCCAATTTGGGACCCCTCAAGGGATGTCCAACTGCCCATTTAGGCCCGATTCCAGTGCCTTATGTGGTCCCAGGTGCTAGGGGCCATCAGAATGGCCTTAAGTGAGTCCATCCTCCTGGTGGGAACATCCTTGTATGTCTGCTGAGTGCTGATTAACTGACATCTGAACAACACAGTGTACAGCCCAGTAGGATCGGGCCTAAACAGGCAGTTCGACATCCTTCTTACAACCCAGGACTGCTGGCTTCAAACTGCTCACCTGCCCACCTCCCTGATTGCCCATAACCGCTTCTGCCTACAAGCCTGATTACCCCTAACCACTACCCTGCCAGCCTAATTGATGTCTAACTGCTCCTCTGCCAGCCTGGTCAACCCTGACTGCCTTCCCCTGTAGGCTTGGTAGACCCCAACTCCCCTTCCTTGCAGGTCTGCTCCCTGCCAACTGCCCTTCCCTGCTGGCCTGATGGCTCACAACTGTCCTCCCTTGCAAGATTGGAACCTCCCAATGGCCCTCCCCTGCTGGCTATCTTATGGTGGCCATCGTGTTTCCACATAAGGGCAGGATCTTTGACCACATGGGGGCAGCCCTCTTGTGTGTTGGAATGGTGGTCAATCTGTGTATTACTCTTTTATTAGATAGGATAGAGGCCTGGTGCATGGGTGGGGGCCAGCTGGTTTGCCCTGAAGGGTGTCCCAGATCATGGTGGGGGTTCCCTTGGGGCGTGGGATGGCCTGGGCGAAGAGCCTATGGTGGTTTGAGGGCTGGCCATGCCCCCAGCAACTGAAGCGGAGGCCCTGGGGTCTGGGATTAATTTATGTTCTACAATTGAAACTTTGTAGCCTGGAGTGGAGTCAAGTCTTCTGCTTGCTCCCTGGTGATAGCCATTTCTGTTTAAATTCTATAATTGAAACTTTGTGGCCTAGAGTGTAGGCCTAGGCACTAGGGCTATAGAAGCTTGACTTTCTCTATCGCCCCAGCAACTCTAGCCTCTTCTCTCTCCAGCCCGGTGGCTGCCACCATTTCTGTTGGGATTATGTATCATCTATAATTGAAACTTTGTAGTATTGAGTGGAGGCCTAGACCAGCAATGGCAGGTGGGAAGCTTGGCTTCCTCTGTTGCCGGGGAAACCCAAGCCTCCCTCCTGCTTTCAGTTGTGGAAGCCATCTTGATTGGGGTTTATTTGCATAATTTGTTCCCGATTGGCTGGTGGGCATGGCAGTGGGCGTGGCTTGATCAGAGGTATGGCCAATTTGCATATTACTCTTTTATTAGATAGGATGGTATTTTGGGAGGACAGGGGACTTGGAAGTAAAAATCGGGAAACTGTATAGCAGAGATAGTAGAAGGAGCCAGACAATTTTTGCAAGAGATAGATGTAAAGAGAGTGTAAAAATAATAATGCGCACAAGTGTGAAGAGCTCTCAATCCCTTAAATATAGATTTATTGTATTTGTTCATTCAACAATCATGTGAGAGTGCTCCTTATCCCAGATCCTGTTCTAAGCTCTGTAGATACAGATGTGAACAAGTCAATATTCCTACCTCATGGAATTTACTTTTTTAAAATTAATCCTCACATTATGATACTTTCTTCATTGCTTTTCAGAGAGAGTGAAAGGGAGATAGGGAGAGAGGGAGAGAGAGAAAATAACAACATCTGTGTGAGAGAGACACATTGACTGGTTGCCTCCAGCATGTGCCTGACCAAGGTTGGGAAGCAAATCTGAAATCTAGGTACATGCCTTTGATCTGGAATCCAACCCATGGACCTTCAGTGAGTGGAATCATACTAAGCCATGTAGGGTTGGATTTACTTTTCAATTTGTTTTATCCTTTGCACTTGTCTCATTCTATGTACTGTGTTTAGGCTTTGTCTTATTGACTTTTTATGAGCAATTATAATGATAATATATACAATTCTGTCTTTAGGCAGAGCTCTTTCCTCAACCCTAAGGCAGATTTATTCATTGAAGAATTATTACACTGCAACAGACACTTGGAGGAACAGCGGAACATAATTCAGATGTATTACCTTTGTTCTTATGGATCCTACTGTCTACTAGGAAGGATAATGTTAAATATTGGCATAAATAATTATAAATGAAAAATTGGGAGTCCTAGGAATGAAAATTACAGAATGCTTTGAGTGAGAAGAAATGGAGAAGGAGACTTAAACTTCCTGAGTAATAATACTTAAAGTAAAACTTAAAAGATAACTGACAGTTAACCAGACCAAGAGATTAGGAATGAATGTTCATGAAGAGGAAACAGCCTATGTGGAAACACTGAGATACTATCTTCCTACAAGTTCTCTCCTTACAAACGTTTCATAGATATATCATGTTTAACATATCTAAAACTGAACTCATTGTTGTCTCCCCAAACCACACCTTCTCCTGAAATTATCCTCAAATTTTCCTCTTTTTTCATATCCTACATACTGTCCGTTAGTTCCTTTTCTTCTTCCTTCTATACACTGAGTGGCCAGATTATTATGATCTCTGAACGCATAATAATCTGGCCACTCAGTGTCTATCCCAATCCTGTCCCTTCTTTACCATCTCCTTAGCAGCAATCTTAGTGCACATTCTTATCATCTGTCAGCCAAATTCTTAAAACACTCGATATTGTTCTTACCAAACATTTTTACTCACCTTAGTTTTCTTCTCACAGTATACACAGTTAAAATCTTCAAATATATTTTGCCCCTAGTTAAAATTCTTCACTAGCTCCATATCGCTTATAGAATAAAATTGAAACCCAAGAAGAGAATATCTAAGGCCCTTCATGACTTACCCCACCAACTTCTCCAGCTTCATCTCTAACCACTCCCTCATTTACCCCCCTAGATGAAATACTTAAAGCTTTCTATTATAACATGTTTTATTTTACTTAAGCCTTCTAGCATTCAATTTCTTTATTCTCTGTTTGTATTTTTCTATTTCTTAGAATAGTAAGCTCTCAGTAAATGTTGGAAGGAAGGAATATAGGAATAGAAAAGAATAGAAGAAAGGAAGGAAGAATGGGAAATGGGAAATAAATTCAGGATGGTTTAGAAAGAATATTAAATGATAGATTCATGATTAGATAAAAATAATGATATTTAAGATATAATATATTGAAATTATTATCAGGTTTATAGGAAAAAGATGTCTCTTTTGGCAATATAGAGATTCTTGGTTTAGTCTATGCCATTATTTCCATTGTACTGATTCTTTGGATTTGTATAGTGTTTTTATGTGAAGAAACCAAACAACAATAATAGTTTGAGTTCAGGTATCCTCATAATTACACTGTAAATTAGGAAGGCAAATTTTGTTGTAGAGTGGGAATTTTTGAATACTACAGAGAGGCCGTGGACTATGCCCCAGAAAGAGTTGTCAGTGCTGACACCAAGCCAGGCCTTGAGATACGGTCTCATGGCCCCTTCCCAGCACATAGGTCTTGCAAGATAGAACACTGTCAGCTTTCTGAAGTACAGGATGACTCTGTGGGTGGCATGGTCATCAATGGCATGACTCTAACGTAGCTTGGGAAAAACTGTTTTGACTTGGGTTGCTTGTTGTGCAAAAACAGAATGTGGTTAATGTGCTTAAAAGTGGTCTTCCACAAAGGGTCGGGCTGCTCTCTGATCTCCCTGAGGATGGCAGAGCAGTCTCAAGGCCGGCTAATAAAGGCTCCCAAAATTTTAATTTGGTCTGGGCTCAAGTGGTCTTTCACTCACCTCCGCTCCACAACAGTTGAGGTTTCAAAATTAGAGAAATCTGATAAACAGTGAGTAAGTCATTTTTCCTATCAGTGGTAGGACAAAAAACAGTCCTATTTACTTAATTGTTGTATCTATTTTTCACCAAATCATTGTGCCAACATTGTTCTGTTCTCTTAAATGTCATTTGCAATTTTTTTCAATTATTGGGGAAATTCTTATTAACCCCGATTTCAAAAAGAATCTGGCAAGCACATGGAGGGCTAAAGTCTAGAAATTCAATGTTAAGAGAATTACATATTTTCTTAGTGACAGATGTTTCAACTATAGAAAGGATGAGATATCAGGTAAAAGAGAGATCAGGAGATGGTTTCTTTTTAGTAAGAATTTCATTAATCTCTTAGTGTACAACTTAGTAAATAACTACTTCTATGAAGTTACAGTTTTCCTTTACACTTAATGACCATTTGAGGTTATCCTATATAATAAAGAAGTAATATCCAAATTTACTGCCATGCCCTCATAAGATGGCTGCCTAAGACCAAGCCAATAGGGGGGTTAGTGAAGGACAACCAAACAACTGAACAAGCAGGCTTTGTGGGTCGACCAGGCCGGCAAGGGGTTAATGAAGGATGACAAAATAACTAAACAGCAGGCTGTGTGGGCAATCAGGCTGGCAGGGGCGGAGGCAGTTGGGGGTGACTAGGCTGGCAGGGGGGGCAGTAAGACTCAACCAGGCTGGCAGGGAGGGCAGTTAGGGATGACCAGGGATGGTGGGGGGGTGGTTGCAGTTGGGGGCAACCAGGCCAGCAGGGGGAACAGTTGAGGGTGATTAGGCTGGCATGGGGGAGCAGTGAGGGGCGACTAGGTTGGTGGAAGGGGCAGTTAGGGCAACCAGACCAGCGGGGGGGGCAGTAAGGGGTGACTCGGCTGGCAGGGAGGGGGAAGTTGGTGGTAACCAGGCTGGCATGGGGTTAGCAGTTGGTGGTGACCTGGCTGGCAGTGGGGGGCAGTTAGGGGCAATAAGGCTGGCACACAGAGGCAGTGTGTGGTGATCAGGCTGGCAGGGGGGTCAAGTAATGGTGACCATGTAGGCAGGCAGGTGAGTGATTAGGAGCCAGAGGTCCAGGATTGTTAGAGGGATGTCCGACTGCCAGTTTAGGACGGATCTGCGGGTTCAGGCCTAAACTGGCAATTGGACATCTTCCAACAGGTCACAGATTGGAGAGGGTGCAGGCTGGGCTGCCGGTATACCCCTACCCCCTGTGTATGAATTTTATGCAACTGGTCTCTAGTATATTATAGTTGTAGATGATTTGGTTTATTTTCAGTTTAGGGAGTTAAAAAAAGGAAGGAATCCACATTGCACTTGTTTTTCCAGTGAAATTGACAGGATTATTATTTTTTTCAAAATAAATAAATACCTGGTGTGCATATTTTATAGAGCACAAAGGAAATGCTTTTTCTGTCTGTGGAGGTTCTTCCCTATTTACCAAAGGCCAGGTACAGTGTTGACAAAAAAGTAACCCATAGAAACTTTACTTCCACAGGGAGATTTCAAGTCATTCAATTGGAACTTTCTTCTAATGATGATTCTAGAACAATAGGAAGTGGCTTATCAGGCACTTTTTTTCTCCTTCATGCTATGCCATTGATTCTAAACACTAATGTCTGAGCTCAACCAGAACCAAAATTGGCAAAGTTGCTTTCATCCTTTTCTCTTCCCATGGGAATATCATTGCCAGGGTTCTTGCAATTCTTTATAAAATTTCAAATGGAGCCTCAGGAAGTGCTCATAGGTGATTAAACTGAAATCTTGCTGCTATTCCTTAGGAGGTACCTGCCCTACTTTCTAATAAAATTTAAAATTAATTTTTAATCAGTGGTTCTGCAAAAGAGCTTTCAATGCATTTAGTGCCCCAAGAAAAATTAAATTCAAATTGCCCCGAAGATAATCCTCACTGAAAACAGTGAGAACAGCAAAACAATACAGAATCAAACAACAGTAACAAAATAGTAGAAATACTGTTATGGACTCTGGAATTGTATTTTAAAAATATTTCTCATTTATATTGCTCCTATCAGGCCAATGCCTCCCTAGGTGCCCTACATATAAAAACACAATTTAAAACCAACAGCTAAAATAAAAAAGTCATTGGAATTGTGATTATATTACTTCTTTTAGAGTTCTCCGACTTCTAACTTTCCAGCCATAGAAAAACAATGAAAAACATTTCCCACCTTGAAACATGAACATATTTTGCAACAAGCTTTGAATATTAGAATTGATGGCAATGAAGAAGTCATTTAAATTGCCAATTTCTCTCTAACAAGGGGAGTAAGACTTTGAACTATTAAAGCCAAATTGATATTTAGCAATCTCATTCTTTGAATTACATGAGAAAATGTGGTGTGCCTTCACATATAGTTGATAATTTTTTATGAACAAATAATAATTCATTGAATTGTGATTCTGTTTTAACCTGCAGGGCACAAAAATGAATAAGATGCCAGACCTTAAAGTATACAAGGCAAGCAAATTCAAATGACAAAAGAGTGTAAATGCTGTAATAGACAGCACACAGTACTCCAAGAAAACACTGAGGAAGTTTTTTTACTCCTATTTGGAAGGCGTCATATTTTTTAAAATTGCTATAGAACTCAAGTTCAGTCCTTGGTTCAAAATGGCTGCTGCTAATGGCAATATGACTCTTAGACCTAGGCAAAAGGAGTATCCTTCCCTGGATTCAGGAATCTGCTGAGGCTATACTCTAGCTGAACTTCTTCCCATAGGGTGAGAGATATGCAGAACCAACTGTGTGTTCACCTGGAGCATATTCCACCTTCTTCTGGACTGCTGGAATTACTCAAGATCTTAGAATTCCTTGCTCAAATACTCCTCAATCCATAGTCTAATCATGCTTCTTCTCTTGGGTCCTTCTGAGGCCCAAAGGGTGAATACAAGGCCTCCATGTGGAAGGTATTACTAAACCTTTGTTTTCCAGGCTGGAGTGTCCACACCCATATGCATATATGAAAATATATGAAGATAATTCAAGTGAGAACAAACTGAGGCTATTTACCCAGATGTTACTATAGCAAGGGAGTCAGCCACCTTCGCTTATGTTTGGCAGTGGCTCAAATACAGGCAGAGGAGTGGGAAAGCTTTATTGTGGGAGAAAAAAGATTTCAGGTGTGCTCTAATAGAGGTTATTGTTATGAAGAAGTTTCAGATGTGGTCATTAGAAGCAGGGCATCCAATGTTTGGGAAGCATAGTTGGCTTTCTCCCATTGGTCCTGAATAGGAATTGGGGAAAACCTATGAAGCTGGCAGTTTTTAATTAAGTACTGGCCATTCTGGGCCGATTGCTGCAGATATTGTATTTTGGCTTCTGTGGGGGGGTATAAAAATAATTTTCATTTCACCTTCTAAGGCAGTGGTTCTCAACCTTTCTTTCTTTTTTTAGTTTATTTTTATTTACAAGTTCTGAAAAACGTACATTTTTTACATGGGTTACTTGTGCAAAGTTAGATTTAGAAGAGTGATAAATGCACACAAGGTGACAATGGAACATTTAGATAAAACATTTACAAGCCTTGTCCCACACTGCTACTCAAAAGGTACTATTTCAAAGTATAAATATCCAAAGAAAGATTGCAAACATTGACTTTAAGGTTATTATAATACTGAAAGGAAAGAAGAAACTGAAGCATGCAGCATTAACTCGGGATTTGCGTGGAAAATAGTTTGCCACAGATACACTCTTTTCATTGGGATAAAACTCTAAACAATGAGGGGAGATTTTAAATTTGTTCATCTAAGGTAGCACTACTTTAAAAAGATTAAAGGATCACCAACTTTCCCCACCTTAAAAATATGTTTCCATTCCTCTGCTCCCACACCTATTTAAAAAGTAAAACCGAGAAGACATCCAGTACAGTTGTCCCTAAGTATTCATTAGAGCAGACACAACCATCAGAGGCTTAATCACCTACTACACGTCAGCGACAACAAAACTCTCCCCCGGCTCCCCGAATATTTTCGATCTGGGGTTGGTTGAATCCATGGATGTGATACCTGCAGATACAGAAGGCCGACTGTAGTCTGAAACTTAGCACTGGTATGTCCAGTGAATATCTTGCAAGGAGGATGTGTCAGTTACTACAGTGACTGTATTCCTTTGGCTGAGTCCTTTAACACTCTCCTTCCTACCAATAACCACCTTGTAATGCATATTGGTTAGATCTTAGAAATAATGCATCTTTAACTTTCATCTCTTTCAAAATGGATGTTTATATGGATTTGTTTCCCTGTTTTCTATAGGCCATATTCCAAATGTTCACTTCTAAGTCCAACACAAGTGTCTCAGACAGGATGAAACAAATCATTTTGTTAAAAATAACATCCTAGTTATCAAGCTATGCAGAAGCACCACTTGTATAACAATTCATTTGAAGAGCTTAGTGTAAAGTACAGTAACAAAATACTGCTCCACAGCTGGAGATGAGATACAACAGAAAAGGAATTAAGCATTCATAATTTTTGCACGTAACCCAGGTACAGTACATTTGATCTCACAGGGGGTGTTTTGATGTTCAATGAGAAGATAGAAGGGGTAGGAAAAGTTTGGCGAGGGAAGATGGAAATAGCAGAATAACTATTTTGCGTTTAATGGAAGTAAATGTGATGACAATGAGGAATAAGAAGGTGACAAACACATCAATATATAGTTTTCATTTGCCCAGCCTCTTCACTTGCTGCACCCAAGTCAACAATCACGCCAGCTCTGTTCTACTATCGCAGAAACACGTTTCTCATATTCCCGCTTGTTCTCCTGATACAGTTGAGCCGCCTGGCTGTTTGGGGGACTATTGGGATTGGGCTCATCCAATAGAGACTGTATTGATGTTAAAATGGAAGACACATCATAAGTTGGACTCCAGCGGTTTTGAAGTATGTCCAGACATATACTACCATCTGCATAAACATTTGGATGAAACATCTTAGAGACAAATCTAACCGTAGGTGGTTTATTTGGATATTCCTCAGTGAATTCTATTATAATTTTAAATGTTCCATCCTCAAATGGGGTCCCTTCGGGCCCGAAAATAACCGCGTTCCAAACCATTATGTTGTTCTCAGACGGAGCCCCACTGACTCCGGCAGGTGGATCCTCCTGTAACCTCTTGAAGTCCCGCATGAGGCACCGCCGAGCCGGGGTAGACATATCTCGAGCGGGGTCAGGGCTGTGGCATACACTGGGATCGCGGGTCCCAGCCGAGGGCAAGGAGGCCGAGGAGGCTGAAGAAGCAGAAGACGCTGGGGGAGGAAACGCCCAGAGGCACTGCACTGCCCCTCCGAAGTCGAGGGTCGGTCTCGGTTCTCAACCTTTCTAATGCTGTGACCCTTTAAGACAGTTCCTCATATTGTAGTGACCCCCAACCATAAAATTATTTTCGTTGCTACTTCATAACTGCAATTTTGCTACTGTTATGAATTGTAATGTAAATATCTGTGTTTTCCGATGGTCTTAGGCTCTACAGCAACTGACTCCCAACCATAAAATTATTTTCGTTGCTACTTCATAACTGTAATTTTGCTACTGTTATGAATTGTAATGTAAATATATGTGTTTTCTGATGGTCTTAGGCTCTACCTGTGAGTCATGACAGGTTGAGAACCGCTGGCAGGGTCGTATGACACCCCAAACACATTGGGCAGTTGAGGTTTATATGCCACACTGGACAGAGGAAGGCAGAGTATGGGTCTGGGTTTTGAAGAGGAAATAGACAATCCACAAGTGGCTAAGAAAGCAGAAAGGTGGCAAACAAATTCCTGCTAGGTCATCCAGAGACATTGGGACAGAGGTGAGGAAACAGTCTTTGCTAGATTTTTTTCCTGTTTACTATAAATTCAAATTAGGCTAGTGGGATTATGCTATGGTTACCTTCCGAAAACAGGTTTTTCTATCTGAATTCCTTCAGGCAAGAAGAGGGAAGGTCAATGGTTCTTTCTGAATCTTTGTTTCTTAATAACCAGCTTAAAACCAATATCCCAAAAGGCACATTTTGGGGTAGCAAAACTTTGGTGCCCCTTACATCCCAGGCTGGTTGCTGCAGAGGCTGTGGATTAGTTTTCTATTGTCATGTTATGGTCCATTGTTTATTTGTGTACTTAATATCTACACACAATGCTGCATGTACCTGGTGATGAGGAAATGAACTTAAAAACTTCTCACCCTCACTTCTACACATATTCTTAATAAATACACACACACGCACACACACACACACACACACACACACACACACACACACACACAGAGTATATTGAATGCAGAATGGGAGAGGGAGAGATAGAAACACCAATGATGAGAGAATTATTGATTGGCTGCCTCCAGCACACCCCCCATTGGGGATTGAGCCCACGACCTGGGCATGTGTCCTAACCAGGATTCAACTAAGACCCCCAAGTTCATAGGTCGATGCTCAACCATTGAGTCATGCCAGCTGGGCCTATATTTTTATATGGAACTGCAAGGAGTCCAAAAATTCTCACTTGGATTCTGTCCTTCCAGATCTTTATGCAGGTGTGTTTGTCACTTTTGGAGAGAAGAATATATTTTACTTAATGTTTGATATTTCAGTATATTGATTTATACACAGATATCTACACGTATTTTATACTAGTGACCCCATGCACGGATTCGTGTACATTGAAAGGCAATTAATTTGAAGGTGGCCAATGGGGATGGACTGGGAAAGATGGCCCAGACACACCTTAAAGCCAGCCTCCCAGGGTCCCTCCCCAGTGTCTGCAGAGTGAGTGAGGTCCCTCAGGCAGGTGGAGTCCCTCAGGCTGGCCTGAGGTGATCAGCTGAAACTGGCTCTCAGACATCCCCCAAGAGATCCTGGAGCGTGAGAGAACACTCTGCAAAGGTGCTGTCATACAGGGTGTGGAACGCAAATGCAAGTGTGCAGTAAACCAGATTCAGGGCCGACAGTGCCCCAGCAACAACATAACCCACGGCTGAAAGTGGAATCACATGGCCCCATGAGAAATCAACTCCTTCCTCTCTGGTTTCAGGGTGCATCACCCAAGAGCTGATGCTACCAAGTCATTGCAGCTTGGTAGCTCCTGCATTGAGTGACTGCCCCCTGGTGGTCAGTGTGTGTCATAGTTACCAGTTGGATGGGTGGAAAGACAGGTAGCATATTAGCTATATATATCTCCTATCTAATAAAAAAAGAGTAATGTGCAAATTGACCATACCTCTGCTACACCCACAAGCTATGCTCACCACCCAATCAGGAGAGAGTATGCAAATAAACCCAACCAAGATGGCTGCAAGCCACAGAGAGCAGGAGGGAGACTGGGTTTCCCTGGCGATGGAGGAAGCGAAGCTTTCTGCCTGCCAGATCCAGCCAACCCGCTCCACCACTGCTGCAGCATCTGGGCCTGTCAGCCCTGCATGGGTTCGCAGGGACCAAGTGGCCAGGCTGGAGCCACCACCAGAGGTGGCAGACCCAGCCAATCTACTCCACTGCTACTGCAGCATCTGGGCCTGTCATCCCCCATGGGGTTCGTGGGGACCAAGTAGGCCCAGCAGACAGAGCCAGGACAGCAGGGCTTCGGGGTTTCCTTAGCCTGGTGGCAGCAGGGAAGCCTCAGGCCCAGCAGAAAGAGCCCAGATGGCAGGGCTTGGAGGCTTCATTCACAGGGTGATGGTGGGGAAGCCCCAGGCCTTGCAGACAGAGCCTGTACAACAGGGCATGGGGGCTTCCTTAGTGTGTCAGTGTTAGCAAAACCTCCAGGCCTGGCAGACAGGGCACGTTGCAGGGCATTGGGGCTTCCTTTGCATGATGCATGGCAGCGGCAGGCAAAGAGCGGACAGCAGGGCATGGGGGCTTCATCTTCATGGCTGCAGTGAAACCCCCAGGCACTGCAGAGACCACTGTAGTGGGTCTAAGCTATCAGTAAGACATCCCCTGAGAGCTCCTGGATTGTAGAGGGTGCAGGTTGGGCTGAGGGAACCCCATGCACGAGTTTTGTGCACCAGACCTCATATATATATATGACAGCTTCCAATCTTACTTTTGTTTTGGGCCTAACAAACATTAAACACAGGCCTGGCAAATGCACTCTCTATTGCAATGGCTCTTTTTACGGATTTCTGACTTAATAAATTTTGGCACTTAATGCAATCTACAGAGACTAATGCTAATGTAATGCTAGGGCTGAAGATACTGGTTAAATATGCTCTTGATGGATAGCTTTTCAGCAGCTGAATAATATACCATACCTGTGGATAGCTGGGGAATCACAGCTATAAACTACCCATTCAGTTAGGAACCAGCTTGGCACCATTATTATTCACTCTAGTGTTCCAACAGCCTAGGTACATTTATTTTATTTAGTTCTTATTAGGGAGAATAAGATTTATCATATCACTTTCTTTTCTGAAAAATACCTGCTTGCTTCCCTATGCCAGCAAGATTAAGTCAAACTCCTGGGCATTCAAAGACTGTCATTATTTGACCACAATTAACCTTTCACGATTCGTTTTAGGCCATTTCTTTGTTACATGGAACAGGTAAGACACATTCACTCTCTCATAGTTTTTCTGATATCCAGGATCTTCAGAAGTCTTTGGTTGTATACATGGTGCCCCCTCTACTTCAAAGACCTGGTTTCTACTCTGCATGGCAGACTAGAACTCATTCATCATCACTATCTTGCTTCTTTCTCTCTGCTTTTAAACAAACATAGGTTTCATCTCTTAGATGAATGGAAAAAATGACCCATAAGCCCCTAAATCTAGATAAAATGTTACCTGATGTGTGAAGCTTGCTGGTTCCCCAAAGGCATAATTAGCCAATTCCTCTGAAGTGCTTCCATAGCAATCTGTTCTATTACAGTTCTTAAACACCTCTTTTGTACTCACTTACCTACATGTCTGTGTTCTGATTGTATTTCAAACCCTGAAAATGTAGCCAATCTCTCTCTCTCTCTCTCTCTCTCTCTCTCTCTCTCTCTCTCTCTCTCTCTCTATATATATATATATATATATATATATATGAACATAGGAAGCATTAAGTAAATGTTTTCTGAATTGAATAAAAATTAAAAGTCAGACAAAGTTTATTTAGTCTTGTGACATGACACTAGAAAATATTTTGTAGAGAAAGATTGTACTAAATCTCTATGACCATTAATAGATTAATCTCTAGATTAGGAATGCCAAAATCTCCATTTCTTAACATAATATGAACCTATCATTTATAGATATATTAAAATATCAAGGAAAATATCCTAGACTGTTCAAAATGTTTATTACCTAAAAAATGTAGTTTCATTGTCTTACATTTTTCCTCATCCTTCATACTTTTTTTTTTTTTGCCAAATCACAGTTAACCAAATCTACTTCCCTGGAGTCACTGGGTCAATATATTCACTGCCTAAAATATAATTAAGCACTCGATAAGAGTGCTATACTGAAAACTCAAAACATTTCCCCTATAATTTTAAGATTTTGTGGTCAGTTCAGGGACAATGCAACATATTAGAGACAGAAGTCTTGATAGCCTGGCTGGCATGGCTCAGTGGTTGAGCAATGACCTATAAACCAGGCGGTCATGTTTCAATTAATGGTCAGGGCACATGCCCAGGTTGTGGGTTCCATCCCCAGTGTGGGACATGCAGGAGTCAGCTGATCAATGATTCTATCTCATCATTGATGTTTCTATCTCTCTCCCTTCCTCTCTGAAATCAATAACTATATATATTGAAAAGTCTTAACAGCTCTAAAAAGCTTTTAATCACTTTTGTGGAAGTTTTGTACCCATAATCAATCCACCATATGATTTGTGAGATATTCAGGCTTATTAGCTACTTGCATGTTATTGTCCTCCTTTGAAGGGAATGTACCTAATTAAGAATTACTGCCTTGACCCTCACTACTGCTGTTGGTCATTTGTGTGATTATCTTGTCATATTTATGTCAGTTCTCTTTTCTGACCTTGATGATCAATCATTGTCTACAAATACAGCTAGCTAATTTGTAGTTGGTATTCACTACTTTGAAAATTGGGAGCCTGAAATTCATTGCTTTGTTATTAATTTATCTAGTTTGCAGCATAAACATATATAAATTTAAGATTTAAACCTTAGTGTAAAACTTAGGTCCTGTAAATATAACCTAACTCCAGTTCTGTTACTTGACTTTCTCTCCACAGCTCATTCTATGTCTCATGAGAATTGTTTCATGGAAAATATAAAATTAATGTATTTTTAGCTTACTGCTCAGAGGTTTGTACACTTAAAATCAAGTTATATATGTAAATGGCCTGCCAGTGATATAAAATACTGAGATATAGGCAGAAAAATTGAAAGACTAAACCTATAACTCTAGAGAAAGCTTCAAATTGCTCAGGATTCACTTAAAAAGGTTCTACCTCCAAGATCTTTCCCAATTCGCCAACTTTGTTCCTACTGGAATAGAAAGCAAGATGAAGATGAAACTTCCTATTTTGGTTTAGTTTTTATAAAAACTCATAAAAAAATGGAATTAGTGTATATAATGACTAGGAAGTTGTCTACCAGGCAGAGTAGAACTAAATTTTCCTAATAGGAAATGAAAATATACCCAAAGGAAAGTACAATACAGACAATAAGAAAATCTCATAATTGGGAAATTGTCAGACTTTATTTCTTCGAATATTTTCTCTGCATTTCCTCTTTCTTCATATTATAGATTATATATTTTAAACTTTCACTTCCTAATTGTTTGTTCCTAGTATATAGAAATACAGTTCATTTTTACTTATTTTTTATCCTGTGACTATGCTAAACTCATTAATTTTTTTTTTGAGTAACATTGTTGTAGATCCCTTAATTCTTCTATGTAGGTAATTATGTTGACTGGAAATAGAGTTTTGTACCTTTTCCATTCTAAATGTCTTATTTATTTTTCTTGCCTATTCATCTGGAATGCCACTATAATGTTGTGTTGAGGCGATAAGATTAGATTTCTTTGCCTTTTTCTCTAACTTAAAGTACAAGCATTCATTCTTTTAGCAACATCTATGATGTAGCCTATAAATTCTTTATAGTTGCCTTTTTAATTTTTTTAAAACCTTATTGTTGAAAGTATTGCATATGTCCTCTTTTATCCTCCATTGACCCCTTCTATCCAGTCCTCACCCCCACCCCAGGCTTTTACCACCCTATTGTCTCTGTCCATGGGTTATGCATATCCTATATAATAAAAAAGGAAATATGCAAATTTGACCGTACCTTCGGTCCTGATTGGCTATGCTACCAGCCAATCAAGAGTGGGGGCGGGGCCAAGTGGCACAAGTGCCGAGCTCAGGGGTGGAGATGAAATGGCAGTGGCGGAGGGCACTGTGAGGGGAAGTGGCAGCAGCAGCAGTGGTGGTGGTAGTGCCGGCAGGGAGCACCCAGCCCTCAGGCGCTGTGAATGGAAGTGGCAGTGAGTGCCCAGCCCCCGGGGCTGGGTGGTCGCAGGCAGCCGGGGCTGAGCTGAGCAGGGCGATGGCTAGGTGCCCAAGGCCTAAAGCCTCACTAGAGGCTTTAGGCCTTGGGCAGACTGGGGGTGCGCCATCAGTTGGACATCCCCTGAGGGCTCCCAGTATGTGAGAGGGAGCAGGTTGGGTTGAAGGACCACCTACCCCCAGTGCACGAATTCGGTGCCCTGGACCCCTAGTATGCATATAAGTTCTTTGGTTGATCTCTTCCTGCCCGTCCACCCACCCACCCTTGCCTTCCCTCTGAGATTCCAGAGTCTGGTCCATGCTTCTATGTCTCTCAGTTGCCTTTTATGGACTTTAGAAAAATCTCTTATATTCTCAATTTACTGATTTTTAAAAAATCATGTATTTGTATTGCAATTCTCAAATAATTTTCTCCATATGTTTTGATAATCATATACTTTTCTTATCAATCATTTTTAATTTAGAGAATTAAATGGATTTTCAAAGTAATTCTTGAATTGATGGCATGAATTCCAATGAGTAATGCTATAGTAACCTCTTTATACAATGTTGGGGCCAGTCTACTAAGGTTCCTCTAAGTAATTTTGAGTCTATGTCCAAAACAAATATTGTGTGTATGGTAGCTTCATTTCTTGTAATGCATTGTCTGGTTTTGTTATTAGGTGATTGCTGGCTTCATAAAATGAGTTGGGATGTTTTCCCTCCTCCTGCATATTCTGGAAGGTTTTATGTAGAGTAGATATTATTTCTTCATTAAATGTTTGATACATCACTGGTATAGCTTATTGGACTGGGAGCAAAATTGTAAGTAGTTATTTTTTAGGAATTATTCAATTAATTTTATGGATATATATCTATTCAGGTTTTATTTTTATTTTAGCTGAGTGATCTTTTAATTTGTATATTTCAAGGAATTTGTGTATTTCCTCTGTGTTGTTGAATTAATTGTTATAAAGTGTTCCTAAAATTTCCTAATTTTCCTCTAGATCTCTATAGTACCTGTTTTAATGTCCCTTCTTTCAGCAAGATATTGATGATTAGTATCTTTATTCTTCTTCATAATTCTGGCTAGAAATTTATTAAATGTATTGATCTTTCCAACAAATAAACTGTTTAGGTAATTGAGTTCCTATATAGTGTGTCCATTTACGATTTCATTTATTTTTGCCTTTATTATATTTTTTACACAAATCTGCTTTATTTGGATTAGTTGGTTTTTCTTTTTATATTTCTTTAGGTGAAAGCTTTGATGTTTAATATAAGCTGTTAATAATACAAATTTTCTTCAGAGTAGTGCACATCGAGATTTTGATAAACTTCTTTTTCATTTTTATTCAGTTCAAAATGTTTTCTAATTTACCTGGTTTTTTATTCTTTGATTCAGATGGTATATGGTAGTGTGCTGCTTAAATTCTAAATGTTTAGGGATTTGCTTTCTGTTCTTGTTTTCTTTTTTAGTTCAATTGAGGTAAGATAATATTTTATATAATTTTAAATGTATTAAACTTGTTTAATTTTTCAGAATATGATTTATCTTACAGAATATTCTATTTAAACTTAAAAGAATCTGTATTCTGCTTTTCTTGAGTGAAATATTATATGTATACTAAAGGCTTGGCACATGAGACTCATGCATTGGGAGGGGTGTCCCTCAGCCCAGCCTGCACCCTCTCACAGCCCAGTACCCCTCAGGGGATGTCTGCCTGTTGGCAGACAGACATCCCTGTTGCAGTCCAGTATTCTTACAGTCTGGGCCCCCCTGCTCCATACTGCCCACCTGCAGCAGAGGCGGGAGAGGCTCCTGCCACCACCACTGCACTCAGCAGCCACTGGGCTCACCAGCCTTAAGCCTGACTTAAGGCTGAGCATCAAGAGGTAGCTCCTGCATAGAGTGTCTGCCCCCTAGTGGTCAGTGCACATCATAGTGACCTGTCATTCTGTTGTTTGGTTGATTTGCATATTATAATTTTATTATATAGGATGTATATATCTACACTAATAAAAGAGAAAGATGCAAATTGACCTTACCTCCACGACGGCCACCAGCCAAAAGGAAGTATGCAAATTAAGCTGACAAAGATGGTGGATTAATTTGCATATGCAGGCACCGAATGGACCCAGGCCGCTCTTAATCTGTAGGCCTGTGCATAGGCCCTAAGCGGACAGGGTCCTAGAACACTCCCAGCCACTTTGGGCCTATGGGGACAGGTGCCAAGCGGCTACGGCTGGGGTGGGAACATCTACTGCATGGCCATGGCAATGTGCAGATGTTCCCTCTCCTTATCCACTTGCGCATGAGCTGGCACCAAGCATCAACCCAGGTCGATGCCTCTAGCCCAGCACTCACAACTCGAGGCTGGCTGCCGGCCTTGGGGGTGTGCCCTCAAGCTGTAGGGACATGACCTAGCCCAGTGGACACAACACAATGGGTCCTCTGTGCATGAGCTTCAGAGAAAACACCTTTTCTTTTTATTAAATACTAGGGACGCCGTACATAAAATTCATGCACTAAGGGTGGGTGGTCCCTCAGTCCAACCTGCTCCTTCTCACATACTGGGAGCCCTCAGGGGATGTCCTACTGATGCTCATCCCTGGCCTGCCCAAGGTCAAAAGCCTCTGACCAAGGCTTTCTGGTCTTGGGCACCCAGCGATTGCCCTGTGATGGGGCCGATGTCTGGCTCTGCCCCAGCCCTGGCTGCCCACAGCCAGAAAGCCTCTGGCTGAGGTTTTCAGGCTTTGGGAAGCAGCCATCTTGGTTAGGGATTAATTTGCATATCACTCCTGATTGGCTGGTAGGCAGGGCTGGTGGCTGTAGCAGAGGTATGGTCAATTTGCATATTACTCTTTTATTAGATAAGATATTTCATTGATTTCTTACAGAGAAGAGGGGAGAGAGATAGACAGTCAGAAACATCAATGAGAGAGAAATGACTATCAGCTACCTCCTGCACACTACACACTGGGTATATGCCCCCAACCAAGGTACATGCCCTTAACAGGAATCAAACCTGTGACCCTTCAGTCTGCAGGCTGACACTCTATCCACTGAGCCAAACCAGTTCAAGCATAAACACCTTTTCTGACTGCTCATTGGCTAAACTACCTGTACCTCCACTTGCAGTGTTATTGGTAACTGAGTAGTAAGAATCCAAGAAGGTGATCTAGGCTTTTTTCACCACACTCCTGGAAGAAAAAACAAAGTTCTGCTGGTGGAGGGGCTAAGAAATGTCATATCTTCCCCTAGTTGGTTTGGCTCAGTGAATAAAGCAAGGTGTCGTCAGCGTCTTCCATCTCTGGACTATTTCTCCTCTTGTCTTCATGGTTGGAGAGACCTGTCAATTCCTCTCTGTTGCAAAAAACCACATGGTCTTGGAATTGTTTTCTGAAAATATACAAACATATTCTTGGCCAAAATTTAATACAGGAATGTTTTCTATAAAATTGACTTGGGATTCTTTTTATTTTTGCCCAAACTATTTTCCTTTGGCTTATTTTCACACCATGTGTGTTTTTCATGAGTGTCTTCCTGTTAGCATTACAAATGAAAATTAAGTTTGTAAAGTAAAAATTTCTAGATGTAATTTACTTACAGGATAATTTTCCTTACCTGATATTACCCTATTACCCTCCTTTTTTGATTAACGGAGGCTTTTGTAAATTTTATAATGCATTCTTGATAACTTTAAATTTTAATTTTTTGGACAAAGATATGACTGCTTTAGGTTCACTGCATGTTAAGCAATTTTACCACAAGATGAACTACCAATATAAATATTAGTTAATACTTTAGGAACAGCTTTTTATCCAGCACAATTACATTTTCCTGAATATTCACTTATTAAAGAGCATTGGAGATTCTTCTGGTGGGCAGTTATGCAAATTGAGAAGTTTCATATTTTGAAGACTTATTTGTATGCCATTTTAAGTGATACCCAAGGTATCCTATTTAATAAAAGAGTAATATGCAAATTGACCATACCTCCAATCAAGCCACACCCATCTGTCATGCCCACCAGTCAATCAGGAGCAAATAAAACCCAACCAAGATGGCTGTGACCACTGAGAACAGAGAGAGGCTTGGGTTTCTCTGGCAACGAAGGAAGCCAAGCTTTCTGCCTGCCCTTGCCTGCCTAGGCCTCCACTCAATGCTACAAAGTTTCAATTATAAAAGATATATCCCAACAGAACTGGCACCAGCCATGGAGCAGGAGAGAGCAGAGGCTAGGGTTGCCCCAGCAATGGAGGAAGCCAAGCTTCTGCAGCTCTGGCTGGCCTAGGCCTCCACTCCAGGCTACAATGTTTCAATTATAGAAGGTAAATGTCCCAACAGAAATGGCTGCCACCTCAGGGTGAGCAGAAGGCTTGGTTCCACTCCAGGCTACAAAGTTTCAATTGTAGAACATAAAATAAATCCCAGATATCAGGGCCTCCACTTGGGTCACTAGGGGGCATGGCCAGCCTGCAAATAGCCACAGGCCTCTTGCCTAGGCTGTCCCATGCCCCAAGGGAACCCCAACCCTGATCCAGGACATCCCTCAGAAAAACCAGCTGACCCCAACCCATGTACCAGGCCTCTATCCTATCTAATAAAAGAGTAATATGCAGATTGACCATCACTCCAACACACAAGATGGCTGCCCCCATGTGGTCAAAGATCCTCCCCTCATGTGGACACAAGATGGCCACTAGGGGAGGGCAGTTGGGAGGGAGTAGGCCTGCAAGGGAAGGCAGTTGGAGGTAATCAAGCCTGCAGGGGAGGGCAGTTAGGGGTGACCAGGCCAGCAGAGGAGGGAAGTTGGGGGCAAACAGGCTGGCAGGGGAGCAGTTAGACATTAATCAGGCTGGCAGGGGAGTGGTTAGGGAGTGATCAGGCTGGCAGGCAGAAGCAGTTAGGGGCAATCAGGAAGGCAGACAGATGAGCAGTTGGTAACCAGCAGTCCTGGATTGTGAGAATAATGGCTGACTGCCCATTTAGGCCCCATCCTACCGGGATTGGGCCTAAACGGGCAGTCGGACATCCCTCAAGGGCTCCCAGATTGGAGAGAATACAGGCTGGGCTGAGGGACAATCCTCCTAACCCTCATGCACCGGGCCTCTAATCTTTAATAAAGAGAGAATTTATCTCTACTCAATAGCAATATTTTCTGAGACATCTACTTGATGCCCTGTATATGAAAAGGCCTCACCACTCTGGCTTCTAGGAAGACTAAACACTCCAGCTTTATATGAGCTTCAGAAAATGTGCAGGTTACTGTTCTCTACTGATTATTTCCTAATCCTCATGGAGATCCAACTCATACAAGCCAACACCAATATCCAGCCAAAGATTTCAGGAAACCCCTCTGAAGATTTTCAAGACTCTCTTTTTCCCTCTGTGGTACTCCCTCTTTTAAGATATTGTACCTAAAAAAGTCTATATTGACTCTGAAATCCTCCATTATTCTGTACTGTGTTCTCAGTTCAGAAAGACACCAGAGCTCTGTTTAGTTTCAGCTCTCTACATTTCAATCTGGACATTACCTCCTGGACGTTACCTGGGAAAATTATTGTGCTCCACTCCTTTGTTTCTCTTCTCCTAGAGGTCACTGTCTATGACTTCTATAGCCAAATGTCTTAAAACATTTTTTCATATATTTTACCTGAGTCCCACATTGTTTACAGTTGTCAGGCAATTCCTGTAATAGTCCTTCATGGGTAGAATTAAGTATCTAATTCCTTTTACTTTTAGTTTCACCTTTATATTAGAGTATATGTTTTTAAACAGCATGCACTTTTTATTTTTAAATCCAGTCAGATAGTTGGTGTTTCACTCATTTACTTTCAGTGCAATTATTATTTTATTTTCATCTGTCAATTTGCCATTTTTCGGTAAATGTCTCATCTTCTCTTAGCCTCTTCATTTCAATTTACTTACCTTTTATTTTGCATCAGTCAAATGTTTTAACTTATTCTATCTTACATTCTCTATTATATTTTTAGCTATATAACTTTTATAAAAATAGTTTTAGTGCTTAATCTAAAGATGACAACATACATGCTTAACTTATTATAGCATACCTTAAATAATTACTTCTTAATGAACAATGCAAAAAACTTAAAAGTTTGACTAGATTCAGTAGCCCTTGTGCTACTGTTGTTACATATTAATGTTCTATGTATATTATAAACCTCACAACAAATTGTTGATTTTGTAACTTTTAATTGTCTATAGTCTTCTATATACTACATATTTATCTTTTACTAGTAGATACTTTTTATTATTTTCTGCAGTTCAGTGATTCCATTTGGAATTATTTTCCTTATGACAAAGAGCCCATTCATTTCCAATGTAAAATATTTACATATGTTGGATTAATATATCTTGCTAATTGCTTTATAAATTTATCCTGTATTTGTGTTATTTTTCTATTATTTTTCTTGTAATGGAATTATTATTATTCCATTATTTCTTCTCCTCTAGTTTGCTCTTTCCATTACGCTTCTCACTGACTTTTCATTAATAACTTTTTTTATACTAAAACTTTCAAGGCTCCCATATGTGTTGGTGATGCACAATATTTGTTTTATGTTTTGCAAACAAAAGAAGAAAGATGAAGTAGAAATGATCATACATGCAAAACTTATATGAATATATAAGTAAAAAAGGTAAAAATTAATTTAAGTTGGTATTGAGTTTCCACTTCTGTCTCACATTTTTAGGGTGACATTGAGGAAAATATGATACAATTCATTTAATTGTAGTAAAGCAAACACAGTTCTTTTACTTTAGCACCAATTTCATTATCTTTGACAGCTCAGTCACTAGCTTTGTTGAGGAACATTTTATTGACATTTTTGGATGGCAGCAAAAAGTTGCATATTTTCAGTGGTGGACAATTTTTAATTAAAAAGTTTAAACAAAGAATCAAATATTTCATTTTTCTCTAGCAGGAGAAGATTCATTAACTTTTTAATTTTAAAAGTGTAGTTGATTGGCAATTGTTAACTTGACTAACTCAAAATATCCTCTGCAAAGTTCCTCTTTCATGAATGTTAATTTGACATTTGAAAATATATTTGAGGATATTTCCTAATTATTTTATTTATAATATTCAGATAAATATTTAGAAGAAGGCATTAGGGAACAGAAAGTTTAAGTTCGCTTTCTGATATGTGATAATTGTTGTAGAATTTATCCAAGAGATGCTTTATTTCATTGCTAATACAGCTAATGAAATAATGATACTAATATTTTTACATAAAAAGTGTTTTTCAGGCAGAGTCACACTAGAAAAGAAATCTTATTTTTAAATACAATCAGATAATTGGTGTTTCACTCATTTACTTTCAGTGCAATTATTATTTTATTTTCATCTGTCAATTTGCCATTTTTTGGTAAATATCTAAATGTGCCTAAATATGCCTAAATGTATGCTCAACTTAAGTTGGTGCATCATCTTCAGAGATTAAACTCAAAATTTTCATTATATATTCTTCTTACACATTTTATCATAATAATATTGATTACTTTAACTTATTTTTTAAAATATATTTTATTGAGTTTTTACAGAGTGGAAGGGAGAGGGATAGAAAGTCAGAAACATCGATGAGAGAGAAACATCGATCAGCTGTCTCTTGCATGCCCCCTACTGGGGATGTGCCCACAGCCAAGGTACATGCCCTTGACTGGAATCGAACCCAGGACCTTTCAGTCCGCAGTCCGATGCTCTATCCACTGAGCCAAACCGGTTTCGGCGATTACTTTAACTTATTAAATATGTCATCCTACATTTTCATCCCCTTACACGTTTTTGTATTTTGTTTTCATATACTGTTCTATCTTTTTTTTGCCCTTTGATGGAATTATTTTATTTCATCCAAGTTATGATGCAGAACTACCAAATTCCTTATATTCCAGATAAATTTTACTAATTCTCACCATTATTTCCACTTCTTTTTGTTTACCTAGACATATCGATGACAATATTCTCCAAACTTTCAAATTGGATGGGGTCACATGACTAATTCTGGTTAACTAACTGTCACTGATGGTAATATGTATTGCTCAGGGCAGACCTACTTATGAGCCGTTATGTCATGCTCTCTTCACCTGCCAGAATGGATCCTGAAACATGTTGAAATGGATGTGCCGATGTGCCATAAAACAGAAGCAGTTAGAATATTTAACTACCACATGGAAAAATATTGCCCTGAAGTAATGGAGGCTTTCAGCAGAATTTGCATGAGTAAGAAATAAACTGATTTAGTGTTAAGAAACTGAGATCTTCATATTGCTATCACAGCGTATCCTGACTGCTAGACATCTTAAAAAACTAATGTGCAGACAGGAGTTGAGATGGGATTGTGGAGAGCTTTTTGACACATTATTCTACTTCACTAATTTTATTTAATATCTTGCCAAATTCTTTCAATTTCATTGTATTATTTTTTTAAATTTTAATCCTCTCTTGAGGATATGTTTATTGATTTTAGAGACAGAATATATATATATATATATATATATATATATATATATATATATAGAGAGAGAGAGAGAGAGAGAGAGAGAGAGAGAGAGAGACATTGATCAGTTGTCTCCCATATGTGCCCCTACTACTGGGGATCGAATCTACAACCTATGTATGTGCTCTGACTGGGAATCAAACCTGCAAACTTTTGGTGTATGAGATGGTGCTCCAACCCACCAAGCAACCTAGGCAGGGCCTGTCAATTTTATTTTTATAATGTGATTTTTCTTTTCCATCTCTACATTTACACTAGGCCCTAAAAGTTTTTATCTCAAATTTGGTATAAAAGTATAAATACATTATGTGACCAGACCAAGGTGACACATATTATTGTAGGGACAACAAAGTTCCTGAGCCAAAATTGTGTCATACTTTTACCACAGTTGTTTTGTCACGTCAAAAACTGAAAGTCTATGCTTTATTTCCTGTAAAGCTTATGAATATAAAATAAATATGTATGATATGTAAACATGCATGCTAAAATACCTTCGCTCTTAAGGAATTATAAGCTAGTGAAGTTCACTGTACTTTGGGAACCAAAATAGTATTAACCACTTGGTTGCTCATCTTGAACCACTGTTACATCATGTGAGTTCAACTTCTAGAAAGAATAATTATTAATGAATAAAATATTGTCACTATCTGCACTGAAAATTAAAAATGGAAAACATGGAAGAAAATCATATGTATGTCATTGACAAGTAGTATTTCATATGTATTTATAAGTGCTTTCAATTCCTCATGCTTGTTTGTTTTTCACTCACCAGGACAGAGAAAATACATAATTGCAGGCTTTTGAAAACAAATTATTGTATTGCAAATCTGTACTTCTATATGGAAAGAAGGGCATGACAATAAGATATAATAAAATGAAGGGATACGTTTTTTTCAGTACATCATATATTCTCTAATGTCACCACAAATATGTTTGCATAAACCTATCTATCTTACTTTTATAGGGAAGTCACTCTGCTTTCTACTCCCTTTTACTGTAGTAATAATGATTTTATATATATTTAAAGCATAGTTTTTTATTGATTTAAGAGAGGAAGGAAGAGGGAGAGATAGAAACATCAATGATGAGAGAGAGTCATTGATTAGCTGCCACCTGCACACCCCACACTGGGGATCTAGCCAGGAACTTGAGCATGTGCCCTGACCAGGAATCCAACCTTAGCCTCCAGGTT
The DNA here is from genome assembly GCA_027563665.1 of Antrozous pallidus. Taxonomy (NCBI): domain Eukaryota; kingdom Metazoa; phylum Chordata; class Mammalia; order Chiroptera; family Vespertilionidae; genus Antrozous; species Antrozous pallidus. The sequence continues at coordinate 42,638,822 of CM050509.1, read as the reverse complement.
CATAGGTCGATGCTCAAACACTGAGCCACACTGGCTGGGCCTCACATGTATTTTTATTAAATTGTATCACACATCTTATTTCATAGTATACACTCCAGGCAAGGAATCCTATTTAATAAAAGAGTAATATGCAAAATAACCATCACTCTGCCACACCCACAAACCATGCCTACTAGCCAATCAGGAGCACATATTCAAATTAACCCCAACCAAGATGGCTGCAGCCATGGAGGGAGCAGAAGGCTTCTCTGCTCTAGGCTACAAAGTTTCAATGGTAGAAGATAAATAAATCTCAGATACCAGGGCCTCTGCTTGGGTTGCTGGGAGGCATGGCTGGCCTGCAAACCACCACAGGCGCCTTGCCCAGGCTGCCCCACGCTGATCTGAGACACCCTTCAGGGCCAACCAGCTGGCCCCCACCCATGCACCAGGCCTCTATCCTATCCAATAAAAGAGTAATATGCAGATTGATCCTCACTCCAACACAAAAGATGGCTGCCCCCATGTGGTCAAAGATCCTGTCTTCATATGGACACAAGATGGCCACCACAAGATGGTCAGCAGGGGAGGGAAGTTTGGAAGGATCAGGCCTGCAAGGGAGGGCAGTTGGGGGCAATCAGTCCTGCAGGGGAGGGCAGTTAAAGGTGACCAGGCCAGCAGAAGAGGAAAGTTGGGGGCAAACAGCCTGGCAGGGGATCAGTTAGACATCGATCAGGCTGGCAGAGGAGTGCTTAGGGGATGATCAAGCTGGCAGGAAAAGTGGTTAAGAGCAATCAGGAAGGTAGGCCGGCAAGCAGTTTGGAGCCAGCAGTCCTGGATTGTGAGAGGGATCCCAGTAGGATCAGGCCTAAATGGGCAGTTGGACATCCCTGAGGGGTCCCAGATTGGAGTGGGTACAGGCTGGGCTGAGGGACACCCCCCCATGCATGAATTTTATGCACCAGGCCTCTAGTATATAGAACAACAGTAAATCTTGGGTGTCACACCTCTATATAAATAATCTTATATTTGAGGTTTAAAAAGTATCCTCAGTGCAATTTCTAAAAGCATTAGACCCTTAAATGAAATAATCAAAAGATGGTCTCTAACCTCTAGAAATGTGTAATTTAAAATAACCAAAATGAGCACATCATCCTTATATTCAGCTGTTAAGATACTAAATAGGTATGTGATTCGATTTCTTCTTCATTCCCAAAAAATTGTTCTTATTATATTCCTATGATACTTATTTTATTGACCTTTATGTTATAGCTATTTGTACTCTTTTCTTAAAGCCTCTACTAATCTTTGTGCTCCTTAAAGATTATATCTAATATACCTAGGAATATAACAAATGGCTAATAGGAATTCAATAAATAAAAAATATTAGTTATGTAGAAGCAAATATTTTATATTTCTGTTGCTGTGTTAAAGGCAAAGAAAAATTTTAGGATGGCAAAAATTTTTTCATTAATTTGTAATTTCCCATAGTCATATTTATATACTTCAAGTGTGTATGATTTGCAAACAGCCATTTTAATTGAGAAAAATTAAAAACATTTAAGTATATTTTCTTCAAACCATGTAAAAAGGCACAAAACCTAAATAACCTCCTGGATAGTTTAATAACTCATAATTAAATGGCAGTTTTTAAATTCAATCCATCAGAGTTTATCAGACTATCCATACACTCAAACCACAGATCTCACTGTGCCTACAAGACAGATAAATTTGAAGCTTTTTATATTGCTTGTGAAATTCTTTCTGTGTACATATCTGCTCATTCTTGGAAGAAGGGGTATACACTTTTCATAAAATTCTCAAAGGAATCTCTTAAGTCTCCAAATACTCTAAAGCTAGATACAGGGTAGTCAGCCTTGACCTCTTCTTTACCATTACCTCTCACATTTCCATTTATCCAGTCATTGATTTATCCTCCTAAATATCAGTTAAAATAATCTCCTGCTCTTTTGCCTACCATATAGTACTGTCTTAGTTCAAACCATCATTCTATTTCTTAACTGGTTTCTCTGCCTCTAGTCTAGACCCTTCTAACCCATCTTTCACACTTCTGGAATGACCTATATAAAACACAAATATGGAAAAATAGTTTCATTTATTAAAATTCTTCACTGATAATATTTATGTAATATACATGAAAATCTTTCAAAAAAGTTTCTGTATAGCAAAAGAGACCATCAACAAAACAACAAGACAGTCCACTGCATGGGAGAACATATTTGCCAATGTTATCTCCATTATGGGTTTAATCTCCAACATTTATAGGGAACTCATACAACTTAATAAAAGAAAGATAAACAACCCAATCAAAAAATGGGCAAAATACCTAAGTAAATACTTTTCGAAAGAGGACATATGCAAGGCCAAGAGATATGAAAACATGCTCACTAATCATCCGAGAGATGCAAATCAAAACAACGTGGTACGATCTCACACCTGTCAGAATGGCTATCATCAACAAATCAACAAACAACAAGTGCTGGAGAGGATGTAGAGAAAAAGGAACCCTCATGCACTGCTGGTTGAAATACAGACTGGTGGAGGAAATGTGGAGAACAGTATGGAGTTTCCTCAAAAAACTAAAAGTGGAAATCCCATTTGAGTCAGTGATCCCACTTCTAGGAATATATCCCAAGAAGCTAGAAACACGAATCAAAAAGGATATATGCACCCCTATGTTCATAGCAGCACAATTCACCATAGCTAAGACTTGGAAACAGCCTAAGTACCCACCAGCAGATGAGTGGATTAGAAAACTGGTACACCTACACAATGGAATATTATGCTGCTGTAAAAATGGAAGGAACTCCTACCATTTGCAACAGCATGGATGGACCTGAAGAACATTATGCTAAGCGAAATAAGCAAGTCAGAGAAAGATAAACATCACAAGATCTCACTTGTTTATGGAATATAAAGAACATAAATTCATGAACAAAAACAGACCCAGAGACAGAGAAGCATCCATCAGACCATCAAACCTCAGAGGGAAGGTAGAAGAGGGTGGGGATGAAGCGGAGAGATCAACCAAAGGACTTGTATGCATGCACATAAGCCTGACCAATGGACACAGACACTAGGGGGTTGAGGGCATGACAAGGGTGGGGTGGGGGGCAACGGGAGGATAAGAATACATATATAATACATTTATCAATAAGTAAATAAAAAATACTAACCAGGAGAATTAAAAAAAAATATCCCTACATTGTGTAATGGGAAGCATACTATTTCAGGAAAGAATTTTCTGAAGTTCCATTATGTAAAGTGCTTCATTTCCCTGTTCTGCTATCTGCATGGAACAAGATCATTGCTCTAAACACTAGCTTTGTCTCCTTATATCAAGAGTTCTCTGAGAGTTTACGTAAGCTTAGGAGTTTATCAAGATCATAATGTATAATAGAGTAAAAACACAGTTAACTTAATGAGTTTTAAACATATGAAAATGCACGTATGTGGACATTTCTCTTCTCTCTCTCTCTCTCTCTCTCTCTCTCTCTCTCTCTCTCTCTCTCACACACACACACACACACACACACACACACACACACACACACACTTATTTAGGCATAGTGAGTTTGAATCAGTAAGAAAGCTATAGTCAAGATTTGACTATGAGGGAAAAGGTGTTTTTAAGTGCTATATAGAAATTGTCCCTTCAATTCATTTTGGCAAAAATCTACTACACTTATATGTGAGATTTATTGAATACAGTTTATCAGCATGAAAAATTTGAAAGAACTACTTTATTAAGGTCTTTATTGCCATGATTATAGTTGTATTATCACAGGAGTGCAAACACATATCAAATCATCAAATTATACACATTTAAGTATGTGCAATTCTTTGTGTATCAATGATTATACTTCAATAAAGCTGTTAAAATATGGGGGCACAATGTGAACTCTTTTAGAGGCTAATGATTTTAACAGATTGAAGGGAAGCATACTCCTTAATGTCTTCAGAGAGAAGAGACTTTGAAGATAAAAAATACTTTATGGGGAATTAAAGGGCCTCCTGTAAGGTATGAGATATAATCCAGCTCTTCTGTCTGTCTAGTAAAATAATCAATCACGTCTACATTGACCAAAAGGCTTTGGTGTCAGAGTATTCTTAGGGGACATGTGAAGAGGTGTTGAAAGCTCTATCTAGGTTCAGATGGTAGGGATGGAATTTGAAGGTTACAAGTTCATACATTTGTAGTTGGCAATATGCCCAGGCAGTACTGTGGAATAAAAAGGAGAAGAAATTTCTGTAACTGCTTGACACATGACTCAGAGGCACAGGTTTTTTTCCCACCAGGCTAGAGGAATAATGCTCTGTAAATATTATTGGAAGGCAAAATTAATGATAAACTGTCTCCTGAAACTTAGCAACACAAGATGTGGGGAAATGAATTGATTCTACCTAATAGAGATTCAGGAATGATAAAAAGCTCAAATGAAAATAGGTTATAGTTATGGTAAAAGTTCTAGGATCTCCAGATTAAGAGCAATTTTTATGACTTGAAACAACAAAAAACTTAGGAAGCACTTGAAGGTTGGAAGTAAAAGGAAAGATTTCCATATACATAAGAATATTAAAGAGAATAGATGAGAGAAAGGATTTAATTCTTGGATTATGATCAGAAACAACAGAGAAGTAAAACCTTATAGATGTAACTAGCAGCAGTTTCCAAATAAGAAAATATCAACCTCCTTCTCCTTCATTATCCATAATAGAATCATTTTTTTTCTATTCCTAAAGTACTATGGAATATCCCAATTTCTAAACTGCATGACTTTAAAAAAATTCCTTTTTTAAAATTTATTTTATTGATTTTTTTTTACAGAGGAAGGAAGAGGGTTAGAGTTAGAAACATCAAAGAGAGAGGAACATCAATCAGCTGCCTCTTGCACATTCCCTACTGGGAATGTGTCCACAACCAAGGTACATGCCCTTGACCAGAATCGAACCTGGGGCCCTTGAGTCCGCAGGCTGGCACTCTATTCACTGAAACAAACTGGTGAGGGCTGCATGAAATTTTTTTATTCATCTGTTTCTTCCACTATATTTTTCTTTCAGAATATTGATCATTTCATTCACTTGGTCTTATTACTTGACCACTTGCTCCTTACTAGAATATAAGCAATATGAAGGCAGAAAAAAAGTCTCCCTTATTCACCAGTCTATGCTCAACATCTAACATAATAGCTGGCATATGATTAGCATTCAAGAAATATTCTTTGAATGTATAAATAAATAAATAAATAAATAAATAAATAAATAAAAGGCATTTGTATCTAGAATGTCTATAAAAGTACTTGTCACATATTAGGAAGTCAGTAAAAGTGCATTTAATAGGTGAACAGAACCAAGCCAGCATGGCTCAGAGGTTGAGCATTGACTTATGAACCAGGAGGTTACCAGTGTGAATACCGGTAGGGCACATGCTCAGGTTGTGGGTTCAATCCTCAAGGTTGTGGGTTCAATCCTCAGTGTGGGGCATGAAGGAGGCAGCCAATCAACATTCTCTCTCATTATTGATGTTTCTATCTTTCTCTCTCCCTCTCTCTTCCTCTCTGAAGTAACTAAAAATTTGTTTTTAAAAAATAGATAAACAGATCAGTGAATTGAATAGATTCAGACTTAAGTAGAATTCAACAAGTGAATATAAGGGAAAGGATTGAATCGAAAGATGGACATTGAAGTGCCTTTTCAAATATTTATAGAACTAGTTAATATAGTGCATTATATGTGTATTCAAGTCCTTAGTGGATGGAAATAAATACTTATCTATCTTGAGTGTATACTTAAATGTGAAATAACTATATCATAGAGATGTATATTTTACCATTTAGTTAGTATTTGAAACAGTTTGTACAAATATATAGTCTCTCTACAAGTAAACAAAGCTTCAAATTGCTTCAAATAATCAGTTACTTTATTGTCAGTATTTGAAAAATTTTTAGAAATTCTGATGGACATTTAATAATATCTCATTATGGATTTAATACTTATTTTCTTCATGAGTAAATTAAAGACGAACACATTTTCATATGCTTATTGGCAATTTGAAGAACCTATTTTATGATGTACCATTTCAAGGTTTTTCCCCATTTTATTGGGGTTTTAATTGTTTTATTACTTGGTTATAGGATAAATATCCTATCTAATAAAAGAGTAATATGCAAATTATACCTCTGATCAAGCCATGCCCACCAGCAAATCAGGAGCAAATTATGAAAATAAAACCCAACCAAGATGGCTGCCACCACTGAGAGCAGGATGGAGGTTTGCGTTTCCCCGGCAACAGAGGAAGCCAGGCTTTCTGCCTGCCATTGCTGGTGTAGGCTTCCACTCAATGCTACAAAATTTCAATTATAAAAGTTACATAATCCGAAAAGAAGTGACGGGAGTCACAGAGCTGGAGAGAGAAGAGGATAGGGTTTCCAGGGCTATGGAAGAAGCCAAACTTCTGCAGCCCTAGCCTAGGCCACCACTCTAGGCTACAAAGTTTCAAACAGAAATGGCTGATGCCACGGAGTGAGCAGAAGGCTTTGCTCTGCTCTAGGCTACAAAGTTTCAATTGTAGAACATAAATTGATCCCAGATCCTAAAGCCTCTGCTTGGATCACTGGGGGATGTGGCCAGCCTGCAATCCACCATAGGCCCCTTTCCCAGGCCATCCCATACTCAAAGGGAACCCCCACTCTGATACAGGACACTCTTCAGGGAAAACCAGCCAGTCCCCACCCATCACCAGGCCTTTATCCTATCTAATAAAAGAGTAATAAGCAGATTGACCATCACCCTAACACACAAGAGGGCTGCCCCTATGTGGTCAAAGATCCTGCCCTTATGTGGACACAAGATGGTCACCACAAAACGGTCAGCAGGGGAGGGCCATTGAGAGGTTCCAGGCCTGAAGGAAGGGCAGTTGTGGGAACTCAGTTCAGCAAGGGAGGGCAGTTGGGAGGGTCCAGACCTCGGAGTGAGCAGAAGGCTTGGCTCTGCTCCAGGCTACAAAGTTTCAACTGTAGAACATAAAATAAATCCCAGCTACCAGGGCCTCTGCTTGGGTCAGTAGAAGGCATGGCCGGCCTGCAATCCACCACATGCCACTCGCCCAGGCTGTCCCATGCCCCAAGGGAACTCCAAACATGATCCACAACATCCCTCAGGGCAAACCAGGTGGCCCCCACCCATGCACCAGGCCTCTATCCTATCTAATAAAAGAGTAATATGCAGATTGACCATCACTCTAACACACAAGATGGCTGCCCTCATATGGTCAAAGGTCCTCCCCCCATGTGGACACTAGATGGCCAGCAGGGGAGGGCAGTTGGGAGGGAGCAGGCCTTCAAGGGAGGGTAGTTGGAGGTAATAAAGCCTCCAGGGGAGGGCAGTTAGGGGTGACCAGACCAGCAGAGGAGGGAAGTTGGGGGCAAACAGGCTGGCAGGGGAGCAGTTAGACATCAATTAGGCTGGCAGGGCAGTGGTTAGGGGGTTATCTGGGTGTCAGCAGAAGCAGTTAGGGGCAATCAGGGAGGCAGACAGGTGAGCAATTTGGAGCCAGTAGTCCTGGATTGTGAGAAGGATGTCTAACTGCCTGTTTAGGCCCAATTCCTCAAGGGGTCCGAGATTCGAGAGTGTGCAGGCTGGGCTGAGGGACACCACTGCATCCCCCCTCCCCCCATGCACGCATTTTGTATACTGGGCCTCTAGTATTCTGTATACCAGCCTTTGTTGAATATATTTGTTGTGAACATCTTTTTCCCAAATTTGGCTTTTGTTGGGACTCTCATAGTGTCTTAATAAGTCATTTGTTAATATATTTTTTTATTTTTTTAATCTTTATTGTTCAGTTTATTAATTACATTGTTTCCCCTTTTTATCCCCCTATAGCTCCCCTCCACCTTGTACCTATCCCACCCTCCACCCTGACCTCCCCTCCCCACTGTCCTCTCCCATTGTTGCAAGATTTTTGTCCAGTCTCTTGCTGCACTTCCCACAACCCTTTTCTCCCCAAGAATTGTCAGTCCATTCCCTCTCTATTTCCATGTCTCTGTTATATTCACCAGTTTATCCTGTTCGTCAGCCTATCAATTCACTTGATTTTTATATTCATTTGTTGATAGATGTGTATTTGTTGTTCATAATTTATATTTTTACCTTTTTCTTCTTCCTCTTCTTAAAGAATATCCTCCAGCATTTCATATAATGTTGGTTTAATGGTGATGAACTCCTTTAGCTTTTTCTTATCTGCGAAGAAATTCATCTGACCGTCAATTCTGAATGATAGCTTTGCTGGATAGAGTAATCTTGGTTGTAGATTCTTGCTGTTCATCACTTTGAATATTTCTTGCCACTCGCATCTGGCCTGCATCGTTTCTGTTGAGAAATCCGCTGACAATCGTATGGGTGCTCCCTTATAGGTAACCAACTGTTTCTCTCTTGCTGCTTTCATTATTCTCTCTTTGACTTTTGCTCTTGGCATTTTAATTATGATGTGCCTTGGTGTGGTCCTCTTAGGGTTCCTATATATTGGGGTTCGGTGCACTTCTTGGACTCCTAAGTCAATTTCTTTCACCAGGTGTGGGAAGTTTTCGGTCACTATTTCTTTGAATAGGTTTTCATTGTCTTGGTCTCTCTCTTTTTCTGGCACCCCTATAATTCGGATGTTGGTATGCTTGAGGTTGTCCCAGAGGCCCCTTACACTATCTTTACTTTTTTGGATTCTTTTGGTTTCTTGCTTTTTCAGCTGAGTGGATATTACCTCTTTGTATTTCAAATCTCTAACTTGGTTCTTGGGGTGCTCCAGAGCACTTTTAGGTCTTTCTATAATATTTTTTATTTCAGTCAGTGTATGCTTAATTTCTGGTTGGTCCTTTTTCATATCCTTGAGAGTCTCCTTTATATCCTTGAGGGTCTTGTTCATTTCCTTGTAGGACTCATTCATTTCCACGTTGGTCTTGATCATTTCCTTTGTGGTCTTGCTTATTTCCTTATAGACCTCGACCTTTTGTTGGAGCTTTTTGAAAAACCCTGTAACCGTGGTTTTGAATTCCATGTCCAGTCGTTTTTTTTCCTCCATTTCTTTCTCATCTGATTTCTTTCCATGTCGCTGCATGGTGGCTGCTTCCCTGAGTTTGTCGATTAGCTTTGTGTGGTAGACTTCCTACTAGGGACAGTGGCTCAGCCTCCCCAATTACCTGAGTTGGACATGGGCTGCACAGTCTTGCTGAAGTTAAGCTCAGTTAATCGTTGTTAGCACTTGGAGGGGTTGACCTCCAGGCCAATTGTCTATGAAGCTCAGCTGTGCTCAGGTTGGATGGGCGGAGTCTCCGGGCCAAGCAGACAGCGTTAGCTCTCTCCTATGCGGCCCCGGGGACTCTGTGCCAGGGGCAATGGCCGCCAGCACCTCTGAGAGAGAGCCGCTGCGGAGCTCCACCGGCGGCCGGGGAATTCAGACTCTCCCCAAATGAATCTGCATGTGCAATGTCTCACCCAGGGTCGTAAAACAAAGTAGTCTGACAGTTTTCTGAATGAGAGAGCAAGTCGCAGAGCGCTCTCTGCGCTGTCACGCAGCCGAGCTGTTCGCGCAAGCTGCCTTCTCCAGAAGCCGGGAGACCCGGCAGCACCCGAGCTTCGGCCTGCCCTCCCACTGTCCACTTTTCACCCCATATGATAGTGGGTTCTCTGGACTTCGCCCAGAGCTGGAGAATCAGTCCAGTGGGATGTCTTTGTCTCCCGGTTCGAGAAAACTGGGTGGTTTTCAGCCTCCCGCCCTCTCCAAGGCTCGCGCTCCAAACCTCTCTCCTTGAGAATCTTTCAACCCAGTCCACTGCCGCTCCTCCGAGTCACAGTGTCTTATCTTCACTTTTATTTGTGGAATTTTCACTCGGCGAGTTTTCTGGTGATTCTGGAAGGTGTTTGTTCTTTCGTTAAGTTGTAGTATTAAAATTGCTGAGTATGACGGCAAGATAGGTGTTTTACCTATGCCTCCATCTTGGTTCTCCCAATATTTTATTTTTATTACCTCTTTTTAAAGAAAATTTATTGTTGAGAATATTAGACATGTCCCCCCTTTTTATCCCATTGACCCCCTCCACCCTGCTCCTGCCCACCCCTATGTCTTCACAGCACTATTGTCTGTGCCCATGGGTTATGCACATATGCATGTAAATTCTTTAGATGCCTTTTCAGTTTGTTAATTGTTTCCTTTGCTGTGCAGAAACTTTTCAATTTTTTTTTATGTTTCCTGATAATTCATTTTACATTTCTTTTTTTAAATTATTTTTTATTGATTTTTTGCAGTATAATAGTAGTACATGTTTTCCTTTCCCCCTCCCCCTTATCCTCCCCCCAGCCTCCCCCACCCCCCAGCACATATCCCCAGCTTCCCCCCGCCCCGCCCCAGTGTCTTTCATTCATTGGTTATGTTCATATGCATGCATACAAGTCCTTCCGTTGATCTCCCCCCGCATCTGCCTCCCATCCACCCAAGCGTCCCCCTGTAGCTTGACAGCCTGTTCAAGGCCATCCTGCCTCTATATCAATCACTCTCCCCTGTTTCTTTTCTTCAAAAATATCTTGCCTCTGCATACTAGAAATAAATGTATAAGAACAAAAAGTGTTTCAGTCTCGGTTTCAATGTCCAACTTTTCTGAGTCCCAGTTTCAGTGTCAAATAATTCATTATGTGTATAAGTCAGCAATGGTATCCAGATGGTGGACATATCTTGTCAATGCATGATCCATCCTCTCTGGTTTGGTCCTGGGCTGCCTGCAGACATGGACAGCTGCTGACTGCTAGCATGGCAAGGTGTCGTCAGTGTCCCACATCTCTGGACCGTCCTCGTGACTGGAACAGATCCATCAGTTCCTCATCATCGCAGGAACCCACATGGTCTTGGAGTTGTTCTCTGAAAACACACAAACACATTCTCGACCAAAAGTTAACAAAGGGATCCTCTATGCAAAATAGACTTGGGATTCTTTTTAATTTTTGCCTAAATGATTTTCCTTTGGCTTATTTTGACACCATGTGTGTTTTTCCATGGGTGTCCTGCTATTGTTTTTACAAATGGAATTTACTTTACTGGAGTAAGAATTTTCTAGATGTATTTTACTTACTCGATATTTGTTTTTAGTCCCTTACATGATATTACCCCGCTGTCCCCTCCCCTTTTTTGATTAATGGGGACTTTTGGAAATTTTCTATTGCAGTCTTGATAATTTTAAATTTTAATTTTTGCACACAAAGTGACTGCTTTAGGTTCTTTGGATGTTAGGCAAATTTACAGTGAGATGAACTACTAATAGATTTTTCAGTTAATGTTTTAGGAAAAGCTTTTTGTCCAGTACACTATAATTTTCTTGAGTATTCTCGTATTTCACTTGGCCAATTTAAATTAATCTGAAAACTTGATTACTATTTTCCTGTCAATTTTAATACTCAAGCAGAAATCTTAGTTTACCCTGTGAATACTAGTGGAAAGGAATATTTGCAATTTTGAGTAGGTCCCGAGCATTCCTGGTAATAGACTGAATTTAGATATAGAGCAGCTATTGCTGGCCGAGTCTCTGTCTGCCGCCTGGGTCCCCGTATGAGTTGTGTGTAGGAGGCGAAGCAGCCGTGGGGGTAGGAGACCTCCCTTAGGAGAGTTGAGAATTCAAACCCCTGCAAGGTTTGTGGATGAGGGTCTGTGCCCCACCTCTGTTGACCTTTTAGTTCTCTCCTGTTGGCCCCTCTGCGACTGTGCCTGTCTTAGGTTGTTCCTTCCCTGAGGAATCTTACCCGTCTCTGGCTAACCAGCCATCCTCCGGGGCCAAACAGGGTGATGTGAGGTTCAGTTCTGTCTCCTTTGTAGTCTATGCCCCCCTGTGGCCTCCACGTCCAGTACCTGCCTTGGGGTCCCCTCGCCTGCTGGCGGGGTCCCGGTACTGATCACATATCTCGGGGGACCCAGGTTTCTTCTCCAGAGAGGGCCCAGCTCACACCATTGGTCGAGATACAGATCCATGGTGCCAGCTGCCCAAAGGCTTCAGCCACAGCTCGAACTGAAAACTCTGGCATCAGCTGTGTGTATTTGGATAGTAACAAGAAGGTCCCTCTTGGCAGAAAGGGCAAGAAGGGCCAATATAGAATGCTCGGATGCCTTCCCAGTGCCTTAATTCCTTCTGAAAGGGATTAATTTCTTTCCTATTCTTTTTTAAGTTGCTGCCCAACATTCAAAGAATTAGTTTGTAAGTTTATTTGGGATAATTGTATAATATGCTGTTGTCAAATATCAAATATTATAATGACATTGTAGAATAATATCATGTAAGGGTATTATGGTGTCATGGGAGGTTAAGCAAGGCCTAGCCTAGGGACTGGTCTCCATAGGATATGACAAGCTCTAGGCCATGTCAATTCAATGTCAGACTAGCTGCCATTTTTTTATAATTTTATATAAACTTTGTCAGGGATGTAAAAACACAAATCACTTACCTCAGTTCAAGAGTTCAAGTATATTGACTTTTCCACTTACTCTCACCACCTGCCACTTACCCTGAGGTTTGACATTCTGATGGACTTTTCTCAGTCTCTGGATCTATTCTTGTTCATCAGTCTATGTCATTGATTGTATTCCTCAAATGAGTGAGATCATGTGATATTTGTCTTTCTCTGCCTGGCTAATTTCACTTAGCATAATGCTCTCCAAATCCATCCATGTTGTTACAAATGGTAGGAGCTCCTTCTTTTTTTCTGCGGCGTAGTATTCCATTGTGTAAATGTACCATAGTTTTTTGATCCACTCATCTGCTGATGGGCACTTCGGCTGTTTCCAAATCTTAGCTATGGTAAATTGTGCTGCTATGAACATAGGGGTACATATATCCTTTCTAATTCGCCTTTCTAATTTCTTGGGGTATATTCCTAGAAGTGGGATCACTGGGTCGAATGGGAGCTCCATTTTTAGTTTTTTGAGGAATCTCCATACTGTTCTCCACAGTGGCTGTACTAGTCTACAATCCCACCAGCAGTGCACAAGAGTTCCTTTTTCTCCGCATCCTCGCCAGCACTTGTCGTTTGTTGATGTAAGCCATTCTGATAGGTGTGAGATGGTACCGCATAGTCGTTTTGATTTGCATCTCTCGGATAATTAGTGACTTTGAGCAAGTTTTCATGTGTCTCTGGGCCTTCCTTTTGTCTTCTTTCGTGAAGATTCTATTTAGGTCTGTTGCCCATTTTTTTATTGGATCATTTGTCCTCCTTTTATTGAGTTGGGTGAGTTGCCTGTAGATGCTTGAGATTAAACCTTTATCACTAATAACATTTGCAAATATGTTCTCCCATACAGTGGGTTTTCTTGTTGTTTTGTTGATGGTTTCTTTAGCTGTGCAAAAGCTTTTGATTTTGATGTAGTCCCATTTGTTTATTTTCACTTTAGCTTCCATTGCCCTCGGAGCAGTATCATCAAAGAAGTTCTTTTGGCATATGTCTGAGATTTTTCTTCCTGTAGATTCCTCTAATATTTTTATGGTTTCCTGTCTTACGTTTAAGTCCTGTATCCATTTTGAGTTTATTTTTGTGTATGGTGTAAGTTGGTGCTCTAGTTTCATTTTTTTGCATGTATCTGTCCAATTTTCCCAACACCATTTATTGAAGAGACTGTCTTGACTCCATTTTATGTTCCTGCCTCCTTTGTCAAATATTAATTGAGCATAGTGGTTTGGGTTGATATCAGGATTCTCTATTCTATTCCATTGATCTATATGTCTGTTCTTGTGCCAGTACCAGGCTGTTTTAAGAACAGTAGCCTTGTAATACAGCTTGAAATCTGGTATGGAAATCCCACCGACTTTGTGCTTCTTTCTCAGGATTGCTGTGGCTATTCGGGGCCTTTTTTTGTTCCAGATGAATTTTTGAAGAGTTCTTTCTAGGTCTGTGAAATATGCCATTGGTATTTTAATGGGGAGTGCATTAAATTTATAGATTGCTTTGGGTAGTATGGACATTTTAATTATGTTGATTCTCCCAATCCATGAACATGGAATGTTCTTCCATCTGTTTACATCTTCCTCTATCTCTTTTTTCAGTGTCCTGTAGTTTTCCACAAATAGATCTTTTACCTCCTTAGTAAAGTTTATTCCTAGGTATCTTAATTTTTTTGGTGTGATGGTAAATGGGATTGCTTTTTTAGTCTCTCTTTCTGTAAGTTCACTATTAGTGTATAGAAATGCCATAGATTTCTTGGCATTAATTTTGTAGCCTGCTACATTGCTGAACTCATTTATTAAGTCTACTAACTTTTTTTTGGAGTCTTTCGGGTTTTTTATGTACAATATCATGTCATCTGCAAATAAGGATAGCTTAACTTCTTCTTTTCCAATTTGGATGCCTTTTATTTCTTCTTCTTGTCTAATTGCAATGGCTAATACTTCCAGTACTATGTTGAACAGGAGTGGTGAAAGTGGGCAACCCTGTCTTGTTCCTGTTCTTAGGGGAAATGGTTGTAGTTTTTGCCCATTGAGTATGATGTATGCTGTGGGTTTATCATATATGGCTTTTATTATATTGAGGTATGATCCTTCTATTCCTACCTTATTGAGAGTTTTTATTAAGAAAGGATGTTGGATTTTGTCAAATGCTTTTTCTGCATCAATTGATATGACTATGTGATTTTTATCTCTCAATTTGTTTATGTGATGTATCACATTTATTGATTTCCGGATATTGTACCATCCTTGCATTCCTGGGATAAATCCTACTTGGTCGTGGTGTATGATCTTTCTGATGTACTGCTGGATCCGATTTGCTAGAATTTTATTGAGGATTTTGGCATCTATATTCATGAGGGATATTGGCCTATAATTCTCTTTCATTGTGTCATCTTTATCTGGTTTTGGTATTAGGGTGATGCTAGCTTCATAGAAGGAGTTTGGAAGTTTTCCATCCTCTTGAATTTTCTGGAATAGTCTGAGGAGTATAGGTTTTAGTTCTTCCTTGAATGTTCGGTAAAACTCCCCTGTGAAGCCGTCTGGCCCTGGGCTTTTGTTTGCTGGAAGCTTTATGATGACTGCTTCAATTTCTTCCACAGTTATTGGTCTATTGAGTTGTTTAGATTCTTCTTGATTGAGTTTTGGGAGGTTATATTTTTCTAGAAACATATCCATTTCCTCCAGGTTGTCCAGTTTGTTGGAGTAGAGTTGTTCATAGTATTTTTTAACAATCCTTTGTATTTCAATGGGATCTGTTGTTATTTCACCTCTTTCATTTCTGATTTTATTTATTAGGGTCCTCTCTCTTTGCTTCTTGGTGAGTCTGGCTAGAGGTTCATCAATCTTGTTTATCCTTTCAAAGAACCAGCTCTTGGTTTCGTTGATCTTCTGTATTGTTTCTTTGGTCTCTATGTCATTTATTTCTGCTCTGATCTTTACTATTTCCTTCCTTCTGCTTACACTGGGCTTTTCTTGTTGCTTTCTTTCTAACTCTTTGAGTTGTTGGGTTAGATAATTTATTGCCGCTGTTCCTAGTTTTTTGCAGTAGGATTGTAGAGCTATGAACTTCCCTCTCAGAACTGCTTTCACTGTGTCCCATAGATTTTGGATTGTTGTGCTATCATTGTCATTTGTTTTCATGATGTTTTCTATCTCTTCCTTAATCTCTCTAGTAACCCAGTCATAGTTTAATAGCATGCTGTTTAGTCTCCATGTGTTCGATTTCTTTGGATTGTTTCTATTGTAGTTGATTTCCAGCTTTATGCCACTGTGATCTGAGAATATACTTGATATGATTTCTATCTTCTTGACTTTGGAGAGACTTTGCCTATGACCTAATACATGGTCTATCTTTGAGAATGACCCATGGGCACTTGAAAAGAATGTATATTCTGTGGCTTTGGGGTGAAATGATCTGAAGATGTCAATTAATTCCATGTGGTCCAGTAAGTCGTTGAGAATTGATGTTTCTTTACTGATTTTTTGTTTAGAGGATCTGTCCAATGGTGATAATGGGGTATTAAAGTCTCCTACTATGATTGTATTGCTGTCTATCTCTCCCTTGATATCCTCTAGGAGTTTTTGTATATATTTGGGTGCTCCTGTATTGGGTGCATATATGTTTACAAGAGTTATTTCTTCTTGTTGAATTGCTCCCTTTAGTATTATGAAGTGGCCTTCTTTATCTCTTGTTATGTCCTTCACTTTGAGATCTAATTTGTCAGATATAAGTATGGCTACCCCAGCTTTTTTTTCATTTCCATTCGCCTGAATAACTTTTTTCCAACCTTTCATCCTCAGTCTGTGTGCGTCTTTTTTTCGGAGGTGGGTTTCTTGTAGACAGCAGATACATGGGTTGTGTTTTCTTATCCAGTCTATTACCCTATGTCTTTTGATTGGAGCATTTAATCCATTTAAATTTAAAGTTATTATTGATACGTGCTTATAAGTTGCCATTTTTGTTCTTTGCCCCTGTGATCCTTCTTCGCTTCCTATTTCTTTTTACAGCAGATCCTTTAGCATTTCTTGCATTGCTGGTTTGGTGGTGACGAATTCCCTTAGTCCTTTTTTATCTGTGAAGCTCCTGATTTGACCTTCAATTTTGATTGAGAGCCTTGCTGGGTACAGTATTCTAGGATTCAGACCCTTCCTTTGCATAACGTTGTAGATTTCATTCCACTGCCTTCTGGCCTGATAGGTTTCTGTTGAGAGATCACTTGTTAGTCTGATGGGTGTTCCTTTGTAGGTGACTTTTTGTCTCTCTCTGGCAGCTTTTAAGATTCTTACTTTGTCATTGGTGTTTGCCAATTTAATTATAATGTGCCTTGGCGTAGGTCTTTTGGGGTTTATTTTGCTTGGGACTCTGTGAGCTTCTTGGATTTGTGTGTGTTTTTCCTTTCCTATACCAGGAAAGTTTTCTGTCATTATTTCTTCCAACAGGTTTTCTATTCCTTGCTCAGTTTCCTGTCCTTCTGGAAGCCCAATTATACGGATGTTGTTTTGTTTCATGTTGTCCCAAAGTTCTCTTAAGCTCTCCTCCTGCTTTTTAATTTTTTTTTCTAGTAGCTGCTCTACTTGGTTATTTTTTCCTACCTGGTCTTCTAGCTCACTGATGCGATCCTCTGCTTCTTCTAGTCTACTCTTAATACTTTCTATTGAGTTCTTTACTTCAGCAATGTCACTTTTCATTTCTTCTTGGCTCTTCATCATGTCTTCCTGGGTCTTCCTCATTTCCTCTTGGTTCTTACTCATATTTTCAAATTTGTTTTCCATTCTTTTCAGCCACCTTATGACCATTTCTCTGAATTCTTTCTCTGACAGGTTGTTAACTTCCATTTCGTTTACCTCCTTTTCTGGTGAGCCTTGCTTTTCTTTCATATGTGGGCTATTTCTTTGTCTTCCCATGGTCTCTCTTCTCTGTGTATGTGGTTATGTAGTTCTCACTCTCCTTTCCGAGCTGGAGTTTTGCTCTCCCTGGGCTCTGCGCGCCTCCACACCTGGGCGCCGGTGCTCCGGGAGCCCCAGTGGTGTAGCCGGTACCTTGTACGGCAGCTGTATCAGAAACTTTTCAATTTGATGTAGTTCCAATGGTTTTTTAAACAAATTCTTTATTGTTTTTTTATAAATTCTTTATTTTATTTTATTATTATTATTTTTTTACAAATTCTTTATTGTTTAAAGTATTACATATGTCTCCTTTTCCCCCCATTGACCTCTCCCCAGGGGCTCCCAGCCCCCAGCACATGCCCTCATCCCCTACAGTCTGTGACTGTGGGCTATGCTTATATGCATGCATACAAGTCCTTTAGTTGATTTCTTACCCTACCTCCCAATTGTTTATTTTGTTTCTTTTGCTTTTGGTGTCATATACAAAAAACTCATTGCCAAAACAGATTTCCAGGAGCCTTTTCCTTATGCTTCTTCTACGAGCTTTACAGTTTTAGGTGTTAAATTTAGGTTTTCAATCATTCTAAGTTAGTGTTTGTATAGAGTATAAGATAAAGGTCCAATTTCCTTTTATTTCATGATGTTATCCAGTTTTCTCAGCACCATTTATTGAAGTGACTATCCTTTCTCTATTGTGTTTTCTTGGCACATTTGTCAAAGATTAGTTGACTGTATATACATGGTATGTATTCCTGGGCTCCCTATCTTCTTTCATTGTTCTATGTATCTGTTTTATGGCAGTATCATTTTTTTTCAGATGGATTATCTTTGTTTTTATCAATGTTGATTACTAGGAAAAATATCCAAATAAGGTTGATGTTTCACTCAATAAATGTGTTCATTCTATAACATGTTAGGATATTATCCTTTATTATTGACTATATTTACTTAACTAAAGTTCAACATCTTTCTTACTTAAATTTTTAAGGGATTTTTAAAAATGTTATCTTTATTGGTGAATTTATTACAGCTGTCACCTTGAATTAAAATCTTTAAAATGTCCATACAACCCACAGCAATCTATAGGTTCAATGTAATCCCTATTAAAATACCAATAGGTGGGAAGAGATTAACCAAATAATTTATATGCATATACTAATAACCCATGGACACAAACAATAGTGTGGTAAAGACCAGGGGCAGGGGCAGGATGTGAGTGTGCATTACAAGGGGTCAATGTGGGAAAAAATTACCATACTGTTTTGATTACTATAGTTTTGTAATATAGTATGAAATCAGGAGTCATAATGCCATCAGCTTTGTTCTTCTTCTTTTTTTTATCCTTATCCAAGGATATGTTTATTAATTTTTTTTAGAGAGAGAGAAACATTGATGTGAGAAACATCGATTGGTTGCCTCCTAAATGTGCTCTTACTAGAGATTGAGCTCACAACCTTTTAGTGCATGGCATGATCCTCTGACCTACTCTGCTACCTGGCTAGGGCTGTTCTTCGTTTTAAAGACTGCTTTGTCTATTTTGGACTTTTGTGGTTCCATAATAATTTAGAATTGTTTTTCTATTTCTGTAAAAAATGCTATTGGAATTGTGATAGAGAGTGCATTGAATCCATTCAAAGCTTTGGATAGTATGAATATTTTAACAATTTTAATTCTTCCAATCCATAAACATGGGCTATATTTCCATTCATTTGTATCTTCTTGGATTTGTTTGGTCAAAGTCCTACAGTTTTAAGTAGGACTTTCTGCCTCTTAAGTTAAATTTATTCTTAAGTATTTTGTTCTTTTAGATGCAATTGTAAATGAGATTTTCTTCTTTAGTTTGTTTCTAGATAGTGTGTTGTTAGTGTATAGAAGTGTAACTGGTTTTTGTATGTTGACACTGTATCATGAAACTTAATGAATTGATTTATTAGTTCTAATTATTTTTGGTTGAATTGTTTTGTTTAGAATTTTCTATATATAAGATAATCTGATTCACAATCAAAAACAATTTTGCCTCTTCCTTTCTGATTTGGATATCTTTTGTTTCTTTCTCTTGCCTCATTGCTCTGGCTATAACTTCCAATACTATGTTGAATTAATGCGGTGAAAGTGATCACTCTTAACTTGTCCCTGACCTTTAAAAAAAGCTTTCAGCTTTTCAGCATTGAATATGATGTTAGCTGTGAGCTTATAATACATACATTTCTTTTGTTGAGATATTTTTTTCTGTAGCTAAATTGTTGAGTTATTATCATGAAAAATGTTGAATTTTGTAGTTTTCTATCTAGTGAGATGATTATATGATTCTTATCTTTCATTATATTAGTGTAGTATATCATCTTTGTTGATTAGTATATGTTGAATCATACCTGCATTCCTAGAATAAATCCCACATAACCATGATATATGATAGTTTTCATGATGTTAAATTTGTTTTTGTATTATTTTCTTAAAATTTTTGCATCTATTTTCAAACATAATTATTGGCATGTAATTTTCATTTTTTGCTGTGTCCTTAACTGTCTTTATAGGAGGATATTACTGACTTCTTCAAATTATTTTGAAAGTGTTCTCTTCATTAAATTTTCTTTTCTTGTAAAGTCATTTTTTTAATAATAAACTTAAATCAGCACATTTTATTATGTATCATTTAGTAAAGATTATATTTTATATGGGCATTCCCTTAATCAGCCTCAAACCTTTTTTTGGCTAGGCCCTTTGCTTTTCCACATACATTTGTTAACCAGTTTTTTAAAATTTCCACCAAAAAATATCCCTGGGTTTTTATTTGGATTGTGACACAGAAAGAGATCAACTTGGGAAGAAGTAAAAACCTAAAAATACTGAGTATTAATTAACATGGAAAAGGTTAGTTTCTCTTTTTTTTCTGGTTTTCTCTTATCTATCTTTATATTATTAATATTAGCATAGAGATTTTTGCCCATATCTATTTAGGTTTCTTTTGGGGATTTGATTTTTTTAATGCTACTATAAAAATTAATTTTAAAATTTTATTTTTCTGTTTTTGGCTTTAGGCATACAGAAATATAATTAAATTGTATATTGACTGTTTACCAACAACTTTACTTGATTTATTTATTAATTTTTATTATATATACAGATAAACTAATATTATCTATGAATAAAAACTCTTTTATTCTTTTCATTTTAATCTTACTGATCTGGTGATAAATTTCAGTACAATGTTGAAAAGAAGCGGTTATGGTGGAAAAATTTTTAAATCTCTTTAAATTGTTCTTTATCACTTTCAAAGTTCCTTCTTAGATCATTTTTCTTCAGCCTACAAAACTGCATCTGCTATTATGTACTGCAGTTGTTCTCATCACAATATTTCAGCCTTTTTGAAATGTCTTTATTTTGCCTTTATTTTTTTGAGGGACATTTTACATTGATAAAGCATTGTAGGTTAAAATTTTAAGAAAATATTTCAGCATTTTAAATATACCATTACATTGAAACAGGAATTTAGGGGTATATAGACAGGCTTAGGGAATTTTTAAAATTGGGGTCCATAGAAAAACACTGGCTACAGATTGGGAGAAGGTACATCTCCATAACACAAGGAAGCCAGGTCCAGTTGCATTTACATAAGACAAGGGAGCAGGAAGTAGCCAAAAAGGTCTTTATTTAAAAAATAAAGAAGGAATAGGAGGACAATGAGGGAGGAGGGCCTCAGGAGTCACTATAGTAACCATTCAAAAGGAAATATTGACCAATCAGGACACAGGGAGTTGCAGCCTTTATAAATAATGGAAACATGAAAGTAGGTGTGACTCTTTCCTCCTCCCCATGTGGGAGTCTATACTTATTCAGTAAATTTCCACCTTTGCTATAAGACCTTTAGTCCCTGGATTTATTCTTAGACTCTGGTGGACAAGAATCTGGGTTCCAGTCCAAAAATTCCGTTTCACCATTGTCTTCTAACTATGGTTTTTGTTCAAAGATCCATCTTCCATCCTATTATTGCTTCTTTGTAGGTAATAGTTCTTTGTCATGGTTTCGTTTACTATTATCACTTTGTGATTTTCAGCTTAAAATCGGAGTGAGTTCTTATGATTCATCTTTCTTTATTTAGTCCACTAAGTTTCTGGAATCTCTGTGTTGATCTCTTTAATTAGTTTGGCAAATCTGCAGCCACGGTGTCTCCAAATGTTGCTTCTGGCCCATTCTTTTGTCCATTTTGGCACTCTAATACAATGCACATTTTGCCATTTGACTGTGTCCCACATATCTCTTATGCTCTGTTCTGTCCTTTTTATTTGTTTTTCTTTATATTCTTAAATTGGAAAATATTCTATTTACATTTCTTTGAGATAAATAATTTTATTTTAGAAGAAAGAAGATGGCTGACAGGAAGGCAGACTGCAAGATAGTGTGTGTGTGAGAAAACAAAGGGAGAGTGAGTGGTCACAAGGGAAGTGTTTGTTGATGAGTTGAGGGACAGTAATAGACTGCTGAATGAGGCTCCCTAACTAGGCAGCCCCCACTGCTACTGGGTTCCCTTCTGGAGCAACCAGATTGGAGACAGAAACCATACCATCTTGAAGGGAAAAGTGGATGTTATCGGAAGCCTGAAAATCTATAACTATGGGGCCCATCGAACAGTTGTGAACCCGAGAACATTGTTCCCTGAGTGGTGCAAGCACACGGATTCAGAGGAGTTCTACACTCCACCATGGAAAGGTCAGATTTCACCTCAGATAAGATGAGGTCTGATGTCTCAGCAGGAGAGAGAAATGGGCACATGGTGGGAGATGGTGAACTGAGGAAGTTTGTGCCTAGGAAATTCCATGGCTGTTGGGGCTGGTATGATCCATGAATGTGGAAGGGGTTCTGCAGAGCTGCTAATAGAAGGGAACTGTAAAAAGCAACCCATTTTGATCTGGACACAAAAGGAAAGCCTAAAAATTTTTAAAGTGTGCCAGCTACTTAGACTCAAGAAGAAAAAAATGACTGCACAGACTTGTGCATAGCCCTGGAGTTTGCACACTTATTCTGGCTCTTTTCTTTTGTTCTTTTCCTCTTTAAATCCTTGCTTCTGATTACTCAGCCCAATACATAGGATCACTCTAAGAGACTGCTTCTGATTACTAAGCCCAATTGTAGTAGCTCTAAGAGACTGCAGGGGAAAGTTGTTTTTCTGGAACCTGGGGATCAGAGTGGGGAATAACCATCAGAGAACCCACTCCACCAAAAACGGTATTAAGTGCCACAGGGAAAACAAATCCAAACACTAGCTAAAGAGGACCTATAGACCTGGAGGGCAATTTGGAAACATTGCCACTCCAGGGTTGAATCACAAATTGACTCTTGTGTAAAAACAAATAAAGGAAAATATGAAATAGAGATGTACTGCCTGCTTAAAAATCAGGACTGACTTACAACACTGAGGAGCAGCAGAATGCAGGGAACTTCAAAACTGTCCTGACTAAGAAATGGGCATACCAAACAGAACACTAGACGAAGTAAATGACCTTTACTACTGCATATTTTTATTTTCATCATTTACTTAAGAAACTAATTTTTTTCCTCACTTGATTTTACCTTTTAAATTATTACATTTTTATTTCCAATCAATATTATTACTACTACTTTATTACCTTATTTTTCTTAAAAAATGTCATTTTATTTTATCTTGATTTTATTTGGTGATTAGTGTTCTACATTCTATTTTCATCTTTCCTGTAGTATCATTTTACTCTGTCTCAACTTTATCTTTATACCAACACTCTCTTCCTCACTTTCCCCCTTTTGTTGTCCTATTTCTCTTACCCTATTTCTGCTTTAGATTTTCTCCATTCCTTGTTTTTCCCCCATTAAAATTTTGCCCTAATATATATCTAATTTCTAATCCCCTCCTCCAAGTCCATACATACCTCTCTTCTCTTCACTATCCAAAAATCTTTTTTCTCTCTCTGTCCGTTTGTTGTTGTTTGCTTGATAGTTGATTATATCAATTTTTTATGCTTTCTTGTGAGATTGGTTTTCTTTTTCTTTTTGTTTGTTTGCATTTTGCTTGTTTTCCCTTGCCTTGTTTGATATTAGTTGTTATTTGTAGTTTGTTTTGCATTCATCTCTAGGTATTTATTGCTTGCATTTGTTGGGAATAGTATCTGTTCTATTGGAGTTTCTACCCATACAAATAGTTTTTTTCTCCTGTTCTTTTTAAATCTTTTTCTTTTCTCTCTTACTTTTTTTCCTTTTCCAATTTCATTTTTGAACTCATTATTTTTCTTTTTTCTCCTCCTCTCTTTCTTATTTCCTAATTCTCCACAAGCAAACAAGGCTGATGAACCTCTAGCCAGGCTCACCAAGAAGCAAAGAGACAGAACCCAAATAAACAAAATCAGAAATGAAAGAGGAGAAATAACAACAGACCCCACCAAAATACAAAGGATTGTTTAAAAATACCATGAACAAGTCTATTTCAACAAACTGGACAACCTAGAGGAAATGGCCATATTCCTAGAAAAATACAACATCTCAAAACTAAATCAGCAAGAATCTGAACATATCAATATTCAAATAACTATGGAAGAAATTGAAGCCGTCATCAAAAAGCTTCCAGCAAGCAAAAACCCGGGGCCAGACAGCTTCACATGGGAGTTTCACCAAACATTTCAAGGAAGAACTAAAACCTATCCTCCTCAAAATATTCCAAAAAATTCAAGAAGAAGGAACACTTCCAAGCTCCTTCTATGAAGCCAGCATCACCCTAATACCAAAACCAGATAGAGACAACACAATGAAAGAGAATTAAACAGGTCAATATCTCTCATGAACATGGATGCCAAAATCATCAACAAAATTCAGCTGTGCATCAGAAAGATCATACACCATGACCAAGTAGGATTTATCCCAGGGATGGAAGGATGGTATAATATTTATAAATCAATAAACATGATATATCACATAAACAAATTGAGAGAGAAAAATTACATAGTTATATCAATTGATGAAGAAAAAGCATTTGACAAAAATCCAACACCCTTTCTTGATAAAAACTCTCAGCACAGTGGGAATAGAAGGATCATACCTCAATATAATGAAAGCCATATACTACAAACCCACAGCCAACATCATACTCAATGGGCAAAAACTAAAATCATTTCCCCTAAGAACATGAACAAGATAGGGATGCCCACATTTACCACTCCTGTTTGACATAGTACTGGAAGTATTAACTATTGCAATTAGACAAGAAGAAGAATTAAAAGGCATCTAAACTGGAAAAGAAGAAGTAAAGCTGTCCGTATTTGCAGATGAAATGATATTGTACATAAAAAATCCAAAAGTTTCCATTAAAAAACTATGAGACTTAACAAGTGAATTCAGCAATGTAGCAAGATACAACATTCATGCCAAGTAATCTATGGCATTTCTATACACCAATAGTGAACTTACTGAAAGAGAGACTAAAAAAAGCAATTCCATTTACCATCACACCAAAAAAATTAAGATACCTAGGAATAAACTTAACTAAGGAGGTAAAAGGCCTATATGTGAAAAACTACAGGACATGGTAAAAAAGGATAGAGGAAGATGTAAACAGGTGGAAGAACATACCATGTTGAAGGATTGATAGAATCAACATCATTAAAATGTCCATACTATCCAAAACAATCTATAGATTCAATGCAATCCCCATTAAAATACCAACGGCATATTTCACAAACCTAGAAATAACTCTCCAAAAATTCATCTGGAATAACAAAAGACCCCCAATAGTCACAGCAATCCTGAGAAAGAAGAATAAAGTAGGTGAGGTTTCAATACCAGATTTCAAGCTATATTACAAAGCCACTGTACTCAAAACAGCCTGGTACTGGCATAAGAACAGACATATAGACCAATGGAATAGAATAGAGAACCCAGATATCAACCCAAACCACTATGCTCAATTAATATTTGACAAAGGAGGCATGAACATACAATGGAGTCAAAATAGTCTCTTCAATAAATGGTATTGGGAAAATTGGACAGATACATGCAAAAAAATGAAACTAGACCATCAACTGTACCATACACAAAAATAAACTCAAAATGGATACAGGACTTAAACATAAAGTGGACAACCATAAAAATACTAGAAGAATCCACAGGCAGAGAAATCTCAGACATATGCTAAAGCAGTTTCTTCATCGATATCGCTCCTAGAGCAACGGAAACTAAAGAGAAAATAAACAAATGGTACTACATTAAAATAAAAAGCTTTTGCACAGCAAAATAAACCATCAACAAACAACAAGAAAGCCCACTGCTGGGAGAACATATTTGTAAATGTTATCACTGATAAAGGTATAATCTCCAACACCTACAGGGAACTTATACAACTTAATAAAAGTAAGATAAATGATCCAATAAAAAATTGACAATGGACCTAAATAGAATATTTTCAAAAGAAAACAGAAGGAAGGCCAAGAGATATATGAAAACATGCTCAGTGTCACTAATTAGCCAAGTGATGCTAATCACAATGATAATGCAGTACCAATTCACACCTGTCAGAATGGCAATGATCACCAAATCAACAAACAAGTGCTGGTGAGAATGGGGAGAGAAAGGAACCCTTATGCACTCTTGGTAGAAATGTAGACTGGTGTAGCCACTGTGGAGAACAGTATGGAGTTTCCTCAAAAAACTAAAACTGGTACTGCCATTTGACTCAGTAATCCCACTTCTAGGAATATATCCCAACAAACTAGAAACACCAATCAGAAAGGATATACTCACCCCTATGTTCATAGCAGCACAATTCACCATAGTTAAGATCTGGAAACAACCTAATTGCCCATCAGCAGATGAGTGGATTAGAAAACTATCATACATCTACACAATGAAATACTACGCTGGTATAAAAAAGAAGGAACTTTTACCATTTGCAGCAGCATAGATAGACCTGGAGAGCAGTATGTTACGTAAAATAAGTCACGCAATGAAAGAAAAATACCACATGATCTCACTCATTTATGGAATGGAAAATAAAGAACATTATAACCTGATGAATAAAAAAATAGATACAGTGTCAGTGAAACATCGAACAGACTTTCAAATTATAGCAGGAAGGCAGGGGAGTGTTGGGAAGGGTGGGAAAGAGATCAACCAAAGGATTTGCATGCATGCATATAAACACACCAATGGACATAAGACACTGGAGGGGTGGGATGAGGGCATGCAACAGGGGCTAGGAGCACCTTTGGAAAGGTCAATTGGGAAAAAAAGGAGATATATGTACTACTATATGCAATATTTTAAACAATAAAAACAAAGAAAAAAGATAATTTCATTTTAATCTATAGTAGTCCCCCTAACATGCAGATGATACTTTCCAAGACCCCCAGTGGGTACTTTAAACAGTTGATAGTACCATATTCTTTATGTACTGTTTATATATATATATATATATATATATATATATATATATATATATATACACACACACACACACACACACACACACACACACACACACACACACACACTAGAGGCCCAGTGCTTGAATTCATGTATGGGTGGGGTATGTCCGGTCCAACCCCAATCAGGTGGATTAGGGCTGGGCCTGATGGAGGAGGAGATGGCAGGAGGTTGGCCGGAGCTTGGCCTGCTAACCAGCCCTGATCGGGGATTAGGGCCAGCTTGACTGGGGGGAGGGGCCATGGGTAATTGGCTAGTGGGCTCCACCCCCAATTGGGTTTGGGTGCCGATTGGGGACAGGGCCGGCTATAGAGAGGTGTGTGGGGGACCCATTGGGGCTGGAGCTAGCTGGGGGGAGGGGTTGCAGACCATCAAATTGGTGGGGGCTGATCGGAGGTGAGGCTGGCTGTTGGGAGGGGCTGTGGGCAGTGGTCCACCTGGCCCCTCCCCTAAATGCATGAGTGATGGCTGATCAGGGACCAGTAGCTTGGGGGGGGGAGGGCCACAGGTGGTTGGTGAGCTGGCCCTGCCCCAATTTTTGTGGAGGGCTGATGGGGGCGGTGCAAGTCGGGGGAAGGGTCTGTGGACAGTTGATCAGCCAGCCCTGCCCCTGATTGGGGTGGAGGGGCCAATCTAGGGTGAGGCTAGGTGGGGGGAAAGGCTGCAGGAGTTTGGCCAAATGGCCCCATCCCCTATTGGGGTGGGTAAGGTGTTCAGGTTTGGGGCCATCCAGGGGTGAAAGGCTGCAGGCCGATCAGGGTGGGGCAGGCCATCTGGGGTGAGGGGCCTTGGAAGGTGAGCCTGCTGGCCCCACCCCTTGATCTGGCTGGTTCATTGGATGCAGTGGTGGTCATAGCAACCAGTCATTCTGGTTGTTTCAGCATTCTTCTCACTGGCTTTTTATATAGAGAGTTGTACATTTTTTTCACTCTAAGGAAGCACTTTATTTTGTTTTAGCACATCTGAATTTCCAGCATCACTCTAATGTACTTGGGGGCCATTATTAAATAAAATAAAGGTTATTTGAATATAAGTACTATGATACTTAAACAATTGATCTGATGCAATGGCTAACAAGTGACTAATATACAGGTGGCATAAGACAGTGTGAGTACACTGGACAAAATGATGTTTCATGTTCCAGGCAGAACAGAACAGGACAGTGAGAAATTTCCTCTTGATATACAGAATGATACAAACTTGAAACTTAGGAATTGTTTATTTCTGGAATTTTCCATTTAACTTTTATACTGCATTTGACTGTGGATAACTAGACCACCAAAAACAAAAGCATGGATTAATGGGACTACTCAATATTTCTTGTCTGCTAAGTTCATCTGAGTTTTTAATGACCAATATTGTTTTAAATTCTAAAATGTCTACTTGATATTTTAAATTCCAGTATCTAATAATAATAATGTTCATATTTTTATACATTTTCTTAAACTTTCCTCTATTCTCTTTAACTTAAGAATAATTACTTTATAGTTCTTATCTGTTAACTTCAATGTTTGGATTAACTTGGGCTTTTAAAATTTTATTTTCCACTCTTTCTCCTATTTATTTCATTTTTCCTGCACCCATAATTATATCTTTTGTTATATGCTTGTCAGTATGTATAAAAGAATTGTAGAGCCTGGGGGCCTCCAAGAGGGTTCATTCTTTCATTTGTTAAGCTAGAAAGCTCAGATGCAGATCCTGTCATTGATATCAAGGACTGAGCTGGGTAAGGGCTGGATTGCAACTTTAATTAAACTCAACCCATCACAGGTTTCTATCACCTCAATGGTGATATCTGACAATATGTCTTTGCAAGAGTCTACTTCCAACAGGACTCTGTCTTTCAAGCATTTCAAGACTATATGATATTACTCTCATTTTTTAAGTGGCATTTTGCATCCAGCCTCATGTGCTATTGTACTAAAAAGAAATCTCAGTGGGAAGGATGAATATTTTCAGATTTTGTCCTTCTGTTATTTTACTTTTTTATGCTAGCTCTTACAACTACCCCAAGTGCTGGGTTTTCTTCCTCCCAGGACAATAATTATGTCTAGGACAAGTAGACATAAGCCCTAGACTTAGCTCACCTAGTAATCATGCCATGGTATTTGAATTAAGACCTGTCCCTTTCCTCCCCCATGTAAATGCTGTAAGAGGAAAATATTACCATAAAAACACAGGGCTTCCTCTTCCTTTTATTTCCAGTCAGAGGGCTACCTTCCCAAGAAGGGTAAGAAGTCAGTTTTTCACATCTTCTTCCCACACATGTTGCTGATGCTGAGTATTGAGAGATGAGAACTCCCTTCTTTTTTAAAAAAATAAAAATCTTAATTTTTTGATTGATGAGAGAGAGACATTCGTTGTTCCACTAATTTATGCATTCATTGGTTGTTTCTTGCATATGACCTGACTAGAGATCAAATCTATAACCTTGGCATATCAGGATGATGCTCTAACGAACTGAGATACCAGACCAGGGCAGGAACTCTCTTCTTTTACCCAGTCCCCATTTATGCATTGGAAGATCAACAACAACACTGGAACACTAAGATCCAGATTGTCCTTGACTCATTCCTGCTACTGCTACTAGCAAACTAGTGCTCCTAATTTGGGGATTGTCACTGAGAGAAAAGAGTGCAGTGTCCCCAAAGGCATCTCCACAGCCAACCAAGAGATTTTGTCTGAGGAAGCAGAAAGCCATAAAGGATAGAGCTCCTATATTTTCCTAAAGGAAATGACTTCATTTGCAACAGTGTGGAGAAACCCGAGGGACATTATCAAAAACAGTGGTGGTTATAGTAAAAGGTAATTGGGAGGAGATTGGCAGATGCATGTAGGCTAAACTATAGGCTAACTAGGATTGCAGGAGTAAACTAGGGAGACAGCTGACAAGAGTCCTCCTGGGGTCTGAACATCTCAAACAGGACTTCCAAAATTATCACTTCAAAAGAGAATGAACTTGAATAGATGGGCCTGCAGCAACAATTTATAACCCGTTGTATTGTTGAAAACAACAGTGATATCAGCCAGCCTTTAGACCCAAGAATGGTCATGGAAAGATAGCCCTAGAAAAACCACTGTCATTCAGCATGACTACACACAACCTAATATTAAGGAACAACACTATTACCTTCACACTGAAGCAAAATTGGCTTCACAAAAATAGTTTATTCATGTTAAAAAAAAACCCAACCACAATCAAGCAAACAATTATTTTTTCAAAAGGCCTATGGAACTGCATCCAGCATGGCCAGGGGTGAACCTGAAGAGGGATGGTGAAGGATTAAAGAAAACATACAGAAAACTGAACCTAGAGAGAAAAAATGGCAGTGGAACAGACGGACGCGTTCTGAATCTTGTCCCAGGGAAGATGGAGGGAGCAGCTGAGGGTCACGTGGTGAGTGTTTGTTGGTGAGTTGGGGGACAGCTGTGCTCCAAGAGAAGGTAGGGGACTACTGGACTGGCCTCCCCTGACTGAGCAGCCTTGGTGGTGCTGGGTTCTCTTGCAGAGCTGCCGGCTCGGAGGAGAACCACACCATCTTGAAGGGGAAGGGCCTGAAAATATACAGTTGCAGTACCCACTGGATGGCTGAGGCCACAAGAACACCGGTGCCCAGTTGGCACAGACGTGTGGATTCGAAGGAGCTCTGTGTTCCAGCACAGAAAGGTCAGATTTCCCCTGGGGTTACTTTGGGCACGAGACCAAGGGAGCTGGCAGAGCTGGGAGATCTGCACCTGAAAAAAAATCTGTGGCTGTTGGAGCTGGTGGCAGAGGGGATTCCTAGAAAGCAAGTCATTTAGACCTGACAGAGGAGAGAAGCCCAAAAATTTTGGGAGGGTCCTGGCTGCTAAACTCAAGGGGAAAGGGGGATTTGTGCAGACATATTTGCGGAACCTGAGTTCGCGCACTTGCATTTTTCCTCTCCTAATCAGAGCTTCTGAGTGCAAAACCAGAATTGTGGGATCCCCTGGTGGGAGATAACCTGGGAGACCACAGGGGAGAGCTGTTTTTCTGGAGCCTGGGGATAAGAGTAGGCAGTCACCATTAGAGAGACAGCTCTGGGGCAGCCCAAACCCACAAATCAGTATTGAATACCACAGGGATAGCGGGATTTTAGTTCAGGCTAGAGAGGACCAATAGACCCAGAGGTCAAGCTAGAAACACTGCCACCCAGGGGCTGAATCACAAATTGACTCTTGTGTAACACAAATTAAGGAATTAATTTTATTTTCTCTTTATTCTACTTTGGTATTGGTTTTCTACAGTCTATTTTCACTTACCCTTTAGTATAACTGCACCTTTATGCCACCACTCTCTTGCTAACCCTTCCCTATTTAGTGCCTTGTTTCCCTTACACATTACCCATTTCGAATTTACCTTATTCTTTCTTTTTACCCCCTGTGAAAATTTCATCCCACTTATATATCTAATCTCCAACCACCTACTCCAAGTCCATACATACCTGTTGCTTCTCTGACATCACTATCCTAAATTGTTTTTCTTTCTGTCTGGTTGTTGTTGTTTACCTGACTGTTGATAATACCGCTTTTTTATGCAGGTTTGTGAGATTGGTTTGCTTATTATTTTCTTTTGGATTTTTTTTGTTGTTTTTTTTTTGTGTTGTTTTTTGTTTTGTTGTTCTCCTTTGCATTGTTTTTTGATAGATATTTGCTTCTTTGTTTGTTTTTTTAAATATATTTTATTGATTTTTTACAGAGTGGAAGGGAGAGGGATAGAAAGTCAGAAACATCAATGAGAGAGAAACATCGATCAGCTGCCTCTTGCACGCCCCCTACTGAGGATGTGCCCATAGCCCAGGTACATGCCCTTGACCGGAATCAAACCTGGGACCCTTCAGTCTGCAGTCCGACACTCTATCCACTGAGCCAAACCGGTCTCGTCGATATTTGCTTCTTTGTTCCCTCACCTCCATTGATGTTAGTTGTTGTATGTAGTTTGTATCAATCTCCAGATACTTGTTGCTGGCTTTTGTTTGGATTAGTGGCTGTCCTATAGGAGTTTTCACACCACATTTCTAGTTTATTCCCCTTTTCTTTTCTTTTTTTTTTTTTTTACTTATTCCCATTTCCCAATTTCATTTTGGCATTCTTTTCTTGTGTGTGTGTGTGTGTGTGTGTCTGTTTTCTCTTTTTTCTTTCTCTGGCGATCACCTTTATTTGGAATTACCAATACTGTGAATAGATTCCTGTTCAGTGCCTTGTATGTTGCACCTGGTTGTGCTCTATTTTGAGCCTTTAAATCAACGCAGGAGAGTGAGAACTACATAAACAGACACACAAAAAAGAGGGACCATGGGGAGACTAAGAAACAGCCCGTAAATGAAAGAAAAACAAGCCTCACCAGAAAAAGAGGTAAACGTAATGGGAACAAGCAACCTGTCAGAGAAAGAATTAGGAGAAATGGTCATAAGGTAGTTAAAGAGAATGGAAGACAAATTTGACATTGTGAGCAAGAATCAAGAGGAATTGAAGAAGAACCAAAAAGAAATGAGGAAGACCCAAGAACAAATGAAGAAGCGCCAAGAAGAAATGAAAAGTGACAGCGTCGAGCCGAAGCCGGTTTGGCTCAGTGGATAGAGCGTTGGCCTGTGGACTGAAGGGTCCCGGGTTCGATTCCGGTCAAGGGCATGTACCGTGGCTGTGGGCACATCCCCAGCTGGAGGTGTGCAAGAGGCAGCTGATCGATGTTTCTCTCTCATCGATGTTTCTGACTTTCTATCCCTCTCTCTTCCTCTCTGTGAAAAATCAATAAAATATATTTAAAAAAGAAAAGAAAAGAAGAGTGACAGCGTCAAAGTAAAGAACTCAATAGAAAGTATCAAGCGTAGACTAGAAGAAGCAGAGGACTGCATCAGTGAGCTAGAAGACAAGATAGGAAAAATACTGAAGTAGAGCAGCTTCTAGAAAAAAAATTAAAAAGCAGGAGGACAGCCTAAGGAAACTTTGGGACAACTTGAAACAAAACAACGTCCATATAATAGGGCTTCCAGAAGGACGGGAAAGTGAACAAGGAATAGAAAACCTGTTGGAAGAAATAATGACAGAAAACTTCCCTGATATAAGAAAGGAAAAACACACACAAATCCAAGAAGCTCACAGAGTCTCAAGCAAAATGAACCCTAAAAGACCTATGCCAAGGCACATTATAATTAAATTGGCAAACACCGATGACAAAGTGAGAGACAGAAAGTCACCTAGAAAGGAACCTTCATGAGAATAACAAGTGATTTCTCAACAGAAACATATCAGACCAGAAGACAATGGAATGAAATATACAAAGTCATGCAAAGGAAGGGTCTGAATCCTAGAATACTGTACCCAGCAACGCTATCAATCAAAGCTGAAGGTCAAAACAGGAGCTTCACAGACAAAAAAGGACTAAGAGAATTCATTACCACCAAACCAGCAATGCAAGAAATACTAAAGGGTCTTCTGTAAAAAGAAATAGGAAGCAAAGAAAGAACCCAGGGATAAAGAACAAAAATGGCAACAAATAAGTACTTATCAAAAATAATTTTAAATGTAAATGGATTAAATTCTCCACTCAAAAGACATAGGGTAACAGATTGGATAAGTAAACACGACCCATGTATCTGCTGTCTACAAGAAACACACCTCCGAAAAAAAGATTCACATGGACTGAGGGTGAAAGGATAGAAAAAGTTTCTTCAGGCAAATGAAAATGGAAAAAAAAGCTGGGGTAGCAATTCTTATATCTCACCAATTAGATCTCAGAATGAAGGACATAGCAACAGATAAAGAAGGCCACTTCATAATACTAATGGGAGCAATCCAACAAGAAGAAATAACTCTGGTAAACATATACACACCCAATACAGGAGCACCCAAATACAAACTAAAACTCGTAGAGGATATCAAGGGAGAGAAAGACAGCAATACAATCATAGCAGGAGACTTTAATACCCCACTATCACCATTGGACAAATCCTCTAAACAAAAAATCAGTAAAGAAACATCAATCCTCAATGAATCACTAGACCAGAAGGCATTAATTGACATCTTCAGATCATTTAACCCCAAAGCCACATATTATACATTCTCTTCAAGTGCCCATGGGTCATTCTCAAAGATAGACCATGTGTTGGGTCATAGGCAAAGTCTATCCAAATTCAAGAAGATGGAAATCATATCAAGCATATTCTCAGATCACAGTGGCATAAAGCTGGAAATCAACTACAATAGAAACAATCCAAAGAAATCAAACACATGGAGACTAAACAGCATGCTATTAAACTATGACTGGGTTACTAGAGAGATCAAGGAAGAGATAGAAAACATCATGGAAACAAATGACAACGACAGCACAACAATCCAAAATCTATGGGACACAGTGAAAGCAGTTCTGAGAGGGAAGTTCATAGCTCTACAATCCTACCGCAAAAAACCAGGAACAGTGGCAATAAATTATCTAACCCAACAAGTCAAAGAGTTAGAAAGAAAGCAACAAGAAAAGCCCAGTGTAAGCAGAAGGAAGGAAATAGTAAAGATCAGAGCAGAAATAAATGACATAGAGACAAAAGAAACAATACGGAAGATCAACAAAACCAAAGCTGGTTCTTTGAAAGATTAAACAACATTGATGAACCTCTAGCCAGACTCACCAAGAAGCAAAGAGAGAGGACCCTAATAAATAAAATCAGAAATAACAACAGACCCCATTGAAATACAAAGGATTGTTAAAAAATACTATGAACAACTCTACTCCAACAAACTTGACAACCTGGAGGAAATGGATAAATTTCTAGAAAAATATAACGTCCCAAAGCTCAAGCAGGAAGAATATAAACAACTCAATAGACCAATAACTGTGGAAGAAATTGAAACAGTCATCATAAAGCTTCCAGCAAACAAAAGCCCAGGGCTAGACGGCTTCAAAGGGGAGTTTTACCAAACATTCAAGGAAGAACTGAAACCTATACTCCTCAGACTATTCCGGAAAATTCAAAAGGATGGAACACGTCCAAACTCCTTCTATGAAGCTAACATCACCCTAATACCAAAAGCAGATAAAGATGACACAATGAAAGAGAATTACAGGCCAATATCCCTCCTGAATATAGGTGCAAAAATCCTCAATAAAATTCCAGCAAATCGGATCCAGCAGTACATCAGAAAGATCATACACCATGATCAAGTAGGATTTATCCCAGGAATGCAAGGATGGTACAATATCCGCAAATCAATAAATGTGATACATCACATAAACAAATTGAGAGATAAAAATGACATAGTCATATCAATTGATGAAGAAAAAGCATTTGACAAAATCCAGCAGCCTTTCTTGATAAAAAATGTCAACAAGGTAGGAATAGAAGGATCATACCTCAACATAATAAAAGCCATATATGATAAACACACAGCAAACATCATACTCAATGGGCAAAAACTACAACCATTTCCCCTAAGAACAGGAACAAGACAGGGATGCCCCTTTCACCACTCATGTTCAACATAGTACTGGAAGTATTAGCCATTGCAATTAGATGAGAAGAAGAAATAAAAGGCATCCAAATTGGAAAAGAATAAGTTAAGCTATCCTTATTTGCAGATTACATGATAATGTACATAAAAAACCCAAAAGACTCCATAAAAAAGCTAATAGCCATAATAAATGAGTTCAGCAACGTAGCAGGCTACAAAATTAATGCCAAGAAATCTATGGCATTTCTATACACTAATAGTGAACTTACAGAAAGAGAGACTAAAAAAGCAATCCCATTTACCATCACACCAAAAAAATTAAGAAACCTAGAAATAAACTTAACTAAGGAGGTAAAAGACCTATTCGCAGAAAACTACAGGACAATGAAAAAAGAGATAGAGGAAGATGTAAACAGATGGAAGAACATACCATGTTCATGGATTGATAGAATCAACATAATTAAAATGTCCATACTACCCAAAGCAATCTATAAATTTAATGCACACCCCATTAAAATACCAATGGCATACTTCACAGACCTATAAAGAACTCTCGATAATTCATCTGGAATAAAAAAAGGCCCCGGATAGCTACAGCAATCCTGAGAAAGAAGCACAAAGTCAGTGGGATTTCAATACCAGATTTCAAGCTGTATTACAAAGCTACTGTTCTCAAAACAGCCTGGTATTGGCACAAGAACATACATATAGATCAATGGAATAGAATAGAGAATCCAGATTTCAACCCAAACAACTATGCTCAATTAATATTAGACAAAGAAGGTATGAACATAAAGTGGAGACAGGATACTCTCTTCAATAAATGGTGTTGGGAAAATTGGACAGATATATGCAAAAAATGAAACTAGACCACCAACTTACACCATACACAAAAATAAACTCAAAATGGATATAGGACTTAAACGTAAGATGGGAAACCATAAAAACATTAGAGGAATCTACAGGAAATAAAATCTCAGATATATGCCAAAAGAACTTCTTCGATGATACTGCTCCTAGGGCAATGGAAGCTAAGGACAGAATAAACAAATGGAACTACATCAAAATAAAAAGCTTTTGCACAGCTAAAGAAACCATCAACAAAACAACAAGAAAACCCACTGTATTGGAGAACATATTTGCAAATGTTATCAGTGATAAAGGTTTAATCTCAAGCATCTGCAGGCAACTCACACAACTCAATAAAAGGAGGACAAATGATCCATTACAAAAATGGGCAACAGACCTAAATAGAATCTTCACGAAAGAAGACAAAAGGAAGGCCCAGAGACATATGGAAACTTGCTCAAAGTCACTAATTATCCGAGAGATGCAAATCAAAACGACTATGCGGTACCATCTCACACCTGTCAGAATGGCTTACATCAACAAATCAACAAATGACAAGTGCTGGCGAGGATGGGGAGAAAAAGGAACTCTCCAGCACTGCTGGTGGGATTGTAGACTAGTGCAACCACTGTGGAGAACAGTATGGAGTTTCCTCAAAAAACTAAAAATGGAGATTCCATTCGACTCAGTGATCCCACTTCTAGGAATATACCCCCAGAAATTAGAAATGCGAATTAGAAAGGATATATGTACCCCTATGTTCATAGCAGCACAATTTACCATAGCTAAGATTTGGAAACACCCGAAGTGCCCATCAGCAGATGAGTGGATTAGAAAATTGTGGTACATCAACACAATGGAATACTACGCTGCGGTAAAAAAGAAAGAGCTCCTACCATTTGTAACAACATGGATGGAATTGGAGAGCATTATGCTAAGTGAAATTAGCCAGGCAGAGAAAGACAAATATCACATGATCTCACTCATTTGAGGAATACAATGAATGACATAGACTGATGAACAAGAAAGGATCCAGAGACTGAGAAAAGTCCATCAAAATGTCAAACCTCAGGGTAATTGGCAGGTGGTGGGAGTAAGGGGGAAAGTCAATATATTTGAAATCTTGAAATAATGTAAGTAATTTGTGTTTTTACATCCCTGACAAAGTTCATATAAAGTTATAAAAAAATTGGTAGCTAGTTTGAGATTGAATTGACATGGCCTATAGCTTGTCATCTCCTATAGACACCAGTCCTTAGGCTAGGCCCTCCTTAAGCTCCTGTGACACCACAATACCCTTACATGATATTATTCTACAATGTCACTGTAATATTTGATATTTGACAACAGCATGTTATACAATAATCCCAAATAAATTTACAAACTAATTCTTTGAAGTTGGACAACAATTTAAAAAAAGAATAGGAAAGAAATTAGTCCCTTTCAGAAGGAATTAAGGCACTGGGAAGGCACTTGAGCATTCTATATTGGCCCCTCTTGCCCTTAGCCAGAGACGGGTAAGATTCCTCAGGGATGGAACAATCTAAGACAGTCACAGTTGTACAGGGGCCAACTAGAGAGAACTAAAAGATGAACAGAGGTGGGGCACAGACCCTCATCCATAAACCTTGCTGGGGCTTGAATTCTCACCCCTCCTGAGGAAAGTCTCCTAACCCCACAGCTGCTTCTCCTCCCATGCACAACTCACACCAGGACCCAAGTGGCAGACAGAGACTCATCCAGCAATAGCTGCCCTATATCTAAATTCAATTTATTACCAGGAATAGTGAGGACCTACTCAAAAATGCAAATATTCCTTTCCACAAGTATTTACAGGGTAAACTAAGAGTTCTGTTTCAGTATTAAAATTGACAGTAAAATAGTAATCAAGTTTTCAGATTAATTTAAATTGGACAAGTGAAATAAGTGAATACTCAAGACAATCTAAATGTACTGGACAAAAAGCTTTTCCTAAAACATTAACTAAAGTATCTATTAGTAGTTCATCCTAATGTAAAATTGCCTAACATCCAAAGAACCTAAAGCAGTAATATTTGTGTGCAAAAATTATAATTTAAAATTACCAAGACTGCAAGATAAAATTTCCAAAAGCCCCCATTAACCAAAAAAAGGGGGGGCAGTGTGGTAATATCATGTAAGGAAAAATATCCTATAAGTAAAATACATGTAGAAAATTCTTACTCCAGAAAAGTAAATTCCATTTGTAAAACCAACTGCAGGACACCCATGAAAAAACACACATGGTGTCAAAATAAGCCAAAGGAAAATCATTTAGGCAAAAATAAAAAGAATCCCAAGTCTATTTTGCAGAGAGGATCCCTTTGTTAACTTTTGGTCTAGAATGTGTTTGTGTGTTTGCAGAGAAAAACTCCAAGACCATGTGGGTTCCTGCGACATTGAGGAACTGACGGGTCTGTTCCAGCCAAGAGTATGGCCCAGAGATGGCGGACGCTGAGGACACCTTGCCATGCTAGCAGTCGGCAGCTGTGCGTGGCTGCAGGCGGCCCAGGACCATACCAGAGAGGATGGATCTTGCATTGCCACAATGTGTCCACCATCTGGATACCATTGCTGACATGTACACATGAAGAACTATTTGACATTGAAACTGGGACTCAGAACAGTTGGACATTGAAACTGACACTCAAACATTTTTTTTTTTTTGCTCTTATAGGTTTGTTTCTAGTATGCAGAGGCAAGATATTTTTGAAGAAAAGAAACAGGGGAGAGTGATTTGTATAGAGGCAGGGTGGCCTTGAACAGGCTGTCAAGCTACAGGGGGAAGGCTGGAGTGGAGGGGAGGCGGATGCTGGGGGAGATCAACCGAAGGACTTGTATGCATACATATGAGCATTACCAATGAATGAAAGACACTGGGGTGGGGAGGGAGCAGGTGGGGACATGTGCTGGGGGGTAAGGGAGGCTGGGGGGAGGATATTGGGGAAAAAAAGGAAAACATATGTACTACTATTAAATATAAGTTATATTGTATATAAAAAATGAAGAAAAAAATTACCAAAAAAAAAAAATAAAGGAAGAAACCAAAGAAACAATACAGAAAATTTACAAAACCAAGAGCTTGTTCTTTGAATGGATAAACAAGATTGATGAACCTCTAGCCAGGCTCACCAAGAAGCACAGAGGGATGACCATAATAAATAAAATCAGAAATGAAAGAGGTGAAATAACAATAGACCCCCACCGAAATACAAAGGATTGTTAACAAATACTATGAACAACTCTACTCCAACAAACTGGACAACCTGGAGGAAATGGATATATTCATAGAAAAATATAACCTCCCAAAACTCAATCAGGAAGAATCTAAACAGCTCAATAAACCAATAACTATGGAAGAAATTGAAGCAGTCATCGAAAAGCTTTCAGCAAACAAAAGCCCAGGGCCAGATGGCTTCATAGGGGACTTTTACCAAACATTCAAGGAAGAACTAAAACCTATCCTCCTCAGACTACTCCAGAAAATTCAAGAAGATGGAACAATTCCAAACTTCTTCTATGAACCCAGCATCAACCTAATAACAGAACCAGGTAAAGATGACACAATGAAAGATAATTACAGGCCAATATCCCTCCTGAATATAGGTGCAAAAATCCTCAATAAAATTCCAGCAAATCAGATCCAGCAGTACCTCAGAAAGATCATATGCCATGACCAAGTAGGATTTCTCCCAGGAATGCACGAATGGTACAACATCTGCAAATCAATAAATGTGATACATCACAAAAACAAGTTGAGAGATAAAAATCACATGGTCATATCAATTGATGAAGAAAAAGCATTTGACAAAATCCAATACCCTTTCTTGATAAAAACTCTCAACAAGGTGGGAATAGAAGGATAATACCTCAACATAATAAAAGCCTTATATGATAAACCCACAGCAAACATCATGCTCAATGGGCAAAAACTACAACCATTTCCCCTAAGAACAGGAACAAGAAAGGGATGTCCACTCTCACCATGTGTATTTAACATCTTACTAGAAGACAAGAAGAAGAAATAAAAGATAGCCAAATTATAAAATAATTAAAACTAACCTTATTCACAGATGACATGATATTGTATATCAAAAACCTGAAAGACTCCATAAAAATACTAATATACTTATAAACAAGTTCAGCAACGTAGCAGGATACAAAATTAACGCCAAAAAATTTATGGCATTTCTATAAACAAATAGTGAACTTACAGAAACAGAGACTAATAAAGCAATCCCATTTACCATCACACTAAAAAAATTAAAATACTTAGGAATAAACTTAATTAAGGAGGTTAAAGACCTATTTGCTGAAAACTATATAACACTAAAAAAAGAGATAGAGGAAGATGTAAACAGGTGGAAGAACATACCATGTTCATGGATTGGGAGAATCAACATCATTAAAATGTCTATACTAACCAAAGCAATCCATAAATTTAATGCACTCCCCATTAAAATACCAACAGCATATTTCAAAGACCTATAAAGAACTCTCCAAAAATTCATCTGGAATAAAAAAAAAAGACCCTGAATAACCACCACAATTCTGAGAAAGAAGCACAAGGTCTGTGGGATTTTAATACCAGATTTCAAGCTGTATTACAAATCTACTGTTCTCAAAACAGCCTGGTGCTAGCACAAGAACAGACATATATACCAATGGAATAGAATAGAGAATCCAGATATCAACCCAAACCACTATGCTCAATTAATATTTGACAAAGGAGGTATAAACATAAAATGGAGTCAGGATACTCTCTTCAATAAATGGTGTTGGGAAAATTGGACAGATAGACGCAAAAAATGAAACTAGACCACTAACGTACACCATACACAAAAATAAACTCAAAATTGATACAGGACTTAAATGTAAGACAGGAAACCATAAAAACATTAGAGGAAGCTACAGGAAATAAAATCTCAGATATATGCCAAAAGAACTTCTTCGATGATACTGCTCCTAGGGCAATGGAAGCTAAGGACAGAATAAACAAATGGGACTACATCAAAATAAAAAGCTTTTGCACAGCTAAAGAAATCATCAACAAAACAACAAGAAAACCCACTGTATGGGAGAACATATTTGCAAATGTTATCAGTGATAAAGGTTTAATCTCAATCATTTACATGCAACTCATATAACTTAATAGAAAGAAGACAAATGATCCAATAAAAAAATGAACAATGGACCTAAATAGAATCTTTTCAAAAGAAGACAAAAGGAAAGCCCAGAGACATATGAAAACCCGCTCAAAGTCACTAATTATCTGAGAGATGTAAATCAAAAGGACAATGTGGTACCATTTCACAAAGGTCAGAATGGCTTTCATCAGCAAATCAACAAACAAGTGCTGGAGAAGATCTGGAGAAAAAGGAACTCTCATGTACTGCTGGTGGAATTGTAGACTGGTGCAGCCACTGTGGAGAACAGTATGCAGTTTCCTCAAAAAAACTAAAAATGGAGGTCCTATTTGACCCAGTGATTCCACTTCTAAGAATATATCCCAAGAAACTAGAAACACAAATTAGAAAGGATATACGCACCGCTATGTTCACAGCAGTACAATTTACCATAGCTAAGATTTGGAAACAGCTTAAGTGCCCATCAGCAGATGAGTGGATTATAAAACTGTGGTACATTTACACAATGGAATTCTATGCTGCTGTAAAAAAAGAAGGAGCTCCTACCATTTGCAACAACATGGTTGGAGCTGGAGAGGGTTATGCTAAGTGAAATTAGCCAGGCAGAGAAAGATAAATATCACATGATCTCACTCATTTGTGGAATATAATGAACGACATAGACTGATGAATAAGTACGGATCCAGAGACTGAGAGAAGTCCATCAGAATGTCAAACCTCAGGGTTAGTGCAGGGTGGCGGGAGTAAGGGTGAAAGTCAATATATTTGTTCTGTTGAACTAAGGTAAGTAATTTGTGTTTTTACATCCCTGACAAAGTTTATATAAAGCTATAAAAAATTGGCAGTTATTTTGAGACTGAATTGACATGGCCTAGCATGTCATCTCCTATGGACACCAGTCCTTAGGCTAGGCCCCCCTTAACCCTCTGTGACACCATAATACCCTTACATGATATTATTATACAATGTCATTATAATTTTTGATATTTGACAACAGCATATTGTTCAATTTTCCCAAAGAAACGTATAAACTAATTCTTTGAATGTCTGGCAGCAATTAAAAAAAAAAAGACAGGAAAGGAATTAAACCCTTTCAGAAGGAATTAAGGCACCTGGAAGGCACTTGAGCATTCTATTTTGGCCCCTTTTGGCCTTTTTACCAAGAGGGACCATCTTCTCAAAATCCAAGTGCACACAGCTGTTGTCTGAGCTTTCAATTCAATCTGTGGTTAAAGACTCTGGGTGGCTGGTACCATGGATCTGTCTCTGGCCCAATGGTGTGAGCAGGGCCTTCCCTGGAGAAGAAACCTGTCTCCCTCG
This sequence comes from Antrozous pallidus, assembly GCA_027563665.1. Classification (NCBI taxonomy): domain Eukaryota; kingdom Metazoa; phylum Chordata; class Mammalia; order Chiroptera; family Vespertilionidae; genus Antrozous; species Antrozous pallidus. Next base: position 42,596,233 of record CM050509.1, on the reverse strand, counting down.
AGTTATGTGATCAGTAACAGGACCCCACTAGCAGGCGAGGGGATCACAAGGCAGGGGCTGGGTGTGGAGCCAATGGGGGCATAGATGACCAAGGAGTCAGAAGTAAACCTCACATCACCCTGCTGGGCCTCAGAGGATGGCTGGTTAGCCAGAAACAGGTAAGATTCCTCAGGGTAGGAACAACCTAAGACAGGCACAGTCACAGAGGGGCCAATAAGAAAGAACTTAAAGGTCAACAGAGGTGGGGCACAGACCCTCACACCCCTATCTTTGCAGAGGCCTGAACTCTCACTCCTTTTGAGGGAGGTCTCCTGCCCCCACGGCTGCTTCACCTCCCATGCACAGCTCAGATCGGGACCCAGGATACAGTCAGAGTCTTGGCCAGCAATAGCTGCCCTATATCTAAATCCAGTCTAGTAACAGGAATGTTCAGGGCTTACTCAAGAACGCAAAAAATCCATTCCACTAATATTTACAGCATAAACTAAGATTATTGTTTGAGTATTAAATTCTACAGTAAAACAGTAATCAAGTTTCAGATTAATTTAAATTGGCCAATTGAAATAAGTGAACATGCAAGTAAATTTATGTGTATTGGGGAAAAAGCTGTTCCAAAAATATTAACTAAAATTTCTATTAGTAGTTCATCTCATTTTAAAATTGCCTAATATGCAAAGAACCTAAAACAGTCATATTTTTGTGCAAAAATTAAAATATAAAATTTCCAAAAGCCCCCATTAATAAAAAAAGGCGGGGGGGGATAGTGGGGTAATATCATGTAAGGAAATATATGCTGTAAGTAAACTACATCTAGAAAATTCTTACTCCAGAAGATTAATTTCCATTTGTAATGCTAATACCAGGACACCTATGAGAAACACACATGGTACCAAAATAAGCGAAGGAAAATCAATTGGGCAAAAATAGAAAGAATCCCAAGTCTAATTTATGAGAAAAGACTCCTTTATTAACTTTTGGTTGGGAATATGTTTGTATATTTTCAGAAAACAACTCCAAGGCCATATGGATTCCTGCAACAAAGAGGAACTGACAGGTCTGTTCGAACCGCAAAGACAGTCCAAAGATGGAAGACACTGAGAACACCTTGCCATGCTAGCATTCAGCAGCTGTGCATAGCTGCAGGCAGCCCAGGTCCAAACCAGAGAGGGTTAAACCTGCATTGCCACCACATGTCCACCATCCAGATACCATTGCTAACATGTACACATAAGGAACTATTTGACATTGAAACTGGGACTCAGAACTGTTGGATGTTGAAACTGAGACTCAAACATTTTTTGTTCTTATATATTTATTTCCAGTATGCAGATGCAAATTTTTTAAAGAAAAGAAACAGAGGAAAAAGATTGATACAGAAGCAAAGAAGCATTGAACAGACTGTCAAACTACAGTGGGAAGACAGGGAAGGATTGGGGCGGGGGCTCTAAGAGATAAACCAAAGGACTTGTATGTATGCATATAAGCATAACCAATGGATACAAGACACTGGGGTGGGAGGGGGCAGGTGAGAGCATGTGCTGGGGTGTAGGGGAGGCTAGGGGGTAGGTCAATGGGAGGAAATATAAAGGAAACATGTGTACTACTATTTGTACTACTTTAAAGAATAAAAAAACATAAAAAACAAACAAAAAAACATACAATTGAATACACTTGGTGTCAGGTAGGATCACTGTGCCTGGATGAGGAAATAGTGTAAGCTGAAGCTTTATTTTATAGTCAGATCAGACAAAGCAAAACAATGGCAAGATGTTTACAATGTTCTTGTGAATTTCAAATCTGCTTATTTCCTGTTGTTGCCATTCTTTGCTCTCTATCAAGCTTTGTTTAGGCAGCACTTGCTGTACCCCCTGCAGCCTTTAGCTACCTAGGACTGTAGGGTCAGACTATAAGGTCAAGCTTACAACCATAGCCTATTGGCTATAATTGTGCTGGGAGGGCTTTGCCCTCTAAGCTGGGACTTGTATGTGGCTTTGGCAAAAGTCAGTCTAAGACTTGAGCCTGTCCGAACACTGTAGCTGCTCTCCACAGCCCATACTAGAGGTAATTAGAAGTCCTATAACATATTACCTTAAATTTCCAGTTAAAAAAGTTTTAGAAAAGGAAATAGGAGCATATGATCTATATAGAGTGGAGGTGGGGAGAGCAAGCAACTGAAACTGCTTATAAGAGGAATGAAGTTTTTAACCATGGCTAACTTTTACTTCATAGGGGAAGAAAAGAATGACAAGTACTTGATAATTCAAACACATATTTAAAATTTCTTAACATTTAAAGCTATAGATAGAACTCTTGTAGAAAACACACAACTCCAGATACTACATCTGCTCAAGGAGGAACATAATAGGAAATAATGTAGGCTTATTTTAAGCAAACCACTTCTGAAAGATATTAGACTGGGCAGTATAGGTTATCCATTATAACCAGCTGCTTAATCCTTAGTCTTTAAATTAATACATCAACATTTTGTGTGTGTGTGTTGGTTTGTTTTTCAAATGAAGAGGTAAAACTTCCATTAATTTGCAGCAGTGCAACAAGTTTTCTGCCCCACTTTCTTGTTATCAATGTTTAACTTAGGAGGCACCCAAATATCAATCCTCCATTGCATTTCTCTGCCTAATATGTACTGTGCATCTCTGCCCAAGATCTTCATTCTTCTACTTTCAAAAACATTTTGCTGTACTCTCTGGAAATGGCAGTCCATGATCATGAAATTCCTCTGTATTCTTAATAGAATTTGGAATGTTTTCTTCAAATATTCCTTATGCCTCAAAATATTTCCTTTTCTTTCTTGACGTCATATTGTCTGTTAATTTTTATTTTTTATTTTTCTCCTATAGATAAACTTTTCATTCTCAATATACTTTATAGACACCATAATTTTTTTCCTGATCATTCTCAAGCTTCTTGTCTGAGTTTGATATTTATCAACCTATCTTGATATCTATCTAAATAATTTGACATATTTTTAAGATTCAGATCCCCAATATGAGCTTAAGTCTTATATATACAATCATCTATCTGATATATCCAATAGGATAGCTCAAATGGGAAGTTCAAACTCAACCTGCCTACCTCAAATCTTGTTCTTTCAGTGTTTTCTCCATTCAGTTGCCCAGATCAAAAACCATCCTGATACCTCCCATTCTCTCATATCCCATACTTATTCCATCAACAAATTCACCTGTTCTTCCCCTCTGAATCTTTCTTGATTCATTTGGCTCATCAAAGTGTTTGTGGTTCTTAACATACCACATACATACTCAATAAATACTTTTGGAACAATGTGTGCCAGAATGTACTACAACTAAGGTTGACTGAAACCATTGATTGGTGTACTGAATTAAATATGTCCATCATTCATCATATCACATAATTATAAATGTAAATGTTGTTTTCAATGATGATTTCTTATGTATATCTATATCCTCATTATCTAGCAAAGTGGGTAGAATATAGTAGGCATTGAATTCATTTTTCTTTGAAATAATGAAAGAATGAGTGAGTGACTGTCTCTCTTGTGTTTTAGGTAAATATAATTCTGCAAAATTGGTTGACTGAAACCATTGATTGGTGTGCTGAATTAAATATGCCCATCATTCATCTTTATCTTTCTATATAATAAGCATAAACAATATTTAAAAACCATTGAAACTGAAATTTCATTTCCAGTTTTATTTAGGCATCCCTCTCAGACATTTTTACTGTACTTACCACTTTTATACATAGTACAGGATTAAACATTTCTTTTTTATTTTTTAATAGCTTTATTGTTCAGTTTATTACTTACATTTTCCCCCAATAGCTCCCCTCCACCCAGTACCCATCCCACTCTACGCCCTCACCTCTCCCCACCCTCTGTCCTCTCCCATAGTTGCATGACCTTTGTCCAGTCTCTTGCTGTACTTCCCGCACCCTTTTTCTCACCGAGCATTATCAGTCCATTCCCTCTCCATGTCCATGATTCAGTTCTATTCCTCATTTTATCCTGATCATCTGGTTGTTAATTCACTTGATTTTTAGATTCATTTGTTGATAGATGTGTACCTGTTGTTCGTAATGTACATTTTTACCTGTTTCTTCTTCCTCTTCTCAAATAATACCTTTCAGCATTTCATATAGTGTTGGTTTGGCAATGATGAACTCCTTTAGCTTTTTCTTATCTGTGAAGCACTTTATCTGACCTTCAATTCTGAATGACAGCGTAGCTGGATAGAGCAATCTTGGTTGTAGATTCTTGCTGTTCATCACTTTGAATATTTCTTGCCACTCCCGTCTGGCCTGCATCGTTTCTGTTGAGAAATCCGCTGACAGTCGTATGGGTGCTCCCTTATAGGTAATCAACTGTTTCTCTCTTGCTGCTTTTAATATTCTCTCTTTATCTTTTGCTCTTGGCATCTTAATTATGATGTGTCTTGGTGTGGTCCTCTTTAGGTTCCTATATTTTGGGGTTCTGTGCACTTCTTGGGTTTTCAAGTCAATTTCTTTCACCAGGTGGGGGAAGTTTTCAGTCACTATTTCTTCTAGTAGGTTTTCATTATCTTGCTGTCTCTCTTTTTCTGGCACCCCTATAATTCTGATGTTGGTATGCTTGAGGTTGTCCCAGAGGCCCCTTATACTATCTTCAACTTTTTGGACTCTTTTGGCTTTCTGCTTTTCCAGCTGAGTGGATTTTGCTTTTTTGTATTTCAAATCTTTGACTTGGTTTTTGTGGTAGTCTGGACTGCTTTTAGGTATTTGTATAATATTTTTTGTTTCAGTCAGTATATGCTTAATTTCTAGTTGGTCTTTTTTCATATCCTTGTAGGCGTTGTTCATTTCTTTGTAGGTGTTATTTATTTTGGCATAGTTCTCATTAATTTTATCCGCCTTATCTAGTAGTCTCTTCATAAACCTAATTACTGTGGTTTTAAACTCTATGTCTAATCGTCTTTTTTCCTCCATTTCTTTCACAGCTGAGTTCTTTCCTTTTCTCTGCATTGTTGTTGCTTTCCTGAGTTGGTTCCTTAGCGGTGTGTGATAGGTATCCTCTAAGGAACCAGTGGCTCAGCTTCCTTTGCAGCGCGCACCGTCAGCCCTAGGTGTGCCCTACTTGGCGCACAGCTTGCATCTAATGTGCGCGCAGCGTCAGCCTTAGGACCGCCCTGCTTGGCGCGCAGTTTGCGTCTAATGGGCGCGCAGCATTAGCCTTAGGTCCGCCCTGCTTGGCACGCAGTTTGCATCTAATGGGCGCACTCCGTCGGGCTTAGGTCCGCCCTTCCTGACTCCACCCCCCCCCCGTTTCAGGTCCATGGGGCTCACGGAGTCAGCTTATCTGTGCAGCTCACGGGTCTCGGTGTTGGGTGGCTATGTAAATCCACCGCTGGTCTCCCCGTTGCGAGACAACTCTGCCTCTCCCTAAATGAGTTTGCACAGTCAAAGACTCACTCAGGGGTGTAAAACAAAGCAGTATGGTGGTCTCCAAGCAAGTGAGTCGCACGTTCTCTGCCCGCGTTCTCTGCACGGTTGCACACTCCAATTTACTCATGCACTCTCCCCAATCACACAGTCCTCAGCCGCGCCCGGGATCCTCCTTTCCCCAAACTGGGAGCTCGCCTGGAACTGGGGGGTCGGTGCTGTGGGAGACCTCTGCCCTCCTCGCTGGAGAAAACCAGCCAGGCCCACTGTCTGCCGAACCTCAAAGCTGCACACCGCTGTTCCCAAGTCACCGCCTTTACTCTCATGTGCGGAATTTCCCCTCAGCCAGCTCTCCGGCGATTTTTGGATGCTGTTTGTTTCGTTGCTAAGTTGTAGTTTCAGAATTGTTGCGTGGACAGCTAGATAGGTGCTCACCTATGCCGCCATCTTAGTTCTCTCTGGATTAAACATTTCTTTGTTTATACCATTTCAACTTTATATCATGTACTTATTCCTTACCAAGGCTCTGAATTTGATACATCCGTTTGGCACTGACTACACGTTGATGCTTAGTGTATTTTTCTAATTCTGATTTCATGTACTGCAGTTAAGGAGGGGAAGGGGATTCACATCCATCATTTATAGCCTAAGAGGCTCTTAAAGTCTACATTCTTTCTCAGAGTTGACCAGTTGTCAAACAGAAAGAGGATTGAAGAAAATTAAAGTATTTTATTACCCAATATATAAAAAGTAACCATAGTATTTATTTAGATGATTAATAAAGATGTTTTTTTCTTTTCAGAAAAAAGTATTGTGTGTGTGTCTGTGTAATAGAGAAAACTCCAAAAATATGCTTAATAATGAAATTCTGATATATTTGAAATATCAAGAGTTGACTACAATTAAATATGCTCCCAAGAATTGAACAAAATTTTAACTTCCTTTCTTATAAATAATTATATAAATAAATGGGAGAAAATAATGAAAAATAGCTCTACAGATGAATAATAGATAATTGACAAAATGACAATGAATACTTTTTAAGAGTTTTACTATACAAATATAAAAAAAAGATGAATGATGGGCATATTTAATTCAGTAAATGTTAGCCTGAAATTACACCTATATTATTCAAAGAAAAGTTTAAATCATATAAATAAAACCTTCAAAGTGAATTATTGAAGAATAGTTAGGGAAGAGAGAGCATCATTTCATCTGAAAGTATAAAAGAGTGATTAGTACAGGTTTCTCCATTGTTTACTGGCAAAAAGGTCATAGCTTTCAATTATGATCTCTTTCTAATTTCTTACACAATACAGATGTCTTTCAAATGAAAGCAAATATACTTTTTTGGGCCAGAGACTCATTGGTTATCATTCCCCTGTTAAGTTACAATGAAGCTGATACAATCTACCTCAAAGATTTTTGACATAGAAATTTGCAACTTTAGGTGATAGCTTAAGTTTTTTTTTCATATACATGCTTTGCCTAATGTATGCATTTATACTTTAGTTTGTCTGTCTATTATTTCCACACTTCATTTGACTCTTTCTCATAAAGTATAATGTGGCTCAGTGGCTGAGCATCAACTTATTAACCAGAGGTTCATGGTTCAATTCTCAGTCAGGGCACATGCTCAGATTGCGGGCTCAGTCCCCAATTTTGGATGTGCTGGGGGCAGTGGATCAGTGATTCTCATCATTGATGTTTCTATCTCTCTCTCTTTCGCCTTTCCTTTCTGACATCAATAAAAATAAAGGGAAAGGGTCACAATATTAAGCAAGGCTGCATTGTTTATCTCTATCACTGTGTATAATACCTTAGATCATACACATCTTCAAGCTTAGGAAAGATTCAACATAGGGAGAAGGGAATAAATCAGTAACAGTGTATTTCTTATCTACTTCTGAATAATAAAAAATGCAAAACTTAAAACAGCATTTATTATGTCTCCGTTTTTGTGGCTCAGGCATAGCTTAACTGATATCTCCATCTCAGGGCTCTTAACAAAACTTTAGTCAGTAAACCTGGCTCAAACTGGGTGTTTGGGATGGGGATCAGATGGGCAGGATCCATTTTAAACTCACTCAGATGACCATTGGTAGGCCTCAGTTCTTCACATTCCGATGACAAGAGATACTGGTTACTGGTCAGTTTCTTTTGGGGCCGCACACAACATGGTAGCTTGCTTTTGAGAAAAATAGAGACAGTTAGAGATAGAGTTAGAGATAAAGATGAGAGAGAGAGAGAGAGAGAGAGAGAGAGAGAGAGAGAGAGAGAGAGCAAATAAATCAAGTGTAAAGCTACAGATCGTTTGGAAGCCAACCTCAGAAGTGACATATCATTATATTTGTTACAAACTATTCAATAAGTCCAGCCAACACTAAAGGGAAAAGAATTACAGAAATATGTGAATTCCTGGATGTGGGGAGCATTGGGGCCCGTCTTGGGTTTTATACAACAGAAAAGCAGAACAGGATAAGACTGTAAGTAAAAAATGAATTATAGAACTTGATTTTTCACTTTAGATCAAGCATCTTTTGGGTATAAAAATAATATGATCATAAAAAACTCTGCATAATTGTTTGACCTTGGACCATTATAAAATACTTTCATTAGTTACTGGATAGCTATTCTTCTATCTCAAGGATCAGGAAACTATGTGCATATAGCTGTGTTTTCATAAATAAAATTTTATTGGAACAGGGTCATGCCCATTTACATATTGTCTATGGCTACTTTTGTGCTGTAACAACAGAGATGAGTAGTTGCTACTATAACCTATGACCTGCAGAGACTGATTCTTTAAAAAATTGTTACAGAACTATGTCAATGATTATAATTATGAGTGTATGCAAAAATCCAAGATTTTGTGAATTTTTCCTTATAGTACAAACCCAATTCTCACCATTCCATATCTAGTAAATAACTATCTAGTAAGTCCATCTCAATTAGACATTACACCATCCAGGAAGCCTTTCTGAATCACTAAGGATGAGTTAGAGAGAACCTCCTCTGTGCTACTGTTGCATATATCTCAATAGTATTCAGTATATTGTGTCTTTTTATCAAGGTAAAATTCACAAAAATAAAATTCACCATTGTAACCAGTTTAAAGTATGCAGTTCAGTGGCTCTAAGTACATTTATAGTATTGTATAACCATCACTATTACCTAATTCCAGAACACTTTCATAAGTACAAAAAGAAACCCCATACCCATTAAGTAGTCATTCTCCATTCTCCTCCTCCTAAAACCTATGGCAATCTCCTTTTGATCTTTATGAATTTGCCTATTCTGGATATTTTACATAAATGTGATCATGTAATATGTGGGCTTTTATGTCTGGTTTCTTTCATTTAGCATAATGTTCTCAAGATTCATCCTACTTGTAGCATACAATAGTGCTTCATTTTTAAATTCTTTTTTCATTGTATGCACATACAATATTCTGGTTCTATATTCATTAGGTAATGCACATTTGTATAGAAGTTTTTGTTTGAGCACCTGTTTTCAATTTTCTCTGTTGTTTACCTAGGAGTGGGATTGCTGGATCATATTGTAATTCATTGTTTAATCATTTGAGGAATAGCCAAGGTGTTTTGCATAATAGTTGTACCATTTTACATTCCTACCAGCACTGTATGAGGTTTATAATTTCTTTTAAATTTTTATTGTTGAAATTATTACTTATGTCCCCTTTTACCCCATTGCCCTCTCCCTCCAATCCCCGCACCAGGTTACCAGGTTGTAATTTCTATACATCTTTGCCAACTCTTGTTATTTTCAACCTCTCTCTCTCTCTCTCTCTCTCTCTCTCTCTCTCTCTCTCTCTCTCTCTCTCTCTCTCTCTATCTCTATCTCTCTCTCTCTCTATACACACATACACACACACACACACACACACACACACACTAGAGGCCCAGTGCATGAAATTTGTGCATGGGGGGGAGCAGGGGGTGTCCCTCATCCCAGCCTGCACCCTCTCCAATCTGGGACCTCTTGAGGGCAGTCGGACATCCTTCTCACAATCCAGGACTGCTGGCTCCAAACTGCTTACCTTCCTGCCTCCCTGATTGCCCCTAACTGCTTCTGCCAGTCAGCCTGATCATCCCCTAACCACTACCCTACCAGCCTAATTGTTGTCTGACTGCTCCCTTGCCATCCTTTTTGCTCCCAACTTCCCTCCTCTGCTGGCCTGGTCCCTCCTAACTTCCCTTCCCTGTTGGCCTGATCACCCACAACTGCCCTCCCTTGCAGGCCTGGTCCCTCCCAACTGCCCTTCCCTGCTGGCCATTTTGTGTCCACATGGGGCAGGGTCTTTGACCACATGGGAGCAGCCCTCTTGTGTGTTGAAGTGATGGTCAATCTGCATATTACTCTTTCATTAGATAGGATAGAGGCCTGGTACATAGATGGGGGCCAGCTGATTTGCCCATAAGGGTGTCCCGGATCAGGGTGGGGGTTCCCGTGGGGTGTGTGGAAGCCTGAGCAAGGGGCCTGTGGTGATTTGAAGGCTGGCCATACCCCCCAGCGACCCAAGCGGAGACCCTATGATCTGGGATTAATTTATGTTCTACAATTGAAACTTTGTAGCTTGGAGCAGAACCAAGTTTTCTGCTCACTCCATGGTGATAGCCATTTCTGTTGGGATATTTTACTTCTATAATTGAAACATTGTAGCCTGCAGTAGAGGCCTAGGCACTAGTGCTGCAGAAGCTTGGCTTCCTCCATCGCCTGGGCAACCCTAGCCTCTGCTCTCTCCAGCTCCCTGGCTGCCAGCATTTCTGTTGGAATATATCTTCTATAATTGAAACTTCGTAGCATTGAGTGGAGACCTAGGCTTGCAAGGGCAGGAGGAAAGCTTGGCTTCCTCCATTGCCAGGGAAACCCAAGCCTCCCTATTGCTCTCAGTGGCTGCAGTCATCTTGGTTGGGGTTTCTTTGCATAATTTGATCCTGATTGGTTGATGGGCGTGGCTGTGGATGTGGCTTAATAGGAGGTATGGTCAATTTGCATGTTACTCTTTTATTAGATAGGAGATTATATATATATAATATATATATAATATATAATTATATATATAACAATATATATATATAACAATATATATATATATATATAATCTCCTATCTAATAAAAGCCTAATATGCTAAGTATCTGGTCATCCAGCCATCTGTTCAACCAATCAAAGTATAATATGCTAATGATATGCTAAGGCTACTCAACTGCTCGCTATGATGTGCAGGGACCACCAGGGGGCAGATGCTCCGACTAGTAAGTTATCTTGCTGCTTAATGACCAGACACTTAGCATATTAGGCTTTTATTATATGGGATATATATATATATATATATATATATATATATATATATAGAGAGAGAGAGAGAGAGAGAGAGAGAGAGAAACTGAATGAGATGGGCTGGACATGCCTGGAGCCCTCCCATGGTTCCTCCCCAGCTGGCCAAGCTCCTGAATCCCTCCCAGCCATGATCATGCACCAGTGGGGCTCCTTTGCCTGGCCTGTGCCCTCTTACAATCTGGGACCCCTCAGGGGATGTCAGAGAGATGGTTTCCGCCCAATGGCTGAACAACTACTTGCCATGACATGCACTGAGCACAGGGGGCAGACGATCATTGCAAGAGATGCCCCCTGGTGGTCAGTTCACTCCCACGGCGGGGGTGGGTGCCACTTAGCCAGAAGCCAGGCCCATGGCTGGAGAGCAGCTCTCCCACCTCCTCAGCAGTGCTAAGGATGTCTGACTGATGGCTTAGGCCTGCTCCCTGAGGACTCCCAGACTGCAAGAGGGCATAGGGCTGGCTGAGGGACCCCTCCCCTGAGTGCACAAATTTTATGCACCAGGCCTCAAGTCCTCTAGAGTGTTTGTGTGTGTTTGGGGACAAGGTGATGGGATAAACACACACACACACACACACACACACACACACACACACACACACAAACTTTAGAGGCCCAGTGCATGAATTCGTGCATGGCTGGGGTCTGGCAGTTGGCCTGCCTGCTGGTCGAACTCCTGGTCAAGGGGACAATTTGAATGTTAGCCTTTTATTATATAGGATATACATCGAGTGGCCAGATTATTATTATGTGTTCAGAGATCATAATAATCTGTCCCCCCAACCCCTCCACCAGTTGTAATTTCTATACATCTTTGCCAACCCAGCCTGTACACTTTCCAATCTGGGACCCCTTTTGGGTTCGGGCTGAAATTGGTAGTTGGATATCCCTCTCACAATCTGGGACCGCTGGCTCCTAAGTGCTTACCTGCCTGCCAGCCTGATCACCCTTAACCACCTCTGTCTGCCAGCCTCTTCGCCCCTAATTGCCCTCCATGCCAGCCTGGTTACCCCCAAATACCCCCACCCACTGACCTGGTCATCCCTCACTGCCTATGTCTGCTGGCTTGGTCACTCCACAATGTCCCCCTTGCTAGCCTGGTTGCCTCTAACTGCCCCTCCTGCTGGCTTGGTTGCCCCTCACTGCCCCCCTTATTGGCCTGGTTGCCCCCAACTGCCCTACCCACCAGCCTTGTTGCCCCCAACTACCCTCCTGCCAACCTGGTTACCCCTCACTGATCCCCTCTGCTGGCCTGGTCACTCCTCACTGCCCCACCTGCCAACCTGGTCATCCCATGCAGCCTGCTGGTCAGTTGTTTGGTTGTCCCTCACTAACCCCCTTGCTGCCTGGTCGCTCCATGCAGCTTGCTGGTCAGTTGTTTGGACATCCCTTGCTAATCACCCTGCTGGCCTTGTCACCTCATGCAGCCTGCTGTTCAGTTGTTACTGTGAGGGCATTGTGACCAATTTGCATATTACCCTTTTATTAGTATAGATATCTCCTAATAGTTGTGAAGTGCTATCATATTGCAGTTTTAATTTGCATTTCCATAATGACTAATGATGTTGAACTCCTTTTCATGTGCTTAATAATTATTTGCTTGCCCCATAGAATGAGTTAGTAAGTGTTCCCTCTGTTGTATTTTTAGGAAGAGTATGAGAATGGTTGGTATTAATGCTTCTTTAAAACTTTGGTAGAATTGACCAATGAAGAGCTCTCCTTTTTGGGAGGTTTTGATTACTGAATTTGTCTAGTTCATCTAGGTTATCTAATTGGTTGACATACAATTTATCATAAAATTATCTTCATAATACTATTTATTTCTTTATGGTAAATAGTAGTAGTAGTAGTAATAGTAGTAGTAATATCCTTACTTCTATTTCTGATTTTAGTTATTTACATCATCTCTTTTTTTCTCTTAGTCAGTGTAAGCTGAAAGTTTGTCAAATTGTTGTTCTTTTCAAACAACCAATCTTTGGTTTCATTAATTATATTATGTTTTATTCTCTAGTTTGTTTATCTCTCTTGAAATTATTATTATCACCTTCCTTCTGTTATCTTTGGGTTTAGTTTGCTCTTATTTCCTAGTTTCTTATGATACAAAATTAGGTTATTGATGTGAGATCTTTCTTCTTTTTTTATTGTTCAGTTTATTAATTACATTTTCCCCCTTTTTTATCACCCTATAGCCCTCCTCTTCCTTGTACCCATCCCACTCTCCGCCCTCACCTCCCCCCCCAATGTCCTCTCCCATTGTTGCAAGATTTTTGTCCAGTCTCTTCCTGCACTTCCCACACCCCTTTTCTCTCCAAGAATTGTCAGTCCATTCCCTCTCTATGTTCATGATTTTGTTATATTCACCAGGTTATCCTGTTCATCAGATTATTAATTCCCTTGCTTTTTAGATTCATTTGTTGATAGATGTGTATTTGTTGTTGATAATTTTTATTTTTACCTTTCTCTTCTTCCTCTTCTTAAAGAATATCTTTCAGCATTTCATATAATATTGGTTTGGTGGTGATGAACTCCTTTAGCTTATTCTTATCTGCGAAGCACTTTATCTGACCTTCATTTCTGCATGATAGCTTTGCTGGATAGAGTAATCTTGGTTGTAGATTCTTGCGACTCATCACTTTGAATATTTCTTGCCACTCCTGTCTGGCCTGCATAGTTTCTGTTGAGAAATCCTCTGACAATAATATGGGTGCTCCCTTATAGGTAACTAACTGTTTTTCTCTTGCTGCTTTTAATATCTCCATATTTTGCTCTTGTCATTTTAATTATGATGTGTCTTGGTGTGGTCCTCTTTGGATTCCTATATTTTGCGGTTATGTGTACTTCTTGGGCTTTTAAGTCAGTTTCTTTCACCAGGTAGGGGGAGTTTTCAGTCACTATTTCTTCAAGTAGGTTTTCATTACCTTGCTCTCTCTCTTTTTCTGGCACCCCAATAATTCGGATGTTGGCATGCTTGAGGTTGTTCCAGAGGCCCCTTACACTATCTTCAATTATCTGGATTCTTTTTGTTTCTTGCTTTTCCAGCCAAGTGGATTTTGCTTCTTTGTATTTCAAATCTTTGACTTGGTTCTTGCAGCCCTCTGGACTGCTTTTAGGACTTTGTGTAATATTTTTTATTTCAGTCAGTGTATGCTTGATTTGTAGTTGGTCCTTTTTCATATCCTTGAGGGTCTCGTTCATATCCTCGTAGGTCTTGTTCATTTCCTTGTAGGTCTCAATCATTTCCTTGTTCGTTTCATTAATTTCCTTGCAGGTCTTGTTCATTTCCTTGTAGGTCTTGTTCATTTCCTCATAGGTCTTGTTTATTTCCTTGTAGTTCTCGGCCTTTTCTAGTAGGCTCTTGAAAAGCCTTATAACCGTGGTTTTGAATTCTATGTCCAATCATTTTTTTTCCTCCATTTCTTTCACAGCTGATTTCTTTCCATGTCTCTTCATGTTGGCTCTTTCATGAGTTGGTCCATTAGCTTTGTGTGGTAGATGTTCTCGAAGGGACAGTGGCTCAGCCTCCCCAGTTGCCTGAGGTGGATACTCTTACTGCAATCCTTTATGGGTTGTACAGTATTGTTGGAATTAAGCCCAGATAATTGTTGTTAGCACTAGGAGGGTTTGACCTGCAGGCCAATTGGGTGTGGAGGTGAGCTGTGTTCAGGTTGGATGGGCGGAGTCTCTGAGCTGAGCAGGCAGCGTCAGCATCAGCTAAGTCCTATGCGAGTCTCTGTGTTGGGTGGTAATGGCTGCAGGCACCTCCAAGAGAAAGCTGCTGCTGGTCTCCACCCATTGCCAGACAATGCTGCCACTCCTCAAATGAGTCTGCACACCCAAAGTCTTGCCAAGGGCTGTAAAACTAAGCTGTCCAGTGGTCTCCTGTACAAGAGAGCACATCGCGCATCTGTGCTGTCACGCACTTTATGCACGCAAACTACTGTTCTAAGCTACGCGTACTCTCCTCAAACTTGGAGACCTCTGCCGCACCCAGCTTTTAGCGTGCGTACCCCGGACCTCAGACCTCGCTTGGTACTGGGGAATCTTTGAAATGGGACATCTCCACCTTCCCCATTTTAGAAATCCAGCTGAGATTGCTGTTGCCAGCCCTACAGCCCACGCGTGCTCAAGGCTCCTAACCTCTGATTCTGTGCGTATCTTCAAGGCTGTGCTCTGCTGTGCTTCTGAGTCTCAGTGTTCCACCTTTACTTTTGTTTGTGGAATTTTCACTCAGCCAGCTTTCCAGTGATTCTGGGTGATGTTTGTTTTGTTGTTATGTTGTAGTTTTGGAATTGTTGCACGGGGCAGCACAATAGGTGTTTACGTATGCCGCCATCTTGGTTCCTCCCCTCTTTCTTCTTTTTATTGTAGTAACTTACAGCTGCCTTTGCTGAATCCCCTCAGTTTTGGTGTATTGTGTTTTTATTTTCATTTGTGTAAATTTTTTTTATTATCATGTATTTTCTTTTGTGATCTATTGGTTATTTAAAAGTATGTTATTTAATTTCCATGTACTTATGACATTTCCATTTTACTTCTGTTATTGATTCATAGTTTTATTTAATTTTGGTCAGAGATAATAATTTTTATAATTTCAACCTTCTTAAGTGTATTGAGATTTGATTTGTGGTTCAACGTTAGATGTTTCCCTTTTGCATATATCATGGGAGCTATAGTTTGAAGAAAGAAGTATCACAAAATGAAAGGAACTGGGATTACAGAGTCATTACTGAGAGGAAATCTACACAGGGGTTATTTGATCCAATTTTACCAGTGACATAATTCAAAAATAAGTTTTAATATATGTTAAGCCACTAATAGAAGTTTTCATAGCAGCCACTGTCACTTACCCTGACTAATACAGATTACTAATACAGTATTTTGAATGACAGACTCAATGTCTCAAAGATTTTAATATATTGGTACTATAGATCAAATCAAACAAAAATACTATAATAGGCACAATTGCAAGTCTTCCACATGTGTCTGTATTAAATAACAATCTACACAATTCTTTACTGTTATTCAGTTAAAATTAAATTCAATGTAGTAAATTGTGAAGATTCAGGGCTGTATAATGGTGGTATTATTGTCTCGAGGTTTGATGAGATCACTGTCACCAGAGACATCCAAATGAAGGTTGCACACACCATCTCTTTCTAAGAAGGAAATAAATGGGATTCATGCTTTAGACTGGAGTTCAACTGCATTATCTGCGAGGGACCTTCCTATTTTTGACAGTCTATGATCCTAGAAAATTTAATTGGTAGTGTGGAGAGGAGCTGTGTGGTGGACTAAGAGTGGTTAACTGATTATGTTACTCCAGTTAAGCAATAGAAAGACTCTCAGCTCTGGTGGAGGGCTGTTGGAGGGATAGAACAAAAAAGAAAAAGAAAGAGAAAGAACTCACTGATATGGACAACAGTGTGGTTATTGTAGGGTGGAAGAGGGTGGAGGTAGAGGAGAGTATGGGGGGATGGTAAATAGTGATGTAAAAAATAAAATAAAGAAAGAAATACCCTCAGAATTTTAGTGCCTTACAGAAACAAAGATTTATTTTTCATTCACTTTATGTATCTTTTGTACCTAACTCTTGGCTGTGCTCTATGGCTTTGTCATTCAAAGTCTCAGGTTGAAGGAACATCCTTTATCTGAGGCATGCATGGCTTTTTGCAGAGCAAACGGAGCAATGGTAGAGGCACTCAATGTCTCATCATTTCTGCCTGAATGAGGTATATGCCCTTTCCACTCACATTCTATTAGCCTAAGTAAGTCACATGGATAAGCCTGACAAAAATAGAGTAGAGATGATAATCTTCTCTCTACCTGGGTAGGCCTCAGGGAAATAGTGATGTACCTTACAGAGTGGGTTAGAGAATATTTTGAACAAATAATACAACTTACCACAGTTACATATGACACTCCCACCCAGAACTGATCTTTTTATATGTGGAGTAGGCACGCGAGTATGAATTTATAAAGTCAGCCCTTTTTCTAAATATCTCTTCAGTGTATGAGTGACTCTACCCTCAAGCGAGTTAATTTGAGTTCTTGTGCATCAACAATGGCACAGAGAAATAGCAATTTTAATTGAGAAAAGAAGGTTAAAAAAGCTCCCAGTTTCCATTTTTAATCCCAGATGCATAAAGTAAGAATATTTTTAAAAGAACTTTAAAGGGAAATTTCTAGCCCTGAGATGTCACAAAAGGAGAACCTCATCTAAGATAATTAGACTTTTGATTTGCTAAACAGCTTTGTCACTGCTCAACAACCTCAAGTCCCATTTTTTTCTGGTTTGAACTAGGTTTCACACTATAATTTTTTTTTCTTCAATCTTGGTCTTTGTCCTATGGCTGGCTGGCTCTTTATCTGGTTCTGGCTCCTTTAACATTTGATTATCTTTCTGTCACTAATACTCTTTGCTCAAAAATATTCCTTGTGTAGCTTTTTTGCCTATAGACTGGCATCATTTCTTCCTATTCTCTTCAGTTCTCTAGCTCTTGCTTATTTTTTATTGAATAATTCACTCATCTGATTACCCCAGTGGTCAGCAAACTGCGGCTCGAGAGCCACAAGCTGCTCTTTGGCCCCTTGAGTGTGGCTCTTCCACAAAATACCACGTGCAGGCTTGCACATACAGTGCAATTGAAACTTCATGGACCATGCACAGAAGTCAGTTTTCGCCTCTAGAGAGAAATTTCAATCGTTGTACTGTTGATGTTTGGCTCTGTTGACTAATGAGTTTGCCGTAATTCTGAACTTCTAGTTCAGACACTAGGTGATGCTATGCTTTTATTGCTGGTCTAGGTTTAACTCCTTGGAATAGTATTGATTCTGGCAAATGGGGTAATTTTGAAGAATATAGACTGTCAGACAAGGGGAAAGGCTTGGTTTAGCTGAAAATAATTTGAATACACAGCAATAAATGGGCATTACTAATAAAATAAGGCTCTGGAAGAGACCAAAGGTGAGAGAATGCACTGTAAATGTGTCACTTGGGAGAAAATAAGTGAAAATTCAAAAAGAAGAGGAAATTAGAAGGAAATTGGTGTTCTTATAATCAAGTATAGTATAATGACTAAAGGAATCTTTTCATGAGGGGCTCACTTTTCTCAGTAAAGAGGGCTGAGAGTGAGGGATATATGTGAGATCAAGGATTTAACTAAATTAATATTATTGGGAATAGCCACTTCAGGAATTGCTTAAGAAGTGTCTAAAGATAGACAACTTCTATTATGGAGCATTAACCAGTAGCTGTGATAACTTCGCATCAAAAAATAAATCATAGAAGCAAGAAGAATACACCATCAATGTGTACAATATTTTTTGTACCATGAGACCCAAATTGGAGCTATGGATTTGTTTTGTGTATTTTAAGTTTACATAATGTTAATTTTACAATGTTTTCCGATTTACTGATTTATTTTTAAACACTAGCTATGCAGGAAAATGGAAACCTAAGAACTATTTCCATGCTATTCTTTAACATCCGAAAGCAAAAGTCAACCAAAATAGTCCATAGTTAAATGAATGGAAAGGGTATAACTTCACAGCTGGAAACTGGATTTGACAGTGAGTACCAGTGATTGACTATTTCCTGTGGAGGATATCACAAAGTAATACAGCAGGCGAAACAACACTCTTTGTAACATATTGTACTGGCTTCATTTATCTGTTCAATGAATAGGAAATCTAGTTAAGCCACACTGCTGAGATATACTATTTCTTTCACCTCAAATGCATTTTTCACATTGCCTTTGTGATAATGGGGAAAAAGTGTAATAAACAAAAAGAATCTCTTTTATGCCACAGAATACTTAATTCATGCAATGAAGTTACAAGCTGAGGTTTCTGTCTGGGTTTTAAGAAACTGAATAATTTAAAATTAATTTCAACAACGAGGCATTTAGAAAACAGATTTATAATCTCCATACACTAGATAGTTTTATATGAAAAGATGAGAATGTAGGGGAATATGGGAAATGTTTTCTATATTAAAATCATAAATAAGGTACTTACACATGATGACAAAATTTATCATAAATTTTATCTGTTCTTTCCAAATTTATTATGTGAGCAGAAACTTTTGATATTCAAAGTTTTATTTCATTTTCAAATTTCTATTGTCCTCTGAGAAGCCATTGGGATAATATTCTCTAAAAGGTGCCTGATGTAAAAAGTAAGAAAAATAATAAATTAGGATGTGTCCCCAAAAATGGGATTATAAAAATATAAAGAAGTGCTAATTCTGATCCGTATTTGGGAGAGAGTGATGAGGGGATGAGCATTGTTATACAGTTAATGTGAGCATAGTATCTCATTGATACAGCATATAGCATGGTTATCCATGTTTTATCAGATACATTTTATGATTCAACCATTTGTATGCATCAAGGTTATTTAAGACATTAAGTAAATATCAGAAGGGGCTGAAAACAATTTCACATTGAAGTCAGCATTGTATATACAATGTTATCAAAAGCAAGGGCAATTTATAATCTAAGAGATGGGCATAACATATGATTTTAAAAGTGAGCAAATGCCCTGGATGCAATCAAAGGCTATTAGTTTTCACTGTGATAGATAAAAACTTTATTTAATTGGTACTTTTTCAAACCACCTTGGAAATATGCATAAATATAGTAGAAAAGCATGCTATATCTATAAAATGGAAAAATAACAAGCCTTCATGTCTGGATAAAAAAATAACTTTCTTATAGCAGAGAACCAAGATGGTGGCATAGATAAACACCTCTATTGCTGCCATACACATCAATCTCAAAATTACAACTTAACTAAAGAACAAACACCATCCAGAATCACCAGAAAGCTGGCTGAGTGAAAATTCCACAAATAAAAGGGAATATAAAACACTGTGACTCAGGGGAGCGGTGGCAGACAGCATTGAAGATACGCACGAAGTCAGAGGTTTGGAGGAGTGTGCCTGCCAGCGGATAGGGTGGGCAGCTGAAAACCGGCCAGTTTTCTTGAACAGGGGAGACAAAGACATCCCACTGGACTGATTTTCCAGCTCTGGGCGAAGTCCAGGGAACCCACTATCATACCGGGTAAAAACTGGACAGTCGGAGGGCACGCCGAAGCTTGGGTGCTGCAGGGTTCTCCAGGCTTGTGGAGAAGGCGAGCTTGTGCAGAGTGCGAGTGAGCTTGGGAACAGTGCAGCTGCTTGACCACGGAAAGAGCACTCGTGACTTGCTCTTTCATTCGGTAAACCATCAGACTGCATTGTTTTGCGACCCTGGGTGAGATGTTGGGTGTGCAGACTCATTTGGGGAGAGTCTAAATTCTCCAGCAGCTGGTGGAGCTTGGCAGCAGCTCTCTCTCAAGAGACCCTGGGGCCACATAGGGTGGAGCTTACGCTGTCTGCTTGGCCTGGAGACTCCGCTCATCCAACCTGAGCACAGCTAAAAGTCACAGACAATTGGCCTGGAGGTCAACCCCTCCAAGTGCTAACAACGATTAACTGAGCTTAACTTCAACAAGACTGTGAAACCCATATCCACCTCAGGTAACTGGGGAGGCTGAGTCACTGTCCCTTGTAAGACATCTACCACACAAAGCTAATTGACCAACTCATGAAAGCAGCCAACATGCAGAGACATGGAAAGAAATCAGATGTGAAAGAAATGGAGGGGAAAAAAAGACTGGACATGGAATTCAAAAACACGGTTACAGGGCTTTGCATGCGGCTCCTAGAAAAGGCTGAGACCTATAAGGAAATAAACAAGACCTGCGAGGAAATGAATGAGACCCACAAGGAAATGAACAAGACCTACAAGGATATGAAGGAGACCCTCAAGGACATGAATGAGACCCTCAAGGATATGAAAAAGGACCAACCAGAAATTAAGCATACACTGACTGAAATAAAAAATATTATACAAAGACCTAAAAGTACTCTAGAGCACCCCAAGAACCAAGTTAAAGATTTGAAATACAAAGAGGTAAAATCCACTCAGGTGAAAAAGCAAGAAACCAAAAGAATCCAAAAAATTGAAGATAGTGTAAGGGGCCTCTATGAAAACCTCAAGCATACCAACATCTGAATTATAGGGGTGCCAGAAAAAGAGAGAGAGCAAGACAATGAAAACCTATTTGAAGAAATAGTAACCAAAAACTTCCCACACCTGGTGAAAGAAATTGACTTAGGAGTCCAAGAAGCGCACTGAACCCCAATATATAGGAACCCGAAGAGGACCACACCAAGGCACATCATAACTAAAATGCCAAGAGCAAAAGACAAAGAGAGAGTATTAAAAACAGCAAGAGAAAAACAGTTAGTTACCTATAAGGGAGCACCCATATGATTGTCAGCAGATTTCTCAACAGAAATGATGCAGGCCAGACAGGAGTGGCCAGAAATATTCAAAGTGATGAATAGCAAGAATTTACAACCAAGATTACTCTATCCAGCAAAGCTATCATTCAGAATTGAAGATCAGATAAAGTGCTTTGCAGATAAGAAAAAGCTAAAGGAGTTCATGACCACCAAACCAATATTATATGAGATGTTGAGAGATATTCTTTAAGAAGAGGAAGAAGAAAAAGATAAAAGTGTAAATTAGGAACAACAAATACACATTTATCAACAAATGAATCTAAAAATCAAGGGAATTAATAATCTGATGAACAGGATAAACTGGTGAATGTAATAGAATCACAGACATAGAGAAGGAATGGATTGATAATTCTTGGGGAGAAAATGGGTGTGGGAAGTGCAACAAGAGACTGGACAAAAATCATGCAACTATGGGAGAGGACAGTGGGGGAGGGTCAGGGTAGAGGGTGGGATTGGTACCGGGTGGAGGGGAGCTATAGGAGAAAAAGGGGAACAATGTAATTAATAAACTGAACAATAAAGATTAAAAAAATAAAGAGACACATTCTTTGATCTCTAACCTCTAAAAATAAAGAAATAACTTTCTGATAGAAAAGTGTGAGTGTGAGGCTAGATTTACCCTGGACATTTCTTCCTGACATACGTGATTTTGACTGATGATCATAGAATGCCAACTTATTCAAACACATCTGCACCTACACACTCAAAATTTTACTTTATTTTTTAAATCTTTATTGTTCAGTTTATTAATTACATTGTTCCCCCTTTTATTTCCCCCTATAGCTTCCCTCTACCCTGTACCCATCCCACCCTCCACACTCACCTCCCCCTCCCCACTGTCCTCTCCCATTGTTGCAAGATTTTTGTCCAGTCTCTTGCTGTACTCCCACACCCCTTTTCTACCCAAGAATTGTCAGTCCATTCCCTCTCTATGTCCATGATTCTGTTATTTTCACCAGTTTATCCTGTTCATAAGATTATTAATTCCCTTGATTTTTAAATTCATTTGTTGATAGATGTGTATTTGTTGTTCATAATTTATATTTTTACCTTTCTCTTCTTCCTCTCCTTAAAGAATATTTTTCAGCATTTCATATAATATTGGTTTGGTGGTGATGAACTCCTTTAGCTTTTTCTTATCTGAGAAGCACTTTATCTGATCTTCAATTCTGAAAGATAGCTTTGCTGGATAGAGTAATCTTGGTTGTAGATTCTTGCTATTCATTACTTTCAATATTTCTGGCCACTCCTGTCTGGCCTGCATAGTTTCTGTTGAGAAATCTGCTGACAATCATATGGGTGCTCCCTTATAGGTAACTAACTGTTTTTCTCTTGCTGCTTTTAATATTCTCTCTTTGTCTTTTGTTCTTGGCATTTTAATTATGATGTGTCTTGGTGTGGTCCTCTTTGGATTCCTATATTTTGGGGTTCTGTGTACTTCTTGGGCTTTTAATTTAGTTTCTTTCACCAGGTGGGGGAAGTTTTCAGTCACTATTTCTTCTAGTAGGTTTTCATTACCTTGCTCTCTCTCTTTTTCTGGCACCCCAATAATCCGGATGTTGGCATACTTGAGGTTGTCCCAGAGGCCCCTTACACTACCTTCAATTATCTGGATTCTTTTTGTTTCTTGCTTTTCCAGCAGAATCGATTTTGCTTCTTTGTATTTCAAATCTTTGACTTGGTTATTGTGGCCCTATGGACTGCTTTTAGGACTTTGTGTAATATTTTTTATTTCAGTCAGTGTATGCTTGATTTCTAGTTGGTCCTTTTTCATATCCGTGAGGGTCTCGTTCATATCCTTGTAGGTCTTGTTCATTTCCTTGTAGGTCTCATTCATTTACTTGTAAGTCTCATTCATTTCCTTGTAGGTCTCATTCATTTCCTCATTAGTCTTGTTTATTTCCTTGTAGTTCTCATTAAGTTCATCAGCCTTTTCTAGGAGCCTCTTGAAAAGCCTTATAACTGTGGTTTTGAACTGTGTGTCTAGTCGTCTTTTTTCATCCATTTCTTTCACACCTGATTTCTTTCCATGTCTCTGCATGGTGGCTGCTTTATGTAGTAGATGCCCTCTGAGGGACAATGGCTTAGCCTCCCCAGTTACCTGAGGTGGGTACTCTTACTGCAATCCTTTATGGGTTGTACAGTATTTTTTAATTTAAACCCAGCTTGTTGTTGTTAGCCCTAGGAGGGTTTGACCTCCAGGCCAATTGGGTGTGAAGGGAGACTGTGTTCAGGTTGGATGTGTGGAGTCTCTGAGCTGAGCAGGCAGCCTCAGCGTCAGCTACATCCTATGCAGCTCTCACGGGCGGGTCTCTGTTGGATGGGAATGGTTGCAGACACCTCCATGAGAAAGCTGCTAGTCTCTACCCCTTGCCAGACAACTCTGCTTCTCCCCAAATGAGTCTGCACACCCAAAGTCTCGCCCAGGGTTGTAAAACAAAGCAGTCCAGTGGTCTCCTGGAGCAGGGAGCAAGTCGCCAGGGAGCAAGTCACACGTCTGTGCTGTCGCAAGGGAGCAAGTCGCCAGGGAGCAGTTTACATGCGCCAACTGCTGTTCTGAGCAACCTGGATTCTCAGACTAGGAGACCTCTGCCACGCCTGGCTTCCAGGGTGCGTACCCGGGACCTCAGACCTCGCCTGGCACTGGGGAATCCCATGCAGTGGGATGTCTCCTCCCTCCCCGTTGGCAACATCCAGTCTGGGTTGCTGCTTCCAGCCCTACAGCCTGCACGTGCAGCCAGGGCTCCTAACCTCTGATTCTGTGTGTATCCTCAAGGCTGCACTCCACCACTCTTCTGAGTCTCAGTGTCCCACCTTTACTTTTATTTGTGGAGTTTTCACTCAGCCAGCTGTCTGGTGATTCTGGATGATGTTTGCTTTGTTGTTATGTTGTAGTTTTTGAATTGTTGTGTGGGACAGAACAATAGTTGTTTACCTATGTCGCCATCTTGGTTCCTCCCGCCACACTCAAAATTTTAGACAGGAATTGATTATTCTTTAACTTTGATACTCTGTTCAGAATATAAGAGAGTTATTAGAAAACTTGGTCACAACTTTCAGATTACTGATATTAGCATTTTGTAAGTCTGGGAAAAGATATATTCTACAGTTTAGATATTTGCAAAATAGAGGATTATCTACCACCTATAAAAGTTAGAACAAGGGAAAAACAAGTATTAAGCAGGAAAACTTTTTGTGACTTACAAGAACAATAACAATTTTATAGGTGGTCCCCTTTAAAGTACAGATGTGCTCTGAATGTCTTAAAACACTTTCAAAAAATCTCACAGAATTCTACTGGCAATGAAGAGGTAAAGGAGGATTGGAGAGATGATTATCTAAGGAAAATGTGTGGTAAGGTATATTGAAAGTGAATAATACATTGGAATATTTAATGTTATCCTTTAAAAATAAAGCTTCTTTTTTTTTTTACTGATAATTACATATGTGTCCTTATTGCCCCCTCCCACTCATACCCTCACCTCCCTGGCATCTGTGTCCATTGGTTATGCTTATGTACATGCATACAAGTCCTTTGGTTGAAATTTTTTCACCAACTCATATTAATGCTTTGGCCTGTCATAATGTTAACATTTGAAAAAGGCTTTGTTGACAAAACAATAAGGAAGCCTACTGCATGGGAGAACATATTTGCCAATGTTATCACCGATAATGGTTTAATCTCCAACATTTACAGGGAACTCATAGAACTTAACAAAAGGAAGATAAACAACCCAATCAAAAAATTGACAATGGACCTAAATAGATACTTTTCAAAAGAAGACATAAGGAAAACCAAGAGACATATAAAAACATACTCAAAGTCACTAATCATCTGAGAGAAGCAGATCAAAATGACAATGCAGTACCATCTCACACCTGTCAGAATGGCTATCCTCAACAAATCAACAAATGAAAAGTGCTGGAGAGGAGGCCGAGAAAAAGGAACCCTCATGTACTGCTGGTGGGATTGCAGACTTGTGTAGCCACTGTGGATAACAGTATGAAATTTCCTCAAAAAACTAAAAAGGAAACTTCCATTTGACCTAGTGACCCCACTTCTAGGAATATATCCCAAGAAAATAGAAACACCAATCAGAAATGATATATGCACCCCTATGTTCATAGTGGCATAATTCACCATAGCTAAGATTTGGAAACAGCCTAAGTGCCCACCAGCAGATGAGTGTATTAAAAAACTGTGGTACATCTACACAATGGAATACTGTGGTAAAAAAGAAGTAATTCTTGCCATTTGCAACAGCATGGATGGAACTGGAGAGTATTATGCTAAGTGAAATAAGTCAGTCAGTGAAAGATAAATTTCACACGATCTTACTCATTTATGGAATATTAGAGGCCTTTTGCACACAATTTGTGAATGGGAGCAGGGTAGGGGGAATTCCTCAGCCCAACCTGCACCCTTTCCAATCTGGGACCCCTTGAGGGATGTCAACTACCCGTTTAGGCCTGGTCCACCACAAGATGGCCAGTAGAGAAGGGAAGTTGGGGGTGACCAAGCCTGCAAGGGAGGGAAGTTGGGGGTGATCAGGATTGGGCCTAAAGGGCCAGTCAGACATCCCTCTCTATGTATATACATAAAATACCAATCCAGGACTGCTGGCTCCCAACTGCTTGCCTGCCTGCCTTCCTGATTGCCCCTAACCACTTCTGCCTGCCAGCCTGATCACTGCCTAACCACTCCCCTGCCAGCCTGATTGATGCCTCACTGCTCCCCTGCCAACATGATTGTCCCTAACTACCCTCTCCTGCTGGCCTGAGCACCCCTAACTGTCTTCCCATGCAGTCTTGGTCCCCCACAAGTCCCTTCTCCTATAGGCCTAGTCTCCCCCAACTGTCCTCACCTGCAGGCCTGGTCACCCCCAACAGCCCTCCCCTGCAGACCTGGGTTCCCCACAACTGCCCTTCCCTGCAGGCCTGGTTGCCCCCAATTTCTCGCCTCTGCTGGCCTGGTCACCCCTAACTACCTTCCCCTGAAGGCTTGATCGCCCCCAACTGACCTCCTTTGTGGGCTTGGTCCCTCCTAACTGCCCTCTCTGCTCGCCTGATTGCCCCTAACTGCCCTCTCTTGCAGGCCTGGTCACCCCCAAGTGCCCTTCCCTGCTGGCCATCTTGTGGTGGCCATCTTGTGTCCACATGGGGGCAGCCATCTTGTGTGTTGGAGTGACAGTCAATTTGTATATTACTCTTTTATTAGATAGGATTACATAAGATAGAGGCCTGATGCACTGATGGGGGCTGGATGGCTTGTCTTGAAGGGTGTCCCGGATCAGGGTGGGGGATCCTGGGGTAAGGGCCTATAGTCTGGTCTGCAGGCTGGCCATGCCCCCTGGCAATCCAAGTGGAGGCCCTGGTATCTGGGATTTATTTATCTTCTATAATTGAAACTTTGTAGCCTTGAGCACAGGCCAAGGCATGCCAGGAAGTTTGGCTTCCTCCATCACCCAGTGAAACCCAAGCCTCCTGCTCACTCTGTGGTCTCAGCCATCTTGGTTGGGTTAATTTTCATACTTTCTCCTGATTGGCTGGTGGGCATGGCTTGTGGGCAGAGCAGAGGTTTGATCAATTTACATATTACTCTTTTATTAGATAGGATAATGAACAACATAAATTGATGAACAAAAACAGATTCAGAGACAGGGAAGCATCGATCAGACCATCAAACCTCAGAGCAAAGGTAGGGGAGGGTGAGGATTAGGGGCGGAGATCAACCAAAGGACTTCTATGCATGCATATAAGCCTAACCAATGGACACGGACACCAGGGGGTTGAGAGCATGAGTTGAGGCTGGAGGTAATGGAGGGATAAGAACACATATATAATACCTTAATCAATAAAGAAAAAAAGAAAAAGGCTTTGTTAGAATGGGAAAAAAATCTTAACAAGGCTTTGATGGCCAGTATCCACAGTTCTCTATGTAGACTTACTAGCAATAGTATGCCAATCATGTTTTTGCCTCATGACCTTTGCACTCCTCCCTTTTATTGCTAGAGATATTCTTCCCTCAAATATTTATATGATACTTTCTCTCATTTTATTCATGACTCTGCTCAAATGTCCCCTTATCAGAGAAAACTGCTTGCTGTTTGTTCTCTATGTATATACATAAAATACCAATGCATGCACACCCTGTATTTTCTATGTGTATCTGCTTTACTTTCATCCACCACACTTAGAACTAGCATAATAAATATTTGTATGTTTATTGTCTGACTCATCCCAAGTAGAATACAGGCTCTCAAAGAATAAGAAAATATATTCCTGCATAGTAAGCAAAGTATATCATATCTTTATTCATATCAGAGTTTACCTGTCATCTGTCTGTGTATCATTATCTATCTTATCTATTTATCTATCATCTATCTATCTATCTATCTATCATCTATCATCTGTTTACTTCATCTTTCTATCTGTTCTTATTGATACCTTTGACTCTACCAGTAGTTCAGCACCAAAGAATTTTTTTCTGGCCTTTCATCTTGCTTATTGTAGCTTCTTTCCCTGACTCTTATTATCTATAATATATTTCCTTATTTGTTTATCCATAATATAGTTGTAAAAAATTTCATAATCAGCCGAGACCGGTTTGGATCAGTGGATAGTGCGTCGGACTGCGGACTGAAGGGTCTCAGGTTCGATTCCGGTTAAGGGCATGTACCTTGGCTGCGGGCACATCCTCAGTAGGGGGCATGCAAGAGGCAGCTGATCGATGTTTCTCTCTCATCGATGTTTCTGACTTTCTATCCCTCTCCCTTCCACTCTGTAAAAAATCAATAAAATATATTTTAAAAAATTTCATAATCACTCACTGGCACTACTTGAGTAAAACACAAACTGGATAATACTGGTAATTAAAGTATATTGTGTTTACAGCTCATTTTGTCTTTAACTTTTACAAATCTAAAGAAAACAGAAGAGTTCGTCTCACCCCCAAATTCACTTGTGCAGGCCTTTGTAATTAGCTGCCCTTACAATCTCAAACCATGGCTGCCACTGATCTATGGTCAGGTTTACATTTTTTAAAATTATATGCAATTATGTGATATGTAACCTTTTGACTGCCTTCTTTCAAAATGCATTTGAGCATCACTGATATTCTTACATGTATCCATATATTGCTGAGTAGTACTCCATTGTATGGATGTCTGACAAATTGCACATCTATTCAGAGTTTTAAGGACATATGTGCTTTCTAAATTACCTTTTTTTTAGAGAGAAAGAAAGAAGTAGAGAACAGGGGAGCAAGAAACATTGATGTGAGAGAGAAACGTTGATTGAGTTGCCTTCCTAACACGCCCCTACCAGGAATCAAAATGATCTCCTTTTGGTGTATGGGATGATGCTCCAACCAACTGAATTATACTGTCCAGGCCAGACATTTAAGTTGTGTTCAGATTTTGGCAGATATAAATATAATGGCTATAAATGATTGTGTACACATTTTTGCATAAACATAAGTATTTATTTATTTTGGGTAAATGCTGTACCATTTTTTTATTCTGACCAGCAGATACGAGAGTTTCAGTTGCTACAAATAGTCTTTTATAGTTTTCAGCATATAAATAATGCATATCTCTTGTGAGACTAAAGCAGTTCTTCTTTGGTACTATTGTTAGTGATAATCTGTTATTAATTTTAAATTAAAATTTTATTATTAGTGTGTAGAAGTACACTTTAAGGATATTTGCATTGTTCCTATGGCTCTGTTACACTCACTTTGTTCTAGTATCTTTCAGGTAGATTTTGGGGGAATTTTGTATGTAAACAATTATGTCAAATGCATGTGGAGATAATTTTCTCCATATAATTTATATGCCTTTATTTTTTTATTGCTTTGCAAGTAAGAAATATATGATGTTAAATAGCAGTGGTGAGAGTGAGCATCATTGACCTATCCTTAATATTATGGGGAAAACATTCACATTTTCAGCATTTACTATAATGTTAGCTGTCAATATTTTGTTTATGCCCCCTGGGTTAATCAAATTCCATTCTATTCTTAGTTTGCAGAGATTTATTTATTTATTTATATAAGTTTTCAAATGTCTTTTTTTTTCCCGCAAGTGAAGCGTCACCTTCTGATTAGAAATACAGAAGGCTATTTCCCAAGGTGCAAACAAAAGAAAATAGAGACACAATGCAGAAAGACCTAGAAGGTTCTGAGATAACTTCTAATATTTTCATAAAATACTATTAAAATTTTGGGCAATGTACATGTACATACATGCAAAAATATTAGTGATGGAAATAACAAAATTCAATTTCCCGACTGCTGGCTTAGAGTTACTGCTGTACTACCCATATTCTTTATGTTTTGAATGTTCAAAGGAAAAACCTGATGCAAAAATTTTAAGGTATAATGGACTTTACTGCTAAATTAATTATTCACAGACATAGTTTAAAGGTATATTTTATTGTCTGTTACAGCACTGAGAATCATGCTTCTGGACTTACATGTTCAAGATGTATAGCATCTGCTCCTTTAGGCACACCTACTGAACCCCAGGTTTCTCTTTGGAACTTTAGACAATAACCAAAGAAACATCTGGAGAAATTCTTAAGTTCTCCTTGTCATGTTTTGTTTACAGTTGATGCTCTGACAGCACAGTTGGTGGTAATAGCACTGAAGAAGTAGTGCTTGTCATGACAATACTTCTTGTTGTCATTCAGACTTTGGGGAGGGCATCTACTCTGTGCCTTCGAGTGCTTCCGGAGGCCCCGTGGGGCTTGAAACAATCTTTATGGTAGTAAAGACAATCTCAGAATTGTCAGTCCACTCCCTTTCTATGCCCCTGGATAACACACAGAACAGGAATGAAAAAATGCTTTTAGGGTTTCCATGTGATGGCTTTATTGTTCTGCTATGGTCTTGCTCCAACACATGATGTGCATTCATGATTCTAATACTTCTGTCTCACTATGTATCTGCCTCCCAAATAGAAAGGTCTGAATTGGGTAGGAAGAATGAAACCCTTTCCCTCCTATAGATCAGATCCTGACAACTTCGCATGTCTGTAGAACCTAAAGTTCTTTCTGAAGGGTGATTCCAGTCTTTTTGAGGTTCCGCATTTAGAAAAGCTTGTGCCTTGTCTTATAGAAAGGTGGTTGAGATTATTTTTAAATTATTAACATTTTTTAATGTTGACACTATTGTAGGTGGCCCTCAATGCTCCCTGCTTTGCCCACCTCCTCCCATCTCCCCTCCATCTCCTCCTCTCTTAGCCTTCATCACATTATTGTCCATGTTCATGGGGTATGCATTTACGGTCTTGAGCTAATTCCTTTATTTTAATAAGAAAAATATGTTGTATTTTGTCAAATGTTATCTTTTTCTCTGCCTCTACTGAGATGAGGGTTAAGTTACTCATTTGAAGACTTTTTTTCTTTTAATATAAACATGCAATACTATATATAAATTTCTTTTGCAGTACTGCTGTAGTTGCATCCAAAATAATATTAATAATAATTTCTTAACTTCCCTGGGGACTTCCTGTTTAACACATAGGTTATTTAGAAGTGTACTGTTTATTTTAAATATATTTGGGAATTTTCAGATATCTTTCTTTTATTGATTTCTAATTCATCAGAGAACATGTTCTCAATCATTTTTCTCTTTTAAACTTGTAAGGGTTGTTTTATATTCAAGAACATGTTTTAATTTGTTGAATGTTACATATACACTTGAAATAAATATATTATACCATTGTTGGGTTGAGTGTTCTACAAAGTCCATTAGTTTAAGATGATTGATAATGTTTTCAGGGCACCTCTGTTGTTACATACATATACATCTAAAATTGTTATGATTTTTTGGAGAACTGGTTTATTCATTATTATATAATATCCTGGTAATATTATTTGTTCTGAGGTCTATTTTGTCTGATGTTAATAAAAATATTCCAGCTTTATTTTACTTATTTTTTAAAATCCTCTTCTGAGGATATCTTTTTTATTGATTTTACAGAGAGAGAAAGGAAGGGAAGAAAAGAGAGAGATAGAGAGACCTGGGATCCAACCTGTAATCCCTGGGTGCACAGGATGGACACTCCAATGAAATAAGCCATCAGGCCAGAGTTCCCCATGTTTATTTTCAGAATTTTTTTTCCAGTTTGTTCATCAGTTTATTTTGTTACTTAGATACCACATATGAGTGAGATCATATGATACTTGTCTTTCTCTGAGTGGTTTATTTCACTTGGCATAATGCTCTCCAGGTCCCTCCATGCTGTCTCAAAGGGTAGGAGATTCTTCTTTTTCACTACTGCATAGTATTCCCTGGTGTAAACGTACCACAGCTTTTTTATCCATTCATCTACTTATGGGCACTTGGCTGTTTCCAAATCTTAGCTATTGTAAATTGTGCTTCTATGAACATAGGGGTGCATACATTCTTCCTGATTGGTTTTTCAGGTTTTTTAGGATATATTTCTAGAAGTAGAATCATTGGGTCAAATGGCAGTTCTGTATTTAATTTTTTGAGGAAACTCCATAATGTTTGCCATAATGGTTGTACCAGTCTGCATTCTTCCCAGCAGTGCATGAGGGTTCCCTTTTCTCCAATCCTCACCAGCACTTATCATTAGTTGATTTGTTGATGGTAGCCATTCTGACAGGTGTGAGATGATATCTCACTGCTGTTTTAATTTGTGGTGTCTGACACACTATTTTCTAATAAATCTTTATTTTTCAAATGATTACAGTTGTTCCACTTTCCCCCCCCCCATAGCTCCCCTCCACACAGTTCCCACCCCACTCTTTGCCCTTACCTCCTCCACACTATCCTCATCCATAGGTGTATGATTTTTGTCCAGTCCCTTCTCACACCTCCACACCCTTTTCTATCTCAGAATTGTCAGTCCACTCCCTTTCTATGCCCCTGATTCTATTATATTAACCAGTTTATTCTGTTCATCAGATTTTTATTCACTCGATTTTTAGATTCATTTGTTGATAGATATGTATTTGTTGTCACGTGTTGTTCATAATTTTTGTCTTTAGCTTTTTCTTATTCTTCCTTTTCTTAAAGAATACCCTTCAGCATTTCATATAATACTGGTCTGGTGGTGATGAATTCCTTTAGCTTTTTCTTATCTGTGAAGATCTTTATCTGCCCTTAAATTCTGAATGATAGCTTTGCTGGGTAGAGTAATCTTGGTTGTAGGTTCTTGCTATTCATCACTTTGAATATTTCTTGCCACTCCCATCTGGCCTGCATAGTTTCTGTTATAAAATCAACTGACACTCATATCTGTGTACATACTCTATAGGTAACTAACTGTTTTTCTCCTGCTGCTTTTAATATTCTCTATTTGTCTTTTGCCCTTAGCATTTTAATTATGATGTGTCTTGGTGTAATCTTCTTTGGATTCTTTTCGTTTGGGGTTCTCTGTGCTTCATGGACATGTAAGTCTATTTCTTTCACCAGGTAGGGGAAGTTTTCTGTCATTATTTCTTCAAATAGGTTTTCAATATCTTGCTCTCTCTCTTTTTCTGGCACCCCCATAATTCAAATGTTGCTATGCTTGAAGTTGTCTCATAGGCTCCTTAAACTATCTTCATTTTTTTAAAATTCTTTTTGCTTTTTGCTTTTCTGGTTGGTTTTTTTTTTCTTATTATTCTTCTTTGTATTTCAAATCTTTGACTTGATTCTTGGGATCCTTTAGTCTACTGTTGGATCTCTGTATATTATTCTTTATTTCTGTCAGCGTATGCTTAATTTCTAGTTGGTCCTTTTTCATATCCTCAAGGGTCTCACTAAATTTATCGGTGGTTTCTAGAAGATTCTTGAATAACCTTACAACCATGGTTTTGAACTCAATATCCAGTAGTTTGCTTTCCTCCATTTATGTCATTTGTGATCTGTTTTTTTGTCACTGCATTTTGGCTGTTTCCCTGCATTGTTAGAGTCGCTTTGTGTGCTAGGTGTACTATAGGCCCCAGTGGCTCAGCTTCCCTAATTAAGTGACACTCTTGGTGCACCCCTTTGTGGGCTGTGTGCACATTCTTTTTGTAGTTAAGCCTTGATTGTTGTTGGTATCACTGAGAGGAATTGATCCTTAAGCCAATAGGCTGTGAGGATCAGTTGGTCTATGATGGGAGAACTTCTGTGCCGGAGACACCCTTATGGGGCAAGACTTGCTTCAGTGGGGGCTTTGGCACTCACTGACTCTGCCCTGAGTGTGTCTCTTATGGATCTGAAGAGTTGTTGTTTGGATGTTCTCTCTTTGACCACTGGATACACTGGCTCTTGAATTTCCAAGGAGTGAGGCCACCCAGCAGGAGCTATGGAGAGATCTGCATATTTCTTCTATTTGTTTGAGATTTGGAGACACCCAGATGGGGCCAAGCTATGAAGCAATATAAGCTGCTGTTGAGCCTTGGGTCTTCTTTAGGAGGCTCTGGGGCTCTTTGACCCAGATGCAGTATGTTAGGTTTCAGATTGCAAAGGGCCAGGCCATTCATTTGCAAAAGCTTCTGTGCACAGCTTGGAGTTGTAAATTAGGTCAGGCGGCGTCTCAGGAAATTGGCAAGGTGGAGCAAACAGCAATGGCTGACCACCAGCCCTGCCTGGAAGAGGTCCCATGTCTCTGTGTCCTGCAGCACTGTGCAGGAACATTGATTGCTATGATCACCTCTGAGGGAAAGCTGTCCTCAAGTTCTGCCCAATGCCAGAAAGTCCATTTTCTCTCTATATGAGTCTGGATCTCCAGAGTCCCCACTGGAACTGGAGTTCAGAGCAGTCAGGATCTTGTATCTCCCTTCTGATTGAAAAAGACAACAGCGTACTTAGTTGCCAGCCCTTTCCATGTGCAACTCCATACCTTTGCATTTTACTTCTGCACCTCTGTACCTCCTCCAAGTTTCAGTGTGCTTTTCTCTTTCCTTCTAGTTGTAGAATTTCCATTCAACAAGCCTTCCTGTGGTTCTGGATGATACCTGTTTTGTCTTTTAGCTGTAGTTTTGAAGTGGTTGTGTGAGGTAGCAAGTTCAGGTTCTTTACCTATGCTGCCATCTTGGTTTCTCTCAATCAGTGTTTTACATGAGTGTATTTTCAATATTTTTTTATAACTGTCTTTATTTCCTGTCTTTAAAAATATGATTTAATTAATTTGAGAGAGAGAGGGAGAGAGAGAAAAGGGAGAGGAGGAGGAGGAGGAGAGAGAAATATGGATGCAAGAGAGAAAAATTAAGCATGGGCTGCCTCTTCACACCCCCTACTGGGGATGGAGCCAGCAACTGGGTGTGTGCCCTGACTAGAAATCAAACCAGTGACCTCTCCATGCATGGGACAATGCTAAACCAACTGAGCCACACTGTATAGGGCTTGTGGTTTTCTTATATATGAAATACAGACTGATTTTGAAATATAGACTGATTTTAAAATTTTTATGCAATATAGAAATTTCTCTTTTAATTTCCACATTGTTCAACCTGTTCTTTTTTTTCTTTTTGCCTTTATTTAGATTAATTGAGCATATTCTTGATTTAATTTTATCTCTATTATTGATTTATTATATATAACTCTATTAGAAAATAATGGTTATTTACCAGTAAAATAATATAATTTAAAATATATATTTAATTAATTAAAGTCTGACTTTAAAAATAATATATGACTTCATGTGAAGTGTAAGGTTCTTACAACTATACATTCCAAATCCTTTCCTCCTGTCATCTGTGCTATTTTTATAATAATTTTTACTTTTACATATATATTTTAAATAGGTTTTTTATTGTTGACAGTATTACATATATCTCCCATCCCCTCTCCTCAACCCCCCTCTTCCTAGTCTGCCTCAGGTCTTCACTACCCTATTTCTCGTGTCCATGGCCTATGCATATAAATAGGTAAGTTCTTTGGTTTATCTCTTCTTCTCCCCCCAACTCCACATTGATGTATGACAGTCTGTTCCATGCCTCCATGCTTCGGGTCTTATTTTATTGATCCATTTATTTTGTTCATTAGATTCCACAAATAAGTGAGATCATGTGATAATTTTCTTTCTCATATTGGCTTATTTCACTTAGCATAATATTTTCCAGGTCTATCCATGCCATCCCAAAGGGTAAGAGATACTACTGTGTAGTATTCCATACTGTAAATGTTCCACTTTTGTTGTTGTTGTTCATTCATCTATTGAAGATTAATTGGGCTTTTTTTCCCCAAATTTTAATTATTTTAAATAACACTGCCATGAACATATGGGTACATATATTCTTTCTAATTGGTGTTTTGGGGGGTTTAGGATATAGTCCCAAAAGTGGGATCACTAGGTCAAATAGAAGTTCCATTTTTAATGTTTTGAGAAAACTCCATAGTGCTTTCCATATGGCTACACCAGTCTACATTCCCAACAGCAGTGAACTACTGTTCCCTTTTCTCCACATCCTCACCAGCACTTATTGATTGTTAATTGTTTTATGATAGCCATTATGGCAGGTATGAAGTGTGATTTAAATTTGCATTTTGCTGATTGGTGACTTTGAACATTATTTTATACTAAAGGCCTGGTGCACAAAATTCGTGCACGGGAAGGGGGTCACCTCAGCTTGGCCTGCACTTTCTCCAATCTGGGATCTCTGGCTCCTAACTACTCAGCTGCCTGCCAGCCTGATTTTCCTAACTGCTCTCCCCTGACAGCCTGTTTGCCCTAACCGCTCTCCCCTGCTGGCTTGGTCCCCCTAACTGCTCTCCCCTGCCTGCCTGATTGCCTCTAACCTTCTCTGCCTTGGCCCTGCCAACATGGCTTTGTTAGGAAGGATGTATGAAAGGACATCTGGAAGGTCATCTGGAAGATGTTCAGTCTAATTTGCATGTTTCTCTTTTGTTAGATAGGATTCCACCTTGTCCTAAAAATGCAGGTTGTTCCCAGGTTTTCCTATTTTGGGAGCGGGGCCCAAAGTAGCATGCTAGGTTCTGACTAGGGCTTATGCTTTATCTTGTGCTTTATCTCAGCAGATGTGATTCCTAGAAGAAGACTCTTGGATATTCCTTGAACACTTCTATCGAATTTGAAAAATAATCCTCTAAAAATGTTGAACCACTTTAAACTTCCACCAGCAACCATGTATGTGCCCTCTATCCCACTTTGATACCAATATCATTGATTTCTCCTTAGAAGCTTCCCTCCCATCAGCCAGGACTTCTCGGTACTTGAGCCAACCTGATTGTTCAGCTGGGGACTTGATTTTCCAATATAGAATTATGGAGGACGAAAAATAGCTTTCCTCTACCTTTCAGAGTTCTTAGTAGAGGCTCTGTAATGAAAAACAAATCACCAAGAGAAAAACAAAAGTTCATTAACATGTGTACCTCGTGTATATGTGGAAGAACCCAGGGGAAAATGAGTAACTCCCTAAGATGGCTTAGTATGCAGATTTAAATACCTTCTTCCTAGGGAAAGGGGATGGGAAATATAGGCCTTTTAGAGGAGAGTAAATGATATTTAGGAAATACGAATGGGGTGGAGGGAAATAGTTTGTAACAAAGTTTGGGTGTGATGTCAACTTCTACTCTCCTGTCCTGTGACAGGAGTCAGTCTTCTCTGCCTGATGACACTTCTCACATCAAGGGGACCTATGACATTTAAGCTCCTTTAGAGGGGTCTGATTTTAGGAAGATCAGGAGACTTCAGTGAAATCTTCCCCATGCATTTGCTGTTTTTCAAGCATCTACAGCTCAAGATCATCAATATAACAACAAAGCATATGTTGGGGTGGCATGCTCTCTGACCTTCAGAATAAACCCAACAAAAGCTTGTTTCTTCTCTTAGATGATTTGCAACAGTAGCGTTATTCCCTGGAGAGGGTATTCTGACCTGACCTTCCTGAGAGTGATCATAACATTACCCTGTGTTTGCAGAAAGGTGTTGGCCACAGCACTAAGTAATCTAGGGGCACTTTTCTCATCTTGTGGAAAGGGGGATAAATTTATGATACTTTATTTCCCTTTCCACAGATTTCTTGTGGGTTTGTGCCTCCGCTGCCCCAACGCATGCCCCCTAGCAAACCAAGTGCCGCTGCCTCAGGCCTTGGGGTTGCAGAGTGCCAGGCCTGCCTGTTTGTGTCTCCAATCCACCCCCCACCCCTCCAACCCCCCCTCCCCAGCCCCAGGTTTACAATGGCAGGACTTGGGGCTGCATGGTGCCCACCTCCCTGCTGGTTAGTGGCTGCGATTGCTACTCCCACAACCCCAGTGCTGCCATGGCCGGGCTTGGGGCTGGGTTTGTGAGTTCCATCGTGACCCCGTGGCCCCCAGCTTTGCCATGGCCAGGCTTGGAGCCGGGTTTGAGGTTGCGATCACAACCTCCATGGCCTCCAGTGCTGCCATAGCCGGGCTTAGGGCTGGGTTTGTGGCTGCAATCATAGCCCCCAGCGCCACCATGGCTGTGCTTGGGGCCAGGTTGTTGACTTTGATTGCGATCTCCGAGGCCTCCAGCACCACCATCGCCGGGCTTGGGGCTGGGGTTGTGGCTGCAATGGCAACACCCAACCTCCGGTGCCACCATGGCCAGGCGGGGGGCCGGATCCCCTGGTGCGTCTGGGATCAGGGACCCACACAATCCTGGCTCCACCATGGCCAGCTCTGTCTGTGCAGGGGGTGGGGGGTGCCCACCATCTTGGTTGAGGGTTAATTTGCATATTGTTCCTATTGGCTGGTAGCATAGCAAAGATATGGTCAATTTGCATGTTTCCCTTTTATTAGATAGGATGTCTCTTGGGCATTTGTATGTCCTCTTTGGACAAATGTCTATTCAGGTCACCTTCCCTTTTTTAAATTGGATTATTTGTCTTCCTTTTGTTGAGTTGCATAAGCACTTTTTTACTTTGGATATTAACCCCTTATCAGATGTATCCTTAGCAAATATGTTCTCTCATACAATGCATTTCCTTTTCATTTTGATGGTGTTTTTGTTTGCTCTGCAGAAGCTTTTTATTTTGATGTGGTCCAATTTGTTTATTTATTTTTTTCCTTTGTTTCTCTTGCCCTAGGAGATATATTGGCAAAAATTCTGATACACAAGGTGTCTGAGATTTTACTGCATATGTTTTCTTCTACAATTTTATGGTTTCATACGTACTTTTAAATTTTTTTATCTATTTTTGATTTATTCTTATGTATGCTGTAAGTTGGTGATCTAGTTTCATCTTTTTTTTTAAAGGAAAATTTATTTGACAAGTTTCACTTAGCACAATACACCTAAAAGGAAGTCACAATACAATGAAAGATTTAAATCAAGACCTTGGAATTTCATACAAACACCAAGACCAAAATCCTAAAGTATTGGTATTGCGTCTCAAAATTTTCCCATTAACTTAAAAAAATCTTAAACTTACATACCTTGGAAAGTATTAAGTGAAACTAGAATTAACAAACATGCCAAATGTTTCACTTTTAATTGTAGACACAGCTCCTATATTGAGTTTTACAAAAAAGCATGTTTTTAAATGCTTCCACAAAGTGTTCAATGTGATGTGGTATAAGAGCAACATTTAACATAATTCAACTTCTTTAACCTAAATATACTTACTGCTTAAGTACATCCTACAATAGAACTAACTTGAGAAAAGCTAAAAATTGTTTAACAGTTATAGTTTACTCAACTTAGTTGTTACATCCTAGATGAATATTTGTGTTAAAAAATAATGAAAATTTAAGTCTTTAATTCAATCCTGATTTCCACTTAGAGTAAGCATAAATCACAAGCTGGTATTGCAAAACTGTTAAGTTTTGTTTTTTTTTTTTCTTTAAAATAATGTTGACCAAGTCAGTGATAAGGATCAATTACATTCCCCATCCACCACTCATAGTAGACATGCTAGACATCCCTCCCATTCCATTCACTCCCACAGATATATGGCTTCCACTACTGTAGTAGCTGCTGTTCACTGATCCTTGGCTGTCTATGCAATGTTTGATTGAAAATCGCTGGAGTTTTCCTGTAAAACTTGGTCATATCCACTCATGCTGCTCTGGCGGCCATAGCCACCTCCGTAACCACCACTTAGCTGCTGGCTGGTTGGGCCACCATAACTGGACTGGTTTGACAATCCCATGCCTCCCATAATTTGGCTACCATAAGCACCACCGCTTGCTCCTGCTGGAGAATTCAAGAAGAGTTCTACATATCTGTGTTGCATATTTGCTTTGTCTTTAGACATAGCTGCCACAGCATCTTAATGGGTTGCAAACTTGACATCTGCTTCACCAGTTTCTCTGCCATCAGGACCGATTTCAATATGTACTCTCACAGAGTTGAGCGGTGAAAAAAAATATAAATGTCATTCTCCGTAGCTCGCATGTGTACACAGTGTCCAGTTGTGCTCTGGAAAGTAGAGCCACCATTCCCATATCTGTGGTCAGATATTCTTGAAAATCAGTAATTGAGGTCTCTTCCAAATCTATCTGACCCAAAACCATAGCCATCATTATAGCCATTATAATCATCATAGCCTCCATAACCTCCACCATAAGCTCCATGCCTCATCCTTTCAAATCCAGCTCCCCTGCCAATGCTGTTATACCCTCTGCCACCCAGGTCTGTCATAGGGACCTGGCTGCTGCATGGCCATAAGCTTTCATGGTGGGTCATAGTGAGTTCTGACTTCTGCTCGACTGCTCTTAAAATTTTCGATATACCTGTGCCCTATTCTTTCCTTGTGTTTCTTCAGAGCCTTTTCAGCTGTTTCCTGTGAAGCAAACTGCACTAAGCCCCCCCCCCCCCCCCGTACTTCTCCCCTGGAAGTCCACCAGCAATGTTATCCCATTTGGCACAATTTCCAACCCTGAGAAGAACTGGACAATCTCCTTGCTGCAGCCAAAGGGCAGCCCTCGGAGCCTCACAAAGCCATCATTGGCCGTGTCGGGGCTATTTGGACCCATATGCTTCAACACCCAATCCATCTCAACGTTGTTGGACTTGAGGGCTTCAACATATATGTGTTCCATAGTTTCTCTGTCTTTTTTCAGGGCCAATTTGATCATCTTCTGATTCAAGTTCAATAAAGGCCTCGCCACTCGGTCTTTGGTCTGCCTTCTCTGGTGTAGATGAAATGTGTATCTTGAGCCCCATTTTGAATTTTGCAGTCAGAAAAAAAAAAGCAAAAACGCTGCACTTGTCCACCTAGCAAGACCAGGGCAAGCCTCGGACCTTTACCACGAATCTCTCTCCAACTTCGGTACTCAACATCATCTTCTCTTAGTGGATCCTGGCTTCAAAGCAGGCTGATCACAAGACTGCTGCGTGGCTGAGCGAAATTAGTTTCATCTTTTTTGCATGTGTCTGTCCACTTTTCCCAACACCGTCTGTTGAAGAGACTGTCTTTACTTCATTGTATGGGCACTTGAGAAGAATGTAT
This sequence comes from Antrozous pallidus, assembly GCA_027563665.1. Lineage (NCBI taxonomy): Eukaryota > Metazoa > Chordata > Mammalia > Chiroptera > Vespertilionidae > Antrozous > Antrozous pallidus. Next base: position 42,555,725 of record CM050509.1, on the reverse strand, counting down.
ATTCTGTTGTTTTGGGATGAAATGTCCTGTAAATATCAGTTAGATTCATCTGATCTAGTGTGTCATTTAAGGCCTCTGTTTCATTTTTTGTCTCTTGTTATAGCCAGTACCAGACTGTTTCGGTTATAATGGCTTTGTAGCATAGTTTGATATCTGATATTGTGATCCCTCCAACTTTGTTCTTCTTTCTGAAGATTTCTGCAACTATTCAAGGTCTTTTATGGTTGCATTTACATTTTTGGAGTATTTGTTCTAGCTCTGTGATGTATGTCATTGGTATTTTAATAGGGATTGCATGGAATCTATAGATTGCTTTGGATAGTAAGGACATTTTAATGATGTTAATTCTTCCAATCCATAAACATGGTATACATTTCTGTTTCTTTGTATTTTCCTCTATATTTTTCAGTGCCCTATAGTTCTCCAAATATAGGTATTCTACCTCTTTAGTTAACTTTATTCCTAAGTATCTTATTATTTTGTTGTTGTTTCAATGGTAAATATGATTGTTTTTTAGTTTCTCTTTCTGGGAATTCATTATTGGTGCATAAAAATGCCATCAATTTCTGGATGTTGAATTTGTATCCTGCTACCTTGACAAATTTACTTATTAAGTCTAGTACTTTCCTGGTGAAGACTTTAGGGTTGTCTATGTACAAAATGGTATTATCTGCACATAATGACAGTTTTATTTCCTCTCCAATTTGGATACCTTTTATTTCTTCTTTTCTGATTGCTGTGGCTATGTTGAATAATAGTGGTGAAAGTGAACATCCTTGTCTGTTCCTGTTCTTAAATGAAATACTTTTAATTTTTGTCCATTGAGTATTATGTTGGCTGTATGACCTTTATTATGTTCAAGTATGATCCCTCTATTCCCACTTTACTGAGAGTGTTTATTTTTTAAAAAGTGCTGGATTTTGTTGAATGCTTTTTTTTGCATCTATTGATATGATCATGTGATTTTCATCTTTCATTTTATTTATATGATGTATCACATTTATTAATGTGTGAATATTATACCAGCCTTGCATCTATGGAATAAATTCTACTTGATCATGATGCATGATCTTTTAAAAATGTTGCTAGATCCATTTTGCTAATATTTTGTTGAGGTTTTAGCATCTGTCTTCATCAGGGATACTGAGCTATAATTTTTCTTTTTTTTTTCTTTATCTGGTTTTAGAATTAGGATAATGCTGACTTTGTAAAAACAGCTTAGAAGTGTTCCTTACTCTTGAATTTTTGGGAAAGCTCAAAGAATAGGTGTTAGTTTTTCTTTGAATGTTTAGTAAATTTCTCCTTTAAATCCACCCAGTCCAGGACTTTTGTTTGCTGGTAGTTTTTATATTTTTTTAACTTTTTTCTTTATTAACCCCCATTCCCCCCCATGCCCTTATCCCTCTGGTGTCTATGTCCATTTGTTAGGCTTATATGCATGCATATAAGTCCTTCAGTTGGTCTCCCCCCCGCTTATCCCATCCTCCCCTACCTTCCCTCTGATGTTAGATGGTCTGATCAATGCTTCTCTGTCTCTGGATCTGTTTTTGTTCATTAGTTTATGTTGTTCATTATATTCCACAAATGAGTGAGATCATGTGATATTTATCTTCCTCTGATTGGCTTATTTCACTTAGCATAATGCTCTCCAGTTTCATCCATACTGTTAGAAATGGTAAGAATTCCTTCTTCTTTTTTTAATCACAGCATAGTATTCTATTGTATAGATGTACCACAGTTTTTAATCCACCCATCTGCTGATGGCACTTAGGCTATTTCCAAATCTTAGCTATTGTAAATTGTGCTCCTATGAACCAAGGGGAACATGTCTTTTCTGATTGGTGTTTCTAGTTTCTTGGGATATATTCATAGAAGTGGGATCACTGGGTCAAATGTTCCATTTTTTTTCTAGTAATTTTTAAATTAATGCTTCAATTTCATCAGTTGTTATTGGCCTATTCAGGTTTTCTGATTTTTCCTCATTGAGTTTTGGAAGATTGTATGTTTCTAGGAATTTGTCCATTTCACCCAAGTTGTCCAGCTTGTTGTCATATAACTGTTCATAGTATCCTATATAATAAAGAGGTCATATCCAAATGGTTGTTACACTGAGACGCTTAAGGGCTGATCGCCAGGATAGTGTGGCAGTGATCTGGAAGTGGGGGAGAGCTACAGGAGGGCGAGGTAGTGAGCTACAAGGTGCAGAGAGCTACAGAAGGGTGGGGCAGTGAGCTATGAGCAGTGGAGAGCTATAACAACAGTGGATGGGGCAGCCAGCTGAGGCAAGTGGATTTTTGCACAGGGCCACTAGTCTATAATAATAAAAGCATAATATGCTAATTAGACCAGGCATCCTTCCAGACATCCTTCAGGATGAAGCTGGGGCTGTGAGGGAAGCCTGGTTCCTGGGTGCCAGAGGGAAGCTGGTGCCAGCAGCCAGGGGAAGGAAGGCCTACTTTTGCGGGAATTTCATGCATTGGGCCTCTAGTTTGCTAATAATCTTTTATATTTATGTGGTGTCCATTGTTATATCACCATTTTACTTATTTAGGTCCTCTCTTTGTTTTTTGATGAGTTGCTATAGGGATTCATCAGTCTAGTTTATATTTTCAAAGAACAAGTCTTGGATTTATTGATCATGTATATTGTTTTGGGCTTTTTGTTTTAGTCTGTCTTTTATTTCTACTCTGATCTTTATTATTTCCTTCCTTATACTTCCTCTGGGTTTTTGTTGCTGTTCTATTTATAATTCATTTAGTTGTAGGGTTAACTAGTTTATTAGTGATTTTTCTTGTTTCTTGAAATAGATCTATAATGCTATGAATTCAGTCCCAGACACTCCTGTTTCAACTACAGATCTGTAGCCTCTTTACTTGCCTCTGGTCCTCAATTCTAATATGTCCAGATCAGCACAGTTCCTGCCCACTGCCCTTCGTGGTGGAGCTGAGCAATTAGGCTCTAGGGCTGCAGTGGCAGTAATAGTGGTGGCAGATAGTGTATATATAGCTAGGGTGAGAGTCCTGCCAGTTCAGTGGCAGTCACATGGGCGTATGGGGTCAGTCTAGGTGCATGCCAGGTATGAGGTCCTGCTGGTGTTTTCTTAAGCATGTGGTCTGTGCGGTGTCTTCAGAAGGTGCCCATAAGGTCTGGGTTATGGCCTTGGGACACATGTGTCTGCATGGGGTCCAGGGTGGGGTGCCTGTGGCTTCAGGCGTGGGCCACATCTAATCCTAGTGGTGGTGAGGCTGGGTGCCTATATACTGCTGCTCCCTGCAGCATTCTTCCAAGAAAAGCCTTTTAAACCCTTCAAGATGGCATGGACTGAGCCAGAGTCACACCTTGGAGTGCCTGTTGCAGTAGCAGTGGCTCTTTGGCCATGTGAGTACAATCATCTGCCCCAGAGACTCCATATTGGAATCTCAACAGTCCCATTTGGAATTGTATAAAAAATGCCTAAGAATAAATTTGACCAAGTTGGTGAAAAACTTGTGCTCTGAAAACTATAAGACATTGAGGAACAAAATTGAAGATGACACAAATAAATGGAAGGATATATTATGCTCATGGATTGGAAAAATAATATCATTAAAATGTACATACTATACAAAGCAATCTACAGATTCAATGCAATCCCTATCAAAATACCAAGGGCATTTTTTTTTTTTTACAAAATGAGAACAAATACTCCTAAAATTTGTATGGAGCCACAAAAGACTACAAATAGCCTACATAGTCTTGAGGAAGGACAAAATTGCTCTATAATTTCAAATTACATTACAAAGCTATGGTAATCAAAACAGTATGGTACTGATGCAAAAATAGACACATATGCCACTGGAATAGGATAGAGAGTCCAGAAATACAACTTTATGAATATGTTTAATTATATACAGTGTGGAAAGACAGTCTCTTTAATAAATTTTGGTGGGAATACTGGACAGATACTTGCAAAAAATAAATAATACTGCCTTATAACACCACTAGAGGCCCAGTGGACAAAATTCGTGTACGAGAGGAGGGGGCACATGGGGAGGGTGTCCCTCAGCCAAGCCTGCACCCTCTCCAATCTGGGACCCCTCAAGGAATGTCTGTCTGCCCGTTTAGGTCCAATCACAGGACTGCTAGCTACAAACTGCTCACCTGCCTGCCTCCCTGATTGCCCCTAACCTTCCAGCCTAATTGATGTCTAACTGCTCCCCTGCCAGCCTGTTTGACATTAACTTCCCTCTTCTGCAGGCCTGGTCACCCCTAACTTCCCTTTCCTGCAGGCCTGGTCCCTCCCAACTGCCTTCCCCTGCTGGCCATCTTGTGGTGGCCATCTTTGACCACATGGGGGCAGGATCTTTGACTACATGGAGGCAGGCATCTTGTGTATTGGAGTGATAGTTAATCTGCATATTACTCTTTTATTAGATAGAATAGAGGACTGATGCATGGTGGGGGCCAGCTGGTTTTCCCTGAGGGGTGTTTCATGTCAGGGTGGGGATTCCCTTGGGGCGTGGGGCTGCCGGGGTGAGGGGCCTGTGGTGTTTTACAGGCCTTCCATGCCCCTCTGGGATCCAAGCAGAGACCCTGGCATCTGGGATTTATTTATCTTCTACAATTGAAACTTTGTAGCCTAGAGTGGAGCCAAGCCTCCTGCTTGTTCCGTGGCTGCAGCCATTTCTCTTGGTATATTTACCTTCTATAATTGAAACTTTGTAACCTTAAGCAAAGGCCAAGGCAGGCCAGGGCAGGCAGAAAGCTTGGCTTTCTCCATCGCCAGGGGCAATCCTAGCCTCCTCCTCTCTCCAGCTCCATGGCTGCCATCATTTCTGTTGGTATATACCATATTTTCCAGCATATAAGATGACTGGGTGTATAAGAAGACCCCCATCTTTTCCAGTTAAAATATAGAGTTTGGGATATACTCGCCATATAAGATGACACCCAGCATATAAGACAATCCCAGAATTTTGAGAAGATTTTCCTGGGTTAAAAAGTCATCTTGTATGCCAGAAAATACAGTATGTTTCTTCTATAATTGAAACTTTGTAGCCTGGTGTGGAGGCTGGAGCTGGCAAGGGCAGGCAGAAAACTTGGCTTACTCCATTGCCGGGGGAACCCAAGCCTCCTTCCTGCTCTCTATGGCCTCAGCCATCTTGGTTGGGGGTTAATTTGCATATCACTCCTGATTGACTGGTAGGAGTGGCTGGTGGTTGTGGCTTGTGCGTGTAGCAGAGGTATGGTCAATTTGCATATTACTCTTTTATTAGACAGGATCTATGTATACATAGATAGCCAAGATATGGAAACAACCTACATGTCTATTGACAGATGAATGGAGAAATAAAATGTGATATTTATATATAGACTATAGTCCTAGTGCATGAAATTTGTGCATGGGGGGGAGTTGCCCCTCAACCCAGCCTGCACCTTCTCCAATCTGGGACCCCTTGAGGAATGCCCAACTGCCTGTTCAGGGGATTGGACCTAAATGGGAAGTTGGACATCCCTCTCACAATCCAGGGCTGCTGGCTCCCAAGTGCTCACCTACTTGCCTGCCAAATTGCCCCTGCTTCTGCTTGCTAGCCTGACCATCCCCTAACCACTCCCCTGCCAACCTGATCGATGCCTAACTGTTACCCTGCCAACCCAATTGCCCCTAACCATCCTCCCCTGCAGGCCTGGTCACCCTAACTTCCTTACCCTGCAGGCTTGGTCCCCCACAACTGCTGGCCTGATCACCCCTAATTGCTCTCCCCTTCTGGCCTGGTTGCCTACAACTACCCTCCCCTACAGGCCTGGTTTCCCCCAACTGCCCTCCTCTGCAGGTCTTGTGTCCCCCAGCTGACTTCCCCTGCAGGCCTGATTGCCCCCAACTGCCCTCCCCTACTGGCTTGATCGTCCACAACTACTCTCCCCTTCTGGCCATTTTGTGGCAGCCATCTTGTATCCACATGGAGGGAGCCATCTTTGACCACATGGTTGCGACCATCTTGTGTGTTGGAGTGATGGTCAATTTGCATATCACCTCTTTATTATACAGGAGAGTGGTTGGCAAAATGTGGCTCACACCACAGTTTGCCGCTCTGTTGACTAATGAGTTTGCTGACCACTGACCTATGTTCTCAATTCCAATAATTACAGGCTGTTGTTGTTCCTTGTGATTAAGCCCTTTTCAGTCAACAGAGCCACAGTTTGTTAACCACTGATATAGGACAATGGAATATTACTCAGCCATAGAAACAAAATGCAATTTTGCATTATGACAGCATGGCTGAATCTAGAGGATCCTATTGGTTCTGATTCTCTAGTTGAACCCTTACTTATAAAATGCCAATGACCATATTAATTAGAAAAAATAAAGTTAGATAGTGTAAATCAGCATAAGCATATGCCATAAGTATGTAATGGAATCTGTGGTATTATTTTTAAATGGTTTTCTTTGTGCTATATCTTGAAGAAATGACTTTAATATACATAATTAAGCCAGTTTTCTTCAAAGTAATTATCTTTGGGAACAGAAACACAATTAATGAATATGCTAATTTCACCCTGTGAAATATCAAGGGATAGTTGATCTTTATTCATGGATTAAAAATGCATACTAAATTAAATTGAAGATTTCCATAAAATTTTAAAGAAATGAACATAATAATGCTATTTCAAGGTTAAACTTAAATCAAGGGGAGAAAACATCAATTTATTATCCCTGAGATTAATTAAATATAAAGTCTGAAAAAATATGGACTAAATACCAGAAGGCGGTATTGCTGCTATTAAAAACTAGGCAGCTAATAATGACTCTTAATAATGTCTGGTGAGAATAGAATCCCACCACTCTCTATCAGAGCATACTGCTTATTTTTCTTTTTGTGTGTGGAAATGAGCTAGTATTACCATAATGAACATGTAAAATATCAGAAATAACTAAGTGTGTATGCAGGAATAAATTATTTCTGTTCTCAAAAACTAACCAGAGGGAGCAAATATTCTTCTGGATTTGGGGCAAACAAAGCTCTGTAACAGAATAAAACATTAATTTCATTGAAGGAATACAAATTTTTCATTTTGGAGTGATTTTCTTCAGATGATTTTTGAAAATCTGTGGTTTATTTATTTAAATCTGGTTTTAAGTGAATTATTTGAAAATAAATCAATCAGCAGATTTCTAAAACCTTTTACAACTAAGTTAAAATGTTACTTAGATGCTTAAATGACAGTTTGAAAAAGCAGGTTACTACTCTACCTTTGGTTCACATAAAATTATACTTTAAGGAAATATAAAATGCATGATTTATTCATCTATAAAGTATATAAATAACTTATAAGTAACATATCAAAATCATAATTAAATAGTAATTTTAAGTCTTACAGTTCCAACTAAAATTTTCTTTTGAACTTCAGGTGTTTTATACTAACCTCTTTCTCATAATATTTTAGTCTATGGAGAATAATTTGACATAGTAATAATTTTACAAAATCACAAATATAAAGCAGCCAAGGCAAGGTAGAAGGAAATCATCAACAGTGCATAGTATGTTTGGTCCCATAGTATGTTTGGAGCCAACTTTAATAGGGCTTGAAGTTTTAGAACTTTGATGACTGCTATTATATTTTGCCTCATTCAGTAGGAGGTATATACTGTACAATACAAATAATCAAGACAATACACTTCAAATATGCTGCACAAAGTTGTTTACTGTGATAGGATTTTCATTAACAAGCACCAGTGAGAGACAGCCTTCTTTGAAAATACAAATGCTACTCTACCTAGTTCCAAGTTTTTAGATTTTTAATGGGTTTTAAAAGGGGAATTTTATGACAAAAAAAAGAATTTCAAAAACCCCTTTCCTTTCTAAAATGTCTCTTAATTTGTTTGACATTTGAGAAATATTCTCTATCTTAAATAATAAGTTGGTTTCTCTCCTACAAGTTTTTAACTTTAACACTCACAGTTCTTTTATTAATACTAAAGAAGATTCATTCCTGATTTATTTTGTATATTTGATTTCATTCTGGGTTGCAGTTGATGACTAATGCAAAACAAAACAAAAATTAACATATAGCATACTGCCTCATTATGTTCTTACATCAGGCTCCTAATTAAGAGGGACAACTCCGTTGATTCTTAATAACACTTAGGAAACTGTTTCTAAAGAATATTGATCAATTTATTGAAAGAGTAGCATTGTTTAAATAAATATTGGTATTTTAAAATGTAGGAAACTGTGCTTTATTTTTCTCTGGAAATCAATCTCAAAGAAGGTTACCTATTTCCAACAGATACTCTCACCTCTCCCATACATATGTGTGTCCACATGTCCCCACTTGTTTTGTTATGTTTTGTAATTAAATGACTTTGAGTTAAAAACACCTCTCTACCATCAATTCCTAAATGTCATAGCTATCCACACAAAGATACCCAATACAGCCAATATTTATGTATTTTTAATGCTCTATTATATACTACTTGAGGCTCAATGCACAAAATTCATTCAAGGGGCTTGGCCCCGACCCCTGCCCACCACTGCTTGTGGCCCGGGGTCCTCTGCCTCCTCTGCCATGGCCCCCACCCACTGTGGCTTTGTCTGGAAGGAAGGATGTCCAGAAGGACATCTGGCCTAATGAGCATATTATGCTTTTATTATATAGATTGTATTATAGCATAGGCATGTTTGTTTGTTTTTTCATGAACCTGTAGAACCATATCTTGCCAATCTGTAAATTGGTCTTTGGTAAGTTAAGATATTTCACCATTGCTTCTATGTCACAATATTGGCAACTTAGAGATGCCAGACTCGAAAAACCAATTAACAAGAAGTATTTATCATTTTATTAGCCATAATGAAAAGAGACAATATATGTCCATTTTATTTTGGCATTATAGAAACAATAGAAAATACAAAGGCCCAAAGAGAGGGAAACTTTTATTGAAGAACATCAAGGAAGTATGTGGCTAGAGCAAACATATAAGGTAAAAGTAGTAGGAAATCAAGTCAGAGAAAAATAAGGGGGAAGGGAAATATTGTTTAGTGTTTGAATTTTGTAAGTATATTTGTTTATAAAAATGAGATTTAAAGCAATTGTAATGAAAAACTTAGGTAAATGGGTCTGTTTGTTGCTGTGTGAATACTAGACTGTGTTGTAGTCAGACTTAGGGAGTGAGCAAGAGTGTGTGTAGTTAAAGCAGTGAGTAAGCTTTAAATCAATAAAAAATGATGGTTTCTTGGATCATGATGATTGAAGTGAGAGCTGTGAAAAACTGTTATACACTTGGCATATATAGAAGATAGAACCAAAAACTTTGTTGATGGACAAGATGTGAGGAAGGAGAAAGAGTTGCCACAAACTGATATGGGAAAAGACTGGACTATTCTGGCAGGGAGAAGATACTCTTTTGGCAGGGAGAATATAAGGCATTAGATTTCGAATGAATTACATTTGAGGAGCCTATTAGTATCTTACAGCTGCTACAGATAAACCATTTGAGGAGATCTATAGCACCTACAATCTCCATGTTTTTTTTTAATCCTCACCTGAGAACATGTTTTTATTGAGTTTTTCTTTTTAGAGAGAGAGAGAGAGAGAGAGAGAGAGAGAGAGAGAGAGAGAGAGAGAGAGAGAGAAATGTTGATGTGAGAGAGAAACATCTATCGGCTGCCTCCTATATGCACCCTGACCAGGAATTGAACCCACAATCATTTGGTGTATGGGACGACACTCCAACCAAGTAAACCACATGGCCAGGGCTGCAATCTTCATGTTTTATAATACTTTATTATTAATATATCAGTTAAGATCTCATTAATAGTATTATAAATGTTGACAATCTTTATATTCATGATACAGTAGTATACAATATATCTCTTATATTGGGAAATATAATCTTGAGTGTAAAAAGAAGTGTCTCCTTACTATCATGGCATTGACAAAAAGTGACAAATATTTTTTTCAAATTAGAAACTAGTTTAACAACCAGAAAGGGATGGATGGAAAACTTTCTATCACAGGCAACTTAGAAAATATAAAATGGAAAAATTCATATATCCATTTGTATTTTAAGTACTAAAGGAAGTTTGTGATACCTTGTCATCTAGCCTTATCCCTAACTCCTCAAATTTGCTAAAAGAATGTTACTAGCTGCTAGAGAGTGACACTAAGTCTCCTATACCATGATAGACACAATCCTTTGATAAAATCGGCTTCTTTATCTGTAATGTTATCTTCTGTCAACTAAAATTATATACTGCTACATCAAGGACAGCATATAATGACTTGAGTATGGATACCCTAAGTTTTCTTTTGCATGAAGTAATTGGACTTAGAGATATCTGACAAATACTGTAATTATTTAAAGTACTTCTGATAAAGTAGCATAATTCGTCAATATTGTGAACATAATTGCGAAGTGAGTAGTCAAAATAGTTGTGATTAAACCACTCTTTCGACACTGTTTAGAAGAGGATAAAAAAGATAATGATGAGGAACTGTGGTTACTGACATTTAGAACTCAGGGAAAATTTTATACCTATTTGAGGGATTATTTTCATGATTTTTGTTATGATTTTGATGTTACAGAGGTGCTGAACATTTATATGGGATTGTCAACTAAATTCTGCTTTTTATATGATACGACATACAATTTATAATTACCATTCCATCATGATGTATCACACTAGAACTTCACCAATTGTCCTAGGAGAATTTCTTTTTATTTTTCTTCAAAGAAATCTAGATTATAGGGCAAGTACATTCCCAAACATTTATGTTAATCTTCAACTGAGTCTACTTATGAATAGTCTTAATAATTTTATTCATATAGTTGATCATTTTGATTTTGAATGGATATCATATTTTATTGCTTATTTGCACTTATGTAATTTATCTGAAACATTCTATTAACTAAGCATCTGTATTTACTTTTATTTTCTTGGCTATTATAAATATTTAATTTTGGTTAGACTCATAGCTTGGATTATTCTTCGTTCATGCCTTTAATTTTTAAGTTGTGTCATCCTAGCACACATTTCAAATTCATAAATACTGATGTATGTGACCATGACCAAATGCAAAGATGATCATTTAGACTCCAAAAGAAAACTATAAATATATATTTTTGTCACTGCAAAGAGCTATTTGCCTAGCAGATTGAGCAATATATAACTCATTAGAAATCAGTTAATCTATAAGAGCTGTGTCTAATACTGCAAAAAAAGTTGAGCATATGCATCATTGTGGATCTGAACATGAACTTTGATTGATGAAAGATCAGATCTCAGACTGCAATCCGTTGCCCATATAATCTTCCTTTCTGTAAAATGTATATGTGTGTGTTTGTGTGTGTGTGTGTGTGTGTGTGTGTGTGTGTGTGTGTGTGTGTGAATATGTATGGGTACCCTAAATATAGGATATATTTCACTGTTCCTTAAAGGAATAATCATTCATGCCTAGGCTATCATCACTAATCAGAAAATCATATTCAGGATCTTCTCTTTTTTAGAATATTTGAACATCCAAAGTCTGATATTCATTCACTTGAAGTTGTTTTCTAGGTTATTGATCTGACTCTTGTATACTTTACAATCCTTGATGCTTTCAATTCAAATTGTGGATTAAATTTAACTGACATTTTCATATTTTGCACTTTCCTCTAATATTATCACAAGGCTTAAATCTTTGAATTCAATGTTTCAAATGACATGTAACAATTGGATGAGAACCTATAGGATATTTAAAAATAAAATGAACAGTTCATAAAAATTTGCCCAATTCCAAACCTGATTAGACACAAGGCTAGAATCTAAGGGAGTTCCATTTATGCTTAAAGTATTGCTATGAGTAAGAAAATAATTTTTCTATTGAAATATTCATCTACTAATATTCATAAACAATTGCAACTTTAAAATTTACATGTGGTGTAATTATTTTCTCCTATTATTATTAACACTAACAGATAAGATGATATGCTTCTGATATCTTAATAGACATCCTTGTAAAATTTAATGACTTCCACTATTTGGGGCACTTGTTTCACTTTCATGCCAATTAGATGAATTTAATAAATAAAATTTAATTTAAAATATGTTTCACCATATTTCTTCTATCGGACTACTACTCTTCATGGCAAATCAAGAAATTATACTTGGAAAATAAGAAGATGGAATTCTCAGATACCTTTCTTTAATAACCAGTCTTTTATTTATTTGTTTTATTATTTATTTATAATTGAGGTCATATTGGTCTGTAACATTTATATAAGTTTCAGGTGTCCAACATTATAATTTGACATTTGTATGCACTACAGTGTGCTCACCACCAAATGTTTAGTTTCCATCTGTAACAATACAGCTGACCCCCTCTCCCCATTTTGTCTATTTTTGCACCTCCTTGCCTTCTGATAACCACCAATATGTTTTCTGTATCTATAAGATTGTTCTTGTTTTTGTTTGTTTTTTTTTTTACTTCACATATGAGTCAAATCATATGGCATCTCTTCCTCTGTCTTATTTCGCTTAGTATAATAACCTCAAGTACCATCCATGTTGTTACATGACAAGATTCCATGTTTTTTATTGCTCAGTAGTATTTCATTATATATCACATCTTTTTTATACAATTAGCATTAGATGCCATTTTTGGGAAACTTTATTCCTATATTAATGAAAGCAAATATATTGGAAAAGACTAAAGCTATACTTGATGTCATTGAATGCATTTGATATCTTATATTTCTGGTATTATTTCCATAAAATAAGGACTAGAATTTGGTCCAGATTCCAAAGGCTTCGTGCTTTGTTATTGCTGAATTCCAGACTGTCCTTGAAACACCCCCGACATTAGGACCAAGACTCTTTTATAGTCTACTTGCTCATTTAATTGTGGGTATATATGAAGTGGTCATTATGGCCTGGATTTGGAGACAAAATAACTTTACTCTTATAACTAGAGAGTGGAGAAAACTTGCCAGATATGGTACTAAAATATAGGTGTGTCCATTGTTTAGAGGAAAAGTTTATATAACACCATCTTACCTGCTTCTCAAGGTCGAACTCACAATGAAATGAGAGATTGTGCTTGACAGAGAAGCTGACCCTAAAAAAACATTCTATCATCTAAATAAAATGGAAGCAGCATTCTCAGCTTACTTGAATTGAGATGATTTAGATTAAATCTGGTTCCAAAAATGGTTTTCATATAAATGTAGTCCCATCATATAGCAATTTTTAGGTCATTACATTCAGTTCTTTGGAGAGAGCTTTAATGTCTTCCTGAATTTGCTGACAAGTTTGGACAATCCTTTATAACTGTCATATGGTAATTACATTGGTAATAATAACAAGTATATAATCTTCAAAGATGACTACATCAAATGGTACTTTGGATAATTAGATGAATAATTTCTAGGATCTTTCATATAAATATGTCATTACTCCAGTTATGCCTCAAGCTTGAGTAGTTAAGCTTAAAGTATACTTCCTAAAGAAGAATTTAGAAATATCCTCCATTTCTGATCTATAGAAATAGTATCCCCCTTTTTTATAATCGCCTATATCATTTATTTGAAATGTTTTGTATTTTTTTCTTTATTGATTAAGGTATTACATATGTGTCCTTATGCCCCCTCATGCTCTCACTCCCATGGTGTCTGTGTCCATTGGTTAGACTTATATGCATGCATACAAGTCCTTTGGTTGACCTCTTCCCCCTTCCCCCCACCCTCCCCTCACTGTTGAACAAAAACAGATCGAGAGAGAAGCATTGATTAGACTGCCCTCATTTTTATTTATTTCATTAATAGACATATCTATTATGCCAATCCTTGTTTGATATACAAACCAGGCCAACTTGAAGTATTTTTAAGTTAGGGAAAACTATCTTAGTAACCCCAATATATAATTTTAGGTAATATTAACATGAACCTTTATAAACTACATATCACCCCAAAGCATATTAAAACTTTATGAGTGATCCATTTTTCAATAGTGCATAATTTTGATACTTGTTTAAAGTATTTCATAACCTATAGTTTTAGATAACTATAAATTTTCAACACACTAATTCACCCCACTTTATAATATAGTAGTCCTAATAAAACCTGAACAATTATTGTTATGATGGCTATTGTGATGTGTTTGGCATGAACAAGCCTAGTAGTATCCACTTTCTTTTCCTGTCACTTCCCCAAGATATTTTAACTTTATTTTCCATTATTGCTGCATTGTGCTTCAATAGACAAGAATGTAAAAATAGTAGTCAGCAGTGCTTTCTGGCAGGAAGTCAGAAGTTTTAGAGATGTTGGGCAAAGGATGTATACTGTGTGCTATGTAGTTGTAAAACATGTATATCTAGAGTGTTCAAACAGAGTTAGTAATGTAGTTCATTAAAAGAACAGGATGCATGTTTCACAAGAGGCATGTAGAGCCTGTTGTCTTTGAATTAAAAAGTTGGCTTCACTCTTACAAAAAAGTAAGTTTTGGTATCAGAAATCATTAAATTAAAATGTTTTACAAATTAGAAATCATCAAAGAATAAATGCTAGGTTAAAATTTGATTTTTTTAGGTTTCTAAATTCAGGAAAAGGAAAATTGCACTTTTGTACAAAGAAATGTGAATAAGTTCTTTTAATAAACAAATCACTATAAGAGAAAAAGAATATCCTTTGGACTCAGACAAATCTTATTTGAATTTGAGCTCCATAGTTCACTACCTGTTAAGTCTAGGGAAAGTTATTTAATTTTTCTAAGTTTTGGGTTTCTAATGTATAAGTAGGCATAAGAAAATTTACCTCTCAGTGTTGTGTTGAGGATTAAATTGGATAATGAATATAGAATTATGTTAACTCTGCATAATCATTTAATATATAATACCTTGTTAATGCATTTTGCTAACTAATTTTTAAAATTATTATAAGGAGATTAGATGTCTGACAAAGACTTTGCAAGTTTAAGATTTTTCTTCTCCTTTTCTTTTGCCTGCCCTTGTCAGATTTCATCCTAGCTGCCTAATTTATAATACATTGTGGTTTTAAGCTTATGAAATTTATTTTAGAGTTGAATTTTCCTTCTAGAATATCCAGGCACTTCTATGGATCTAAATTATTTATTTCATTCTAAATCAGAAGTCACAGTAATTTAAGCAATTTATACTTTAGGGAATTCAGAATACATTTATTCACATATATTAGAATACTAGAGGCCCGATGCATGAAGATTCATGCATGAATGGGGCTTCCTTCCCCTGGCTACCGGCATTGCCTTCACTCTGTCTGGAGTCGCCTTTCTGCCTTCCCACGCTGCCCAGAGGCCTCAAGTGGCTGGGGCTGTGCCAAATGCCTGTGTCAGATGCAAGCGTCCCACCACTGGCCCCTTGGTGCCAGTGCATGCAAATTAACCCACCATCTTTGTTGGGTTAATTTGTATATACTCACTCCTGATTGGCTGGTGGGTGTCACAAAGGTACAGTCCATTTGCACCTTTCTTTTTTGTTAGTGTAGATGGACCTTCAAGCATTGGACAATGAACAGAAAAAAACAAATCAGAAAGAACATCCATCTTTAAATAAATAGTCTGGATTCTTAGAGAAATAAACATAAGGTAATTGACACCAGGACTAGTTGGCCTGCCATAACATTTGAAAGCTAACAGGGAGAGTTGAACATGCTGGAATGAGGCAAGAGTGTGATTGATTGGATTTGGCTGTGAACAAGCAGAAAAATAAATATTTTTAAAATCAGAAAGTAAAAAGTAAGGGCTAGTAATAAAACAATGTTCTGGTGAGGACAGAGTACTGATCCAGCAATGATCACTTCAGCATCTGGAAGAAGTCCATAACATTCTCTGATCCATCAAAAATACAAAGTCCCTGAATATATTCAAATGATAGTATTCTCAGAGGATTATTCTTTAAGTCTGGTATAGTCCAGTTCCATGATTTTGATATAAAGGATTACTTTCTATTTTTTCAGGATAACTCATAGTTTTCTCTTAGTTTCAGAACTTTCAAATTAAAGATATGCACTCCATAAAATATTGTCAGAAACCCCCCTAAAACTACCTAAATATTGTGTGTATGTGTATTTAGTTTCATTTAAATATTGTTCTTTCTCTTCCATTTTCTGCTCTACACTGAGACTTAATTTTGCAACTTGCTAGGATGACTTCATTTGGAATTGTATGTGGAAGTCATTAATGCTGTCAGCATATGTTCCAGTTTGCTTCTCCTTAGTGGCCAAAAGGCAGGATTGCATTTTCTGTATAGCCTCCTTATAGTTGGATGGGGCTATAACTAGTTATGGCCTGCCTTGTGAGCCATTTACTTGCTAATGGAGAGCATTTAATTTGATATGAAAAACTTTCCAGAGCTTTCTTTACCTCTTTACCACAAAGACTGAAATTATTCAAGCTGGTGATTGTTTTATGTGCCTGGTTTCCAGAGTAAGGTGACTGCGAGCAGAGCCCTAGACTGATATTGTATGTGAGAATATAATTGTGGTTCTAAGCCACTGATACTTTGGAGTTGTTACTGCAGCATAACTTATGATGAAATTATAAACTTATTTTGAGTACCACGAGTAAGGGTCAGAGATATGCATTCATGCTTACTCCAGAAAAAAATACCACACCCCTCAATGGTAAAATGCTTTTCATTTTTCCCCTACATGATGTTCTTTCAAACATGGGGAGGACTCCATGCATGGAGATATTTTAGTTAAGCCCAGAATTCATCAAGAGATTACAGTTTGGAGATATACTTTAAGGCACTATATTGCCTGACTTTGTGTATTTCTTTGGCAAAAAATTATATCTTACAAATGACTGGCTTTATTTTCTTTTAAATTACTTAACAACCCAAAAAGTCCACAAAATCGAAAGGATCTCTTGATATAAAAGATAGCTAATGGTTCATAAAAGTATGTTTTCTCTCTCTCAGTGTGTAGGATGGAGCTCCTCAATGCCCATTAAACAGCTGCTATATGAAACATCAAATTGTTACACAGAACAAAAAGTCTTTAGGGACCTAAGAAAAGTGACATTAATTGCTACTGCTTCTTTTTTCCTTCCTGTCTATTTTCTTCCATTCTCTCTTGTCTTTACACTGGTCCTACATATGGCCTTCGTTCCCTACGATGGCTTTCTCTCAGTTTGTATACATTTCCATATGCTGTGAATATAAAGTATTTTAAGAATTTCTGGAAATAGAAAGTAACACAGAAAAGCAATACTCAATTATTTGGGCTTATATGGGTTTTAAATTCCTAGCTTAATAATTTTGTGAAAAAAATAGACTCAAACATTTTATATTGATGTATGGCTAGGTGCTGTTGACATGCTCTTTATAAAGATTATTTGAAAAATCATCAGTAGCTTTCCTCAATGCCTGGTTGACATTCTGTCAAATGAGAGTTAACACACAAATTGGTAATACTCTCTAGAATAAGCATCATTCTTTTCATAAGTCTATAACAGACTTAATAGGAGCATCTTAAATTGCTAAACTTCCCATCGCACCCACAAACAAGGAGATGATTAGAGAAGAGCACTGTTGAGAATACGGACCTTCTGAAAAGGGGTCTAGCTTAGAGAGTTGAAAAGAACAAGAATACATACAAATAGTTTAGAGGTTATTGTTTTTAGTAGTTGGGTTTACTTAATATAAAACCATCACTTTATCTATGAAAAACAATAAAACAGTCCTGATGTTTCATTCTTTTTTAACCAATAAAATTTTGTTACATTATTAAAATTTTTGGATTACTCCAAAACATAAATTAGCATTATATATCTACCTTTCTCCACTGTTTTCCCCCAAATCCTCACCAATAAACTTTGAAAGCAGATCTTCATGAAGGGAGAAGGATTGTAACTGCTATAGATTCACAAATGAAGAAAGTTTTCACTGCATTTAGAGAAAGCTTCAAAGAGGAGGTGGTATTTGAACCATAAAATTTGGTAGCTGTTTGTGTAATGTCAAATATTATAGGCAAAGGAAACCATATAAACCAAGACACAGACATTCAAATGTATAATGTATTTAAGAACATGTGCTATGGTAGCGCATGTCACATCAGGGAGTAGTAATAGAAGATGAGCCTGGGAAAGAAAGCTGAGCCAGGTTGGAAAGCACCTTGTAGATCACTGTTAGTATATAGTACAGGAAATATAGCGCTTCAGCTACTTCCAGTTATTTACCCAAGATCACACAACTACTGGTTAACAGAATTGAGATTTGAATGTAGGCAGGCTTCTCTCCAGAACTTGTACTCTTAACCACTATGTTGTAGATAAACATTCAAGTAACAGCTTTTATGAGTACAAGCTAAGGGTCAGGAAGCAAAGGGTAATTGTGTAGAGGAGCATTCATTATTGTTGTTTTGGAGAAGGTAAACTTTGGATTCATGATTGAAGTATGTTATTTTCATGGTGAGCAGGGAGGAAGCAGAAGGTAGTCAAAAGAAGAGCAAATGTTCTCATACCTCATTTGGTTCTTTGTCTTAACAGTAATTTGGCATTTTTCCTCTTCTCTTTTCTCCCCTCTCCTGCCTTTCCTCCTCACTTTCTCTGTCCTTGGAATAGAGATTCAAACGGAGGTCATCAGGCCATTTATAATTTTAAACAAGTAGTAGTTGTTTCTGTGTTATAGTTTACAGTTGATATACAAATGGAGACATATAGTGTATTTCTAGATCATGTTTATAAACTACAAATGTGTGATACCTTAGTTTTCTTTAGAACTCTCACAGGAGCGTTTTTATAACACATGTGGATCTGCACTAGGATTACATTAACAGAGAATCCCATCACCATATCTACTTATTACACCCAATTATAAAACCTGAGCTGCTTGGCTAAGGTATTCATTAACCTTTACAGAGCTTATAATAGGAATCTAATCACAGGGAGGTGATAGACTGCATGCTGAAAATGAGTGCAGTTGTCATGTACAGTAAATTTTAATACCCAAATTCTCTATAAATTGGGCAGTTTCATGAAATTGAATGAGGAGGCTCTATTTAACCACCTTAAAAGTATGAAATTTGAATTCATTTGCATTGCAAAAATAATGACTGTATCTGAGATAAATGCTAAAAACCTTTTTTACTCTTTATTCCAATTGAACTTCCTGCATTTATTAATTTTGTTTCTTTTTATATATTTTAAGTATTTTAAATTCTCTATATATATCTATATCTATATCTATATCTATCTATATCATCTATATCTATATCTACATCATCTATATTAAATCGTCACCTGAGGATATTTTTCCATTGATTTTTAGAGAGAGTGGGAGAGGGAAAGACAGAGAGAAAATTGATGTAAGTGAAACATTGATTGGTTGCCTACTGCAGGAGCCCTGACCAGGGCCAGGGAGGAGCCTGCAATGGTGGTACACGCCCTTGACTGGAATGGAACCCTGCACCCTTGGTCCACAGGCCGACACCCTATCCACTGAGCTAAACCAGCTAGGGCACAACAGTCTCTTAAAATATAGAATAAAACTAAGTTTCTTGTTTTTAATAAACAAATTTACCTTAAATTTCATATTGCTTCTTTAGTGTGTAATGCAAATCATCTTTGATGATTTATCATATGTCATGTACCTTTAATCCAAATTATTTGTCTTTAAATTATTAGCATTGTTTGAATTAACCCTACTGCACTTTATATTAAAATTTTATACATAAGAATGTACTACTATTTGTAATACCTTAAACAATAAAAGAAAAAAGGAAAAAGAATGATTTAAGTCATAGTTAATTCCAATTTTCAAACTACTTAATTTTGCATAGCACTTGGAATTTTCAATAAGTCCCAATTCCTAGAATGTTTCTTTTACCTTATTTTATAACTACTTCTTTTTCTTCTACTTCTTTAAACATCCTTTATTTACTTCTATCACTTACATTTTCATTTAATTCTGTGCTTCCTTGGGTCTCTATGTATGTCCATTTTTATATTCTCATTCTGACAATCCTTTCTAAAAAAAACCCATAACTTATTGTCTTCTATTTTTATCTATGTGGTAATACACTTTTTCATTTAATTACTTACTTATTCATTTATTTTAGAAATATTGTTGACTATTTTGCTCTGAGATGGATTAAACATAGTCCCTATCCTCTAGGAATTTATAGACTAATGAAAGACTCAAATAAATGTGGGGTCTTTTAGTTCAAACTAAAAGCTTAAGTAAGTACTTTTGTGTTTGGATCAGAGTATTTAAGATGGGGTAGTGAGATATGAGATATACAATTCTTTTAAACATTTGAAAAAATACTTGCAGTCAGGGGTTATTTTATTAAAATAGTATTTAACCTGTATGTATATATACATATAAATATTTTGTGACAGTGACAGAAATGTCTTCACACTAGTGACATCCATTATTCATTTTATCAGCCTCCTCTGAAAACCAAATTCAGTAGTGCCTTATTAATGTATTCTCAGGATATTCAATATAGACATACAATTTTTTTGTGAAAAAGTTCTTAAAAATGACAGACATTAACATAGAGATATAAACATTATCACAGTAAAAATTGTCTTCCTGTTAAGCATTTTTAAAATATGAGTTGGTGACAGGTATACCATTTGCTTACCCACTTGGTTCTTTGCCTATATTCTTATTTTCACCTATTACAACTAATTTTATCATTTGGTCTGAAAATTATTTCTGACACTGAGATGCAGTTTTTGGTTTAGTAATTCTTTAAGCAAAATGTTAGCATAGGAAAGACCCCACTAATATGATCTTGATATAAAATATGTTAAGTGCCTGAAGCTATTGGCAATGAGTTCTGAAGGGCAGAGACAACTACTTGCACATTTAAACATTTCTATTTCTTATCGACAGTGAAAGAGAAATTAAAAATCAGTCATCAAATGATGCTTTGAATCATACCAGCAATTTCTTGTATAAGTGACATTAAAATTGAAATAGAAGCAGATGTGGATAATTTATAAATTTTAGTGCCACCTATAATGCAGTCATGATTTTTGCAATTATATTTTATTTCATCTTTAGTTGGCTAATGAAAGTATACAGATAACAAAAGAATTTCTTGTTAAAAGCACAAGAGCAAGCTTATCTTTAAAATATCAGGAAACCGAAAATAGATCCTATGAAGGAGAAACCAAGATGGAGGCATAGGTAAACACTTAAACTGCTGCCTCACAAAACAATTTAAAAAATACAACTAAAAGACAAAACAGACATCATCTAGAACCACAGGAAAGCTGGCTGATTGGAAATTCTACAACAAGAAGGAAATATAAATTCACATGGAGAATCAGAGAAACTGCAAAGCGGCGAGAGGACTGGCCGGAGAAGACGGGGAGTCTGAGTGCCTGGCTGACATGCTCTAGCAGGAAGTAGACAAAAGCTCCAGATTGTGCTGAACCCCAGTTCCAACTGCACTGAACCACAGTTCTGGGTGAGACCTGGGGGACCCAGGCTCATACAGGGGCAATCAGGACTTTAAGATGGAATCTCAGGTGAACAACAAAAGGCAGAGGTGCGTGCACAAGTGTGAGCAGAGAGGATGGACTGTTGACTGTGCTGCTGGCTCGATCTGGCTGGAGGGAGATAGGAGATCCAGAAGGTGCTAAACCCAGTTCTGACTGCACTGAACCCCAATGACAGGCAAAAATCTGGGAGTCCAGATTCATTGGGGGAGAAATTGGACTGTTGGGTAGCAGGTGAAACTCGAGGATGCCTTTCTCTCAGAGGAGCTTGCAGCGATTGTCTGCAGACACTGAGACTCAGGAATCTCACAGGGCCAAGGCTGTCAGCTACATCCTGAAACTCCACCCCATCCAAGCTGAGCACAGAGGCTTGTGCAATTTTCCAAGTCTAGTCACATAAGACTGTCTCCCAGTGTAGACACAGCTGATCCTCATAGTCAATTGGCCTGGATGTCAATTCCTCCCAGTGATATCAACAACAATCAAGACTTAACTGCAACAAAGTTGTACACACAGTTCACAAAGGGGTGCACCAAGAGTGTCCACCTCAGGTAACAGGGAAGGCTGAGACACCTAGTATACAAAGCTACCCTAACAACTCTGGGAAGGAGCAAAAATGCAAAGACAAAGAAACAGATCACAAATGAAAGAAATGGAGGAAAATAAATGACTGGATATAGAGTTCAAAATCATGGTTATAAGGTTTTTCAAGAGGTTCCTAGAAAAGGCCTGTAAATTCAACGAGACCCTAGAGGATATGAAAAAGGACCAACTAGAAATTAAACATATACTGATTGAAATAAAAAATATTTTACAGAGAACCAACAGCAGACCAGAGGAATGCAAGAAGCAAGTAAAAGATTTGAAATATCAAGAGGCTAAAATCACTCAACTGGAAAAACAAAAAGCAAAAAGAATTTAAAAATTTGAAGATAGTGTAAGAAGCCTCTGGGACAACTTCAAGCATATGAACATCAGAATTATGGAGGTGCCAGAAGAAGAGAGAGAGCAAGATACTGAAAGCATATTTTAAGAAATAATGACTGAAAACTTCCCCTACCTGGTGGAAGAAATAGACTTCCAAGTCCAGGAAGCACACAGAACCCCAAACAAAAGGAATCCAAAGAGGACCACACCAAGACACATCATAATTAAAATGCCAAGAGCAAAAGATAAAGAGAGAATATTAAAAGCAACAAGAGAAAAACAGTTAATTACCTACAAGGGAGCACCCATACGATTGTCAGCTGATTTCTCAACAGAAACTATAAAGGCCAGATGGGAATCACAAGAAATATTCAAAGTGACTTACTCAACCCAGCGAAGCTATCATTCAGAATTGAAGGTCAGATAAAGAGTTTTATAGATAAGAAGAAACTAAAGGAGTTCATCAACACCAAACCAGTATTAGATGAAATGCTGAAAGGTATTCTTTAAGAAGAGGAAGAAGGAGGAAAAGGTGGCTGCTTAAAGCTAGAGCGTGGATAGAACTGGAGAGCATTATGCTAAGTGAAATAAGCCAGTCAAAGAAAAATAAGTATCACATGATCTCACTCATTTATGGAATATAATGAACAACATATAGTGATGAATGGGAACACATCCAGAGACAGAGAAGCATTGACTGTCAAACCTCAGAGGGAAGGTAGCAGAAGGTGAGAGTAAGGGGAAGAGATCAACCAAATGACTTGTCTGCATGCATATAAGCCTAATAAATGGAAATGGACACCAGTGGGGGTGAGGGCATGAGTGGTGACGGGGGGTGGGTTGAAAGGGGTAATAGGGGATGAGGAACATATGTAGTACCTTACTCAATAAATAAATTTAAAAAAATAAAATATCAGTAAACCTAAGTGCTGAAGTACTGACAATTGAGTTTTTAGCCCTGAGCATTATAAATATGTATAGAGTAATTTCCTCTAATTATAAAATTGAAAGAAAGAGAAATACTTTTGAGAAACATAGTGGTGTAAGGGAAAGACTTAGAAGATAGACTATGTATTCTAACCTCAGCTCTACCATTTATTGCCTGTGTTATCTTCAGTAAGCCATTTAAACTTTCAGTGTATCAATTTAGTCTTCTAAAAAATAAGTACAATAATTAGAATACCTACCTCATAAAGTTGTTCTGAGGAATAAATTGGTAAAGCACTTACACTGTTTGCTATGTTCTTGCTATTACTTTTTTTGAGACTGGTATAATATAATATGAATCTTAAAAACAAATAACAATGCTTATTTTTATGGGGAAGTAATTTAGAAACTATAAGTATGATAAAACTAAAGGTTTTAATTTATATATTTCAATAGTTATGGATAAAAAAGTCTTTCAGTTGAAGGTAATGTAATGCTAGAGATTCCCAAATAACTCACAAATGGTGCAAATGCTATCACATGAAAATGCAACTATCAACAAAAACACATCCTTAAACATCCCCTGGTAAAATTTATGAACAGAAAGGAAAAAAGAAAAAAAAGTGATACAACCTCTAGAATTAAAATAAAAAGTTGTCTCTAGAGGATTGAAGATTACCCTGGCATCAGTCATCTCATAAGCAACAGTTGAAGACAATTTTAAAATATTTCTGGAGTTCTAAAAGAAAAAAACACACAATTGCCTATTTAGATAACTATACACATAATTTGATCATTCCAGTGGAAGGGCAAAATAAAGATAGTTATTGACTTAAATATTACTAATATGAGATAAAAACAGGTAACATTTATTGAGCACTTACTATGTGACAGTCACTGTTCTAAATTATTTATTGCAACACACATATGTATAATGCATGGCAGCATTTATGGATGGCACTAAACTCATGATATACATATATCTTTTATATAGTAAAGAGAAACATGCAAATTTGACCATACCTTCACTCCCGATTGGCTATGCCACCAGCCAATCAGGATTGGGGGCGGTGCCAAGTGGCATGAGCGCTGGGCCTGGAGGTGGAGATGAAATGGCAGTGGTGGTGAGTGCCCAGCCCCTGGGCACTGTGAGGGGAAGCAGCGGCAGCAGCAACAGTGGTGGTGGTGGCAGCAGGGTAGCACCCAGCACCTGGGAGCTATGAGCGGAAGTGGTGGTGAGCACCCAGCCCCTGGGGCTGGGTGGTCGCAGGCAGTCGGGGCTGAGCTGAGCAGGGTGATGGCTGGGTGCCCAGAGGCTTTAGGCCTTTGGCAAGCTGGGGGTGAGCCATCATTTGGACGTCCCATGAGGACTCCCAATATGTGAGAGGGGGCAGGTTAGGTTGAGGGACCACCCACCCCCAGTGTACAAATTTCATGGACTGATCCCCCAGTATGTGTGTGTGTGTGTGTGGGGGGGAGGTATATATATATATATATATATATATATATATATATATATATAGAGAGAGAGAGAGAGAGAGAGAGAGAGAGAGAGAGAGAGAGGTTCATTGCACAAAGATTCATGCAATATGCCTTCCTTCCCCTGGCTGCTGGTACCAGTTTTCCTCCAGCACCCAGGACCCAGGCCTTTACTCTGGCAGCAGTGGAGAAGCCAAGCCTCTTCAGTCTTCAGTCGTCTTCTGTCTTCGCTCCACACCTGCATATGCAAATTAACCTGCCATATTTGTTGGGTTAATTTGCATACTCAATCCTGATTGGTTAGTGAGCATCATAGAGATACAGTCAATTCTGCATTTTTCTCTTTTATTAGTGTAGATAATTTAGAACAGTAACTATTACATAGCAAGTACTCAATGAAGAGCTGTTTTATGTTATATTTGTAGTATTTTAAGTCTCTCTCTCTCTATAAAACATTCTATCCTTATGTGCCAGATACTAATATTATTCCCTTTGCTTAATGGAATTAATTTTTATGGAGATAACATTTCACTTTATTTTAAAAGTATAAAAAGTGAAAAACTGAAGCACAAGGTCACATAGCTAGGGAATGACTTAGTGAGGGTTCAAACCCAAGTAATTTGGTCTCAGAGTCCTTGCTCTTACCCATTATGGCATACAATTTCTTGTATAAATTTAAAAAGGAAGCTCTCATTGTGTGCTGGATTTGAACAGAGGAGGTTATGAGCATTGATCTGATAGGCACCATATAAATTGAGAGAAAGAATGCGTCATAGGAGTCAGAGCTCAGAAAATCATGAAAACTTTGCTCTGATGGTAGAGTTTGAGTTGTGAATATAATGGTGATTGAAACTAGGATTAAATATAGATTTTTCAATTTTTGAACCAATAAATTTGCATTTTCTGCTTATAAGAAGTCATCCTAATCCAAATACAATGGAAATTTATTTATAATAAAATTATGAGGAATAGGAAAATAGGAAGCAGATGAACAAAGAAATAATAAAATGGCCTGAAATTTCAATAAGCTCTTTAAATCAACTCTTCTTTCAGTAACTACCAACTTTCTGCTGGCTTTCCATAACAGCTCATTATCTCATCACATTAAAATAACCTATATATAGGTTTCATACTTTACTTCAGTCTCACTTGACTCTCAATTCATAGTATGTGACCCTGAACAGGATATTTCTTTTTTGGAAGTAAATTGATATCTAAATTCATCATTCTCAAAGTTGTATTTATAGAAATGTTTTACACACACACACACACACACACACACACACACACACACACACACGTGCTGCGCACACACAGTATTTATCACTCTTCAATGATAAAAGCCAACTGGCCCTCACATATAATTGGCTACTATGAGTAAATTCATCTATAAAACCCATGCATATTGTTAGGAGGAATGATATAATACAAGTTCTTGTCAAGCTAGTTTTTAGATTTTGGCCCCCAAAGCTACACATAAATTTACAAAGATGGAATTCAACCTAATCTACCACTGAATTCCAAAGTCCCAAGAAGAAATAGGGGAATGTCAATGAAGATAATGGTAGAAACTTTTTTTTTCTTTCGTAATTTTTCGTCCTTATCTTATTTTCTCATAATACTGGTAAAATAAGTTCCAGCTTCTGAAACATGTAGCACTGGAAAATAAGTTTTAAGTTTGTATAATTTCGTTTTGTTTTGGCTTTCCAGTATTTTTTGTTCAATAATCTTCTCATTATATATCATGGGGCCTATTATAAAGTCAGAGATTTTCAGTCAAAATAAAAATGATCAGGGAATTGAAGACAATTATGAGTGGTGTTGGAGTGATTGCTTTGTGCTATGGCATGGGCATGGAGTGTTCAAATGCAGGAGATCATTAAAGCATAATGATCAGGGTTTAAACATGACAATGTGTTGAAGAAATAGTTTATTAAATTGAAAGAGATGATCACCAGACAAGGTTATCACAGCTGTAAATCTAGGTCCCAGTAAAGTTCTTTGAAGATAGTTCTTCAGTAAATATTCGTTGAATGAATAAATGTATACCTGGGTCCATCAATATTGACCTTAATGTAATTAGTGTGTTGGTTGAAGTTAAAATGGATAATTTGGCATTGACTAGTTGTTTTTTTTTCCCCACAGGATTTCACATTCCAGTGCAAATGAGATATTTTGTTGAAATAAGATCCACCCCCATAATTTTAGTTATTACTCAATTCATTATGATCACACCTGAGTTTACATGCAGTAGATAACAAAGCATCAATTTATATCAGCAATTATTCAAGACTCTTAGTGAGTTTTAATGATACAGTGAATTATTATTCAGGTTTCTTTATAATTAATAAGTCCATTATATTCCTTTAATTCAGGTATGATTTTGTAGAGGGGAAAAATTCATCAATTCTTCTGGCACAATGTACTGACACAGTGACTATGTAAAATTTTTATCTATTGCTAACAAGTACAGGAATAGTACACCACCAATAATTGCTGTAAAAATTGCCATTAAATATTACAAGATTCCATCTGAACTGTGAGATAAGGAACATGGCTTGAAAAACACATTTCCTGGTACTAGAAAAATAGCGGAAATAAAAGAAGAATAGCATCTGAGGACAGTACTACAAGTGCAAGTTTCATTTCTAGGTTGCCAAATATATGTTCATAGCAGCACAATTTACAATAGCTAAGATTTGGATACAGCCTAAGTGTCCATCATTAGATGAGTGGATTAAAAAACTGGTACTTCTACACAATGGGAATACTATGCTGTGGTAAAAAAAGAAAATTAAATTCTTACCATTTGCAACAGCATAGATAGAAATGGAGAGCATTATCCTAAGTGAAATAAGCCAGAATCTATCTGAATTCACACCATTATTCCTCAATATGATTTCCTACTGAGTAAAGAAAATTCTACTAGTTCAATAATAGCTGTGACTTTCACAATATGGATTTTTAAAAAATCTCTCAATTGGCTGAAATAATGCCTAAAGTAACTTATTTGAAAAGTCTAAATGAATGGCGTATTTTCTGAATCTTTCCATAGCTGAAAGTTTGCTTCTATTGCCTTCACACATGCAAGTCTTCATGGCTAAATGTAAAGGACATGTCAAATCCTTTTTCCACCAGAGCTCTTTAAATGTTATATTGCCTTTAGGACTAAGATGTTATAGATAAATCTGGAGCCATCTTTCTTTTGATTAGATTATCTTTATTATTTTTCCCTTCCCAGATGCCTGCAGGACTTTAAAATGTATCCTTATAATATAAAAGGTGAACCAGATATCTAGATATGGGTTTCTTTTCATTATTTTTTGCTTGAAATTTGGTTAAGCTCTTTCAAGGTGAATAAATGGGTATTTATTCAACCTAGGAAAGTTGTATTCAACTATATATTTTTTAACTTCTGTTACATTTGTTACTCAGATACATCAGTTATTCATAGACTATATTGCTATTTCTCTTCTTCCATAGCTACCATTTTCATTCCTTTTTCCTCTTCTCAGGACTGCAGTAAAAAGTCCCAAGTTTTTATTTTACATTATTAATTTGATATTCTACCGTATCTTCATCTTTTTAGTGACTTCAATTTGCATTTTAATTTCCTCATCTTATATTGAATTTTAATTGCATTAAAACCCTTCCTTATCTTACCCATCACCCCATCATCTCAGAATGTTGTCCATATGCCTTTGTGCTTCTGTATCCTCAAGGCATGTCTCCTCTGGTTATGTTTAGGATGTTAAAGAGTTTTGTAATATTTTCTTCTGGATCTTGCAGGGACTGATTTGCTGTGATATTCTGTTTTTTTTTTAATTTTTTGTTTCATTTCCCCATTCTGTTGTGATGTTTTCATGGCTCATGTTCTGAGTTTGTCTTTTATTTTCAAGTTAAATACTTTTCTTCCTACAAAATATTAGGCAACAGAACCACTGAGTTGTTTGCCTTTGATCCCAGTCTTTACCAACTCAAAGAATGGTTGAATAACTTTTTTGGTCCATAGTTAGAGGGTAGGTTAATATCTACATATTGTAGTCCTATTTTCAGTTTTTAGCTACCCAGGCACTTAACATAGTTTTGCTTTACTTCAATAACTTTTTCTAAATCCAGCCTTATTCCATAATGTACAATAAAATTTATCATTTCCATTTTGCAGCTATAGCAGTTTATTTGTTGGTCTAACATGTTTCTATGATAAAATGTGTGATTACCAATTGTCTGTCCTGTCATTTTTCTGGAGGCTCCAATCTCTCAATGAACATCAAAAGATGGTTGAGGGTAGACATATTTTGTTTGCCTCAGAAAGTGGTACCTTTGCATAGAGATATGGTTGACCAGAGTTCTGGTTAGTATAGATCCTGGAACTCTAAGCCATGGACCACACTGTAGAATCCCATAACCTCACCTATCTTACTTTCATGAAGCAATTTTTTGCTAGTTTCTTATTTGTTCTGATCTTATTAGCCTAGATACTAGACTTTCTTGTTTCTTAAATTTATTTTATTTGTTACTAGAGGCCCAGTGCATGAAATTTGTACATGGGGGTGTCCCCTCAGCCCAGCCTGCACTCTCTCTAATTTGGGACTCCTTGGGGGATGTCCTGCAGATTGGGCCTAAACAAGCAGTCAGACATCCCTTTCACAATCTGGGACCACTGGCTTCTAATTGCTCACCTGTCTGCTTGCCTGATTGCATCTAACTGCACCCCTCCATTGGCCTGGCCACCCCCAACTGCCTGCCCCACTGGCCTGGCCACCCCTATGTGACACCCTGCTAACCTGTTACTGCACCCCTGCTGGTGTGATCCCTCCAACTGCCCCCACACCAGCCTGGTCACCCCTCACTACCCCCTCTGCTGGTCTGGTCTCTTCCAACTGCCCTTCCCCCACTGTGGGCCTGGTAGCACCATGCAGCCTTCTGCTCAGTCATTTGGCTGCCCCTCACTAACCCCCCTGCCAGCCTGGTCCTCCCACATTACTCAGTCCTTTGATTGTCCATCACTAACCTGTCTGCTGGCCTGGTCACCCACACAACCTGCTGCTCAATCAATTGGTCACCCCTCACTAACCCCCTTGCCATCCTGGTCACCCCACACAGCCTGTTTGGTCCTCTGTTCAGTTGTTTCAGATGCGATGGTTGCTTAGCCTTTTTTTATATAGAGATTATCTTGGGCCCTTTGTGTTGTCATCATTTTATATAGATTTGTAATATTTTCTTTTTTAATATTTAAAAATACTGTTCACATTATTACAGTTGTTCCTCTTTTCCCCTTAATAGCTCCCCTCCACCTGGTTCCAACTCCACCCTCTGCCCTTACCCTCCCGCCCTGTCCTCATCCATAGGTCTATGATTTTTGTCTAGTCTCTTCCTGCACCCCCACACTCCTTCCTCCTGAGAATTGTCAATCCACTCCCTTTCTCTGACCCTGATCCTATTATATTCACCAGTTTATTCTGTTCATCAGATCTGTTTTATTCACTTGATTTTTAGATTCACTTGTTGATAGATAGATATGTATTTGTTATTCATAATTTTTACCTTTGCCTTTTTTTACTTCTTCCTCTTCTTAAAGAATACCCTTCAGCATTTCATATAATACTAGATTGGCTGTGCTGAACTCCTTTAGCTTTTTCTTATCTGTGAAGATCTTTATTTGACCTTCAATTCTGAATGGGTAGAGTAATCTTGGTTGGAGGTTCTTATTATTCATCACTTTGAATATTTCTTGCCACTCTTATCCGGCCTGCATAGTTTCTGTTGAGAAATCAGCTGACAGTCATATGGCTACTTCCTTGTAGGTAACTAACTGTTTTTTTCTTGCTTCTTTTAATATTCTCTTTGTCTTTTTCCCTTGGCATTTTAATTATGATGTATCTTGGTGTAGTCCTCTTTGGATTCCTTTTGTTTGGCATTCTGTGCACTTCCTGGACTTAGAAGTCTATTTCTTTTACCAGGTGGGGGAAGTTTTCTGTCATTGTTTCTTCAAATAGGTTTTCAATATCTTGCTCTCTCTCTCTTTTTGGCACCCCAATAATTCGAATGTTGGTACACTTGAAGTTATCCCAGAGGCTCCTTACGCTATCTTCATATTTTTGGATTATTTTTGCTTTTTGCTTTTCTGCTTGGGTGTTTTTTGTGTCTTCATATTTCAAATCTTTGACTTGATTCTTGTGATCTTTTAGTCTGCTGTTGGATCTCTGTATATTGTTCTTTATTTCAGTCAGTGTATGCTTAATTTCTAGTTGGTCCTTTTTCATATCCTCAAGGTCTCACTAAATTTACTGGTGGTTTCTAGAAGATTCTTGAGTAATCTTACAACCGTCGTTTTGTACTCTATATCCAGTAGTTTGCTTTCCTCCATTTCTGTCATTTGTGATCTGTTTTTTTTTGTCACTGCATTTTGGCTGTTTCCCTGTGTTGACAGAGTGGCATTGTGTGCTAGGTGTAGTATAGGGCCCAGTGACTTAGCATCCCCAGTTACCTAAGTTGGACACTCTTGGTGCACCCCTTTGTGGGCTGTGTGCACATTCTTTTTGTAGTTAAGCCTTGATTGTTGTTGGTATCTCTGGGAGGAATTGACCTCCAGGCCAATAGGCTTTGAGGATCAGTCGTGTCTATGATGGGATAACTTCTGTGCTGGAGACACCCTTATGTTGCAAGACTTGCTTCAATAGGGCTTTGGTGCTCATTGAATCTGCCCCCTGAGTGTGTCCCTTATGGATCTGCAGAGTTGTAATCTGGATGTTCCCACTCTGACTGCTGAGTACACTGACTCTTGGATCTCCAAGGAGGTGCAAATTTAGCCCCTGCCTGAGGCCACCCATCAGGAGTTATGGAGAGATATGCAGATTCCTCCTCTTTGTTTGGGGTTTGGAGGTGCCCAAAGGAGGCCCAGCTGTGAAGCAATGCAAGCTGCTGTGGATCCTTGAGCCTTCTTTTGAAAGTTCTGGGGCTCTCTGACCCAGCTGTAGTTTGTTAGGTAATTTTAGATTGCAAAGGGCCAGGCCATTCATATGCAAAAGACTCTGCAGGCAGCTGAGGTGGGGTTGTAAATAGGGTGGGGTGAGGTCTCAGGGAATCAACAGGGGGGAGAAAACACCAATGACTGACCTTGAGCCCTGCCCTAAGAGACCTCTAGGTCTCAGTGTCTATTGTAATTGCTCCAAGCACCTCTGAGAAAAAACCGCCCTCATGTCCTGGCCTGATGCCAGAGAGTCCAGTTTCTACCGGTATGAGTCTGGGTCCCCAGAGTTCCATCCGCATCTGGAATTCAGAGCAGTCGGGAGCTTGTGTCTCCCTCCAGATTGAAAAGACAACCATGTCCTCAGTTTCCAGCCCTTTCCAAGCTTGCACCTTTGAACCTCCACACTTTACTTCTGCACCTCTTCTGAGTCTCAGTGTGCTATTCTCTTTCATTCTAGTTGTAGAATTTCCACTCAGCAAGCCTTCCTATGGTTCTGGATGATGTCTGTTTTGTCTTTTAGTTGTAGTTTTAAAGAGGCTGTGCAAGGCAGCAAGTTCAGGTGTTTACTTATGCCACCATCTTGGTTTCTCTTCTGTAGTATTTTCATAGAAAGTTGGGAGAGACTTCTTCAGGGTCTAAAGGTCAGATATATTTTAAACCAGAATTTTCCAATTATTCAACATTGTACATGTTACAGATGTATAAAAGAGTTTGACAGGATTGATATAAATTAATCATCACTACTAGGAAAAGCATCTCAATCTATTATTGGGTAATAATTTCATCATCTTTTTAGACTGAAAGAACATCACACACACAAAAAGCTATCGTAACCAATAATTGAAAAAAAAAATAGGGCCTTTTTAACTAGTCTCACAGAAAAAATCTAGCTTAGAAAATCCACTTACTAGAGTTATTTTAAGTCGTATGGGTATCTCATTTTTCTAATAACAAATGTATAATTAAAGTTAATTTTCATAACTCATGAAGGCTAGAATAAAGTTTGAAGTTTAACACTATGGTATTAATAAGCAACTTATAAATTTTTCCTTTTCCTAGAGGACATAAAATGACTGCGTACATTAAAATATGCCCCTCCACACATAAGAATATAGTTAATGAAAGACTCACTTTCTTCCACATGCTTCATCCTCACTATCTCATCTGCTAAATCCAGGTTGGCATCAACATCAGAGGGTAATAGACTCCTTCACTACCTTCCTTGTGCTTTGTGTTGGTAGCCAAAAGCTCTTTTGCTTTACCCAAATTGTCAAGGCCATCTGCCAGTAGTCTCTCCAGCTCATTATGCCATCTGCCAGGCACTGACCTATCACTCCCCTTGGTCTGGATGCCACATTGTATGTATCTGGCATCTTCAAATGTTCCCTATTGTCTCACATTATTCCAGAATACAGGAAAATGACTCAACCTGACATTTCAAATCTAGCCAGAGCTGGAGCAACCCCCTCCCACCAGCCTGGTATTTTACCCTATGAAGCATTTCAAACAATTCAGTGCAGTAAGTATTATTCTCAAAATAGCAGTGAAGTTTTTCACTGGAATAAGAGGGTTGGGTTTTTTTCTCCCCTAGGGAATACTGACTGAAAGGCAAATGTTCATTTACATTCAATAAATTTTCTGAGTAAACATCAGAACAAATTTTAAATGGATATACAATTAAATACTTTAAGTTAAAATGCAGTCTTCTAAATACAGTGTTAACATTGCTGGGAGACACCACAGAGGAGAAAAGGAAGCACAGGTTTTGCAATATGAGAACAATGATGGGAAGTAAGCTCTCTTACTAGTTCTAGAAGACTGTTCAATATTTTTAGCCCTTTTGAGTTTTAGTTTATCTGCAACATAGGGATAATACCCTAGGAATTAGCTAAAGCTTTGTACACTGATATATTATGTTAATTTTAATACACTTAAAAACCACTCAGTTATCATGCATTTGGTTTTTAGGGAGACTCAAAAAGTTACTGCTTTTACTTAATTGCCTAACTCATGAAGAGTTGTTTGGAAGCTGAGAAAAGAGCCCCTTACTCTACAAGTGAGCTCCTTTTTATTTTTCAAATCAAGTTCTGGCATTTCAATGGAGGTCAGGCAATATAAAATACCCCACCAACACTATAAAAACCTGTATATATTGACAGAAATCTGTTTTCTTGACTTTGGCATCTCTAACTCAATTTAAAAATTATATTCCTTTATTTCTAATGGGTGGGAAATAAAAGAACCATTAAATTGAATGAGAGATCATTGACAGCTGTATGCAAGATAGCAATAGAAAATCTCCATATCAACACACACACACACACACACACACACACACACACACACACACACACAGTTTTTATGAGAAAATACACCAGAACAGGATTTTGTAATACCAATTATTTTAAAATGGCATTCAGCCTTCGCTGGTTTGGCTCAGTGGATAGAGCATCGGCCTGTGAAATGAAAAGTCCCAAATTCGCTTCCAGTCAAGGGCACATAACTGTGTTGTGAGCTGGATCCCTTGTATGGGGTGCACAGGAAGCAGCTGATCAATTATTCTCTCTCATCATTGATGTTTCTATATCTCTGTCTTCCTCTCTGAAATCAATAAAAATATATAAAAATAAAATAAAAATGGCATTCATTATTTAAATATCATGGAAAGCAATTACATCAAGCTTTGATGAACAAACTGTCATCCTGTTATACCAACAGGCACTGAATAAAAAGGATAAAACAGTCATAAATCACTTATTACCACAAAACACATTGAGATGAATAAGACATACAGAGTTTTGCTTTTATGTTGCATCAGAGGACAATATTTCCAATCTGTGGAATGGCAATTGTGGTGTTTTTATAAAATCACTAGGTGAATGATGAAATATTTTAATAAATTGCATACAAACACTCTCCAGCACAAGTACAAGTAAAACGAATATACATATCTAAGGCTTACACAAAGGCATGTGCATGTATATAGAAATACAAATGGACAGAATACAACACTATTTTGTTTAAGAGTTTTAATTTTTTTTCTTTGAGCAAAGAAAATCTTCAGTGTAATATATGCAGATTATATAAGTAATATTGAACTTAAAAAGATCAACACCAACTAACAACTTTCACTGACATTGGTCCCATTTACCACAGCCAGAACACTCAAAGATACTACCTTTGAAAATAATTCTTAGAAAAATAGACATTAGCTTTGAGTACCAGAGATAGAAAAAGAAAAAATAGTAAAAATTTAAAGTCAGTATTTTGTAAAGGCCCAGCCTACCTGTGATAATATCTGCATGTATTACCTACCCCCTGCCCTATACCTTCTTACATAATACCTGGAAGTTTTGCTGTATTTTTGAAAATATTAAACATGTTATTAACTAGTTAAATCATATTTCTTTCTTAAAATGTCTTAGCTCAGACCTTTTGCAATAAAGGGATAAAAGTTTTTTAAATGAAACACTTTTGAAGAGAGAATATTGATTAAAACTTTAATATGGCTTTTGTGTTTTTTAATTACTTTGTTATACAGATTATACATATATATATATATATATATATGAATATTGTTATATATAACTATAACAATTGATCTCCCTAGAATGCCCTATTTCTAATTTCCAGTTACTTTATAATGAATCTGTATTTATTCATTCAATAAAACTATTTATTGAGCACTGACTAAATGGTGCTATACTTCATGCTCGGAATACAAGAAAGAACAAAATGCCCATGGTTCCTGTCCTCGTGGAGCTTATAAAATTACTGTGTCCACATTAAAATTCAAAGAAAAAATTGTGGTTTAGTGTAACTTTAAGAAAAATTCACATTAGAGTTTTCTGAATAGTTGGCCCTAGAATACAAGGCCAACTGGTTTATAGTTGACTACGTGTTTAACAACATTCTCTGAGCACTTCATTGGGTTATCACGCTTGAATATTTTTATCCAGTCAGTCTCTTTTCATAAACAGTGCTAATGTTAATGTACACATGTGACTTTATAATAAAGCCCTAAGGGTTTATATTTGTCATCTGTCATTCTCAATGTGGAGAAGGAACTATATAAAGAATATTTGAGTAGGTAGCTAGCTTTGTACCTACCACTCAATATAAATGCAGATGTCAACTCCATTTTAATGTATTTCTTAGGATCTCAAGGGTGGAAGGAACCTTGAAGTGTTCTGATTCCATAATACAAAGATATGTTCATTTCCATAATATTTCAAAGGGCTTTTTATTCTACTTTTATGCTATCTTATTACTTCACTAGAGGTCCGGTGCATGAAATTCATGCATGGGGGTTATCCCTCAGCCCAGCCTGCACCCTTTCTAATCTGGGAACACTCGAGGGATGTCTGACTGCCCATTGAGGGGATCGGGCCTAAACAGGCAGTTGGAAATCACTCTCACAATCCAGGACTGCTGGCTACCAACCACTTGCCTGACTGCCTGCCTGATTGCCCCTAACCACTTCTGCATGCTAGCTTGATCCCCCCCTAACCACTCCCCTGCCAGCCTAATCAATGCCTAAATGTTCCCCTGCTGGCCCAATTGCCCCTAATTGCCCTCCCCTACTGGACTGGTCACCCTTAACTGCCCTCCCCTGCTAGCCTGGTCACCCCCAACTGCCCTGCCCTAGGCCTTGTCCCTTCCAACTGCCCTCCCCTTCAGCCCTGGTTCCCCTGCAACTGCTGCAGGCCTGGTTGCCCTTAATTGCCCTCTCCTGCAGTCCTGGTCCCTCCCAACTGCCTTCCCTTGCAGGCCTGGTCACCCTCAACTGTCCTCCCCTTAAGGCCTAGTTGCCCCCAACTGCCCTTCTGTGCTGGCAGGGTCACGCCTAATTGCCTTTGCATGCAGGCTCATTACCCCCTAACTACCCTCCTCTGCAGGACTGATTGGTCCCAACTGCTCTCCCCTGCTGGCCTAATCACCCACAACTGCCCTCCCCTGTCAACCATCTTGTGGTGGCCATCTTGTTTTCACATGGGGTGGCCATCTTGTGTGTTGGAGTGACGGTCAATTTGCATATTACATCTTTTTTATATAGGATATTAATAGCATATATATATTTTGAAACATTGGTTAATTTTTGGTT
Source organism: Antrozous pallidus (assembly GCA_027563665.1). Taxonomy (NCBI): domain Eukaryota; kingdom Metazoa; phylum Chordata; class Mammalia; order Chiroptera; family Vespertilionidae; genus Antrozous; species Antrozous pallidus. The sequence goes on along the minus strand of CM050509.1, from coordinate 42,518,866 downwards.
CCTTGAAATTTTGTTTATTATTAGAATTTTGTATTTCAATATGAAGAAAAATAATAAGAAACAGAATATGCTGCATTTAAATTTAACCCTATTCAATTCTATTTGTAATCTTTCATGGATACTCAAGATTGAGATCATGTTTTAGATTAGTATAAAGAATTACAGAATAACTCTATTAAAATATTATTTCCAACCACATAGCATATATTCTTTATTCACTGAATGGTTGTTTAATTCTCCTTTATAAATTATGTAGTATCATATATAGATTTATGAAAATAGATTGAATTCTGTTATGTATAATTTAAGCATCCTTTATTTTTAATGTAAACATAATTGTGAAACTGATTAAACACTTATTTAATTAAATTGTAACACAATTACTTCATAATTATCTTAGAAGATGGATCAAAAAGATACAGAAAATATGACCAGTAATTTTTATAGTATGTCTAGATATGAAGTGATATAAAATGATTTTCATGATATAATATTGATTTTAAAAGCAAGATAAAACAGTTTGTAAAGTGTATGGTTAATACATAACTAGATTCACATAGAAATATATTTTTCTGTAAATAAGCTGATGTCAAGGTGAAATATTAACAATGTTTACTTTGAATTGTAGAATTGTTTTCTTTACACCTTTGCATTTTCCAAATATTATAATGTAGTCATATACTATTTTATAACTATAAAACATGTCAAATGTGACTTGTAAAGAGGTGATAAAATTTTATGTAAATTTTATCATGATTCTCCTTAAAAGTAATTATAATTAAACATCTCAGTGCTTTAAATGATAAACTGCAGTAATCTAAGAAATCCACTTATGTAGAACAGCTTAATTCTCCACACACACACACAAAAAAAAAAATGAAAGAGGCTTTGGCATATTCAAATTAAATTTCAGATGCCATATCCACAATGGTTCTAGTCAAGTAACAAGACTGTAGTATGGGACAGTTTATAAACACAACACTCCATTAAGTATTCCTGTCAAATACAATAGGCTACCAAATGAGACAAAACCTGCAAAAAGCTCTCTGTATATTAGAGAGTGATACACAATTGTTAGTTGTTAATAACTATTTTTGACATGTCAGTATTCACTTAAATGTCAGCTAAAATTTATTTGAACAAAGATACACTTGAAGAAAATTATCATGTGAGATAGCTTTGTACAGCCTGTTTTATGTTTTCCTTCTCTCTACATTTATAGACTTAGATATTTCTCATCCCAATTTTAAGAACATCTTCATAAAACTTAGAAAATGATTGGATGGTGGAGAGAACAGACAAGAAAGAGATCTCACTTCCAATAAGTCAGAACTTATTAATTTGCCAGCACTATGGCATTTGCTAGTTTGTTTTAAAAAATGCTGAAATGCAGCATTAGCCTTAGGACATGAGTGCTTACAAAAGAATCTTTAAAAATATAGAAAGTGGTCATGTATGCATCCACAAAAATAGTCTTCCATGATGTTATAGGTTTCAAAATTGGAACAAGATCAAGTAGACTAACAATGAGCTATCCGATTAAATGATCCATAGATAAATATGTTGCTGCCTGCCACACCAATAATAACTTTTATCTTAAAGAGTGGTAAACATTTGTCTTGAGGGATCAGCGGCCCCATGCCAATAGTGATAATGCATCATAACTTTGATATATTTTAAAGATAAAAAGTAATAATTAGTGGCTCATTGGCTGAGTATCCTACCATGCACCAAGAGCTCACTGGTTCTATTCCTGGTCAGGGCATATGCCTGGGCGGGGGACTCAATCCCCAACAGGGGGCATGCAGGAGGCGGCCAATTGATCATCTGTGTTTCTATCTCTCCCTCTCCATTCCTCTCTCTAAAAAAATGCACAAAACAAAAACAAAACAAAATATACTTTCCTTTTTAAGAGCTTTGTTTATTGTTTATTATTAAGAAAACAAATTTATGTATATAAACTATATATCTATGATATTTATACTCTTCCACCTTCACAGGTAAACATTATTTACACATTGTAGAAGTCACCTTTTACTAGACATCTGTCTTTTTATTGCTTTGCATTTTTGCATTGTCTATTGAAGTATAACCTATATATAGTCAAATGTGTACTTCCTAAAGAAATATTACCCATGGGCATATATTCTTGTAACAACTATCTAGATTAGTATTGCATTCTCATCACCTGCAGAGATGCTGCTTTCCAGACAACACCTTTCCCACTCACTATTCCTCCAATGTTAACAACTCTTCTGATTTCTAGTACCATAATTAGCCTTGTCTGTTCCAGAACCTCATATAATTTAAATCATATATCATACACTCTTTTTGTGCCTGTCTTCTTTTCTTTGACATACTGTTTTTTTAATTAATCCATGGTGTTCCATATATCAGTAGTTTGTATTTTGTATTGCTGGATAATATTCCACTTTTTGAATATACCACAATCTATCAATTCATGCTTGATGGATATTTGAATTATTTTCTGTGTTAATTGGGCTTTTAACAATAAAGTTGCTAAGAAGTCACCTGTACAAATCTTTCTTTGGATGCATTCATTCATTTTCATTTTCCCTCAGTATATACCTAACAGTGATATGCTGGATTATGAAGTAGACATATTTTTATTGTGTGGTTGTCAAATAACTTACCAAACTGATTGTATAACTATTTTATATGTCCATTAGCAATAGATTAGGGCTTTGTCATTTTTAATTGGCTTAGTAAGGTTTTCAGCTAAATTTATTAATTAAATCATTGCTTAAATATCCAATTTTTAATTCTCTATTCACATTTGCTTGTCAGATATATTATGAATAAAGAATATAAATAATAAGTAAATTAATTTCTAAGACTGTAAGCATCTTTGTAGTTGACAGTTTATTATAAGTGCCCACTTTTCTGAACTCATATAATTTTCTCAGTATCTCCCTGAAGGTACTTAACACTTTCTAACTCTAGACAGAGTTTATGAATTCTAGATTAACTTTCTGAATATGCCTGCCTACTGCCATCAAAGTGGATGGGGCCACATGGGTAAAAGATCTTTCAGCAAATCCCTAGGAATGAAGAACTGATTGAAGAAAGATAGCAGAAATGGGATAATGTAAACAACTGCAAGAGTGACCTGCTAGCAGGAAGCAGCCTATAGAGTACACATGCAGTCCAGCAAATCTGCAAAGGGCAACAAGATTATGGCAGCTGCTACCCAGAAACAGGAGATCTGTTATCAGCAGCAGTATTAATATCACAGGATGTGCTATAATAATGTAAAACCTTCAATTACTAAATGTTTCCTATATGCTGATCTAATTTAATATTAAAATTAAAGGGTTTTTTAATTTTTTTTTATTAAGCTGTTACATATGTGTCCTTATTCCCTCATTACCCTCTCCTCCCCTCTCCCCTCACTCATACTCTCACGCCCCTGTTGTCTGTGTCCATTGGTTAGGCTTATAGTTATTGAGCAGCTACTGCTATTACCCCATTTTAGACATGGAGAAATGGAGGCTCAGAAATGTTAGGTATGCTACCTAAGGTCAAACCACTAGTAAGTGTTGGAGCTAGGACTGGGATGTGGGCTATGACTCCAGGGCCAGCTTTCTTTCCCTGATATAATATGGCTTTGTGAAGATGGCTGTGTTGGATAAATGTGCCTTAGAACTCCAATTTAAAGAGACATATGAACTAGTATAAAATCAAGTCATAATGAGTTACCGAGAGAGACAACTGTGAAAAGAACAACAATAATGTGTGAAATAAATATATAAACAAGTGTTGATTATGTATAGTAAGCTGTAAGAATCAATTTTAGAGAAATATACCTATATAGTATATATATAACCATATATATCTAATCATATATATATAAAACTAGTCATATATATGCATATATATATATATATGATTTGTGCTAATTAAGGAAGAATCCCTGTAATAAAATATTTTTAAGTCAAGACTCTAAAAGAAATTAAGTAGAAATATAACCAGGGAGAATGATCACTGAACAATGCAGTGTTAACCTGTGGGGGCAGACATACAGAAGAAAGTTTCATTAGGAATGAGAAGTTAGTTTTCTGGTCTGGAGAGAAAATCGTGTTAGAGAGTATCTAAAAATAAAGTTGGTGAATTGGATCATAATGAGATGGGAAAGCGAGAATGACAGAGGTCATAGACACTTGATAATAGAATCTTCCAAAATGTACTAGCAAGAAACTGCAGGCTTTTGAAAAGAGAAATTACATCATCAAAATAGTTTTAAATAAGGTAATTATTTTTTCAATGAGCAGCAAAGTTTTAGAAAAGGCAGAGGACAAGTAAACCAGCTACTTTTATTTTTCATAAAATTAAGTCTGAGGTTTTAATATGCTTTAACTTTATCAATAGATTTCCTATTGCAAAATATATCTTGATCACAAAAAGATTCAATAAAGCTCAAAGGTTTTGAATGGTTAATTTTCATGACAAATAGATAAAATTCTAACCATGTGAAAGGACAGTCTTTGAAAAAAATATATACATTTTTTATTGACTTCAGAGAGGAAGGGAGAGGAAGAGATAGAAACATCAATGATGAGAGAAAAATCATTGATCAGCTTCCTCCTGCACACCCTACACTAAGAATGGAGCCTGCTACCTAGGAATGTACCCTGACTTGGAATTGAGCCATGGCATTCTGGTTCATACTCCATGCTCAACCATTGAGCAACACCACCTGGCAAGTGTTCTCCTTATTATATTCTATAGTTGTTATATTTGCCCAATTCAGAAAGTTAAATTTAATGATTATTTTTAAATGTTCATATAAGAGATTTTAAATGTTTTTAGATATTTTTCTTTGGAAGTTAAGTTATGTTATGAATAACATTTACTTTTTGTAAAATATGAAAGTAACTTCTAGGGTGAATAGAGTTTAAAGGATTAGATTGATGATGCTATGCTAAATAAAATAATATTAAAATAAATTATTTGGTAGCCTGGAAATGCAATTAACTTTTTTCTAAAGAAATCTGGTTACAATTATGATATTGTCTAGATTAATAACTCTATGTAATTAAACAAAAGCCACTTATATTTCAATAGCAGATAAGTAGTAGTGTAATTCAGGTAGCCAATACAATAGCAAGGCCAAGTTTTCATTTGGAACTGATGCTCTGTTGGAAAATACTTTTCTAAAGTCTTGGATGATTTCACCAATGCAAAACTGGGTGAGTGAAACTCACACAGTGCAGTGCCAACTACTTTTGGTTCTACAGATATCTTTTCTTATTCTTCTAAATGTTTTATTACAGATGAAAATTTTTTTCATCAACTGCTCATGTCATTTGTGTTTAGAAAGCATTCAGTTACCACACTAAAGGAAAGATAAGAGGCAATCCAGATGGTTCAAGAGATAGCTTAAGTCTTCTGTTTACAAATTTGGAGAGGAATGAAATAATGAGTCAGCTAGAGCTGATAGGCAATAAGGGCCAGGTAATGACTACACAGAAAAGTATACAGGGATGGGGGAAAAGTAAGTTTACAGTTGTGAGCATGTAAAACATAGAGTTTATTCCTATATTAATAATTATTGATTATGTATTATTTTTTATGAACAACTGTAAATCTACTTTTGTCCACCCCTATATATCATATCATTTATTTTGTAGGTTGTACATAGAAAATAGAGATGGATATAAAAATACTATTCTTCCCTTAATTTTTCATTATATTTTCTTTCAATACATGTATTTTTTTAAGGCTCATTAGTTAAACTTTGCAGTACTTTTGTTTTTTAGAATTTAAAATCAATGAAACTCTCACACCTCTAATCCTCTTTTATATGACTTTTCCCCTTATTCTTTATATTAAATAAAGTGCTGATTTTTTCCATTAATTTAGTCAACATATATCTATCTACTGAACAGTTACAACTTGCAAGAATTATGCTAAGTTTTGCAATTATAAATATGAATAAGACTCAAGGCTATTTTCCAACATTGTTTCCTTCTCTCTTTCTTCCTTGGAAATATAGCTATGACCTTTCTCCAAAATTACAGCCCTGTATTTCCAATTTCCTGACTGATAGCTTTCTGGATGCCTTAATACCACAAGTTATATATATCCAAAACTGAAATTATCATCTATTCCATCATTGTTTTTACTCCATATTAGTCATTTAATTGATCCATTTTTTCTTTCTTTATCCTCTTACCCGTTTTATACTAAATTAGGTCTCCTCTGAAAATATAACCCATACTTAAATCACATTGAAAAGCATTTATGATGAAAAACAGACACATATACCGGTAAAGCTGAATTGAGAGTTGAGAAATAAACCCACAGATAAACAGGAAACTAATTTTTGACAGGGATTTAATAATATACAATGGAAAAAGGAAAGTCTTTAATAAATGGTGTTGGGAAAACTGGACAGCAATATGCAAAGGAATGAAACTAGACAACTTTCTTACACCATACAAAAAATGAACCCAAATGGTTTAAAGAGTTGCATGTAAAACCTGAAAAAATAAAACACATAGAACAAAATATAGCCACTAAGCTTATGAAAATTGGTCTGAGGTGTTTTTATGACCTTGACTCCAAAGGCAAGGGAAACAAAAGCAAAAATGTATTAATGGGATTACATCAAACTACAATGCTTCTGCACAACAAAGAAGCAACAAAACAGAAAAAAACAAAATGCGGGTGATGATGGCAGCTGGCAGGACCGAGGAGAGGAGAGGAAGTGAGTGAGTGAACGTATGAAAGAAGAGTGTGTGGATGTGCGTGGTGTGTGTGTGAGTGAGTGAGGGAAAGTTGATTCATGCGGGAGCCTCAGGGGCTGGCAAACAGGCTCTCCTTAACAAGGAGAGCCTAACATCTCAGCGGACAATACCTGGACAGCAGGACTACAGCAAGGAACCCAGCCATCTTGCAGGGGAGAATAGCCTTTTTCTTAGGAACTCATCCAAACCACCAACCAGACAGGCCCTAGAACTGCCCCACGACATCAGTAGCCACTCTACCCAAAATCCCACTACCCCAGCTGCAGACCCATGGACCCTGGGACATCCGCTCGCAGGTGCACGGCTCAGCAGCAATAAGTGCAACCTCCTCCTCCCCAGCAGCAGAATCCATATTTGCAAGTAACCAGCCCCCCACACTCCACTCTGGATTCGCGTGCAATCAGCACCACACACTCCACTATGGATTCACGTGCAACCAGCCCTGCATGCTCCACTCTGCATTCGTGAATATTCAGCCCCACAGGCAGTTAGGGCACTCCACTCCTTAGGCAGCACTTAGGAACCGCTGAGAGCCCCTGAGGGTGTGATTCTGCACAGACAAGGTTGTGAGGCCCTGAAGTAGAAATTCTGACCTCCATCTTCCTGGATAACTACCCACATTCCCCCTCATGCCTCAACCACCATGCCAGGCCCCCTCAGAGTACATCAGAACTCCTCACCCTGCAAGATCACCTCCACAGATATGAAGTGTCAACAGGCAGGCACCCTGAGCCCATCTACTCACAGGGTGCTAGTGGGAGCCACTGAGAGCTCTCCCAGGGTGCAATCTTGAGCAAGTGGGGATGAACTCCTGCCCAGCAGTAGAAGTTTTGAATTCACTCATCTGGGATACCAGCCCACAGGCACCTACGTTGCCAGGGCCCTTCAGAGTCCTTCAGGGTGCCTCACAGGAAAACTTACCTCACATGCTCCTGTGAACCACCATTGGGAGTAAGCGCCTATCCACCACAGGTGTAACAGCAAAAGCTGGGTCTACCCAATACATGACTGCAAAACCTGGGCACCACAGTCACACCTTTCCAGAGAGCAGGCCACCATCATGCCGTCACCCCAATAGACGGTTCCTTGGTGCCACTGTGAGTCCCTGCTGGGCACGTGTGATTTCAATTAAGGGTGCAAGACAGCAAAAATTGGGACAATCGCCCCCAACAAGTGGCTGAATTCTAGTTTCCGCAGTTGTGGCTCTCAAGCTCACAGGCCCACATCAAGAAAACCCAAATAGCTCAAGTAGGGAGCTACACTAGATTAACAAACCATGAAGAACTGAAAGATTACTCCAGTAGCACGATCCCCAAAAGAACCTGGGTAGCAAAGCAATTGGATCTATACTTAAAACATGACAGGAAGACATGGGAAGACTAAAGAGCAACCCCCAAAGGAAAGAAAAAGAGAAATCATCAGAAAGGGAGTTAAATGAATTTGAGGTTAGCAGCTTATCAGAGATAGAATTCAGATTAATGGTTATAAGGATGTTTAAATGGCTGGACGACAAATACACACAACTCAATGAGACCTATAAGGAGCTAAATAAGAATGTCTCCAACATGAAAAGAATCCAAGATGAGATGAAGAATGACATAGCTGCGATAAAGAACATAATAGAATAGTAAACTAGAAGAGGTTGAGGACCACATCAGCGAATTAGAACACAAAGCATAAAAAAACACAAAAACACAGCAGCAACTAAAAAGAAGGCTTAACGAACAAGAGGAGAGCCTAAGGGAGCTTTGGGACAACACAAAATGAAACAACATTCACTTAATTGGGATACACAGAAGGAGAGTAAGAGAAGCAAGGAATAGAAAACCTGTTTGAACAAATAATGACAGAAAACTTCCCTGATATTGGCAAGAAAAAAACTATGCAAGTCCAAGAAGTACATAGAGTCCCAAACAAGTTGAACCCCAAAATACTGACACCAAGACACATAATAATTAAATTAGCAAACAGCAATGACAAAGTAAGAATCTTAAAGGCTGCCAGAGAGAGACAGAAAGAGACAGAAAGTTACTTATAAGGGATGCCCTATTAGAATATCAACTGATTTCTCAACAGAAACACACCAGTCCAGAAGGGAATGGAATGAAATATACAAAGTGATGCAAAGCAAGGGACTGAATCCAAGAATACTATACCCAGCAAGGCTATCATTCAAAATTGAAGGTGGAATCAGGAGCTTCATAGACAAAAAAGGACTAAGGGAGTTTAACACTACCAAGCCAGCAATGCAAGAAATGCTAAAGGGACTGATGTAAACAGAAGAAAGAGAAAGGCAAGAAGAAACACAAACATTAAGAAAAAATATGACAACAAACATCTACTTGTCAATAATAACATTAAACATAAATGTATTAAATGCACTAATCAAAAGACATAGGGTAGCTGAATGTATAAAAACAAATTACCCATATATTTGCTGTCTGCAAGAGATCCACCTCAGAGCAAAGGATTCACACAGACTGAGAGCGAAGGGATGGGAAAACATTTTTTCAGGCAAATGGAAATGAGAAAAAAGCTGGGATTGTGATGCTTGTATCTGATAAAACAGACCTCAAAGTAAAGGCCATAATAAGAGATAACGAAGGCCACTACATAATACTAAATGGATAAATTCAACAAGAAGATATAACTCTGGTAAACACCTAATGCAGGAGCACCGAAATGCATAAAAAAATCTCTTGGAAGATATCAAGGGAGAGATCGACAACAATGCAATCATAGTAGGGGACTTTAATATACCACTGAAATCACTAGATAAATCCCTTAGACAAAAAAATCAGCAAAGAAACATCAATCCCAAATGACACACTCGATTATATGGACCTAATTGACATCTTCAGAACATTTCACTCCAAAGCCAAGGAATATATATTCTTCTCAAGTGCACATGGGAGATTTTCAAAAATAGACCACGTATTGGGTCACAAGCAAAGTCTCCCCAAATTAAAAAAGATTGAAATCATACCAAGCATTTTCTCAGACGAAAATGGCATAATATTAGAAATAAAGTACAATAAAAACATTCCAAAAAATTCAAACACATGGAAGCTAAATAGCATGCTACTAAACAATGATTGGGTTATCAGTGAGATCAAAGAACAAATTAAAACCATCCTGGAGACCAATGACAATAAAAACACAACATTGCAAATCCTATGGGACACAATGAAAGCAGTCCTAAGAGGGAAGTTTGTAGCTCTACAGGCCTACCTCAAAAAACAAAACAAAAAATGGTAATAAATCATCTAACCAACAACTCAAAGAATTAGAAAGAGTCCAACAAAAAAAGCCCACAGTGAGCAGAAGGAAGGGAATAATAAAGATCAGAGCAGAAATGAATGACATAGAAGCTAAAAACAAACAAACAACAAAAAAAACACACACAAAACAAAACAAACAAACAAACAAAAAACAATACAAGAGATCAACAAAACCAAGAGCTTGTTCTTCGAAAGGATAAAAAAGATTGGTGGAGGAACCCAGATGGCAGCATATCTTGCTGCCCCACGCAACAATTTCAAAACTACAACATAATGACAGAACGAACATCATCCAGAATCAGTGGAAAGCTGGCTGAGTGGAAATTCCACAAATAAAAATAAAGATCGGACACTGTGACTCAGAGGAAAGGTGGAGGGCAGAGTTGAGGATACGTGCAGAGTTAGAGGTTCTGAGCTGTGCGTGCAGGAGTGGATAGGGCAGGCAGCTGGATACCCGGCTGGTTTTCTCAAATGGGGAGGGAGACAAAGGTGTCCCACTGCACTGATTCCCAGGTTCCAGGTGAGGTCCGGGGAACCCACACTATACGGGGGTGAAACTGGACAGTAAGGAAGCATGCTGAAATTCAGGTGCTGCAGAGGTCCGTGAGCTTAGGGAGCAGGTGAGTAAACTTGGGAACTGCAGAAGTGCACTAGCACTCAAAGAGGACTTGTGACTTGCTCTCTTGTTTGGGTGGGAAAAAAAAAGAAAGAAGGGAAACCACCAGACTGCATTGTTTTACAACCATGGGTGAGACTTTGGGTTTGCAGACTCATTTGGGGAGAGGCTGAATTGTCCGACAGTGGGTAGAGCCCGGCAGCAGCTTTCTCTCAGAGGTGTGTGCAGCCATTATCACCAGGCACAGAGATCCAGTTGCCGCATAGTGCAGAGCTGATGGGATATCAAGGTTGCCTGCTCAGCCTGGAGACTCCACCCATCCAACCTGACCACAGCTGATCCTCATAGCCAATTGGCCTGGAGATCAAACCCTCCTAATGCTAACAAAAATAATATAGGCTTAACTTCAACAAGACTGTGCAACCCATAAAGGGCTGCACCGAGAATATCCACCCACCTCAGGTAACTGGGGAGGCTGAGTCACTGTCCCTCAGAAGACATCTACCACACAAAGCTAATTGACCAACTCAGGGGAGCAGCCAAAATACAGAGACATGGAAAGAAATCAGATGTGAAAGAAATGGAGGAAAAAAATGACTAGACATAGAGTTCAAAACCACGGTTATAAGGTTTTTCAAGAGGCTCCTAGAAAAGGCCGATGAACTTAGTGAGACCTTCAAGGAAAAGAACAAGACCTTTGAGGATATGAATGAGAGTCTCCAAGATATGAACAAGACCCTCAAGGATATGAATGACACCCTTGAGGATATGAAAAAGGGCCAACTAGAAATTAAGCATACACTGACTGAAATACAAAAAATATTATACAAAGACCTAAAAGCAGTCTGGAAGATCTCAAGATTCAAGTCAAATATTTGAAATACAAAGAGGCAAAATCCACTCAGCTGGAAAAGCAAGAAGCAAAAAGAATCTAAAAAATTGAAAATAGTGTAAGAAGCCTCTGGGATAACCTCAAGCATACCAACATCGGAATTATAGGGGTGCCAGAAAATGAGAGAGAGCAAGATAATGAAAACCTATTTGAAGAAATAGTGACCAAAAACTTCCCCCACCTGGTGAAAGAAATTGACTTAAAAGTCCAAGAAACGCACAGAACCCCTAACTATAGTAATCCAAAGAGGACCACACCAAGACACATCATAATTAAAATGCCAAGAGCAAAAGACAAAGAGAGAATATTAAAAGCAGCAAGAGAAAAACAGTTAGTTACCTATAAGGGAGCACCTATATTATTGTTAGCAGATTTCTCAACAGAAATGAAACAGGCCAATGGGAGTGGTAAGAAATATTCAACGTGATGAATAGAAAGAATGTATAACCAAGATTACTCTAGCCAGCAAAGCTATCATTCAGAATTGAAGGTCAGAGAAAGTGCTTTACAGATAAGAAAAAGGTAAAGGAGTTCATGACCACCAAACCAATATAATATGAAATGCTGAAAGGTATTCTTTAAGAAGAGGAAGAAGAAAAAAGTAAAAATAAAAATTATGAACAACAAATACACATCTATCAACAAATGAATATAAAAATCAAGTGAATTAAAAATCTAATGAACAGGATAAACTGGTGAATATAACAGAATCTTGGGCATAGAGAGGGAATGGACTGACAATTCTTAGGGAGAAAAGGGGTGTGGGAGTTGTAGCAAGAGACTGGACAAAAATCATACACCTATGAAAGAGGACAGTAGAGGGGAGGTAAGAGCAGAGGGTGGGATGGGTACTGGGTGCAGGGGAGCTATTGGAGGGGAAGGGGAACATTGTGATTAATGAATTGAACAATAAAGATTAAAATATTTTTAAAAAGAAGGTAAACAAGATTGATGATCCTATAGGCAGGTTCACCAAGGAGCAATGAGACAGGACCCAAATAAACAAAACCAGAAATGAAAGAGATGAAACTACAACAGACCACACAGAAATACAAATGATTATTAAAAAATACTGTGAACAACTCCTTTCTAACAAACTACACAGCCTGGAGGAAATGGACACATTCTTAGAAAAATACAACCTTCCAAAACTTACTCAGGAAGATTCTAAAAATCTTAATAGACTGATAACTATGGAAGAAATTGAAGCAGTCATCAAAAAGCTTCCAGCAAACAAAAGCCCAGGGCCACATGGATTCACAGGGGAGTTTTACCAAACATTCAAGGAAGAACTAAAACTTATTCTCCTCAGACTATTCCAAAAAATTCAACAGGAAGGAACATTCTATGAAGCTAGCATCACCCTAATACCAAAACCAGATAAAGCCAACACAATGAAAGAGAATTACAGGCCAATATCTCTCATGAACAGAGATGGAAAAATCCTGAACAAAATTCTAGCAAATCAGATCCAGCAGTACTTCAGAAAGACCATACACTATGACCAAGTAGGATTTATCCTGGGTATGCAAGGATGGCACAATATCTGCAAATCAATAAATGTGATACATCACATAAACAAATTGAGTTAAAATCATAAAGTCATATCAATTGATGCAGAAAAAACATTTGACAAATCCAAAACCCTTTCTTGATAAAAATTCTCAGCAAAGTAGGAATAGGAGGATCTTACCTCAACATAATAAAAGCCATATATGACAAACCTACAGCCAACATTATACTCAATGGGCAAAAACTAAAACCATTTCCCCGAAGAACAGGAACAAGATAGGGATGCCCACTCTTACAACTACTGTTCAACAGTGCTGGAAGTACTAGCAATTGCAATCAGAAAAAGAAAAAAAAAGGCATCCAAATTGGAAAAGAACAAGTAAACCTGTCCTTATTTGTAGATGACATGATGCTGTATGTGGAAAACTCTAAAGACTCCATCAAAAAAAATTATTAGACTTCCTAAATGAATTCAGCAATGTAGCAGGATACAAAATTAACACCAAGAAATTGATGACATTTCTATTCACCAATAATGAACTTACAGAAAGAGAGACTCAAAAAGCAATCCCATTTTACATGACACCAAAAAAATTAAGATACCTAGAAATACATTTAAGGAGGTAAAATATCTATATGTGGAAAACTACATGACATTGAAAAAAAATATAGAGGAAGACACAAATAGATGGAAAAACATACCATGTTCATGGATTGGTAGATTCAACATCATCAAAATGTCCATACTGCCCAAAGCAATTTATAAATTCAATCCACTTCCCATTAAAATACCAATGGCATAGTTCACAGACCTAGAATGAACTTTCCAAAAATTCATCTGAAATAAAAAAAGACCCCGAATATCCACAGCAATTCTGATAAAGAAGAACAAAGTAGGTGGCATCTCAATACCAAATATCAAGCTGAATTACGAAGCCACTGTTCTTAAAACAACCTGGTACTGACACAAAACAGAAATATAGATCAATGGAATAGAATAGAGAATCCAGAAATCGACTCAAACCACTATGCTCAATTAATATTTTGCAAAGGAGGCATGAAAATACAACAGAGTCAAGACAGTCTCTTCAACAAATGGTTTTGGGAAAATTGGACAGATACATGCAAAAAATAAAACTAGATCACCAACTTGTACCATATATAAAAATAAACTCAAAATGGATAAAGTACTTACACATAAGGCAGAAAAGCATAAAAATGCTAGAGGAATCCACAGGCAGCAAAATCTTAGACATATGTCAAAAGAACTTCTTCACTGATACTGCTCCTAGGGCAACAGATACTAAAGAGAAAATAAACATATTGGACTAGATTAAAATAAAAAGCATGGAAACCACCAATAAAACAACAAGAAAGCCCACTGCACGGAAGAACATATTTGACAATGACATCAATGATAAGGTTTTAATTTCCAACCTTTACAGAAAATTCATACAACTTAACAATAACAAGATAAATAACCCAATAAAAATGGGCAACTGGTCTAAAGAGACACTTTTTCAAAGTAGACTGAAGGAAGACTAAGAGACATATGAAAACCTGGTCAAAGTCACTAATAATCAGAGAGATGCAAATCAAAGCAATGCGATACCATCTCACACCTGTCAGAATGGCTACCATCAACAAATCAACAAACAACAAATATTGTCGAGGATGTGGAGAAAAAAGGAACTCTTTTGCACTGCTGGTGGGAATGCAGACTGGTGCAGCCACTGTGGAGAACAGTATGGAGTTTCCTCAAAAAACTAAATATGGATCTCCCATTTGACCCAGTGATCCCACTTGTAGGAATATATCCCAAGAAACTAGAAACACGAATCAGAAAGGATATATGCATCACTATGTTCATAGCAGCACAATTCACCATAGCTAAGATTAGGAAACTGCCTAAGTGGCCATCAACAGATGAGTGGATTAAAAACTGTGGTACATCTACACAATGGAATGCTACGCTGTGGTAAAAAAAGAAGGAGCTCCTACCATTTGCAACAACATGGATGGAGATGGAGAGCATTATCCTAAGTGAAATTAGCCAGGCAGAGAAAGATAAATGTCATATGATCTCACTCATTTGTGGAATATAATGAATGGCATAGATTGATGAACAAGAACAGATCCAGAGACTGAGAAACGTCGATCAGAACGTCAAACATCAGGAAAGGTGGTTGTCAATGTGAGTGTGGGAGAGGGACCAACAGAGGGACCTGTGCGCATGCATACAAGCCTAATCAATGGACACAGACAACATGGGGGTGGGGCATGAGTGTGGGGTGGGGGATAATGGGGGAATAAGGACACATGTAAAAAACTAAAAAATAATAAAATAAAATTATAAGAAAAAATGAAATAAAATATTAAATCTAATCCATACTAGTGGTCACCATAACCTTAAGAGAAATTGTTTTATGTTACAAAGATTTTTAAATGAAACTCTCAGTAGCCTGAAAATTATTTTGGAGGAAAATAAGAGAGGTTTCCTTCAAATGTCATAAGGATTGTTATTTAAAGTCACTATATTTGGCCTCTTGAAATAAGATAAGTAATTTGTGTTTTTGCCTCCCATACAAAGTTTATACAAAGTTACAAAAATAAATTGACTGCCAGTTTGAAAT
This sequence comes from Antrozous pallidus, assembly GCA_027563665.1. Lineage (NCBI taxonomy): Eukaryota > Metazoa > Chordata > Mammalia > Chiroptera > Vespertilionidae > Antrozous > Antrozous pallidus. The sequence continues at coordinate 42,503,162 of CM050509.1, read as the reverse complement.
TGAATTGACATGGCATAGAGCAAAGAATATCCTTATGTGATATAATTTCACAATGCCATTATAATTTTTTTTCATATTCTACAACAGATTATTGTACAATTATCCCAAAAAAACTAACAAACTAATTCCTTGAATGTTTGGCAACAATTTAAAAAAGGACATGAAAGGATTTAATCCCTGTCAGAAGGAATTAAAGCACTGGGAAGGCACTCGAACATTCTAAATTGGCCCCTCTTGCCCTTTTTGCCAAGAGGGACCCTCTTCTCACAATCCAATTGCCACAGCTGTTGCCTGAGCTTTCTGTTTATGCTGAGGTTGAAGCCTCGTGGTGGCTGGTACCATGGATCTGTCTCTGCCCAATGGTGTGAGCTGGGCCTTCCCTGGAGAAGAAACCTGAGTCTCCTGAGATATGTGACCAGTGCCAGGGCCCCGTCAACAGGCGAGGGATCCCATGGCTGGTGCTGAGCATGGAGGCCACAGGGGCATATGCTACCAAGGAGACAGAACTGAACTTCACATCATTCTGTTTGGCTCCAGAGGATGGCTGGTTAGCCAGATACGGGTAAGATTCCTCAGGGAAGGAACAATTTAAGACAGGCACAATCACAGAGAAGCCATCAGGAGAGAACTTGGGGGTCCACAGAGGTGGGGCACAGAATCTCACCCCTCCAACCTTACAGGCGCCTGAACCCTTACCCCTTCTGAGGAAATCTCCTACCCCCATGACTGCTTTGCTTCCCATGCCCAGCAGAGATCAGGACCCAGATAACAGACAGAGACTTGGCCCAACTCAGATAGGGACTCAGGTAACAGACAGAGACTTGGCTGACAGCAGGTATGTTATATCTAAAGCCAGCCTAGCACCAGGAATGCTCAGGGCCTATTCATGAATGCAAATAATCTTTTCTACTAATATTTACAGGGTAACCTAAGATTGTTGTTAGAGTATTAAATTTGACAGTAAAATAGTAATCAAGTTTTCAGATTAATTTAAATGGGCTAATTGAAATAAGTAAATATTCACGAAAATTTAATTGTACAAAAAACTGTTCTTACAGTATTAACTAAAATTTCTATTGGTAGTTCATCTAATGGTAAAATTGCCTAACATACAATAATCTAAAGCAGTCATATTTTTGTGTAAAAAAATAAAATTTAAAGTTATGAAGATTACATTATAAAATTTACAAAAGCCTCCATTAATCAAAAAAGGGGGGTAGTAGGGTAATATCATGTAAGAAAAAATATCCTATAAATAAATTACATCTAGAATATTTTTACTTTAGAAAATTAATTTTTATTTGTAATACTAACAGCAAGACGCCCATGAAAAACACACATGGCGTGAAAATAAGCCCAAGGGAGAGAGAACCAAGATGGCAACATGGGTAAATACCTATTGTTCTGCCCCACACAACAATTCAAAAACTACAACATAACAACAAAACAAACATCATCCAGAATCAAAGGACAGCTGGCTGAGTGAAAACTCCACAAATAAAAGTAAAGGTGGGACACTGAGACTCAGAAAAGCTGCGGGATCGCAGCCTTGAAGATACACGTGGAAACAGAGGTTAGGAGCCACCACTCACAGGGGCTATAGGGCTGGCAGCAGCAATCCCGGCTGGATTTCGCCAATAGGGAGGGTGGAGACATTCCACTGCATGGATCCCCCAGCGCCAGGCGAGGTCTGAGATCCGGGGGATGTGGAGACATTTCACTGCACAGATTTCCCAGTGCCAGGTGAGGTCCGAGGTCCGGGGGACGCACCCTGGAAGCCAGGCGCAGCAGAGGTCTCCTAGTCTGAGGAGAAACCATGTTGCTGGGAAAAGCAGTTTGTGCACTTAAACTGTCCGACAGCACAGACACTCGACTTGCCCCCTGGTCCCGGAGACCACTGGACTGCTTTGTTTTACAACCCTGGGCGAGACTTTGGGTGTGCAGACTCATTTGGGGAGAAGCAGAGTTGTCTGGCAATGGGTAGAAACTAGCGACTTTCTCTTGGAGGTGTCTGCAATGATTCCCATCCAACAGAGACCCGCACGCGAGCGCCACATAGGACATAGCTGACGCTGAGGCTGCCTGCTCAGCTCAGAGACTCCGCCCATCAAACCTGAACAGAGTGTCCCTTCACAGCCAATTGGCCTGGAGGTCAAACCCTCCTAGGGCTAACAACAAAAGCTGGACTTAAATTCAAAAACACTGTACAACCCATAAAGGATTGTAGTAAGAGTACCCACCTCAGGTAACTGGGGAGGCTGAGCCACTGTCCCTTAGAAGACATCTACCACATAAAACAGCCACCATGCAGAGACATGGAAAAAAATCAGGTGTGAAGTAAATGGATGAAAAAAGAAGACTAGACATAGAGTTCAAAACCACAGTTATAAGGCTTTTCAAGAGGCTCCTGGAAAAGGCCGATGAACTTAATGAGAACTACGAGTAAATAAACAAGACCAACGAGGAAATAAACAAGACCAACAAAGAAATGAATGAGACCTACAAGGAAATGAATGAGACTTACAAGGAAATGAATGAGGCCTACAAGGAAATGAACAAAACCTCTGAGGATATGAACGAGACCCTCACAGATATAAAAATGACCAACTAGAAATCAAGAATACACTGACTGAATTAAAAAATATTACACAAAGTCCTAAAAGCGGTCCAGAGGGCCACAAGAACCAAGTCAAAGATTTGAAATACAAAGAAGCAAAACCCACTCGGCTGGAAAAGCAAGAAACAAAAAAAAATATCCAGATAATTGAAGATAGTGTAAGGGGCCTCTGGGACAACCTCAAGCATGCCAACATCCGAATTCTTGGGGTGCCAGAAAAAGGGAGAGAGTAAGGTTTTCATTACCTACTTGAAGAAATAGTGACTGAAAACTTCCCCCACCTGGTGAAAGAAACTGACTTAAAAGCCCAGGAAGTACACAGAACACCAAAATATAGCAATCTGAAGAGGACCACACCAAGACACATCATAATTAAAATGTCAAGAGCAAAAGATAAAGAGAGAATATTGAAATCAGCAAGAGAAAAACAGTTAGTTACCTATAAGGGAGCACCCATACGATTGTCAGTGGATTTCTCAACAGAAACGATGCAGGCCAGATGGGAGTGGCAAGAAATATTCAAAGTGATGAATAGCAAGAATCTACAACCAAGATTACTCTATTCAGCAAAACTATCATTCAGAATTGAAGATCAGATAAAGTGCTTTGTAGATAAGAAAAAGCTAAAGGAGTTCATCACCACCAAACCAATATTATATGAAATGCTGAAAGATATTCTATAAGAAGAGGAAGAATAAAAAGGTAAAAATATAAATTATGAACAACAAATACACATCTATCAACAAATGAATATAAAAATCAAGTGAATTGATAGTCTGATTAACAGGATAAACTGGTGAATATAACAGAATCATGGACATAGAGAGGGAATGGATTGACAATTCCTGGGGAGAAAAGGGGTGTGGGAAGTATAGCAAGAGACTGGACAAAAATCTTGCAACAATGGGAGAGGACAGTTGGGAGAGGGAGGTGAGTGTGGAGGGTGGGATGGCTACAGGGTAGAGGGGACCTATAGTAAGGAACAATGTCATTAATAAACTGAACAATAATAAATAATGTAATGAATAAACTGAACAATAAAAAATAAAAGATAAAAAAAATAAAAAGCCAAAGAAAAATCATTTGGGCAAAAATAAAAAGGATCCCAAGTCAAATTTATAGAAATGATTCCTTTATTAACTTTTGGTCAAGAATATATTTGTATATTTTCAGAAAACAACTCCAAGACCATGTTGATTCCTGCAGCAAAGAGGAGTTGACAGTTCTGTTCCAACCATGAAGACAAGAGGAGAAACAGTCCAGAGATGGAAGATGCTGAAGATGCCTTGCCATGGTAGCAGTCAGCAGCTGTGCATTGCTGCAGGTTGCCCAGGAACTAACCAGAGAAAGTCGGACCTGCATTGCCACCATGTGTCCACCATCCAGATATCATTTCTGTCAAGTACACATAAGAAACAGTTTAACATTGAAACTGGGACTCAGAACTGTTGGACATTGAAATTGGGACTCAAACATTTCTTGTTCTCATATGTTTATTTCTAGTCTGCAGAGGCAAGATATTTTAAAGAAAAGAAACGGGGGTGATAAAAATAGGTACAAAGGCAAAGATGCATTGAACAGGCTGTCAAACTACAGCAGGAAGGTTGAGGCATGGGGGCTGCAAGAGATCAACTGAAGAACTTGTATGCATGCATAAAAACATAATCAATGAATACAAGACTCTGGGTAGGGGGCAGGTGAGGGCATGTGCTGGATGGGGTGTAGGAAAAGCTGGGGGAAGGTCAATGAGGGGGGGAAAGGAAACATATATTCTACTATTTGTAATACTTTAAACAATAAATAAGAAAAAAAATAAGCAACAAAGCAAATGGAAGAATATACAGGCAAATTAAACTTCCAATGAGGGGCTAATATAAAAAACTTATTAAAAAGCACACAACAACCAAAAAAAAAACAACAACCAATCCAATTATAAAATGGGCAGAGACATGATGAAAAACAGTATGGATGGTTTTCTAATAGTTAAACATAAAACTGCCTTATGACCCAACAATTCCACTTCTGGGACTCTATTTGAAGAAACACAAAACACTTTTTTGAAATAATTTATGCACCTCTATATTCATTGCAGCTTCATTTACAATCGTGAAGTATTAGAAACAATACAAATGTCCATCAGTAGAGGAGTGGATAAAAAAGTGCTAGTACATATATATTATGGATTGTTACTCAGCCATAAAAAGAATGAAATCTTACCATTGGTGATAGCATTGGGAACCTAAGGAACAAAATAAAGGAATAAATATAATTGAAAAATACACAACAACACAGAGTGGACTGGTGGTTACCAGAAGGGAGGGGATTTGGGTGTCTGGGTGAGAGGTGAAGAGAATAAAAAATACAAATTATAATGTTTTCAATAAAGAATCTTATCTAATAAAAGAGTAATATGCAAATTAACCATCACTCTGTCACAAAGATGGTGGTGCTCAGTCCCCTCAGTCCCGCTGCTGGAGTGTCTGGACCTGTCAGCCTGGCTGGGAGCCCCAGGGGCTGCTCCGCCATTGCTGGAGTATCCAGGCTGGCAGGGCAGGGCAGTTAGGGGTGACCAGGATGGCAATAAAGTGAAGTTAGGGTTGACCAGGCCTGCAGAGGAGGGCAGTTGGGGGTGACCAGGCCTACAGGGGAGGGAAGTTAGGGGTGTCTGGGCCAGCAAGGGAGGGCAGTTGGGGGTGACCAGGCCTATAAGGGAGACAAGTTGGTGGTGACTGGGCCTGCAGGGGAGGGCAGTTGAGGGGAACCAGGCTTGCAAGGGAGGGCAGTTGGGGTAGACTAGGCAAGCAGGGGAGGAAAGGTAGGGTGACTAGGCTGGCAGGGGAGGCCATTTAGGAGCAACCAGGCCAGCAAGGAAGCAGTTAGGCGTCAATCAGGTTGACAGGAGAGTGGTTAGGGTATGATCAGGCTTGCAGGCAGAAGTGGTTAGGGGCAATCAGGCGGGCAAGCTGGTGAACAGTTGGGAGCCAGCAGTGCTGGGTTGTGAGACGGCTGTTGGACATCCCTCGAGGGGTCCCATATTGGAGAGGGTGCAGGCTGGGCTGTGGGACATCCACTAAGACCCCCCTCCAATGTGCACAAATTTCATGCCCTGGAACTCTAGTATAATGTATGTCATTATTGTCCTGTTTCCTTTAATGATTAGAGAAAACTCACTTTAAACATAAAAATTGAAGACTGGTTAGAAATCAAATGATAGAATGAGGCATATCCTGCAAACCTTAATCATAAAATATCTGGAACAGCTGTATTAATGTCATACAGTGTAAACTTCAGGACAAATTAACATCACCAGAAGTTAAGAAGGACACTTTGTGAATACAGCCATTCAATTCAGTAAGAAAACCTTATAGTCATAAATGTGTATGGATTTTATAAAACATACTCAAAATAATAACAGAAAATGACTAAAAGAAAAGAAAAAAAATAAACAAATCCCCACTTAAGGTTAGATATTTTCACATTTCTTTCTAGATGATAAGAAAAATAAATTAGCAAGGATATAAGAGACATAAGAACACTGTAAAAACAACTTGACCTTTTCCTATGTCTGTTGGTCATTTATGATAATAGACCATATTCAGGGCCACATGGCAAGTCTCAATAAATTTAAGCAAATTGAAACCATGTTGTGAACCTGAATAGAATAAATGATAAAACCAATAGCTAAAAGATAGCTGAAATGTACCCAATATTTGACAATTAATCAATACCCTTGGCTCAAATAAGAAATCACAGAGAAATAAATATTTTGAAATGAGTAATGAAAAAAGATATTAAACAAATGAGATACAGCTCATGTAGTTTTTAGAGGAAATTGTATGACATAAATGCTCATATTTAAAAAGAAGAAACTCTAAGATAAGTGATTTAAAATGCTTCTTTATGAATACACAAAATAAAAATAAAAATAAACCTAAAATGGAAGGAAAGAATCGTGGTAAGAAAACCATAAGAGAGTAAATGAACAAACAATAGAGGAAACTAAAAGCTGTTTTTTACAAAAATAAAAAACTAAAAGATCAATAAAATTGATAAGCCTCTAGATTGAAAAGATTTAGAAATAGAGGAAACATAAATTACTAATATCAAGAATTGAAAGGAGAAAATCATTAGAAATCTGACATTTTTTAAAAATAAGAAAACATTATGACTAAACATAATATTTATACTGATACATTTAATGAAATAGATAAATTACTTGAAAGGTACAAACTTCTAAAACTTACCAAAGAACACATAGAAAATACAAATATATCCATTAAAGAAATGGAATTTGTAATGAAATACCTTCTTACAATGAAAACTATGCCATGATAGTAGTTTCAATGGTAAATTGTATATCAAAGAATAAATCAAATAAAATCTTTACAAAGTCTTTCAGAAATGTAAGAGGAAGGAATGAATCCCAGTTATTTTCATGAGGCCAGAACTGACCTTACCAAATATTTTAAAAAAACATAAACATATTTAGAAAATGAAATATAAGTATTACTCATGATTGTAGACAGAAAAATCCTTCACAAAATATTAGCAAATCTAATATAGCATTGTATTAAGAGTATAATGCCTTGTGACTCAGTTTACATCTGAAAACGCATGCCTGATTTAACATTTTAAAGTTAATCAATGTACTTCATCTTATTAACAGAATGAAGAAAAAAAAGCACATGACCATTTCAATAAATGCAGAAAGGACATTTGACAAAATTCAATACCCACTCAGACATTCAGCATATAAACTCTAACACAATTAGTGGCAGGAAAATTCCTGAACTTAATAAATTACATCCACAAAAATCCCAGTTAACATTGTGTTTAATACAAGGACTGAATTATTTTCCCTGAAAATTGTAATGAGTTATATCAATCTATATTTGGTTATCTAATAAAAGTTTGGTAAGCAGGATTTGGTCACTTGTGATCTTTGTTCCTTCATGTTATGTCTGTGTATGTTATGGTTCATGGCAAAAGGACTTTGCAGATGGAACTAAAGTTACAGAACATAAATAGGTACATAATCCTGGATAATCCACATGGACCAATGTAAATGTATGAGTTTTTAAAAACAGAAGACAGAAGTGTCAGTCAGATGTGATAGAAGAGGAGGCAGTAAACATTCAAAGTGCAAGTAGTACTTGACCTACTGCTGTTGGCATAGGCAATAGAAGAAGGGGGATATAGGCCTGGGGGTGGCCTCTAGAAGTTGGTAATAACCCTCAGCTGATAATTAGCAAGGGAATTCTTACAACCACAATCAACTGAGTTCTGCCAATAATCTGAATGAGTAAGAAAATGGGTTCTCCCTTAGAGCCACCAGAAAGAAAGAGTCCAAACCCCAGATTTTACCTCAGGAAAACCCATGTCAGACTTTTAAACTATAGAAAGTTAGATAATAAATTTGTGTTGTTTCAAGCTCCTAAGTTATGTGAGAATTTATTACAGCAGCAATAGAAAACTGATTCAGGAAACAATAGTATTTTCAAAAATGGTGCTGGAGCAACTGTATAACCTTATGTAAAAACATAAACCTCAAGTTTTACCTCATGCCATAAATAAAATTAACACAAAGTTACTAAAAACCTACAGATAAAAGATGGTAAAACATAATATTTTATCATAAAAGATTATACTTTTCTAAACTAGAAGTAGCCAAGAAATTCTTATATAGGACATGAAAGCCCAAAATTATAAAAGAAAAAAATGATAAATAGAACTTCATTAAAATAAAATAAAAACACTTCTCTGAAACACACTCTTAATAAGATGAAATAACAAAATGCATATGGGGAGAAAATATTTGTAGACATGTATCTAACCAAGAACTCATATCTAGACCATATAAAAAACTCCTACAAACCAATAATGAAAACATAAATAACCTAATATAAACAGCAAAAATATAAATGTCTCATAAGTAAAGATATAAAAATTATTAATAAGCACACAAATAAGTATTCAACATTATTAGTCACAGGGGAAATAAAAATTAAGACCTAATGAGATACCCCTATGCACCCATTAAAATAGCTAAATTTAACAAGACTGCCAATACCAAGACTTTGTGCAGATTTAGAACAAAGTAGGTCTCTCATATATTGCTTGCCTGAATCTAACACAGTACACACACTCTGGAAATCATCCTGGCAGTTTCTTAGGAATTTAACATGCATTTGCCATATGATCTGGACTCCACACATAGGCATTTACCCATGAGAAATAAAAATATATGTTCATACAAAAACTTGTACACAGTTAGCTATTGAAATTTCATAGTAGACAACATCTGGAAAATATCAAAATGACCCTCAAAGGTAAATGGATACTAAAATTGTGATATATATATATATATAATAAAAATGGATCATGTACTGATTCACATGACATTTTGCATTAATCTTAAATATGTGACGTTGAGTGAATGAGGACAGTCAGAAAAGTGTACATATGGTATTATTTTGTTAACTAGTGGCCCGGTGCATGAAATTCATGCACATTAAAAGAGAATTGATTAGAGGAAATATTTTAATATTTGCCCTTTCTCTATAATAGGAGTGTCAGAGATGAAAGAAAATTAGTAAAATGTATATGAAAATCTCCCTCTTGTCAGAGTCTGGGGTATGCTCCGGGACTCAAAGTCAAGTCACCACCTATCTACTTAGGCCTCAAAATTGTACAAGACCCAAACCCAGCCAGCCCCACCCCTGTCAAGCCCCACAGGGCAGGGGGCAGAGCCTCAGGCCCCCCATCAAGCCCTGGCAGGCAGGGGGAGCAACCTCAGGTCCCCTATAAAGCCCTGCCAGATGGGAGGTGCAGTCTTAGATCCCTTGTCAAGTACTGCCGGGGTGGAACCTCAGGTACCCTGTCAAGCCCTGCCAGGTGGGGAGCACCATCTCAGGCACCCTGTGAAACCCTTGGTGGGCAAGGGGCGTGGCCTCAGGTCTACCAGTGCAACCTCAGGTCTCCTGGCCCAGTGCCAGGGTGGGGGGCACAGTCTCAGGTCCCCTGGCCCTGGTGTGATGGTATGATGACCATTTGCATATTAGCTCTTTATTGTATAGGATATTTGAAGAATAGCCAAAATAATTTTTAGTGACAGAAAAATTAGAGGTTGACTGTTCGGTAGAAGGAGTTGGAATTTAAGTCCACAGGGGCTAGAGGAGACTTTAGGATGTTGGGAATGATGTTGTCCTGATTGCAGAGGTGGTTGCATGGTTTTATGCATTTTCAAAAATCCTCACATTGTAGTTTTAAAATGGGTTGATTTTATGCATATATTATGACTCCATGAGGGGATTTAAAATATGATTTGCACGGGAAAACACACAAACAACAATAATGATGACAGACCCTTAGTTGATATTCTGAAGCTTAGCAAATTCTAAGTATTTCATTTTGTGTTTTTTTTTCACTCCCCAATTTGGCACAAACCCACATTTCCACACTTCTGTCCTGCCACCAACTTGTATACACCAAAAGTGACTTCAAAGTTTTCAGGAAAAAATAATTATTTGTAATCCTGATATTTTCTAATATCTTTTCCACTTTCACTCTTTTTTTTCTTGGTATCTGATATCCTTTCTCTTAATTCCATTTGCACTTCCACAAGTTGTATGATACACTTAAATGTCAACCTCTTTATGACACTTTTTCCTGAATGCTCCTCTTTTATATGTACTTCTCTTGATCTGCCCCAAACTTTTCATTTTGTATTATTTGATTATATGAATCTTTTTACTTCTAATATATATATTTTGCTATCCATCACAATATTTTGTCAGTTTTATTGCATATAATAATCCCTATAAAATGAATGCATGAGCAAATTAATGAATGAATAAATATGGATATAAAAGTGTAAGAAGCAAAAATAGGGACAAAACTGTTTAATGGGTCAATGAAAATTTGTAGTTAAATAGACTTTTCCTCCTATTGTTACAATTTTCAATGTAGCTAAAAAAATTCAGTTATGCATCCATGAAATTCAAGTACAAACATAATTTTCACAACCCAAAAGAACACCTTGCAAATAATGAGCAAATTACCTAAGTAATATTGTGTTACACTAACAACTTTCAGCCTTGGAAAATTAATTGGTCTTTTTTAAAATTACTTTATTGATTAAGGTATTACATATGTGTGCTCATCTCTCTATTACGTCCCAACCATCGCCACTCATGTCTTCACAACCCTGGTGTTTATGTCCATTGGTAAGACTTATATGCATGCATACAAGTCTTTTGGTACATCTCTCCCTTATACCCCTCCCCTCCCCTACCTTCCCTCTGCGGTTTGACGGTCTGATAAATGCTTCTCTATCTCTGGATCTCTTTTTGTTCATCAGTTTATGTTGTTCATTGCATTCCATCAATGAGTCAGATCATGTGATATTTATCTTTTTCTGATTGGCTCATTTCACTTAGCATAATGCTCTACAGTTATATCCATGCTGTTGTAAATAGTAAGAATTCTTTCTTTTTCACCACAGCATAATATTCCATTGTGTAGATGTACCACAATTTTGTAATCCACTCCTTGGCTGATGGGCACTTAGGCTGTTACCAAATCTTAGCTATGGTGAAATGTGATGCTATGAACATAAGGGTGCATATATCCTTTATGATCGGTGTTTCTAGCTTCTTGGGATATATTCCTAAAAGTGGGATTACAGGGTCAAATGGGGGTTCCACTTTTAGTTTTTTTTGAAGAAGCTGCATACTGTTCTCCACAGTTGCTGCACAATCTGCATTCCCAAGAGCAGCACAAAAGGCTTCTTTTTTTCTCCACATCCTCCCCAATACTTGTCTTTTATTGATTTGTTGATGATAGCCATTCTGACAAGTGGGAGATGATACTGCATTGTCTTTTTGATTTATCGCTCTTGGATAATTAGTGACTTCGAGCATGTTTTCATGTGTGTCTTGGCCTTCCTTCTGTCTTCTTTTGAAAAGTATCTATTTAGGCCCTTTGCCCATTAAAACACAGACACACACACACACACACACACACACACACACACACACACACACACACAAACACACATTTTACTGATTTTTCACAGAAAGGAAGGAAGAAAGATAGAGATCCAGAAACATCTATGAGACAGAATCATCGATCAGTTGCCTCCTGCACAACCCCCACTGGGGATGTGCCCACAACCAAGGGCACATCCTTGATGGGAATTGAACCCTGGACCCTTCAGTCCGCAGGCTGATGCCCTATCCACTGAGCAAAACCAGCTAGGGCTGTTGCCCATCTTTTGATTGGATTGTTTATCTTTCTTTTGTTAAGTTATATGAGTTCCCTGTATATGTTGGAGGTTAAACCCTTATCAGTGATAACATTGGCAAATATGTTCTCTCATGCACTGAGCTTTCTTGTTTTGTTGATGGTTTCCTTTGTTGTGCAAAAGCTTTTTATTTTGAAGTAGTCCCATTTGTTTGTTTTCTCTTTCGTTTACATTGCCTTAGAAGCAGTATCAGTGAAGAAATTGCTTTGGCATGTGTCTCAGATTTCACTGCCTGTGGATTCCTCTTGTATTTTTATGGTTTTCCATCACATGTTTAAGTCCCTTATCCATTTTGAATTTATTTTTGTGTATGGTGTAAGGTGGTGGTCTAGTTTCATTTTTTGGCATATATCTGCCCAATTTTCCCAACACCATTTATTGAAGGGACTGTCTTGACTCTATTGCATGTTCATGCCTCCTTTGTCAAATATTAATTGAGCATAGTGATTTGGGTCGATTTCTGGGTTCTCTATTCTATTCCTTTGATCTATATGGCTGTTTTGAGAACAGTGGCTTTGTAATACGCCTTGATATCTGGTATTGAGATCCCACCTACTTTGTTCTTCTTTCTCAGGATTGCTGCAGCTATTCAGGGTCTTTTTTTTTTTATTCCATAGGAATTTTTGGAAAGTTCATTCTAGGTCTGTGAACTATGCTGTTGGTATTTTAATGAGGATTGCATTGAATCTATAGATTGCTTTTGATAGTATGGACATTTTGATAATGTTGATTCTACCAATCCATGAACATCGTATGTTCTTCCATCTAATTATGTTTTCCTCTATCTCTTTTTTCAGTGTCCTATAGTTTTCCATGTATAGATCTTTTATCTCCTTGGTTAAGTTTATTCCTAGGTATCTTAATTTTTTTTCAGTGCAATTATAAATAGGATTACTTTTTTAGTCTCTCTTTCTGTAAGTTCACTATTGGTGTATAGAAATGCCATATATTTCTTGGCATTAATTTTGTATCCTGCTATACTGCGGAATTCATTTATTAAGTCTTATAATTTTTTGATGGAATCTTTAGGGTTTTCTATGTACAGTATCATGTCATCAGTGAATAGGGATGTTTTTACTTCTTCTTTTCTAATTTGGATGTCTTTTATTTCTTCTTGTCTGATCTCAAAAGTTAGTACTTCCTGAAGTACGTTGAATAGGAGTGGTGAGAGTGGGCATCTCTGTCTTGTTCCTGTTCTTAGGGGAAATGGTTTTAGTTTTTGCCCATTGAGTATAATGTTGGCTATGAATTTGTCAAATATGGCTTTTATTCTGTTAAGGTATGATTCTTCTATTTCCACTTATCTGATTCCTTTTATCAAAAATGGGTGTTGGATTTTGTCAAATGCTTTTTCTGCATCAATTGATATGACTATATCATTTTTATCTCTCAATTTGTTTATGTGATGTATCACGTTTATTGATTTGCAGATATTGTACTATCCTTGCATACCTGGGATAAATCCTACTTGGTCATGGTGTATGATCTTTCTGATGTACTGCTGGATCCGATTTGCTAGAATTTTGTTCAGGATTTTGCCATCTCTGTTCATGAGGGATATTGGCCTGTAATTCTCTTTCATTGTGTATGTCTTTATCTGGTTTTGGTATTAAGGTGATGCTGGCCTCATAGATGGTGCTTCAAAATGTTCTTTCCTCTTGAATTTTTGGAAGAGTCTGAGGAGGATAGGTTTTAGTTCTTCCTTGAATGTTTGATAAAACTCCTATGTGAAGCCATCTGGTCCCAGGCTTTTGTTTGCTGGAAGCTTTTTGATGACTGCTTCAATTTCTTACATAGTTATTGGCTTAGTGAGATGTTCAGATTCTTCCTGGTTGAGTTTTGGAAGATTTCATTTTCCTAGGTATATGTCCAGTTCCTCCAGGTTGTCCTCTTTGTTGGAATAAAGTTGTTCATAGTATTTTTAAACAATCCTTTGTATTTCAGTTCGGTCTGTTATTTCTCCTCTTTCATTTCTGATTTTTTTTATTTGGGTCCTCTCTCTTTGCTTCTTGGTGAGCCTGGCTAGAGGTCCATCAATCTTGCTTATCCTTTCAGAGAACCAGCTCTTGGTTTCATTGAACTTTTGGCTTGTTTGTTTTGGTCTCTATATCATTTATTTCTGCTCTGATCATTATTATCTCCTTCCTTCTGCTCACTCTAAGCTTTTCTTGTTGCTCTCTTTCTAATTCTTTGAGTTGTAGAGTTAAATGTTTTACTACCATTTTGTCTTGTTTTTGTTTTTGTTTTTGTTTTTTTGGATAGGCATGTAGAGCTATAAACTTCTCTCTCAGGACTGCTTTCATTGTGTCCCATAGTTTTGGATTATTGTGTTTTTATTGTCATTAGTTTCCAGGATGTCTTTAATTTCTTCTTCGATCTCATTCATAACCCAATCAGTATTTAATAGCATGCTATTCAGCTTCAAAGTGTTTGAGGTTTTTTAAATTGTTTTTATTGTAGTTTATTTCTAATGTTATGCCATTTTGGTCTGAGAAGATGCTTTGTATGACTTCAATCTTCTTGAATTTTGGGAGATTTTGTTTGTGACCCAATATGTGGTCTACTTTTTAAAATGTCCCATGTGCACTTGAGATGTGGCTTTGGGGTGAAATATTCTTAAGATGTCAATTAAGTCCATCTGATCTAGTGAGTCATCTAGGATTGCTGTTTCTTTGCTGATTTTTTCTCCAGAGGATTTATCTAGTGGTGTCAATGGTTTATTAAAGGCCCCTACCATGATTGTATTGTTGTCAATTTCTCCCTTGATATCTTCCAGGAATTTTTTTATGTATTTGGATGCTCCTGCATTGGGTGCATATATCTTTATCAGTGTTATATCCTCTTGTTGTTATGATATCTTTAGTATTAGGTAGTGGCTTTCCTTATCTCTTGTTATGGCCTTCACTTTGAAGTCTATTTTGTCAGATATAAGTATTGCTATCCCAGCTTTTTTATTTTCATTTCAATTTTCCTGAAAGATATTTTTCCATTTCTTGACATTCAGTCTGTGTGAGTCCCTTGTTCTGAGGTGGGTCTCTTGTAGACAGCATATATATGGGTTGTGCTGTTGTTTTTATACATTCACTCACTCACTGTCTTTTGATTATAGCATTTAGTCCTTTACATTTAAAATTATTATTGAAAGGTACTTTTTTGTAGTCATTTCTATTTTTGTGCTCATGTTCCTTCTTACCTTTTTGTTTCTTCTTTTTACAGCATTCCCTTTAGCATTTCTTTCATTTCTGGCTTGGTATTGATAAACCCCCTTAGCTTTTTTTTGTCTGCAAAGTTCCTTATTTCCCCTTCAATTTTGATTAATATTCTTGTTGGATAAAGTATTTTTGGATTCAGTCCTTTGCTTTGCAATACTTTGTATACCTCCTTCAATTCCCTTCTAGCTTGATGTGTTTCTGTTGAAAAATCATTTGATAATCTGATGGGGGATCCTTTGTAGGTAACTTTCTCTCTCTATCTTGCAGCCTTTAAGATTCTCTCTTTGTCATTAACATTTGCCATTGTAATTATAGCGGGTCTTGAAATGGGTCTTTTGGGATACACCTTGCTTGGGACTCCTTGTACTTGTGTAACTTTTTTCTTCCTTATATCTGGAAAATATTCTGTCATTATTTCTTCAAATAGACTTTCTAATCCTTGCTGTTCTTCTTGTACTTCTGTCAGCCCTTTATTTTATGTTGTCCCAAAGTTCTCTTAGGTTCCCTTCCTGCTTTTTATTTTTTTTTCCAGTTTCTGTTAAGATTGAGCTTGTTTCTCTACCTTATCTTCTAACTTAGTAATTTGGTCCTTTGCTTCTTCTAGTCTACTGTTGAAACCTTCCATGGCTTTTTTGATTGTGGCTATTTCACTTTATAATTTCTTCCTGATTCTTGCATAGGTTGTTGATTTTCTCATCCATCTGGTGTATGAATTGAGGACCATTACTCTGAATTGTTTTTGTCATGTTGCATGCTGTGATTTCACTAATTTCCTTTCTTTTTGACTCGTCATTTTCATTATGGGTATGTGTCTTCTCTCCATCAGAAGGTTCAAACATCGAGTTGCAGGGGTCTGGGCTGTGTGCAGTGGGAGCTTCACACCACCTGAGTGTCGCTGAAGAGCTCTGACACCAAGACATGCAGTTGCTGTGGGTAGGTGGGAACCAGGCTCGCCCAGGGACAGTGTTACCAGCACTCACTGTGGCCTTGTGTGTGCACAGAAATCTGCAGCCAGGATATCTGGGTTCTTGGTGTCTGTGGGTCTGGACTGTGGTCGCAGTTCTCTGTCCCCTGTAGCTGCAGAGTCCTGCTTTGCATCTGAGACTGGGTGATGCTGAAGCCAGGTTCGTATACTCAAACAGCTCTGTTTCTCAAGATGGCATGGTCTCTGTGCCCACATTGGTCACCCTGATATGTCCGCAGTGGGAGCAGGGATATGCCATCTAAGAATGCCTGGTTTGGCAGCCCCTTGGAAGACCTGCAGAATCTAACTGTCCCTAGCTCATAAACACACACCCCACCCTCATGCACACAATCCTCTATCGCTCCCTCACTCTCTCACACTCTCTTCCTCCTACCTTCCTGCCAGTCACCATCTTCTAATTAGTCTTTAAAACATCCATACATTTTCATCAATTTCATGCTGAAATGGGGACCATTGCATGATGCTATCACATATTGTTACATATTGTGTCATTCTGAATTTTTAAGAATTAAATAATATTACTATTCCTTCCCTCTTTTCTCTCAATCCCATCTTCTTTACAAATGCATTATGTTTGTAAGGGCTTTGACATTCTCAATAAGTCTTTCTGCAAAGCTGAATTTTGAAACTATTTTATTGTTGCCATTTATAAAGTATCTTCCATACTTCATTAAAAATTAAATGAAGACCATGGGGTCTAAAGAAAATAAGTTTTCATTCTTTTCTCTTTGCTCTTGAGAATAATTTATAAAGTACAAATTCATTCATAAACTGAAATACCATACCCTAGGGAAAATAAGCTGGCATTTATTACATTGTTATTGGTTTACATTATTAAATGGTCTCTACCAAATTTACATGGTGAATTTAATTCACATTTATAGAAAGTCATTAACCATGTAATGTCATCCCAGATGATGAAAAATGGGCAAGGCAAACTTCTATTTGTCATCCAGAACAAAAACCTTAGAGTACTTTGGAATCACGTGTCTATTTTACATCACTGAATTTAAAATTATTTCACCACAACTGGGTATTTATTCAGAGGAACAACATTCTTCATTCTGTATTTTCATATAACTTGAGATATGTTTCCACAGAAAATAACAATATCACAGAATAGAGGTTGGTTTTTAATCTGTATTCGTTATACCAGTCAGAAGAAGTACAGCCTGGATTCCTTCTTTAGATTTTCAAATGTGTATGTGTTAAGTTTCTGGTCATCCTGTCCTTGAATTTCCCACTGAATACAACCTCATGATGCCTTAAGTGTTGTAGGAGGGCAGGCATACCTTTACACTTCATCCAGAAGTAATTCAGCAATAATCTAAAATAGCTAGTGTAACTCTCACTGTGATTACAAAAAAAATTTAGAGAAAACCTGTAACAAAAGCAAGGCCATCTAACAAACTGGTACAATTATCAGCATGACCAGCCAAGGGGAAAACTACATTTTAATAAAAGAGACCTTTGATTTTCCATCGACCTTCTTTTCTATGCCCTTGTTCAAGGTTAGTCTGCAGATTAAAATCCTTCTTCAGTTTGTCATTGCCTAAAGGAAGATTTTCTTGGGGCAATTCAGTTTAAACCTGTAGCCCTGGCATTATCATCAGTAGTTCAACCATTCACTCTCAAAAGTGTTCTAGTTTAGATGATATATTATACAGTCAGCCTATACATAGGATAGAACCACTAACACAATTCATGAATTTCTTTACAGTTTGGCTCCAGGCTGTACTTATTATTCTGTCTCTTCTATTTGTACCTTCCTCCATACACAGAAAACTATTTACTCTACCCTGAAAACCCAATGCATTGCTAGATCTTTATATTCTTACCCAAATATTTCTTCCTGCCTGAATTGTACTTCCTCTGTTTTTCTTCAAATAATGATTTCTATTCATTCTTTTTTCTCTTTTTATTAAAATTAAATTTATTGGGGTGATATTAATTAATAGGATCATATAGTGGTACAAATATCAGGTCCTCTGGGATGACTTACCTAATTACCCTGAGCCAAGAATAAAATGGCAGTTTCAACTTGTCTTATTACAAATGAATTGTTAAACCATATTTCAGTTCAGCAAGAAAGTGCCTGAAGCATTAGCAAATTAGCCACAAGCGAGGGAGTGGATGTGATAAGTGAGTCAGCTACTTTAATGTTCCTGTCCTAAACAGTGTTTGATGCTCCTTGCTCTGTGGTTTCAGGCATTTAATTTATTTATATCCTTTATATGATTGTGCAAGGCAGAATGTTGTGGCTGGATTCTTTTACTTAGCACAATCTTTCCAATATTCAAATATATTGTAGCATATTTTATACTTTATTCTTATTCATTGTTGAATACTATGCCATTGTGTGGTTATAACATAATTAGTTTATCCATTTTTCAGTTGATGGACATTTGGCTTGTTTTTACCTTATGGCGATTATGAATATTGTTGCTATAAACATTCTTGCACAAATATTGTGTGAATCCAAAGTTTGATTATAAAACTGTCAACCAATAAGAGCAACACTGTCTTATGTGATTTTTTGCAATCTGCAATGATGGAAATAGTGTGTTTCTGCCATGTCCAAAGTGGTAGCTGCTCACATTACTAGTGATGTGACTAGTAAGCACTTGAAATATAGGTAGTGTGATTGAGAAACTGTGATGTTTTAATTTTATTTCATTTAAATTATTTTTTTTATTTTATTAGACACATGTTAATGGCTACCCTACTGGGCAGCACAGAAGAGGATTTGGATTTAGGAAGATAAATACTGACAGTAAAATATGTGCCGAAGCTAATTCCAGCATGTCAGCCAGGCTGAATCATCTGGAATGGCTGAGGGCATTTCCCCCAACCTGCAAAGGATGCAAAAATGATTGCTTGCTGCCAGGAGCTGAAGGCATTTCAAACTACATGTTATTGCCTCCTAATAGCCAAACACCTGAACAGCCATAGGCAATTTCCCTCAATCTGACAATGGATTCTGTATACTAAACCTAGCCTTTGATGTGTATATCTATCTTGCCTTAGGTTTTTGGACAATTTGTGTTAATAAAGAGCAAGAGGTCCACAGATTCCTTTAGCTAAGTCTTCTCTGGCTCCCCAAAATGCCTTCGAAAATTATGTTTCATTTTTCGACTCTTTAGGCATTTACAAGCAGCCCCTTCTCCAGAATCCTAAGACCCCTTCTAGATACTGGATTAAGACCACTAGCAATATGGATTGGTGAAGAATGAGGCTGTAGACTGGAAAATAAGATAGGAAATTATTTAAAATTTTCATTTTGAGAAGTTGAGGGTTAGAAGTAGGTGATAACCTAAGGAGAGAGCTCCCAGAGACATCTTAGACTAGACATAAATAGGTTGATGTTTTAGGGTTAATTAAGTGAGAGGGGGAATTAAACCCTGCTGTATGTTTGTGCCTCACCTTGACTTGTATACGTACATTTAAGCTTGTTTATTAACTTTTAGCAACATATAGGAGTTCCTTCTAAATTCCGCCAATATTAAATTAGTCAAAACCTGAAACTCATTGACAGAAACTGGAGGCACTACAGATTTGAACACATTAACAGTTAGCATTATAATTTTAATGACTGCCATTTTTATTTTTTATTTAATTAGAATTTTCAATATTTATTTTTACATAAATACACTTACCATACAGTGCTTATGCTGCTATTATTTTGAATAAGTAACCAAGAAAAAACCTGTGACTTTAATTTTAGCAGGTGAATTTGTAATCTATAAAAGTCTTTCTATCACTAATGTCCTAAGATGGACGTTCTTCTATTATATATTTGCAAAGTATAGCAGAAACTTGAGTAGTAATTACATAGTAAAAACTATAAATATAGTATTTAATTCACAATACATATTTTTTTAGGTTCTATCATTCTGTTATTTAATTGTTGGTGAGAAGAGAATTAGGAAACAGTGCATATTTGTTTTGATAGTAGCAGCTCTGATGATGAGTAAAAGTGTAGTCTACAAGACACATTTTAGGGAAAAGCAATAAAATACACAATTACCTCTTCCCTCATCTCAACCACGTTTTCCTCAGATTCTCCTTCAACTGTGAAATATATTTATAGTACAGAGAAAAAAACTGATATAGATGTAATGCATGTATTCCCTTTATATTTGTTGAATGACTATGACATAAAAGTTCTTTGAATGAGTTTACAGAAGAGTGACATATGTTATTTCATTAATTCAAACATTTAATCTTTATTTTGCTTCTTAATTAGCTATATGACATGAATAAACACATTCACTCTGATTTAAAATTTCATCGTCTATAAAACCATCTGGATGCTAATAAGCAATAATATTCAAATAAAAAGTAATGTCATATTTTATCAAACAGGTTGGCAAAAAATTAAAATAAGAAAAAAACATCAAGTGTTGGTGAGTATGTGAGGCAAAAGCAAATTTTACATATTTCCTGTGAGAGGAAAAATGGACACAGCCAGTGTTTGTTTTCCATTACTGCCTAACAAATAAGCAAAAACTGAGCAGCTTAAAATAATTAAAATTTGTTAGCGCACACAGGAGTAGGTTTGCAGTCCAGAAACCTTGTAACTAGGTCATCTGCTTAGTGTCTTGCAAGAATGAAATCAAGATCTTGGCTTTCTCTGTTCTCATCTGGAAATTCTGGGAAGAAACTGTTTCCAAGCTTGTTCAAGTTGTTTGCAAAATTCAGGTTCTTGTGGTTGTCCAACTGAGATTCCCATTTAAAAATATATATACGTTTGTTTTTATTTCAGAGCGAGGAAGGGAGAGGGAGAGACTGAAACATCAATGGTCTGAGAGAATCATCAATTGGCTGTCGCCTGCAGGTCCCTTCCTGGGGTTCAAGCATGCAACCCAGGCACGTGTCCTGACTGAGAATCAAATTGTGATCTCCTGATTCATGGGTTGACACTCAACCACTGAACACACTGGCTGGGTGAGGTTCCCATTTTCTTGTTGGTTTTTGGCTGAGAGTCACTATCCTCTCCATCTTTGAAGTCAGCCACAAAGAATCTCTCTTGTGTCCAAAAACTTTCATGCCTCAATTTTTTCTCTTCAGTAAGAGCCCAGTTCCTTCTAGGAATTCACTTGATTAAGTCAGGCTAACCCCAGATGATCTCCTTAGTTTAAAATCAGCTGGTTTAGTATTTTATCTAAATTATCTGCAAAATTCCTTAATAGCTTCCAGATTATTGCTTGTATTGCTGGGAGAATGTGAATGTATATCTGGAGCCAGGATCTTTGAGGTCATAATTCCTCATCACAGAATGCTTAGAGATCTGTTTTGGTAGCATAAAGCGAATTAAAAATGCACACATTCACCCAGCCCTAAGGGCTCAGTGGTTGAGCATTGACCTATGAACCAGGAGGTCACGGTTAAATTTCAGGTCAGGGCACATGCACAGGTCTCAGTCCCAAGTGTGGGGTGCGCAGGAGGCAGCTGATTGATGATTCTCATTCATAATTGATGTTTCAATCTATCATCCTTTTCTCTCTGAAATCAACAAAAAATATATTTTAAAAAATGTACACACTCTATGAAACAGCAAGTCCACTTCTACATTTAAAAGATCCAGGACAGTTATCACATGTATACATCACAAAAGATTTTTAAATGAAGTGTTTTGCAACATAGCTTGAAATACAAAATAATTTGGTAAGAACCCAATTATCCATTGATATAATACACGTATTGTGGCATATTACTATAACAGATGATACACAGTGGTTAAAAAAAAACAGATACATACACACATATTAGAAAGTCTCAAACACATAATGTTGAGTGAAAAAATGAAACTGCTAAATAAATTCAGTATATAATTTGTATAAATTATGTAAAGGACACAAAATTACTAAAAAGTCATTCTGAGTATTATAGATGAAAACATGCATATATACAGACTGACTCTAGATATAACTCTGCATCTTATTATCTCTTATGACCTTGGGCAAAATATTTTCTACTCTGTAGAATGGTCATCTGTATAATGTAGATTGCTATAAGGGTGTAATGAGCAAATCTTTGGAAAGTGTTAATAACCATCTAACACATACTAAGAGCTTAAGTATTTGTCAAATAAACATTAATACATAACAGTATAAAACTTGAACTGGACATACACTTCCTGAAATGTTATAGTGAGTCTTTACCTCGGGGTAAGCAAGAAGGGATTTTTTAACTTTGTTTTTCTATTATAGTTCACATTCAGTATTATTTTGTTATAGTTTCAGGCATACAGAATAGTGATTATGCAATCATATATGTTACAAGGAGTTCCCCCTTGATATTTCAAGTACCCACCTGGCACCATATCATATGTACTTATTAAAACATCATTGACTATATCCCCTATGCTGTACTTTATATCCTCATGACTATTTTGTAACTATCAATCTGTACTTCTTAGTCCCTTCACCTTTTTCACAAAAAACCCATCCTCCCACCCCTCTGGCAACCATAAGTTTGTTCTGAGAAGGGACTGTATAACTTCTGCTTCATCCATTAATTTATTTCAGTTCATTCTAGATGGTAGAGACATGAGATTTCTTTTTTACATTATATCTGCATTGTTAATTTAAAATTGAAAGTCATGATCCACATTTAAATTACCACTATAAAAAACTTGACAATTAAAGCCGAAACTGGTTTGGCTCAGTGGATAGAGCGTTGGCCTGCAGACTGAAAGGTTCCAGGTTCGATTCCGGTCAAGGGCATGTACCTTGGCTGCAGGCACATCCCCAGTAGGGGGTGTGCAAGAGGCAGCTGATCGATGTTTCTGACTTTCTATCCCTCTCCCTTTCTCTCTGTAAAAAAATCAATAAAGTATAAAAAAAAACTTGATAATTAAAAATGAGATTATACCATATGAGCTTTAATAGTATTTATATAGACCTGCACAATTTTATCATTCATTAATCCCCAGTCTAGGCCATATATCATATAGGTGCATATTAATAATAGGAGGTGAACAAATTATCATATGTATTTACCAATTTATTTTTCTCTATATGAAGTGACCTTAGGAGGAGCTTAATGGATAGTATAGATTCCAAAAGCAAGTTACTTTGCCCACCTGATTTCCCATAAGCACTCATTAATGCAGAGTATACACTTTGTACCTTGATGTTCAACATTTACAAAGCCAGAACTAATGGCTGTTATCTGAACAGCACTCCAAATACTGAAGTAAAATGAAGGCTTGATTATTATATAGCTTCGAAGTTTAGAGATTTTTTTTGAAGTTTTGAGATTTTTAAAATGTTTATTCTTAAAGAAAGATAATGCCATTACTTAATACTCAGCCCAGCAAATTGGAAAAAATATAACAACAATAACAGATGCTGTGGGTAACTGCAGTGCTCTGCCATTAGTTTGACTTGTGTTTTTCATTTTGAGACTGGGTGAGTCACCCACTGAGAGTTATAAAGTAAAACAAAGAAGATTCAAGATTTTAATAAGATGTTACCTTGAACTCCTTACATTGAAGATAGTTTATCTCTGTCTGGATTCAGGTGTTTATATATGTGAACACTCACACAAAGATAGAGACCCCAATAAACAGGTATAGTAATAAAATCCTTTTTCAAATGAAGATGAAATACTGGCTACTACTTATACAGCCATGACACAAGGATCTTTATTCTACTGAGATCTTGAAGGTCAAATATATGTCTCTATCTAATGTGCCTTCTCAGCAGAAGGTTCTGATCCTTTTATGGTGCCTCTGCTCTTTTGCTTATGAAAATTGCCTTTTACAAATAGATTAATTTAATTCATAATCTGTCTTTTATCTTATTCTACAGGGAATATTTGTTTGATTTTCCAGAGCAATATTATTATATTCTCAGGTTATCAAATTCAAAGCAGCTAGATGCATTGAGTGAGGTGGAATTATTACTGTTATTCTATTGGTGATTTTGTCCACATTAGTCTAAATCACTGATTTGAATGATTCTTTCTCAATGAATTAACTCATCTATTTATAGCTACATCAACCAGCTATTATAATATATGTCAATATTATGACTGAGTATTGAATACAACCTAGTGAAAAACAAGATAAATGATCAAATTTAGTTATTACATCATTTTGCTTTATATTCCCAGTGCTAAATATTTATGATATTTAATTGAAGACTCATGCATTGATTATCACCCTTTGTAAGTAAGAGTGTCTGGATTTCAGAAGTGTTCTTTATAACAATAGGGAGGATATGTGCAATATGCTTCTATGTATTAATAGTGCTCAAGTCATACTATTGAGAATAAAAGACTTCATGAATTGTTTCTTCCATCTCAGTGGCTATAGACTCAATATACCTTTTTAAAGTACTGAGTGATTATTTTTATTCCTTTCTCCCTATAAATAATACAGTAAAGCGTCATTTTTTTTGGTCAGAGGTTAGATTAACATACGGTAGGTCTGACATTATAAAAGATGAGAATGAGTTTGTGTTATAGCAATGATTGAGAATACACCTTGGTCTATACCAAAGCTGAAACTCATCTCCCCCTATACTTATAATTGTGCATATGGAACTAGAGAAGATTAATGGACAGTTAGGTGTCCAAAAAAACTAAAACTATCCTATCTAATAAAAGAGTAATATGCAAATTGACCATACCTCTGATCAAGCCATGCCCACAGCCATGCCTGTCAGCCAATCAGGAGAAAATTATGCAAATAAACCCCAACCAAGATGGCTGCAGCCACTGAGAGCAGGAGGGAGGCTTGAGTTACCCCAGCAATGGAGGAATGTAAGCTTTCTGCCTGCCCTTGCCAGCCTAGGCCTCCACTCAATGCTACAAAGTTTCAATTATAGAAGATACATAATCCCAACAGAAATGGTGCAGCCACAGAGCTGGAGAGAACAGAGGCTGGGGTTGCCTGGGAGATGGAGGAAGACAAGCTTCTGCAGATCTAGAGCCTAGGCCTCCACTCTAGGCTACAATGTTTCAATTATAGAATTTAAATAACACAAATAGAAATGGCTGTTGCCACGGAGCGAGCAGAAGGCTTGGCTCTGCTCCAGGCTACAAAGTTTCAATTGTAGAACATAAATTAATCCCAGAACCCAGGGCCTCCGCTGGGGTCTTTGGGTGCTGTGGCCAGAAAACCACAACAGGCCCTTGCCCAGGCCACCCCATGTCCCAAGGGAACCCCCACCCTAATCTGGGACACCCCTCATGGCAAACCAGCTGGCCCCCACCCATGCACCAAGCCTCTATCCTGTCTAATAAAATAGTAATTTGCAGATTGACCATCACTCCAACATGCAAATGGCTGCCGCCATGTGGTCAAAGGTCCTGCCCCCATGGGACACAAGATGGCCATCACAAGATAGCCAGCAGGGGAGGGGTATTGGGAGGTTCCAGGCCTGCAAGGGAGAGCAGTTGGGGGTGATTAAGCCTGCAGGGGAGGGCAGTTAGGGGGACCAGGGCAGCAGAAGAGGGAAGTTGAGGGCGAACAGCTAGGCAGGGGAGAAGTTAGACATCAATTCAGCTGGCAGGGTAGCAGTTAGGGGGTGATCAGGCTGGCAGGCAGAAGCGGTTAGGGGTAATCAGGGAGGCAGGCAGGTGAGCAGTTTGGAGCCAGCAGTCCTGGATTGTGTGAAGGATGTCTCACTGCCCTTTTAGGCCCAATTCTGCTGGAATTGGGCCTAAACAGACAGTTGGACATCCCTGGAGGGGTCCCAGATTGGAGAGGGTGCAGGCTGGGCTGAGGGACATCCCCCACCCCTGTACACGAATTTCGGGGCCTCTAGTATTTGTATAATCAGCCAAAATGTTTTGAGAAAAAAATGAGTATGCAAATAATTAGAAGTCTCCAGTTGTTCCAATTAGCTTCTGGCTATGGATTTTATATATTATAATTATTAGTATACTAGAGGCCTGGTGCACAAAATTCATGCACAGTAGGGGTGTGTACCTCAACCCATTCTGCACCCTCTCCAGTCTGGGACCCTTTGGGGGATCTCTGACTAACTTCCTCTCCTGGCATGATTGCCCCCAACTGCCCTTCC
This sequence comes from Antrozous pallidus, assembly GCA_027563665.1. Lineage (NCBI taxonomy): Eukaryota > Metazoa > Chordata > Mammalia > Chiroptera > Vespertilionidae > Antrozous > Antrozous pallidus. The sequence goes on along the minus strand of CM050509.1, from coordinate 42,477,007 downwards.
CTGCTACAACTCACCTCCTATTCTTCTGTATGAGGTGGTGGAGATGCCAAGACCCTTAGACCTCACCACATGGAGCAGTCCCTGAGCCTGCCTCTGCTGTGCATGTGGCCATCTTGTGTAGCCATCTTGTGGTGGCCATCTTGTGACAATGTTGTAAGGGTGCCCCACAAGGGTGGGATGCCACCTAGGCTTTTATTATGTAGGATACTACTATATCATTACACACACACACACACACACACACGTATCAGGAAAGGTTAAAGAGCAATATGAATTATTGAAATTGGTAAGGTTCTGGATCATATCTTCTCTTTGTTCTGCAGGTAAGTCACTAACATTAGGTCATGATTCTATAGACACTGTGAGGTAGTGCTTAAGTGATTCTCACACTATTTGTCCAACACTGTGGTTGGAGGAGATGAGAAAAAAGAAATAAAAAACCACAATCCTCTCAGGTGTTTATAAGACAAAGTGTTCCATGCTTAGTTTTGACAAACACTGAATTCTTTATCCCTTCTTGGAGATAATAAAGTTGGTCACTATTGCAATTGTTCTGGCAAAAGGCCTTCATGGATTTCCATATTACATAGAAATTAACTTCTCTTATCTTTAGCTTATTTTAGCTTCTTGCTGCATCAAGCTCTATCAATCATTGCCTTTTTCTCCTCACCAGTCCAACCAGGCCTTTAGAAATATATCTTGTTTTTCCCCTTCTGCTTGCTAAAGAAATGTATGTTAATATAGACTGTTCAAACATTACATAAAAATTTAAAATATGAGGAGAGTTCTCTATTGTACTATCTCTTATAGACACACAGTTAACCCTTTTGTATATATTCTTATCTATACAATATGCTTTTCCTCTCATCTTTCTCCTTCTATTGTTAAACAAAAAATATAATTACAATATGTCTCTAGTTTGCAATTTGCTTATTTCACTTAACATGATCAAGGTGAAATATTGTTCCATATTGGTACATGAAGAACCAGCCCCCAAATTTTAATATTAGTATTGCGTTATTTGGAGAAAGGCCATGCACCTCTATGGACAGTCCTCCAAATATGTTTTCCACTTTAGAAATCAATTCCTGCTCTTGATGTATATCCATGTGTAGTTTGGGAACTTTGGGGGAGATTTTCTGTGAAGACTGGCTTCCATCAAAATGGCAGCATTGAAAAAAAATGGCAGCATTCTTGTAGTTGTATATTAGGCTTGTGGTGACTCTGGTCAACTTTATTTATTAAAGTGATCCTATATATTTTCTTATGTCTCCTTAGAAAAATATAGCACAATTAATTGTCTATTACATCCTATGTAAAACGTTAATGTTTGGTCATAGCATTAAGAGTTCCTGTGGGTTTATTTCTTGCCAATCTATTCTATTCCAAAAGAGACTAGGGGATAAGCATTCTAGGGAGCTGAATATGTAAATGAAGGAGTAGAGTCAGAGGTCATGGGTGACAACAGTATGCTGAAGTATGCAAGCAATGACAAGAATCTGGGGCTTTACTCTGAATGAGTTAAAAAAAAATAAGGGAGAGTTCCACCTATACTGTTGTCACCCATGACCTCTGACTCTACTCCTTCATTTACATATTCAGCTCCCTAGAATGCTTATCCTTTATTTTAGTTCCACAAGCTCTCTTTGAATGATCTATAAATACTATTTTCTGGTTTCGAAAACATTGTCAAAGTATCTGATCTGATAATGGCCTCTTTCTTATTTATAACATGGAGTTATTCAATATAAATATTCTTTACTGTCACTTCTATAAGATCCTTAGAAGGAGGAGTCTATCATTTTGAACCAGAAATTCTACTGATTTTTAAAACTGATTAGTTTTGCACATATAGCATGGTCATATAGCACATAACCATAGAAAGATGAGTTTGCAGATCGCCTTTAATCTTGGTTATTGCAGTTACGTACTGATTGCCTCCTTCTCTGTTTTTCCCCCACTGAATTCTAAAGTATATTATCAGCACAGCATCCAGATTTCCTTTGGAAACATAAATCCCCTGTTCAGAACTCTCCCTTTTTTTTTAACTCATTCAGAGTAAAGCCCCAGATTCTTGTCATTGCTTGCATACTTCAGCATACTGTTGTCACCCATGACCTCTGACTCTACTCCTTCATTTACATATTCAGCTCCCTAGAATGATTATCCCCTAGTCTCTTTTGGAATAGAATAGATTGGCAAGAAATAAACCCATATATATATGGTCAATAATTTATGATAAAGGAGTGAAGGATATACAATGGGGAAAGGACAGTCTCTTCAATAAATGGCTTCGGGAAAACTGGACAGCCACAAGTAAAAAATAATACAATTGGACCATTATCTTGTACCATACACAAAAAGAAATTTAAAAAGGGTTAAAAAGACTACATCAAACTAAAAGGCTTCTGCACAGCAAACCATCATCAAAAAATAAACACTAGCCTTTAGAATAGGACAAAATATTTGCAAATCATATATCTGATAAAGGTTTAATATCCAACTCAATGACAAAAAAATAAAAATACACATAGCAAAAAATGTGAATGGTAATATATATATATATATATATATATATATATATATATATATATATATGCCTAAGTGACCACTATGATGGAATGACCAGAACAACCAATTGCAGTGATGTGCACTGACCACCAGGGGCAAATGCTTAACGCAGGAGCTGCTTCTGGCCTGCAAGCCCCAATTGCCCAATCAGGGCTGGGCCCTGGGCTGGGATAAGGAACCAGGGGTGGGTGGCAGCAGATGCAGGTGGCAAGGGAAAGAGGAGGGGCAGAGGCTGGAAACGGGGAAGCGGGGAGGCAGGGAACCATGCAGTGGTGTGCAATCTGTGAGGGAAGGAGGAGGTGGAGAGGCAGGAAACCTGATCAGCTCTGATCTCCATCCAGGCCTAGGGACCCCACCCATGCACGAATATCGTGCACTAGGCCTCTAGTAGTTAATAATGTTGAGATAAGTTTGCACAGTGACAATGATATCTATACTTAGTGTGGTGATCACATCATAAGATGTATAAATGTCAAATCACTACATTGTACACATGAAACTAATATTGCACACACTATACTTAAATAAAAATATTTACCTACTCTAAAATATATATTAAAACTATATTTCTACATATTTATTAATAAACTATGACAATATACACTCTGATTCTTTTAAAATATTAGAAATAGCAGTGATCTTCTGGGGCCAGGGTTGAGTGTGTTGCTTGGTGCAAAAAAAGTAAAAATCTGACTAAAAAACATAAGGTTGAGAGAACTTTTCTTTAAATTGTGACGGTTGTTAAATTATATTATGGATGGGTCCTCTCAAAGTTCATATATTGAAGCCATAACTCCCAACTTGTCTATTTTTGGAGATAGGTTCTTTAAAGCAGTACTTAAGGTTAAATGAGGTCATAAGGATGGAGCTGTAATCCAATAGAAATGGTGTCCTTATAAGATGAAGAAAATCCATGTGTATACACATACAAAGAAAAGGCTGAGGATACAGAAAGAAGATGATCATCTGCAAACCAAGTAAAAAACCTCAAGAGAAACAAAACCTGTTGACACATCAATCTTAGACTTCTAGCCTACAGAACTTTGAGAAATAAATGTCTGTTGTTTAAGCCCTTCAAAAAAAATGCACAGAGGATCTGAACAGATATTTTCCCAAAGACAAAGATGGCCAACTGGCACATGTAAAGGTGCTCAATATCACCAATCATGAGGTAAATGCAAACCAAAACCACAATAAAATATTTCCTCACTCTTATTAAAATAGCTATCAAAAAAAATAAGAAGTAACAAGCATGGGCAAGAATGACAAGAAAAGGGAGCCCATGTACACTGTTGTTGGGATTGTAAATTGGTACAGTAAGAAGTTTTCACACAAAAACAATTTGAACTACCATATGAACCAGCAATTACACTTCTGGGTATAAATCCAAAGGAAATGATAATACTAACTCAAAAAGATATCTGTATCCTCATGTTCATTGCAGCATTACTTAAAATAGCCATGACATTGAAACAACTTGTCTATTGATGAATTAATGGATAATGAAAATGAAATTAAATATTATTCAGCCATAAAATGAAAAATCACAAGAAAATCCTGCCATTTGTGACAACATGGATGGACTTAGAAGATATTATGCTAAGTGAAACAAGTCAGACAGAGAAAGACAAAGAGCATATGATTTCACTTGTATGTGGAATCTAATGAATAAAAAAAATAGAAACAGACTCATAGATAGAGAGAATAGACTGAGAGCTATCAGAGGGGGTTGGAAGACTGGGTGAAAAGGTGAAGGGATTAAGCAGTATAAGTTGGTAGATACAGAATAATCACAAATTACAGAAGGAAGGCTGGGGAATGTTGGGAAGGTGGGGAAAGAGATCAACTGAAGGACTTGTATGCATGCATATAAGTACAATCAATGGACACAAGACACTGGGGGGTGGGGATAAGGTCATACGGCAGGGGGTAGGGGAGACTGCGGGAAGGTCAATGGGGGGAATAAAGGAGATATATGTACTACTGTGTATAATACTTTAAATAATAAAATATTTTTTTAAAAAAAATAAAGTGGCAGAGGGCATGTACGAGGGTGTTAGTGGAGGTGCTGGAAAGGTCAACTGGAAAAAAAAGAGACAGAGTACTACTATTTGTAATACTTTAAACAATTAAAGTAAATTAAAAAAATTTTAAAAAGTGGCAGTGAAGGAGAAAAAAGAATAATATTGAATGTAAACTGTAATTGAAAAGAAAATTAAAGGAGGAAATTCCATGAAACAACAGCGACTTTGGGGGAAAAAGTCTAGCCCCATAGGTCAAATTATTTAATTAATTATTTGAATTTAGAAACTGTGTTGAAAAAAACTGCTTTGATTTAATATGAAAAATTTAGTGTTCTACAGTTTTTTAAAATAAAGATTTCTTCAAGTTGTAGAAAATGAAATTTAAAAATATAAACTGTCTTGGGGCTGAGTTTGTATTTTTGTCCATCATTGAACCCCAATGCTGAGCAAAGTGCTGTTATATAGTACTTGTTTAATCAGTCAGTAAATGTACTGTCCAGTGGATGAGCAGATGAATAAACATACTATGACAATAAAATATACAATTGCCTGTCAAAACGAAAACAAAACCGTGATATATATATATATATATATATATATATATATACAAATGAAATATTATTTACCCATAAAAAAGAAGGAAATTCTGCCATTTGCAATAATATGAATGGACCTTGAGGGCATTATGCTGAGTGAAATGAGACAAAAAGAGAAAGGTAAATACCATAAGACTTTACTTATATGTGGAATCTAATGAAAACATCCCTCATAGATACAGAGAAAAGATTGGGGTGGGAGGTTGTGAAATGTGTGAAATGGGTCAAAAGGTACAAACTTCCAGCTTGGTTATTATACATAATAATTGCATATTTGAAAGTTGCTGAGAGACTAAACTTTAAAAGTTCACATCACAAGAAAAGAATCTGTAACTCTGTATGGTGATGGATGTTAACTAAACTACTATGGTGATCATTTCACAAAATAAACACATATCAAATCATTATGCTGTGCACCTGAAACTAATATAATATTGTATGTCAGTCATATCCCAGAAAAAATAATAAAGTAAAAATTTATCTCATCTGGAATTCTTATTCCCTATTGTCTTTTAGCATTGGCAACTATCTGACATACTATACATTTACTAGTTTATATGTTTATTATCTCTTTCCTTCTCAAGGGACCACCAGCCTTATTAAGGTGTGGCTTGCTTGTTTTGTTATCATAGTATCTCCAGCTCTTGTATATGTACATAACAATGCCAGGAATATGTAAGTATTCAAGAAATATTTGCTGAATGAGTAAATAAATAAAAATAGAAACACATTGATTCTTTATGTAATAATTTAAAAACTGGATATTTTACTAAATTATTTCATTGTTTCCTAACATATTTTTTACCTGGCTTTTTAGAAATTTGTTTAGAATTGCTTGCTCATTTCTAATACTTATACCTTTTATTTTGCTACCGTTTCTACTTGCTATATCTAGAATTATCATAATATTAAATATTGGTGGTAATTTTTAGAATTGTTTTGTTCCTTATTTCATGGGAATTCCTCTAATGTTGTACAATTAAAGGAAATTCTGGTTGAGGTGTGGAACACAACACAACACAGACATCCCCCCCCCCACACACATACTCATCACATGAATAATATGTATTTCCTCTTACTTACTAAGGATTTATAAAAACTGTAGTAGGGTTTTACTAAATTATTTATTGAAATTTATTGACTGATCGATTGATTTATAAAATATTTTGAGAGCGAGAGAAAAAGAAACATTGATGTCAGAGAGACACATCAATCAGCTGTTTCCTGGGCATGTGCCCTGAACAGGAATTGAACAGGCAATTTTTTCATGCACAGGATGATGCCCAACCAATGGAGCAACATTGGCCATGGCTGGAATTTATTAACATGAACATGTATCTTATCATTTGACTTGTTAATATAATATATTGTAATAATAGACTTCTCAATAGTGAGCACAGAGTATTTAAGGAACTGGCTTTGCTTTGGTATAGTTTCCTTTCTAATACTGATGGATTACAGTGTTTTAACAGTATAAGTTTCATTTTCTATACATGTCAAATTGATCTCTTCATTTTCTGCAATTTTTGTCATGAAAATTATGCTGGCCTCATTAAAGAGTGAACTTTTCACTTTTTGCTCTGAAGTAGCTCAAAATTAAATATTTCTTGACAATGTGAAATAATTTGTGAGACCATCAGGCATAACATGCCTATTATATATTTACTAGAGGCTTGGTGCACAAAATTCATACACAGGGGTGTGTGTCCCTCAGCCCAGCCTACACCCTCTCCAATTTGGGACTCCTTGAGGGATGTCCAACTGCTCATTTAGGTCTGATCCCAGTAGAGGCAGTTGGACATCTCTCTCACAATTCAGGATTGCTGGCTCCCAACTGTTTGCCTGCCTGCCTTCCTAATTACCCCTAACCACTTCTCCCTGCCAGCCTGATCACCCCCTAACCACTCCCCTGCCAGCCTGATTGATGCCTAACTGTTCCCCTTCCAGTCTGTTTGCCCCTAACTGCCTTCCCCTACAGGCCTGGTCACCCCTAATTGCCCTCCCATCAGGCCTGACCCTCCAACTTCCCTTCTCTGTAGGCCTGGTTGCCCCCAACTTCCCTCCTCTGCCAGCCTGGTCACCCCTAACTGCCCTCCCCTGCAGGCTTGATCGCCCCCAGCTGTCCTCCCTTGCAGGCCTGGTCCTTCTCAACTGCCCTCTCCTGCAGGCCTGAAACCTCTCAGCTGCTTTTCTCTGCTGGCCATCTGGTGGTGGCCATTTTGTGTGCACATGGGGGCAGCCATCTTTCACCACATCTGAGCAGCCATCTTGTGTGTTGGTAGTGATGGTTAATTATTTACATATTACTCTTTTATTAGATAGGATAGAGGCCTGATGCACAGGTGGGGGCCAGCTGGTTTGCCCTGAAGGGTGTCTTGGATCAGGGTGGGGGTTCCCTTGGGTCATGGGGCAGCCTAGGTGGGGAGCCTGTGGTGATTTGCATGCTGGCCACACCCCCTGGTGACCCAAGTGGAGGCCCAGGGACTTGGGATTTATTAATCTTCTACAATTGAAACTTTGTAGCCTTGAGCAGAGGCCAAGGCAGGCCAGGGCTGCAGAAGCTTGGCTTCCTCCATTGCCAGGGGCAACTAAAGCCTCCTGCTCTCTCCAGTTTTGTGGCTGCCTCCATTTTTGTTGGGATTTGTTTATCTTCTATAATTGAAACTTTGTAGCCTTGAGTGGAGGTCAGGCCAGCCAGGGTATGTGGAAAATTTGGCTTCCTCCATTGCAGGGGAAACCCAAGCATTCTGCTTGCTGTAGCCATCTTGGTTGGGTTAATTTGCCTACTTGCTCCTGATTGCCTGGTGGGCTTGACTTGTGGGTGTAGCAGTGTGATGGTTAATTTGCATATTACTCTTTTATTAGATAGGATGTGATTTTCTTGGAGGAAAGGGCAAATTTTAAAACACAATTTTCTAGGGTTAATGATCTATTCTGATTTCTTCCTGGATAAAGTTTAGTTAGTTGTAACTTTTCAGTTGGCTTTTTTTTTCTGGTATAAATTCCACAAAATATTTTAATAAATTTTTCAGTCAGATTTTACATTTGCCTGCTCAATAAATCTATGCTTGTGATGATTTCTTCTTTCTTTTTTCTAATTCTTTGTATTTGTGCTTTTATGATTGTAGTGCTGAAGAAAGGAACATTCTCCACTGGTAATTTCTTTTGTGCTTTGGTAGCCTGGAAAATTGTCAGAGATCATCACCTGTGGCACTGAGGTGGAAACTCAAACATGGGCCAGGAGCAGCTGCTGGTAGTAAGGTGATCTTTCACCTCTGTGCAGCTTCTGGCAGCTGACTGTTGTGGATGCTGGAAACATCTCAGACCAGCAGCCTAAGTGGTCCAGAAATCACTATGAAGTCCTGCTTTGTGTCAAAGGTCCGACTTTTAGTTCTCCAAGAAGGTATCAGCATTTAGACAATGAAAATGCTTAATTAGTTGACTGATGCAAGGATCCTAGGTAAATATTCGAGAGGGTGGGTATATCTGGGGAAAAACTGTCTTTGGAACTGAGGTGGAGACTCAAAATTCATCATACTTTTAGCATTAAAATTTTGTCTTAGGCTGATAAAGTCACAGAATTTGGGTAAAATAAGCCTCTTCTATTTTGTATCCATCCCTCCTTTTTTCCCCCTCATTGCTATTTTTGGATCCTTAATGGGCTTTTCTATTGCGCATGATAAAAGGGGAATTTCCCAGCATTTCATACCACTCACTTTCCCAGAATTCTGGGATATACAGCCAATTCTTCACTGGGCATGTTCTCCTTATATCACATAGGTACCTTAAATTCAACATGTGCTCAGTTGAGTTGATCACCTTCCACATGTATCCTCTATGCCTATGTTCCCTATAGTCATTTGCTGCTGCTATTCATTAAGATTCAAGCCAGAGCCTTAAAATCTACTTAAACTCTTTGGCTTTCTTCACCCTTCACATAATATACCAATTATTGTTTGCACATTTTACTTTTACTCATTTTTAAGATTTCATCCCTCTCCACACTTACCTCAGATCTTCTACCTAGTTCAGGCTCTCATTGTCATCTTCTTGGATTTTCTTCACTGACATTTGATGCATTGAGTATAAGTGAATCTTGGGTGCAATAAACCAGGAAAGTCTATTAGGTATAGCTAAATATCTAAGGAATGCAGTCCTTTGTAATCTATCTCCAGATATGTGAGCCTTAACTGTGGCTTGGCAATATTTTTATTGCTTGCCCTTATTTCCTCATATTCTGGATCTTTGTTTCACATCCTTCTTGATACTCTGACCACAAATCTAATTGACTCAGTCACCATGGTTTAGAAAGAAAGGATCAAGATCAGGTGGATAGCTCATTGGCAAAGAACACAGAATTTGATGACACATTGGTGGCAAATGTGTTGAAGCAGGCATGCACACATATTTATGGCATGCATACATATTTATGGGAGGTTAAGTTGGTAGGACCTCTTTTGGAGGGTAATTTGGCAATGGCTATTAAATATAAAATTGACCCAGGAAATCCATTTCTAGGAATTTATCCTATAGATATACTTACTCATGTGCACAAAGATGTATGCACCTTAGTAATCACTGAGGAATAGTTATAGTTACAAAATAATAACCAATATAAATGCTTATCAAATGTGTAATGAATAAATAATGTATGTTTCAACAATGCAGGGGATTACTCTACAATTAATATGAATTAAATAAATTGATATAAGAAACAGTCTCTAAAATTTTGTGATAAAAAGGCACAGATATGTGCAGCATGTGCTATCATTTGTTACCAATTGCATATACACATATCTCTAAACAGACAAACACTCTAATGTACTGCTTGTGATGTATGGGCAGAAGATCAGAAATCCCAGGGTTTCAGACTTACTTTTCACTGCACAGCTTTTATAAAGTATGAATGTCTTAGTCATGTGTATGTATTACCTAATTTAAATTAAAATACAAAAACAAAACAAAATAAGGAACAAGTGGGAAGTTTTGATGGTTGTAGTTTAAAATATTAGAAATATCTGCATAAAAGTGGTATATATGTATGCCTTTCCTCACATGGGAAGTCAGTATATGTGAATAGGTAGTTATAAGCACAACATGCACATTTGTGTAAATAAAAATGTTTGTTAAATCATCTTAAAAACACAAGATGACACTTAACTGTCCTAACTTATAGCAAGTACATTTAGATGTTATGTATTCAAGATTTGAATCTTTTAACCCATGTTAATAGCATAAGTTTGCTTTTCAAAAACAAGTGTACAAAGTAATGTATACATAGCTGATGTTTCAGCTTCAGTTTCTCTCCTGGAAGATTTTGACTTTAATGGATTCCTAGAAGGACAATTCAGATATAATAAAATATATATTTAACCATTCAAAAACTTTAGGGAAGCACTTAATTGCTAAAATGCTGAATGTTTATTTTTTTCTGCAATCCATCACAAATTCATCAGAGATAAAAGCATTATTCATGTATACAATTAAAAAAAAACTGTCAGAAACAACTACATTGAGTACAACAGCCGGCCTTTCTCTATAAATGGCTGCCTGGATAATGTTACCTGAATTTTAAAGAAATGTTAACCCAAAAGAGAACCTCCCTGATTGTCCTGCCACATGTAGCTCAATTTTGATTAGTTTTGAAAATCTTTAGCATAAGTGCTGCCCACAAAAGCAGGCCATAATATAGCAGCTTTACTCAAGAAGAATGAGAGCCTAGGGGTAGTAATTCTAAATTTACATTGAATAATCAAAACTGCGATTAATAGGATGAACACAATCATAATACTTCTTAACTAAGAGAACATATTTTTTAAGTATTTTATGCACCAACAATATACAAAGAGCAAACACTGAGTTTCCAACTTCTTAATGAATCACCCCCCCAAATGGTGGCAATCTAGAACTTGAAAAGAATTTTCTAATTGGAACAGGGCTATAAACCTGCCCTGTTATATTATGGGTTGTTTCTCAGACCAGCCCAAAAGACACTTTGTAGCACAGTTTCCTGAAATAACATACATCAGAAATGTGACCTGAACATACTATTGAAATAAGCACTGAATTATAATGGAAACCATGACTATACAGCCCAGAGAAATAGCATATATGAATCACTCAAAGAGAGAACACAATTAATGGTTAACTAAAATTCTTTGCAAAAAAGATGGTGGTGTGAAGGAAAATGAGAGGGGCCTAGAGGGAAAATCTGGGCACTTGGAGAACACTGGCCATGCTTAGCTCCAGAGGCCTGCGTAGTTCCCATGGAGGCCCGAAGGGAGAGGCCCCCCAGCCACAAAGAGCTTCATCTCAGGCCAGTTGTAGCAGTGGGTGTAGAGAGCGTTGGGGAATTCATTCATGCCACCAAAGTGGTTCATCCACAGGTTATCATGGTTGAGCCAGCCTCTGCCACAGGTGAGCCTGAGCTTCCTCCCCGAGGGCTCTGGAGAGGAATCCAGGTTGGATGATGCCCTCCCCTCCAGGAACTTCTGGGCACGGACGTCATAGAAGAGCAGGGAGCCATGGCCTGTGCCCACGGTGATGATGTGCTGGTGGAAGCTCAAGGAACGCACACCAGTGCCGCCCTCTCGGGAGCACAGGGGCCGGATGTTCTGGTGACCATGGCGCAGATCCAAAAAGGAGACATGGGACTGGGAGCCCACCGCAAAGAGGGACAGCTCATCGCAATAGGTCAGGCACACGTTCTCTCTGCAGTAGGGCAGCCTGAAGGACAGCAGCCTGGACAGGGTGCTGTGGGCTTTCCACAGGTGGAAGTAGCCGTCTAGGGACACTGCTCCCAGCTCCTGGTTCTTGCCGCTGAATGCCAGGGCCCGCACCTTTCGGTTACTGGGGTTAGTGCTGGACCTGGGGATGGTGTCCATGTCCCTTGGCCGGATGTGGGCGTACACAGGGAGCCCCGCGTCACTGTGACAGGTAATGCTGCCACTGACCATGTCCGGATCCATTCTCCACAAAGCCACAGTGCCATCGCGGGACCCGCTCACAGCCACAGTGTCACTCATCCAGGCGATGGCGAAGATCCAGTCCTTGTGGCCGTGGCGGTCGCCCAGGCACACGGGGTCCAGGGTGGGCAAATGGTAGACAGCCAGGCTGTTGGGGTTCTCGCCCCCTGTGGCCAGAAGCGTCTTGGAGGGATTCAGCTGGATGGCGTGGATGCCACAGCTTGGCTGGGCCCGAGCCGGCTCGGGTGCCCGGTCCTGCATGAGCGGGATTCGCGTGACCTGGCCCGACTGCACGTCCACCACGAAGAGCGTGTTGCACTTGGTGCCGCACACCACCTGCCTGGCGTTCAGCCACTGCGACGCGAACACCTTGTTGAGGGTGCCCAGGGCCAGCTGGCGCTCTCGCAGCAGCTCTGGCAGCTTCTGCACCGCGTAGCCGCGCAGCCTGCCCTCGAAGCCCGGGAACCCCGCGCGGCCCTGCGCGCCCACCTCGCGGCCCATCAGGTAGGGCACCAGCGAGCGCCGCGTGACCGGCCGCTTCTGCTTCTTGGGCAGCAACAGCGGGCCCGCTGCAGCCGCGGCCACCCAGCCCTGGGAGGACGAGCTCGCAGCGGCCCCCTCGATGGCGGGCGCTTTCCGCTTCCTGCTACCTGTTTGCTCCATAGCCCTGGTGGGCGGCGGGCGAGTGGTGGAGGTGACGGAGATGGTGGTGCGGCGGCTGTGGCGATGGCGATAACGGTGCCGATGTCGGTGTCGGTGTCGGTGTCGGTGTGTGTCATCCGTGTTGGCCGTGGCGGAGGTGGGTACTGAAGCACCTCAGTCAGCAGGGCGCGCAGGCTCTCAAGGACCAGGAGTCACTGGCGTCCTCGGGGCTCGGAGCCTACCGAGTCTGGGGCGCTGCGGCAGCGAAGTAGGGATTCGGGAGGAACTGGGCCCAGGAGCTGATCTCGGGCAGAGCAAGGCGGCGAGGTTGACTACGAGGGTGGCGGCGCTGTTCCTGGCGAGAGCTGGAGGCAAGGCTGGAGCCCAGTGGGTGTGAAACCAGGATGGTTCAGGAGGCCTTTAAAGAGAGGGGGCGGAGGCAGCGGGAGGAGCTGGCGGAGAGCGGGGGTGGGGTGCCTGGTAGCATAAGTCTGGGTGGGAGGGATCGGAGTGGGGCGGGAGGTGGAGGATGGAGCCTGATCAGGGAGACTCAACCCGGGACAGAGCTCCAGGATTCCCAGATTTCTCCAGGCAAACACATCCACTGGATAACTTACTGGGGGTTGGAGGCATGGGTTCACTACCACCAGGGCAACATCCAACTAACCTTCTTAAAATCCCTACTTAAATATAATGCAAAAGCTAAAATGTGGTCAAGTATGAGGTTAAAAGAAGCCAGGACAATTTCTGTGGAAGAAACAAATGTGCACTTGGTGCGTTCCTGAGAAACCCTTTGCTGCATTTAGAAAGTGAACTTGATGGGTAATGAGAGTGTTTGGCAGAGGCATGAAGACCCTTCTCTTTAGGTCTGTGCTGCAGCTCCTCTGGTCTTGGGCATTGACCAACTGTTCATAGTAGTTAAATTGGTTAGAATTGGAGTGGGGGCAGGAAGGATTTGATCATGATCTAATATGAGGCAAGCACATAAAGGAAGACATGAATGAGATCATGCCTACATTGTTCGTTGATCTAACAAGTACAAATTTTATATATTGGTGCAGATTTTCAGGTAGAAGAGCATGTGTCTTCAGAAATGAGATTACAAAATCATTTCTGACATATTGTATTTAGATTTAAAACAAGGCTGTCCTTAAAAATATTTTGACATCTTATCTACAATTTGTATGTATAGTGTTTGCATTATCTTTATTTTAGCCCAGGCTCCGTAATGTATTAATTGGATATAGATACCCAGTTATTGTTTTCCCTAACTTAGATATTGACTTATAATTAACTTCAACTACACCAAATATGCTAATGCCTCATGATAATTTAAAAACTTCATCCTAAACGAACATGTCCAACTTCCTACTTGTCATTTTGCATACCAAAAACAGAGCATTTATATCATGGAAAAATATGCAGCAGTTAAGAAAAAAAGATCTTTTATCCTTTGAGACTGCAAAGAGGCACCTGGAGAGTATTATGCTAAGCTAAAAAAGCCAGTCAGAGAAAGACAAGTACACAATCCCACTCATGTGAAATCTAAAGAACAAAATAAACTGATGAACAAAATGGATCCAGAAAACATAGAAACATGGAACAGACTGATGAACCTCTGAGAGAAGGCAAGTGTGAATGGATGGAAGGGAAGAGATTAACCAAAGAACTGGTATGCATATATGCATAACCCATGGACACAGATAATAGTGTGGTGAAGGCCTGGGGTGAGAGGAGGCAGTGGGCAAGAAGGGGTCAGTGGGAAAAAGGAGGGCACATCTGTAATACTTGAAACAATAAAGATAAGTTTAAAAGAAGACCAGAACTTCAAATTCAACACGTTTAAACTCAAGATTTTCATTTCAATTCCCAGGCACCTAATCTATTGTCTCCTATCTTAATGAATACCACATGATTCATCCAGCTGTGTAAACCAGAGTCCTAAGAATAATCCCTGACACATCATAATGCTTCCTTATCTTTGGGTCCAATATCTGTCTTCTAATATATATATTTTTTCAAATCCATTCAATTCTCACCATCTCCACTGCTACCACTCTTGTATGAAACTGTTTTGTCTTGACACTGTAGTAGTCTCCTAACTAATTTTCCTGCAACCATTCTTGCCCTTCTCCATTCAGTTCACACTGCAAACAGAGTGATGTTTTCAAAATGCAAACATGGCCATCTCACTGCACTGATTTAAATTAAGCAATGTTTTCCTATTTTTTTTTAGGATAAAGACCCAAATATTTAACACAGCAGACAAGGCCCTATATGATAGGACCAACGTTCCCCAGCCACATTTCTAACTTCTCATTACTTGCTTTGCTCCATACACACTAGTAATTTTTAATTTCCTCAATAATATTACATATTTTCATGCCTCACATCCTCTTTTGCATGCTGTTCTCTCTGCCTGGGATGCTTTGTACCTGTGGTCTTATCAACTTTTACCACCTACAGATTCTTTACCTTTTAACTCCTTATTGTTCAGGTTTTAGGTAATGTGTCACTTTTTTAGGGAAACTATCCTTGGCCCCTGAGACAGGTAAGATCTATTATCCATGAAGATCCTCTTAATTGTACCTCATGGCATTTGCCGCAGGTGAAATTGCATGGTTATTTCTGTGACTGCTTCATGTCTGAATCTATCTACTGAAAGATTGAACAGAAACTCCATGAAGGCAGAGGGAATATCCACTGTACTCTCTACCATATCTCCAGTGTTTAACTGGTACATCAGAACCCAATCATTCACATTATTTGATCAGCCACCTCTAATTTAATATAATTTGGAGGAAAACCCCTTCACTACCTGACATTTTATAGTCTTTAAAATTAGTTACTCTTCAGCTGATTTAGTTGTGATTTTCTCTGGATCTATTCAAAGTATAACCCACTCAATTTTTCCAAAAAGATAATCCTCTATTTTTACAAAACTCTGCATCAGTTGATGTGATAGACAACACTAGAAAACATTTAACAGTTAGATTAGAAGTAGAGTACTTTTCTGTCAAACATTACTGTGTTAGGGGGTGAGAGCAAGACTCGGGGGTGAGGGGAAATAGGATGATAAGGACACATATATAATACCTTAATCAATAAAGAATAAAGGAGAAAAAAAAGATTATTGTGTTGTCTTTCAGCTTTGGAGAAAACTGCTAGAAATTACATAATACTGTTTCCAGGTATGGGCTATGATCACCTTAACTCCAAGGATCAGCCTTCATGGGATGAAAGAAGTTTCAAGCAGAACTTCAGCATTTAACACTTACCTTAAATGGGCATTTTAATACCATAAAATAATCAGAGGATACTGTCACAGTCCTTTGAAAGATCATTGTTTCAAGTAATATCAAAGAATGCCATATGTTAGCTATCATTGTCTTTAACACATAATTTAATGGTTTAATGTCACTTGTAGATAGATTGAATCTCTTTGTGCAGATGCTGTGTACAAAAAGATTTAGTGTGTATGTATATATTGATTGCATGGTTTTACTGTCAAGAACTAGAGTAGTCTTATTAACAAATTACTACTAAGAATGTCTCAACATTTAGGTAGAATCCTAAACCATTCTTTTGGCACTTATCTTTCAAAACTCAGCAATTCAGTTAAAAATTGCTTATAACAGCATATAACTCACTTTTGTACTTTCATGTTCAGGTTGGGAAACATTTTGCAACTGATGTATAATAATAAAGCGGTGAGAAATTTGTTCTGTATCAATTGCCACATTTTCTTCATGAAAAGTGCCTATTGACTATTGTTTTCATCATTTTTCTAGGTCAATTGCATTTATGCAATGTTTTGTTAGAACTTAGGTTTCTGAGAGGAGCACATGTCAGGTACTCTAGAATTGATTTGAATGTAAGAACTATTGCATTCAAAGTCTGGTTTTGCCTGACAATATCCCCACATATTACATCTGTGAAAAAGTAGGATGCCCTGTCATCTGGATACGAATTTTGGTAAAGCTTCTCAACCTTCATAAGATGGCAACCTTATCACTTACATTAAATTAGCACAGCCGAAACCAGTTTGGCTCAGTGGATAGACCGTCAGCCTGCGGACTGAAAGGTCCCAGGTTCGATTCCGGTCAAGGCATGTACCTTGGCTGCGGGCAAATCCCCATTAGGGGGTGTGCAGGAGGCAGCTGATCGATGTTTCTCTCTCATCGATGTTTCTGACTTTCTATCCCTCTCCCTTCCTCTCTGTAATAAATCAATAAAATATATTTTTAAAAAATTAGCACAGTAGTTGGTAACATGGCCTTTTTAAAGAACTATATGGCTCAGGCAACTTACTTGACCTCTCATGAACTCACTTTACCCACTGAAAAATCTACTTTTTAATTGCTATAATTGTGTAGAAACAAATGCTTAGTAAATGATAGCAATTATTAGTTCTAGATTTTCCAGCTTATGACCCTGTCTATGATGAGCAATACATACTTACTGCCCTTTCAGATATTAGCAAAGAATATAACATCAGTGCATCTTATCTCTTCAAATTGCCCAACCATCCCCTTGCCTGCCTGGGAAAGTCATATTAATCCCTCAAGTTTCATTTCAAATTTTACCTCTACTTTGATAACCTCTTTGACTCTGCCAGATAGGTTTAAGGGCATCTTCTCTTGTATAATATGAACATACTTTATTATAATTAACTTACTTCACTTTCTTCATTGGCTTGTCTAATTCTAAAATAACTTCAAGCGCCTTTGAGGTAGAAACATTTTAAAAAAATATATTTTGATTCTCAGAATCTAGCACAGTGCCTGGCATATGGATAGCTCATGCACATTTGCATAAGGCATGAACAAATGAATTCAGATTTTATCCAAACTTGCTAATAAAATGTAATAGCCTTCTGATGGCTGGTTCGCATACTTCCAGTTTTATTCTTGAGTCACCTTATACCACCAGAAGACTGTATCATAGGATCAAATTAGCATAGTATTTGCTGAATCAGTTTCACTCACTTGCACTGTAATATTATGCTGTAGGCACTTATCAAAGGTCATTAAAAATAGCCAAACAGCTATATTGATATCCCTTCACATTTATTGTAAATGTGTTATGAAGGGATTATTATAAATGTGTTCAGCATATTGCTCAATGTCCCCTTTATACAATGTCACACAAAAATTAATTTTATAATCTAATGACAAAAAAGCCTTTATTTCTGTGGAATTATTACATTTTATCCTTTCTGACCATGAGAACTATTGAAGAGTACAGGCTAAAAAGTCAGAGAGTCCTTGACTTGAATCTTGGCTCCATTAGGAGTATAGTCTTGTGACACTGGGCAAGATAGCTTTTCCAACCTCAGTAACCATCTGTAAAATGAGGATTCTAATACTAATTCACCATGATTGTTGTGAAGATAGATGTAATGTCAAAGCACCTAGCACATAGATGTGTTAAATACATGGTAAAAACTAACTTACTTTTTTCCTTGGCTGCTAGAAAGCACAAAGACAAATATGATACTTATTCATAGCAACAAGATCAACTTTTCTACTTTTTCTCTTTCTTCATCATAATTTATACTTTTTGAATTTTATTCTTAAAATCTACTTCAATTATGGAAAGAAGGCATATAAAATATATAAATACACAACCAAAAAATCACCATTAGTTATAAACACTAAAGTTAAAATTATCATAGACTGATATAGAACAGGAAATGTTGAGATTTAAGGGTCAAATAAGAAAACTCTAGTATTTCTGTAATTTCTCCCTTTAGTTGCCATAATATCAAAAATAACACCATTAGAGATCATTTCAGGAATATTTCTCCAAATAGGATCTTTGACATATAAATACATGAATATACCACGTGGGGCAAAGTGGGTTTATAGTTTAAGAAGAAACAGAGTTTATTCTTGCATCATTATTTATTATTGTACTAGAGACCCATTACAGGAAGATTCCTGCAAGAATAGAGCTTCCTGCGGCCTGAGCAAAGCTCCCTTCCTTCTCTGCTGCCTCGCTCCCTTCTCCACTACTTCACTCTCTCCCATCTCTGCTGCCTCCCTTCCTTCTCCACTGCCTCCCTTACTTCTCTGCTTCCTCCCTTTCTCTCGTCTCCTTTGTTTCACTCCCTCCTGTCTCCTCTGCCTTGCTCCCTCCTTTCTCCCCCACCCCGCTTGCTTACTTATCCACAGCTTTGCTCCCTTCTGCAGTGCTTGGCTTCCTTCTATTCCATCTTCTGCGTGCAGATATGCAAATTAACCACTATCTTGGTTGGGTTAATTTGCATACCCACTCTGAATGGCTTGTGGGCATAGTAAGGGTATGGTCAATTTGCATATTACTCCTTTATTAGATAGGATTATATATTTTTCCATATCAATAATTGGTACCTGACTTTTGCCCACCCATATACATTAAAGTATTATTGACTTTTTATCATTAAGATTAATAAGATTAGAAACAGAAGTATTTCCTACAGGAAAAGGACATGAAGAAGAGAGCAATAGAAGAAGGAGAAAATGATTACATATAGAATATTGACTTTATTCATATACTAATTTTCTCCAAGTAGGCCTTATCATACTATTCTTTGGAACATAACTTAAAGAAGAAATAATCACTTTGCAACATGACCTCTAACTAAAGACACCAATCATGGAACATGCATTCGAATGGCTCATGGATATCCTTGTGGAGAAAAGTGGAAAAATGCCAGAGCAATAAGATAGATAGCAATGTTGATTATTAATGATTAATGATTACATTTACTCTATAAGGATTTATTATATGCCTGTGATATGTTATAAATTAATTAGACCATAGGAAATACAAAAACATAAAGTCATTCCCTTCAATGTATTGGCATTCTAGTATAACAAAGGGACATAATCGTAGGACCAAAGGAGGAGGCCAAACATATTCATATATAGATAAGTGCTATGTATCAGGAACTTTGCCATGACCCATGGGTACATAATATATATATATTTTAAATTAAAATGTACATGTTTTACATATATTTGCATGTATTTAAATATATGCTTATATATACTTAATTATAATTGCCTCCTTTTAAAAATATTTCTATATTGATTTCAGAGAGGAAGTGAGAAGGAGAGAGAGCTAGAAATATCAATGATGAGAGAGAATCATTGATTGGCTGCCTCCTGTATGCCCCCAACTGGGGATTGAGCCCGCAACCCAGGCATGTGCCCTTGGCTGGAATCGAACCTGGGACCCTTGAGTCCGCAGGCTGACGCTCTATCCACTGAGCCAAGCTGGCTAGGGCTGTCTCCTTTTTTGATAACCTATGTTGCATTATAGGTTTTACATATATCTATTCTTCATAAGAAATCTGCATGATAGAGGACATTCTTTCAATGTTCAAACTGATGACACTGAGGTTTAGTAAGATGAAATAGCTAATAAATGGCAGAGATGAAATTACAACCCAGGGCAGTACCCTTTTTTTCATCACATTGTATCCACTACAATATACTTTTCTGGGCATTTGCCAGTACCAGAAAAGGGATGAGTGGTTCATAAGGATGTGCTCAACTAAGTCAACATACTTCTGTCCTCGTTTCTAACCACTAAGTGGCTTGGAGTACTACACAAATCTAGATGATTCACAGCTT
The DNA here is from genome assembly GCA_027563665.1 of Antrozous pallidus. Taxonomy (NCBI): domain Eukaryota; kingdom Metazoa; phylum Chordata; class Mammalia; order Chiroptera; family Vespertilionidae; genus Antrozous; species Antrozous pallidus. Next base: position 42,456,587 of record CM050509.1, on the reverse strand, counting down.
TCCAACTAGCCCTGCCAGCATTGTGCTAGGTGTGGTAGGCAGCCTTTAAGATAGTCCCTAATGATCCGTGTCTTCTAGTTTCCATACCACCTACTGACCTTATTCTAATCAACAGGATATGGCAAAGATTATGGGATGTCACTTCTGTGAATAATTTACCAAATGTGTTCCTCTCTCTCCTGACACCTTGATTGCAGTCTATTGAAAGACTCTGAGCCATATAAATACAGATAAGTTGTTCCCAGATTTTCCTGATATACAAAAACTGTGAGATAATAAATGTTTAGTGTTTTAAGCTAGCATGTTTTGGGGTAATTTGTTCCACAGAAATCCTTTATATACTAGGGAAAAATGTTTTCCAGATATATAAAGAGTTGATTCTATCAGAATAATGGCTGGGCTACTGACTCAACACAGAAACAAGTTCATGACTTGAACTCTTAAATCATTAAAATATTTACTGAGCATTTACCAAGTACCAGATCCACAGTATTACCTTAGTTCTTTAAATCAACTCTATGGAAATACTGTAGTAAAACCCATTTGGCTAATGAGGAAACATAGGTACAAAGGTTTCTAATTTGCACAGCCAGCAAAGTAGCAAAGCTTTGATTTGTGAGCCTGTGATTCTTACACAGTTAGCCATATTGTCTCCACTATTCTATATAGTCTCAGCATATTTCCTAGAGGTTCACTAAGTGGTCTCTCTTTCACTCTTCCTTTATATAAGGACCTAAAAAGAAATATTTATCAAATTTAGAGTTGAAATTAAACTGGGAAGCAGAATGAATAATATACATAACACAAGCATGATTTAAAAGTATCAATAGATTAGGGAAATATTCCAAATCTAGCATGGTTACATTTAATGGGAATATGGGATTGTTTGCATATTTAAAATATTTAAATATAAAAAGGAAGCAACATGCTTTCACACTTAAAAAAACTTAAACAGTAAGCTCAAAGAGTGAATAAGAAAGGTCTTGCAATGTTAGGCTCTAATAGCTGAAGTACAGTACATAGAATAAAGCAAGATATCCTTTTACTCTATATGAGTAGGCTAGAGTATATGTGAAGTGCTATTTTTAAAATTGGCCATCTAAAAGAGTGCATATTCAGGGGTATTATCAGTGAATTGTGGGGTAGGTGCTGTTTCCCAGTAGACACTGAAAACTTGAGTAAGTATTTTGCCTTAAAATGTACTTGTCACTATACAAATTATAAAACATTTTATTTCTATTACTAGAGGCCCAGTGTACAGATTCATGCACCAGTGGAGTCCCTAGGCCTGGCCTGTAGGGATCAGGCCAGAATTGGCTCTCCAGAATCTGCCAAAAGGTCCTGGAATGTGAGAGGGTGGTTCTCAGTGATGCACCATGGAATCAGGCTTGCTCTTCTCTGTCTCTGGCTGCATCACCTGAGAACCACAGTTGCCAAGTCACCACAGTGTCTTCTCCCTGTTGGTCATTGCACATCGTAGCTACTGGTCAGATGGTCAGACAGTAGCTTAGGCTTTCATATATATAGCTAAATTTATAACATTGCATTTCTCATTTATATTAAAGCTCAAGAATTATATAGGTTTTTTAAAAAAATATATATATTTTTATTGATTTTTTACAGAGCAGAAGGGAGAGGGATAGAAAGTCAGAAACATCAATGAGAGAGACATCGATCAGCTGCCTCTTGTACTCCCCCTACTGGGGATGTGCCCGCAGCCAAGGTACGTGCCCTTGCCGGAATCAAACCTGGGACCCTTCAGTCCGCAGTCCTATGCTCTATCTACTGAGCCAAACAGGTCTCGGCAAGAATTATATAGGTTTTTATTATCTATGAATTTAATTTCAGTAAAATGGTTGTTTGCAAATTTTGGTTATTAGATCACATAAGCTTAATAAGAATAGCACTGGAACATATTTAGGGTACAACAGGCAGGCTGGTGCGGAGTTGTGCTGGCATGACAGCATGAAGAGATATATTACTGTAGGGTAGCATGAGAGTTGTTTTAAATATTTAACGGCTTGTCCTACAGAGTAGATATTAGAATTGTGTTACGTTGTCTGTAGTTTCCAAAATAACTAAAATAAGATAAACAAAACAAGTTCCAGAGAGCAGACTTCAGTGAACTACAAGGAAGACCTTTCCAACAGGGCATTCTATGATAGAGTGGGTGGCTTTGTGCAGTTGAGAGTTGCATGTCACCACATGTAGTCAAATACTATCTGAGTGTCTAATACATGAGACGTATTTAGTCAAGATGAATTCAATAAATGAATAAATAATATGCAAGATATTCTGCCATTTGAATTAGATAAATTTTAAAGCTATTTCACACTCTGAAAGTTCGTAATTAATAATGTAATTGACTCCAGCCTCCATTGCTAAATAGTTGAGTGTCAACCGATGAACCGGGAGGTCAAGGTTGATTATTGGTCAGGGCACAAGCCCTGGTTTCAGGCTCAATCCCCAGTGGGCGGTATGCAGGAGGCAGCTGATCAATGACTTTCTCTTATCCTTAATGTTTTTTATCTCTCTATCCCTCTCGCTTCCTCTATAAAATCTTTCAAAATATATTTTTAAAAATGACTGTAACTTATGATTCCTCAGGGAAAGAACAACCTAAGATAGACACAGTCGCAGAGGGGGCAACAGGAGAGAACTAAAAGAGGTGGGGCACAGGCCCTCACACACTAACCTTTCAGGGGCCTGAACTCTCACCCCTTCTGAGGGAGGTCTCCTGCCCCCACGGCTGCTTCACCTCTCATGCACAGCTCAGATCGGGACCCAGGTTGCAGAAAGAGACTTGGCCAGCAATAGCTGATCTATATCTAAATTCAGTCTAGTACCAGGAATCCTCAGGGCCTACTCAAGAATGCAAATAATCATTTCCACTAATATTTACAGGGTAAACTAAAATTTTCGCTTGAGTATTAAAATTGACAGTAAAATAGTAATCAAGTTTTCAGTTTAATTTAAATTGTCCAAGTGAAATAAGTGAATACTCAAGAAAAATTAAGTGTGCTGGACAAAAAGCTGTTCCTAAAACATTAACTAAAATATCTATTACTAGTTCATCTCACTATAAAATGGCCTAACAGCCAAAGAACCTAAAGCAGTCATATGTGTGTGCAAAAATTAAAATTTAAAATTACCAAGACTGCAAGATAAAATTTCCAAAAGCCCCCATTAATCAAAAAAGGGGGTGATAGTGGGGTAATATCATGTAAGGAAAAATATCCTGTAAGTAAAATACATCTAGAAAATTCTTACTCCAGAAAAATAACTTCCATTTGTAATGCAACAGCAGGATACCCATGAAAAACACACATTGTGTCAAAATAAGCTAAAGGAAAATCATTTGGGCAAAAATAAACAGAATCCCAAGCCTAATTTGCAGAGAGGATCCCTTTGTTAACTTTCGGTCAAGAATGTGTTTGTGTGTTTTCAGAGAACAACTCTAAGACCATGTGGGTTCCTGCGACAGTGAGGATCTGAAGGGTCTGTTCCAGCCACAAGGATGGTCCAGAGATGGGGGACACTGAGGACACCTTGGCATGCCAGCAGTCAGCAACTGTGTGATGCTGCAGGCGGCCCTGGACCAAATCAGAGAGGATGGAACTTGCATTGCCACCATGTGTCCAACATCTGGATATCATTGCTGACATGTACACATAAAGAACTATTTGACATTGAAACTAGGACTCAGAACAGTTGGACATTGAAACTGAGACTCAAACATTTTTTGTTTTTATACATTTATTTCCAGTATGCAGATGCAAGATATTTTTAAAGAAAAGAAACAGGGGAGAGTGATTGATATAGAGGCAGGGAGGCATTAAACAGGCTGTCGGGCTACAGGGGGAGGGCTGGGGATGGTGGAGGGTGGTTGCTGTGGGAGATCAACCGAAGGATTTGTATGCGTGCATATGAACATAACCAATGAATGAAAGACACTGGTGCGGGGGGAGGGCAGTTGGAGTCATGTGCTGGGGGTAGGGAAGGCTGGGGGGAGGATAATAGGGGGAAAAAGGAAAACATATGTACTACTATTAAATCTAAGTTATACTGCAAAAAATAAAAATTAAAAATTAAAAAATTAAAAAAATAAAAATGACTGTAACAGAAAAATATGAGTACATTATATATCATAATAAATAATGTATTTAAAAATCTGGAGGCCACACATGTGATACTGAAAAGAAGGACTATCTGATGTATGTGCTATAACAATGTCAATTACCATAGATGATTGTCAATCTGCTAAAGTATACAGAATCACAAAATTTCCAAAATCTGTTTTTAATAAACATACATTATTGATTAAATTTTGGTAAAGTTTATAAATGGACAGGGTACATAAAACAAGGTAAAACCTGTCATCTTGTCCAATTAAGTAATAGAAGAAGGTATATAGGACAAGTGCTCTCATTTAATGGTTAAATGGTCTGGTGGCAGTAAATTAAAAATTCAGAAATGAGATTTAACTCTAACTCTCCTTATCAGTAAATATTGATAGGCTCTTTATCAATTCTCATTGAGAATCTATCCAATGTGTAATAATATGGTAGATTCTATAGAGCATCTGCAAGAAATTACAAGGACCCATACTTTCAAAGAGTTTCTACTTTGGTTAGAAAGATAAGATGAAAATAATTTAATATTTAAAATATTTCTTTTAATTCATGACTATAAAATTAAGTGCTAGTATAAAGAGTCATAAAGAAGCCATAAAATGTCTTATAGGAAATCCTAGAAGGAAATTACTCTTTATAGACTCTGGGATGGAGACATTCATGGAGGAGAAGTGACTTTCTTGAACTTTGAAGGTTATGAACTGCACAGTGTAGAAAAATATCTGATGAAAGCAGGGTAATTGTGTAATAGAAAAGTGGGGAATTGATTTGGACAACTCACCTAAGAATCTTCCAATTATAGAGAACCTTAGAAGTCATGCAGAGTAGTATCAGTAAATATAAAAATATCACAGATTTTTGAGAAGATGAATGATAGGATGGGTGTATCATTTAAAGGAAATTAAATTAACCATGGTTTATTGGTTGGCTTAATCAGGGAAAAAGCAGATTGTGAGATAAGTAGTTATAATAATCCAGTCACAGGTAAATAGTGTTTTAGAATGATGAATTTCCTCTGGGAATGAAATTTAAGGTAGAAGCATGTCTAAATAATACTAATAAGACTTGTGTATTGCCTGGGTGTAAGAGATACAGAAGAATTAGTCAAGTGACTACAAAATTTGGAGCTTAAGAATTGACAGAGATAAGAAATTCAAAAGGAAAAGTCAAGAAAAGTAGGATGATTTTTAAATTGATTAAATATTTAATAAATGAATTTAGGATGTCTCTAAAAAACACAAAAAAACAATAAAAAAGCACATTTTTATGACTTGCAAACATTTTTGACCCATATCTATCCTTTGATTTCCTCATAATAACACAAGCACAAAGGCTTAGTATTCTTTGATTTCTTATATTGGAAGTATAACAGATAAACTAGGATTTAAAATTTGTTATTTAATAATGCTAAAAACCATGTTAAGAATTCCTAAACAAAGTATGGAAGAAGGCTGGAAGCTACTATAAAAGATATAGAGAGATGGAAAGCAGAGCATTGAGAACGGTACAGAATTAAGTGCTGGTTGTAATTCATTTCACCCAGATGTTCTCATTAACCATTTATTTATCTTGGCAAGGAAAACTCTGTTCAGCTTAGAAAAATAAGTGTCTTCAATATTATTGCTCTTTGAAGGCAGATACCCTTAGCGTGCCCAAGTAATAATGGGAATATAGCAAGCTGACATGGTTTGGGAAAACATTTTTAATGTGTGTGGGAATTTGAAGATAAATATCCTATTTTTTCATAGCTAAATGTTTTAGGAAAATTACTAATGGGACAAAAAAATCATGAAAATAAATAAGAAAAGACTCAGGAAGTTGGAACTTCTAGAACTTGGGTGCTATATCCATATTATATCAAAACAATTGGTTAAAATGCCGAGAAAATTGCATTCAGATTTTTTATATATTTGACTAGAGTAGATTCTAGTGCACTACACACAGTAGGCATTCAATAAATGTGAATAATGATATGCTGGAGCCAGCCGGCATCAGTAGTACAGTACCTGAAAGAGGTGTGAGGCTTAAGGAAAAAGATAGACATAAAATAGATGGGATAAGGAGGTCCGCAAAGCCCTCTTTCAGACTGCGACCCCGAGTTTATTTTACTCCACTCTTTTATAGAGGTTACATATCACACAATTAATCGTTCCCAATAATGTGGCAAGCAAAACTATACTCTTTTGTTACATGTTTTCCCCTGAAACCCCTTATCTTAACTAACTCCCTTACGGCTATACATTCACCCAAGGTGTCACCTAAATTCCTTTCCACCAATAGCCTAGCTATTTACAATGCTACTTGCTGGAGGACAATCATGCTTACTAAACTATTATTATCCTTAAAGGTCACTATAGGCTCTAGGCGGCAGAAACTATAACTATTATTATGCTTAAAGGTTACCATTCTCTAAGGGGCAGAAACTATGGCTAATCTTAGGAGCAGGCAGGTCAACTTGTGAGACCTGCCCTCTCAGGGACTTTGTCCACTGAAGATGCTCCCCACAACGATATTAATGATTTGATAAGTTTTTAAATTTTTGAATCTGTTGGGTTGGAGTAGCTAAAATCATTCTGTATCTGAGTCACTGTGCAGAGGCTGCCCCCCTAAGGCAGAGTTGTTCCAGCAGGGCTGGTGCCTGCTAAAATATCCCTTTGGGTATTTTAGAATTTGTTATTTAATTATGCTAAGAATTAGTCAAATGATAGGGGGGCAGGGCTGCACTGGCCAGGGCCATCCCCTTATTGGTCACTGCTGCTCCCCACCACCCCATTGCCATTCCCTCCCTCTGTCTGCTGGCATGCGCCTGTCCTGGTGCCACATTATTGAATAACAAATTGCAAAATAATAACAATGACAACAATAACAAAAACACACACACCAGGTAAAAGATTCAAAAATGGGTGCAGAGTAAGTGGAAGCTGCACTCACTGCTCCTGGCTCCAAACCTGATTTACAGCTAAATTATAGGTCAATCAATATGAATAACCACCTGAAGGCTAGTTGAACTGAATTATTATAGCCAAAGATTTCCAGAAGAATCCACATAAAGACTGTAAGAAAGGTAGAGCTGCAGAAAAGGTTGGCCCCGGCAACCAGGTGTAGCAGCTGATAATTTGGAAGAATATGTTAACTGTAAAATTCCCTCCCTGAAGGAGATTGGGCTCTCAGCACCTTGTAGGGATTCCCAACCCAGAGCAACAGAGATGTGAAGTGGAGCATGCATAGCATCTGGTGGTGAAAATCAGTGGGGATTTAGTTCATGTGCAAGGGAGGGCTGATCAGAGCTGGGACATTTGTGTGTGTCTCCCTTGGGGGTTATTGTCGGGGACTGGGATGAAGTACTTGGCCCCCTCCTTTGGGTCACCTGGACACTCTTTTGATCTCTCCAGAGCACCAGTGGCTCTGCCTCCTGAGCTTGCTCCTGTAGAGGGAATGGCTAGATGCTCCTAACCTGAAGATGTAGCACACTCCTCCTGGGGGTGTAAGAGTTGGAGACCCTGGCAGAGACTGGGTGCTATGGTTCTGGAGTAGCAGCCACTTTTGCTTTATTGAGTAACTGGCCACACAGTCCCCAAGGTGGGGACCCACAAAACCTGTCCTTCCAACCCAACCCTGTTCATCCCACCCTACCAACCTTGAGAACTGTGGAAGGGTTGTGGGTCATGGCCAGCCTGGGCCCACTCTATAAACTTTCCTCAGAATGCTTTAGAGGGAAAACAGGCAACTTTAGGGGGAAGTTAAGTAGCTTATAGATGGAGACAGACCTCAGAGAGCCTTGGGCCTTTTACAGATGCAGAACTCTAAGTTGGAAGAATCTTACCCTTGTACACAGATTGGCCCTCCCATGCTTAGCCAGGCCCAGTAGACACAGTCACAAATAGTGAATAGCATGGTAGCTCCAGACAGGTAGCCTAAATTTGGTTACATGCAATGTCTGACATCAAACTGTACCTGAACCACACCCAAGTGAACCCAGAACCAATACTATTAGTGGTAGGCTTCAGGTCACACTAGATCTCAACCCAACTAGCTGCACAAGCTATACACCCAATGGGATATTTTGGCAGGCACCAGCCCTGCTGGAAACAAGTGTGCCTTAGGGGGGCAGCCCCTGCACAGTAACTCAGACACAGTAATGGAGGTTTACCTTGTAGTAATGAAGCCTGAAGTGTTAACTCCACCTATGAAAGGGCCAACAGAATTCAAGTCTCTACTGCAACAAGGGATGCACATAATCGGCAAGAAACATTCCTGGAGCACAGAGCTCAGGTGATCTGGAAGATTTTGTCACTGAACCCAGTAAGACACTTATATCATAAAGTCATTATAACAAGTTTGGGAATCAGAACAGATCTCTCTAATGAAAAGAGACAAAATGGGGAGACAAAATAAAGTGCTCCAAACAAACAAAACAAAAATAAAAAAAAATAAGAGAAAGTTCCAGAAAAAGAATTAAATTAAATGGCTAAAATGGAAGCAACCAAAATACCAGAGGCAGTTTCAAACAATGCTTATAAGGATGCTCAAGAACCTTAAGGAAGAATGGATTATCTCAGTGAGAACTTCAACAAAGATAGTAAGCATTAAAAAAGACAATTAAACATCAATCAGACCATCGAATCTCAGAGAGAAGATAGGGGAGGGTGGGAGTAAGGGAGAGAGATTAACCAAAGGACTTGTATGCATGCATATAAGCCTAACCAATGGGCACAGACAACAGGGGGGTGAGAGCATGAGCGGGGGAGGGGGATAAGGAAGGTAATGTGAGAATAAGGACACATATGTAACATCTTAATCATAATAAGAAATTTTTTAAAAAGACAAAGAGCCCTAGCTGGTTTGGCTCAATGGATAGAATGTTGGCCTGTTGGACTGAAGGTTCCAGGATCCAATTCCTGTCAAGGGTACCTGCCTGAGTTGTGGGCTCAGTCCCCCCTTAGGGGTCTCTCAGGAGAGAGCCAATCAATGATTTTCTCTCATCATTGATGTTTTTATATCTCTCTCCCTTCCTTTCTAAAATGAAAATAATTTAAAAAAAGACAAAGAGACCATAAAATAGAACCAGTTGGATATGAACAATACAATATATGAAATGAAGAATACACTAAGGAACCAACGACAGGTTAGGTGAAGCAGAGGATTGAATCAGTGATTTAGAGGGTAATATAACAGTAAGCACCCAAGTAGGGCATAAAAAAGAAAATTAATATTTGAAAAAAAAGGCAAGAAAATATAATAGGGTAAAGACAGTGTCTTTAATCAATGATGTTGAGAAAATTGGACAGATACATGCAAAAAAAATGAAACTAGACCATTAACTTACACAGTACACAAGAATAAACTCAAAATGGATTTAAAACTTAAATGTAAGTCTTGAAATCATAAAGATCCTAGAAGAAAACATAGCCAGTAAAATTTCAGACATTTTTCATGTATATCTCCTCGGGCATGGTAAACAAAGGCAAAATACACAAATGTACTACATCAAACTAAAAATCTTCCGTATAGCAAAAGAAACCATCAACAAAATGAAAAGGAAACCCACTGAATAGGAGAACATTTTTGCCATCTGATAAGTGTTTAATTTCCAAAATATATAAAGAACTTATATAATTCAACCGCAGAAGCACAAAAAAATTCAATTAAAAAATGGGTAAAGTACCCGAATAGACACTTATCCAAGGAGGACATAAAGATGGCCAACAGACATATGAAAAATACTCTAAGTCACTGAGCATCAGAGAGATATAAATTAAAAAATTAAAATCACAATGATATGTCACTTCACTCCTTTCAGAATGGCTGTCATCAATAATCAACAAGTGTTAGTCAGGATATGGAGAAAAAGAAACTCTCCTGCACTGCTGGTGGGAATGCAGACTGGTGCAGCTACTGTGAAGAACAGTATGGAGTTTCCTCCACAAAACTAAAAAATGAAACTGACTTTTACCCAGTTATCTCACTTCTAGAAATATATCCAAGGAAACCTGAAACACTAATTCAAATGAATATATGCACTTCTGTGTTCATTGCAGCATTATTTATGGTAGCCAAGATCTGGAAATCACCCAAGTACTCATAAATAGATGAGTGAATTAAAAAAATTGTGCTATATTTACAAAGTGGAATACTACTCAGCCCTAAAAAATGAAATCTTACCTTTTTCAACAGCATTGTTAGACCTGGAGATTATTATGCTAAGCAACATAAGCCAGTCAGAGAAAGACAAATGCCATATGATCTCAATTGTATGTGGGATCTAATGAACAAAATAAACTGACATACAAAATACAAACAGATAGATAAAATATTGACAGCTATCAGAGGGGAGGGGGGTTGGAGACTGGATGGAAAACTGAAGGGATTAAGCAAAAAACAAAAGCTATAATGACAGTATGGTGATTGCCAGAGGAAAAGGAAGTGGGGAGGAGGAGGTGGAGAAAGGGGGGATAAACGTTAGTGGAAAGGGCCTTGACTGGGTGGTGAGTGTATGATGTAGTGTGCAGCTTGAATTGTGTGTTTGAAGTCTGAATGGTTTTATTAACTCACTAGAGACATGGTGCATGAAAATTTGTGACTCGGGTTGGGGGACCCTCAGCCCCACCAGCACCCTCTGACAGTCCAGGAATGCTGGAAACCAATCATTGTTTTGATGATAGAGATCTGTGGACAGGAAGTTTGGAGGGATGGTCAACCTTGATTGCTCTGAGGGGTTGGAGCTGGTTACTGGGGTGTTGGTGGTTGAAGCAGCCCCCACCTGTTAGCCCTAAGAAGATCTACTGATTGACTTTTACTGGTGTTTCTGGCCTGGGGGATACAGCTGTATCTTATGATTTTAATCTTAATAAAAGGAGTGGTGAAGCCACAGTGAGTGGGACTTCTGCCACCAGAGCTGAACTACCGCCTGGCCCCCATTTTCCAAATTACTATTTTTCTGAGTCTCTTTATTCATTTGTATGCAGCCTTCTCCAGAAACCTGAACCCTGAACCAGGGACCCTGAATCACGTGGAACATGAAAGGGATTCCCACACAGGAGCCCTCAGGGGATGCCCTACTGGTGGCTTAGGCCTGCTCCCCTCTGTGGGAGGTGACCAGGCAGGCCGATTAGGGGATGGCACTGCCCCCATCACCCTGGCATTGCTGTCGCTCCCAGCCTCCCTCTGTGGGAGAGGACTGGGTGGCCAATAAGGGGATGGTCCTGGCCGGTGCAGTCCTGCCCTCCTATCACCCCTTCATTGCCTCTGGTCACTGCTGCTCTTCTCCCCATTGCCACCACTTCCTTCTGCCTGCTTGCCAACCCCACCCCCTGCTAAGTAGTCATTCTGTCATTTGGTCAATTTGCATATTATGTTTTTATTATATAGGATTTCATGCCAAATAAGTAATAAAAATTTAAAAATACTAGCCAATTTGTCTGACAACTCTAATTATACTAGTCACTTCAAAGACTCCTTTTTTTGGTATTATTTGACAAACATCTCATTTCCCCTACCTCCCTCTACCTGGTTACCACCATTCTACTGTTCTATTATTTGCTGCTTTGCATTTGTCTATTATTTATTTTTATTTTTTATTTTATTTTAATAAATCTTTATTGTTCAGATTATTACAGGTGTTCCCCTTTTTCTTTCCCTCATAGCTCTCCTCCACCCAATCCCCCACCCCACCCCATGCTCTTACCCCCTGCCATAGGTGTAAGATTTTTGGCCAATCTCTTCCTGCACCCCTCACACCCTCTTCCCCTGAGAATTGTCAGTCCACTCCCTTTCTATGTCCCTGATTCTATTATATTTATTAGTCCATTTTGTGCATCAGATTTTTCATTCACTTCATTTTTAGATTCACTTGTTGGTAGGTATGTATTTGTTGTCATTTTGTTGTTCCTAGTTTTTATCTTTTCTTCTTCTTCTTCTTCTTCTTCTTCTTCTTCTTCTTCTTCTTCTTCTTCTCCTTCTCCTTCTCCTTCTCCTTCTCCTTCTCCTTCTCCTTCTCCTTCTCCTTCTCCTTCTCCTTCTCCTTCTCCTTCTCCTTCTCCTTCTCCTTCTCCTTCTCCTTCTCCTTCTCCTTCTCCTTCTCCTTCTCCTTCTCCTTCTCCTTCTCCTTCTCCTTCTCCTTCTCCTTCTCCTTCTCCTTCTCCTTCTCCTTCTCCTTCTCCTTCTCCTTCTCCTTCTCCTTCTCCTTCTTCTTCTTCTTCTTCTTCTTCTTCTTCTTCTTCTTCTTCTTCTTCTTCTTCTTCTTCTTCTTCATCAAGAATATCCTTCAGCATTTCATATAATTCTGGTTTGGTGGTGATGAACTCCTTTAGCTTTTTAATGTCTGTGAAGCTCTTTATCTGATGTTCAATTCTGAATGATAGCCTTGCTGGGTAGAGTAATATCGGTTGTAGGTTTTTGCCACTCATCACTTTGAATATTTCTTGCATTTGACTCTTTAAATTCCACATTTAAGTGAGGTATTGTGGTATTTTTATTTTTGTGTCTGACTTATTTCAGTTAATGTAGTGTGTCCTCAAAATTCATCCATGTTGTCAAAAATGATGAGATCATGTTTTTTAAGGCTAAAAAATATTTCATTATACATAAATTATATATATAATCACAAATTTTTTATTCATCCATCCATTGATGGACACTTAGGTTGTTTCCAAATGTTGGCTATTGGGAATAATGCTTCACTGAATATAGTAGTAATCATTTCCTTATGTATGTGTAGATCTAATAATCATGTTTTTACCTTAAATATATACAATTTTATTTTAAAATAAAAAATAAAATTTAAAAGTTAAAGAAAAAAAAACTGTGCTGCAGTTGACCAGCAGATCCTGAGCAACAGATACATGATTACTCTGACATGTTTCTGTGAAAGAGAAGGCTAAGGAACTACCTGGCTAAAGGAACAAGACAGCCCCATTCATCTGCCTCCTCAGGCTTTTATTGTAACAAAAGCTTGAACTAAAATTAACTATTAGATATTATCAGCAGGATAAATATCCTTGAGAAAACACATGCATCTGCAGAGTCCTTTAAGGAAGGATGTAAAAAAAAAAGGCTAAACATAAAATTTTCAGTAAAACCTGGGGTCTCAGACTTGTTTGGAAAAATAAAGGCAGGGTCTGCTGCCTTTGCCAAGGTCCCTCTAGAGGCCTCCAACCTTTCAGAGATTCATTCTTACAGACTTTCCAACCAAGTCCCATGCTTCACCATAAAACTGGAACACACTGCTTCCTTTTTGGACTGTGTGTATAGAATCCTGATTCACATGAAAGGAATTAGACACAAACTCTCAAGTTTTAAAGTTTTGGAACAGCCTTTTTTTCTCTTTGTACAAATTGGCATGTCCAAGCGTAGAAAGAATAAAAATAAGGTAATACATGGAAACCTATCATTGGTTACAAGAGAAAGAGCTAATGATTTACTATAAAAGTCTCTAAACTTTGAAACTAAAGAGAGCTTAATTTACATCTACAGAAACTTATGCACTTTTAAATGAGCTATTTTTGTTCTATTACATGCAGTCTCCCTCTTCTGTTCCTACTGAGTTCCAGAGACAAATCAAAATAAATTTATAGTAATAAAATTAAAAGATTAAACATGCTGTTCTTGTATATTTGCATAAAGATGTGGGTTTTTTTTTCTCACTGCTGTTTACAATGGAGTTTCAAATATTCTTTATTTGGTTAGTAGGAAAGCTATTTTCTCACAAAAGTACAAAATGTTATTTGGAAAGCCTAATAACTTCTTAAAAATTACATTCCAGACCTTGGAGAATGCAACAATTTGTAGTTGTTAGAGGAATGTCACTGAATGTCTTCAGTTAACAGATGCAAACAGCAACAACTCTCCTTTCTTCCTTAACTTTCTAGTCAAATAAAAACATTTTTGCAAATTTTAGATGAACTCATGTTCTGAAATTTAAATCATAGGCTTTCCTTGGAATGAGAAAGGCTGCTGACCTTCTTTAGGTACATAAAGCAGGGTGTCTCATCTTGTTTGGAGATATTTTGAGTTTGCTTTTTAATGTGAGCTCTATGTGAACAAGGTGCCTTGCTTGGGCGTATTTTGAAAGTGGAGGGGATGCCAGATCCCAGTTCTCCAGTGGAGAACTGGCAAGTTGCCCTGCTCAATATTCATCCACTGAGCAGAAAAATATTGATGTCCACAGAAGAAAAGAATTAAATATGCATTTAAAAGTGTAAATAAAATGTGTCACATTATACGCATTTGAGGATTAGGAGGAATGAGACATTCCAACTTTATTGACACATTGACACCAGCAGTGGTAAAAAAAAAAAAGAATTTCATAAGGTTTACTTACTGTGTCTTCAAATTCTCATACTAATAAAAGAATTATTACTGGAAGCATATAAAGATAAGAATTATCTGATTTCACAATCTCGCCAACAAAGCAGAGATCTAAGTTTCAAATTGTCTACAGAAAGAGGGATACAGGAGACATTTATTGGTGCTTTCCAACCTGGTATTTTTATTATTATTAATTAATTTCATACTCTAACTATTGAGTGATTGATTTACAGAACTCAGGAAATGAAGGTAGGCAACTTCACAAAGTATTTTGTTTGTTTGACCAGAGAACTAGAGATTATAGGGGCAAGTTAAAAGGACCACATACTAGCACATATATTATTGTAAGACTCAATTATATTTCTTGCAATGTGTGCATTAGTTCAAGATGTCACATTGAAGTTCAGCTATCCTCAAAGTCTTCTGACCTTGTAATTAATAGCCTGACAATACTATGTCACTAAGAAAAACTGGGACAGATGGTGACTCTCAATATGCATTCATTATGCAGCATGAGGAGATAAAATAATGTTCTTTGGGAACATTTGAAAAGTGAGTTTACTATAACAGATATTTTAAAGTTGACATGGAACTTTAAAAATGAAAAACTAGAATGTTTAGAGACTTTCAAAAAATAAGTCCCTTCTATTTTATGAATGATTGAACTGTTGCAGTAGATAGATATACATACACCTCTTTTTTGTTGTGCCCATCTTTTTGTTAGATGCTTCATTAATAGATAAATAAGTTTCCTATTAGTTCTTTAAGAGAAGGACCCATGATTTAAACATTGCTCTATGCTTGGAGCCCAGCAGAGCATTTGACACAAACCCTCAATAAAGGTATATTCCACATTTATTCTAAAATATAGAACAAATGTATGAATATATCACAAGCTTATCATCAAGACCCTCCCTATAAACCTCAAGCTTTGTGATATACCCCTCACCTTGAATTATGAAGTATCTGAGAAATCCCATTTAGAATAAGCTACATATTTAAGAAAAACATTTATTTGTGAAATATATAAATGGTGCCTAGATGAGAAAACATATATAAAAGTAACCTTTTCCAGCTTTACTGAGGTATAATCCTATCTAATAAAAGAGTAATATGCAAATTGACAGTACCTTCACTACACCCACAAGCCACGCCCACCAGTCACACCCACCAGCCAATCAGGAGCTGAGGCGGTGCCAAGGCAGCCCGGGCTGTGGGGGGCTGGGCCAAGGTGGCCAGGGCTGGGGGGGTGGTGCCAAGGAGGGCAGGGCCATGGTGGGGTGGGGCCGAGGTGGCCAGTGAGTGCTGGCCTGGGAGAAGGCCTGGGCGGGGGGGAGAGGGAGCAGAGGCCTGTGCTAACCTGGTGCGACCTGTCTGGGGCAAAAGCCTGGGCTTGGGGGGGGCAGGGGAGGAGAAGTGTGGCTGGGAGTGAGTCAGCCACCACCCTTATTGCATGGCGAGGGCTGGCTGCCCAAGGCCTAAAGCCTCTGGGCCTTGGGCAGGCTGGTGATGCGTGGTCAGTAGGACATCTTCTGAGGGCTCCCAGTATGTGTGACGGGGCAGGTTGGGCTAAGGGATCACCCACCCCCAGTGCACGAATTTTGTGAACCAGGCCCCTAGTTGACAAATAAAATTTCAATGCATTTAAAGTGTACAATGTAATGATTTGATATATGTATGTATATATTGAGAAAGGATTTTTGCTATCATGAAAATAATTATTTTCTTGATTGTTTACATGGCTTAGGAAGGAGCAAAATATGGAGGACAGACAGATATCTCTTTGAATACCAGATCCACCAGATTACAAACTGTGCAATCTGAGGTAAGTTATTAAACCTCTCTGAGTCTATTTCTTCACATATAAAAATATGCTTAGTGATATTCATCTCAATTAACAAAATAACAGATAGAAGTTCATAGGGGTATAAAAACTAGCTAGATAGATATGTGGACACAATGCCATTTCTCACATCTATGCTTTCTATATATTTTTGTTGTTATTATACATAGTTTTTTGAATAAGGTATGCTTAACTAAAATAAAATTATCTGATAAGTGATCTTTGCATTCTGTCTAGAGACAAATGATAAGTTTTCCAGTGGCACTATGTTTCAAATGATTTACATCAGAGTACTAGCTCTTCTGCTTCCCAGTTCTGCGACTTTGGACACATGCTTTAACCTCTCTGATTTTTTATTGTACATGTTTAAAAGAAAGGTAAAAACACCTGCTTCTGAGGTTGCTCTGAGAAACAAATGAAATAATTGGTGGGGAAATACTTTACAAAATGCCAAGTATTTATTATTACTGCTTTCACTGTGTTAGATTTGACTTGGTAGTTAAGTTAAGTGACCTTTCAGAAGTGATTATTTAGTGGTGAAGATAATTGACTGAGAATAATGATAGAAATTGTTTAACATATACATTACACATTATCTACAATGATAAATTTTTATTTCACTCTCTTACATAAATATGGTAGGTGACCTTGAAAAAAAATAATTATTTTCCATTTCCAAGTTCTTAAAATGAGATCAAGATCAACTCCAGTTGCCCTAGCTGGTCACTCAGTGGTTAGAGCCTCAGCCTACAGACTGTAGAAACCCAGGTTCAATTCTGGTCAAGGGCATGTACCTCATTTGCAGGTGTGATTCCCGGCCCTGGTGAGGGTGAGTGCGGGAGGCAGCCTATGGATGTGTCTCTCTTACATTGATATTTCTCTCTCTCTATCTCTCCCCCTGCCTTCTATTCTCTCTAAAAATCAATGGAAAAATGTACTTGGGTGAGGATTAGCTACAATAACAAAAGAACAACTCCAGTTAAGTCTGGTTAATATGAGAATTGCATGAGCGATAACACATAGTGAGATATTGAATTAAGAAGAAAACTGAAATTGCCAATGTATCAGGGTGTTTCCCATTTTCAATAAGGATTTTTGATTATCCAATCTGTTTCATTGGCTATGAAAGACATTGAGTCAGATTTTACCCTGCTGTGAAACTACTGTTAACATTTTACTAAATGGAACTGTAGTAGTTCCAAAATGTCAATATAAGTAGCTCACTCCCAGGGAGTCGTTTCTGTATTGTAAGATTTTTGCTTATTTATTCATGGTAAAACATCCCAAGAATGAACCCATAAAATTCACTGAGATATTTATACAAATGTATAACTATTTACACTTAGAATTGACATTAATAATTGTCATATATAATATATTTTTAAACTTGAATGTTAAAAATTAAAGATGTAATTTAAAATAAGCTGAAAGAGAGCCCAGGTCCATATGAAAATCTGAAATAGTGTTTTATTGCCAAGTAATAATTTTTCTTTTCTTTTTTATTTATCTTTATTGTTGAAAGTATTACAGATGTCTCCCATTTTTCCTCCATTGCCCCCCTCCACTCGGTTCCCACCCTACTCCAGGTCTTTACCATACCATTGTCTGTATTCATGGACTATGCATATATCAAGTAATAATTTTTCTGATGGCAGCTGGGTAATGGATGGTGGGGCAAGGGGGGTGGAGGTTGTGAAAGGATGGAGCAATGTAGGTAATAGAGACATTTAATCAAGAAACTATTGCAACTAATAACTGAAAAATAAATCTCTATCTATTGTAATCAGACTCTTTATGTAGATATGAGATTTGTATGGGTGATAGAAAGATTGAAATCACTAAAAGCTTTCAGCCTTGAAGGAATTGTACACTGTAAACACTCGAATCAAGATCTTTCATCCATGACAAAATGGCTTGTTGCTTTGCACAAAGAACAATAAACTGGCTCATAAGCAAAGTGAGTAATTTTTTAAAACACTCTACTGGATGTATAATAATCCTTGCAACATATCTGTCAAGTATATCATTTATAAATATAAAAGTAATTCAAAAATAAATCTTAAAGCCAGAAAATCAAGGAGAAAAACTTTAGTGGAAATCAAATGTGTCTAAGAAATAGATAATCATGAAATCTGACAAATTACCTTTCACAAATTACCTTCTTGATGATATACATCCAAAATAAAAAAAATATTACTAAAAGTTGGCTGTATTTAGTGAGGGAGAAGAAATCCAGAGACAAGGATTTTTTTTTAAATTGTGTTTTCAACTTACTAATAAAGCTTTAGCAAAAATAAACATATAAATCACAAGCATACTTTTTTTTGCTGTAAATCTAAATGACTTACAATTAATAGTAAAAAAAGAGAATGATCCAATAACGCAATCTGAATGCTGATATAACTAGTTTTCCAATTAAAGGAAGTTAATGGTGTTTTTCCTTTGATTAGGACCTATCAAAGAATTGTTTGCCAAGTCAGAAACAGTAATAATAATAATAAAAATAGCCAAAAGAAATATTTTGAAATTAAATCAAAAGTCAAAATTAAAAAGACTTGAATTCCCAAATAATCAATTTTCATTTGAATTATATCAATATATAATAAAGGCCATTTGCCAAAAATTGTTCTATCCACAGGGAATTTATTTATGCTCCAAATAAACTACACATTTAATAGGTCAATGTATTTATTCTTTAGTGGGCATGAAAGAAAAATTACTACAGAAACATTTTTCAAGCTTAACTTCAAATTAAAATTTAACAAAATCTCATTAATTTATACCTTGGTGGTTAAGCTTAGAATGAAGAGTTAATACACACTTCACCACCTCACTTGAATTCTCTCCTTAGTAAAAGTTAGAGTGTATGTAATCTCTCTTTCTCTCTCTCCTCCTCCTCCTCTTCTTCTACCTCTTCTTCCTCATGAGCTCTCTCTCATCTTCCCTTCCTCTCTCCCTCCTTCTAGCATACTTGCAGACACACACATTGACACATACACATGAACACAGACACAGACACATATACACATACACATATTCACACATACAATGCTTTTAAGGAAACCAGTCATTGTGAGGATGTTTACAATCTACATAATACATCCTTCTTTGGTCAAAATAAACAAGTTACATATACATATTTAAAAATTTATGATAGAGTAACTTAGGAGGATATTATAAAATAATAAAGAAGAAAGTAAAATTATTATAAATAATAAACATAGAATATTAACTATCAATATAATTTTTAAATTGATGACTGACTTCTGATATGAAAATACATATTTAAAATACTTTAAAACATACTGAATTTAGTAAATCTTAAATTAATAAGAATGGTTGAGGAAAGAGGTATTAATGGAGGTGAAGATTATTTTTTTCTGGCTTTATTGAAGCATAATTGGCAAAAAAATGTAATATAGAGTGTATAAAATGATGATTTGATATAAGTATACATTGTGAAATCATTCAATAACAAGAAAAACTGGAAAATGCATAAGCATGCTAAGATCAAACAACATGCTCTTGAACAACCAATGGATCAAAGAAAAAGTGAAAAAATATCTTGAGGCAAATGAAAATGGGAACATGTACTAAAACTTATATGATGCAGCAGAAGTAGTTCTGAGAGGAGAAATGTCTACATTAAGAAAATAAATCTCAAATAAGCAATCTATCTTTACACCTCAAGAAAATAGAAAATAGAAAAAGAAGAGCAAAATAATCCCAAAGTGAGCAGAAAGAATGATATAACAAAGATCAGAGTGAAAATAAATTAAATAGATGCTAAAATGACAATAGAAAATATCAAGAAAATTAAGAGCCTTTTTTTTAAAGATAAAAGAAAACTGGCAAGCCTTTAGCTAGACTAAGAAAAAGAGGAGACTCAACATCAGAAATGAGAAGATTCATTGATAACAACTGATAACACAGATATACCAAAGATCATAAAGAAACCAATATAAAAATTATACATTTTCATAACCTGGAAGAAATGGATAAATTCCTAGAAACAACCTACCAAGACTAAACCATGAAGAAATAAAAATCTGAACAGACCAATTATGAGTAAGGAGAATGAATGAGTAGGTCGTTTCAGTGGGGGATTCTACCGCACATTTAATGAAGACCTTTCTTAATTGTGTAGTCTACCTATCAATTGTATGGGCATTATAGGCATAAAATAATCAGGTCAAAAAGTAAACAGTAGATTACCTAGAAATTGCTCATTTATATACTAGTTCTCAGTAGAACAGCATCAGTAGAGACAACACTAGTATACTTTATTAAACTCTAGTTAATAACTGTAAGTAGGTTTTGATAAAAGATTCCTGATATTATCTGATTTCCTTTGCATTTCTTTCTCCATAACAATAGGAAGTTGTCAAATTCTCTCCACTAGAGAATATAATCTAACCTTGTGAGCTTTGATTATTTATTACTATAATATTTAAAAAGTATTTACATAGGTAAAAGAAATAGATAACAGTTTATCATAATTGTTTATAGAAATTCATACCATAATATAAGAACACTGAAGATTTTTATGTTAAGATTATGTTAAGCAAACCCAGTAATCTGTGATTCGTGAAATATGACCACCTGCTCAGAACAATTTAATTTGTAGTCCATATATTGTAAACCTCTATTTTTAAAGTCATATCCTCTGCATTTTAGAAATTGCTCAATTGTACCTCCAAACATAGCAAGTTATTTTTTTAAATCTTTGTAGTTTAAATAGAAAAACACATTCATATTTTTCCCAAGATAGGAATAGTTCTGTTTAGTTAATTTCTGTTTGCACCACTATGGATCACATAAATGTGTATAAAATGTTGCTTTGATTTATGGACCACATTATAGATCTAAAGGTTTCCATTCATTAGCAGTGAATATAATGACTTTGGAAGCATTGAGGTGTCTCATGTCATATGTGGCTATCTAATGTCCAAAAACCAGGCAGTAAAGGTTAATATTCACTGAGTAGGAAATTTATGTCAGATCAAAACTTTTTAAGAATAAAAATGTCCTCAAAGTTGTTTTGCCAAATGAACAAAGGCCATCATCCATCTGATATGCAGGGTAGTACTGTTTGTTCTCCTCCCTCGTCCCCAGAGTATGAAATTCACATCATTTTGTTTCAGTTTGATTTTGTTGTAGTTTTTAAATAGCAAGGATGCTGTAACAAGATTGGGATCAGATACAATGCAAATAGACATCAAACAAGTTTATAAACACAATCTTTGAATGTTATTCTGTCTGCTTAGAAAACATCATTTCTTAAGTCTTTATTTGGCTCATTCATACTTATGCTTCCAAACTTTCATTAACCTTTATCTCATTCAGGAAGCCTCTCTTTTCCTTAGGAGACATTCTTTTTTCACTGCTGAGGTAGGTTTGATTGTAATCTCATCTGTGCCTTTACACCCTCTCACTGCTGCTCTATGCAGCTACACATGTTTTTTTGTTTTGTTTTGTTTTGTTTTGTTTTGGCCTGGCTGTCTTCTACTCATCTTTTGATAGCTTAGGCCTTATATCTGCAAGTATTTCTTCATTGGCTTAACTTTCTCCCCAAGCTGATTGAATTCCCCTCTTATTGTTCTTATGTTATCCTATACATATCTCTTTCAGATGCTTCAACATATTGTGTTAAAATGATGTACATACTTGGATTTCTCAATCATTATATGATCAGAGAAGACAGGAGTTATGTTTTATTCATTTTTATAAATCTCTCTAGATTGCCTAGAAAGGAATGTGATCAATATATATTTTGGGGAAACTAAATTTAAATGGTGATTTAAGGCACAAGTAGTCTTAGGGTAGTCTTACTACATCCCAAAGGGAGGTCAGTCACACAGGCACATTGATAGGTCTTAAAGGAAGGTTTGAGACTCAGGGATGAATATATAGCCTGAATCATCTCAAGCATGATGAAGCTTATAGAAATACTCAAAAGTAAAATCCACTAGAGACTTAGGTTTATTTGTTTTTTTTAAAAAATATATCTTTATTGATTTCAGAGAGGAAGGGAGGGGGAGAGAGAGATAGAAACATCAATGATGAGAGACAATCATTGATCAGCTGCCTCTCAGATGGTGTACACTGGGTATTGAGCCCACAGCCCAGGCATGCGCTCTGCCCGGAAATAGAACTGTGATCTCCTGGATCATAAGTAGATGCTCAACCATTGAGCCATACCATCTGGACTTTACTTGTTTTATTCTTAATTAAATTTATTAGGGTGACAGTGGTCCACATGACCATATAAATTTTAGGTGTAGGTTTCTGTGTTACAAGATCTGTATATTGCACCATGTGCTCAGCACACAAAATCAAAGCTTTACTTGTTTATACTTTGACAATACAGAATTGATAAAATAATTGTCATTTTCAATAAGTCAGCCCCACTTGCTATGGAATATAAACATTCCTTATCAGTTCACTTGGGGGCGATATGTCTTTTATGGCAAATAGTTATTTACTCAAGTGTTTAATTAAAAACATCCTATTGTAAGAGACTACAGGGAAAAAACATGGATACCTTTAAACTTACTTTTTATATCTACAAGTTTTGTTAGATTTGGATTTATGAACTGATATTGCATCTTTAAAGGACACCTCTGATTATATAATTCCTCTGATATATGCAGTGTTACTCAGGGCAACATAACACTTCAAAGAACTGTCAGACTAAGTATTTCAAAAGTGATGAATTAGCAACATGAGAATTAAAGGACAGTATGATGAATTGGGCAGAAAGCTGTTAAGTATGACCCCATGATATAAGCAAATGAGGGCATGATTATGAAAATAACACCAGAATTGTGCATATTTATTTAAAATAATATTTAAGAATGTTAATTATACTCATCATTTTAACACCACAGCATTATAGACTCTCTGAGATAAAGCAATAGATTCATTTTGCACTCCACATTACCATTTGAGGTCTATTAGTGACATTAATAATTATCACCTTAGGCTATTGCAACTGCAAAGAGAAAAAATAAGTCTGTGGTTAATTTCGTAATAGAAGACATAGAGTCCTTGGAATTGAGATGCCACACTTGAGCACATTTAGTGTTCAGCAAATAATTTCTGAATGTCACTGATCTTAGATCTTTTTTGAAAGCTACTTCCCCTTACTTTGAAAGATGTGTTATGCTGCATTTCATTACTTTTCCCCTTACCTCGTTCTGCTTTTGTTTTAAAATAAGTGATGAGGCTTTCGGTGAAGATTAAGCACTAGCAGGCAGTAATGCAATGGCCCAAACAAGGTTTTAATTGGAACCTCAAATCCTGTGGAAAAATAAGAAATTAAATCATTAATAAAATACATTTCCCAGAAGACACTCTGTTGATATATGTCCTGTTAAGAAACCTTCAATATGTTTTCCTATAAGATTCCTACGGACATGCTTGTGAAATCTAAAATTCACTAGCCATGCCATTTTAAGGTTATAAAATGTAACTAAAGCCTTTTCAAAATTCCAAATATCAAGAAATAAATAAGAAACTCCTAGCAATTCTTTCACAAACGTTAACATTTTTATGTTAACATGAATCCTCATGTTTTCTTACAGTGTTGCAGTACATTCATTATTAATGCAATCCTGGAAGTACTACAGAAGTATTTCAATATGACCCAAGCAAAACCATGGCACAATGTTAAATAATACAAGTTGCCACATAGCTGAAAGTTTAGAATGAAATGTCATTTCTCTGAAGACTGGCAGGACTCTAATTACAAATGCCCCTATTAAAGAAAATCATCAGAACAATTTTCTTGTGAGTCATAGGTTACACTAGGTATGTGACTAAAGCATATTATAGAAATAAAAATGCAGAAGACGCACTGGGGCAATACAAGATTTATGATCTTATCTAACAGACACTTCATTATACATTGCTCAACTAACAATAATTGATAAACTCTGGAACTAGTTTTGCTTAAGCATAGTGCAAAAATAGTTTATATTGAATAGTTTTAATTCAGTTGGGAAAACCAACTACAAATGTTTCAACTGCAGAATAATTCATATACTTTGGGGTAATGATTCTAAGCTAATGATTAATCATTCAAATGGTATATTATTACACATCGTAATTGTGTTGGATAATCTATTTTAGGGAATGAGAGTTTATTTTGTAAAGGATGGTTTATTTTATAAGTATTAAGATGGCCATGTAGGTATAAGATACACACTACAGTCCATAGTATGTTCTATCAAGACATGTACATAGCACTTTCATGGGTCAACTTTTACTATTTGGTAGTAAATATAAACAACAAGAAATTATGCATAGTATAAACATATAAAATCTACTTCCCTTTGCCTCATTGATTTTAAATGGCTTATTTGTTTGGTAAACCTTAATGCAGATAAATCTAAAGCCTATACTGGTATTATTTGCATTTAAAAGGTCACACATTTTGCCCTGGCTGGTGTGGCTCAGTTGGTTGGGCATTGCCCATTAAACAAAAAGTTGCAAGTTCCATTTCTGGTCAGGGCATATGCTGTTGGGCCCTGGTTAGGGTGTTTACAAGAGGTTTCTTTCACTCCTTCTCCTTCCTCTCTCTCTAAAAAAAAATTCATAAAATATTTAAAAAAATAAAAGGTCACACATTTTTTCAGGTTTGTGATTGACTATGATTTGCTACTGTACTGCATTTATTCTGTCATATGCTGATAAGAGGATGTATCCCAAAGATTATCAACATTTATTGTAAGTCTCCTCTGCTTTTGTCTGCTGTTTCTTAATATCACAGGAGAAGTTTTCATTTGGATAAACACCCAAATCCACTCTTTTAACAAATATTTATTGATCATTAATAATATTCAACTAAATTCCATGTAAAATAAAACAAAAAGGTGAATCAGACGTGAATTCCTCCTCCAGAGTGCTTATAGTTTAGTGAGGAAGATGACAACTTGCTACTAAAAAGAAAGTAGAACATGATGAGTGTCATAGGAAACATAGCAAAAAGCTACACTAACCAGTTCAGAGAAGAAATTTTGCTTCTGACAGTGAGGATCGTGGAATATGTGGCGTTTCTGCAAGTCTTTAAAGGATTTGGACAAGTAGAGATCAAATAATGCATTTGGCAGAAAGAGAACTGCATGTGAAAAAGATTATAAGGGAAAAGTGAAGGGCAGACTTAGAAAATATTGGGCAACTTTAGTTAGTTGAATTACATGAAACTTGGATTGAGGTAGTAGAAGTAAGGCCTAAAGGATGGATAATTCATTATTAGACAATGAAGAGACTTAAATACAAGCCAAAGGAAATGGCACTTGTTTCCCTAGGTGTTAAGACTCACTGAAGATTTTTCCCCAAGCAGAGAAATGATGTAATAGGATTTTGTTTTATGAAGATTAATCTGGAGAAGCATGAATAATGAATTTTAAAGTTAGAAATAAATGATGGATGTGGAAGCACTTAGGAAGCTATTGTGATGGTTCATATGAGAGATATTAAGGGCCTGAATTAGGACAGAAGCAACGAAAAAGAAAAAGATGAAACAGATGTAAAAAATGCTTTTCTAGGTACATCACTACTTACTATGCTGAGCCTAGGGAACTGAGAGGATGGTGGTGCCATTAACAGTGATGGGAAATATAAGAGAATGAACTAGTAGATGTTAAAGAAGAGGATAGGAAATAAATTTGGTTTATTTTAAAGTTGTAGTGCTGGCAGGAGATGGCCCTGCAGGCATATAGAAAGGAGTAACTGGTGCCCAGAGAATTCTAAACTGCATAAATAGATGTGGGAAGCATCTGCATTCATTCATTCAATTAACATTTAATGAGCACCAAATATATAGCAGACATTAGAGGTATAAAGGTAAATACTACACAGTCCCCTGTCCCAGGGAGCTAATCTATCTATCTATATAAAAGGCTAAGTGACCTACCATACGTCCATCTGACCATCCGACTGACCAACAGTCCAGTACATATGATGTACACTGGAAATTTAAAAATAAATATTGACTCACACATGCTCGATACATATAAAGCTCTTGCTGGCGCCAATGGCACTCACGTGTGTGCCTCAAGCTGTCATTGTCCATTGTGATTCTGGTGTTTTTGTTGACATTTCCATTATAGAGAAAGGGCAAATAGTGATATTAAAATATTTCTTCTGATTAATTTCCTACTTATAGTTTGCTACTGTACTGCATATGTTGATTAGAGGATGTATCCCAAAGATCATCAATATTTATTTGAAGTGAAAAGAATAAGAGCAAAGACAGAGAGGCATAAACAGTGTGGTGTGTGAATGTATTACAAGTTTTTGCTGTAGCAATAAGGAAATTGTAGAAGAGAAGAGTGCAAATCCAGCTTAGGGCTGGATTGTGCACATTCTTGGACACCAACATGGGCACTTGGATTTATTTGGCAGTCAGTGGAGAGCTTGTAAAGGTTTTGGGTACAAAGGTGATTTGATTATATCTGTACTTTAAGAAACTTAATTTAGTAGATGAGTTCAGGCTTAATTAGAATGGGGGCAGCCAGTGGATAGAGGGATGGGACTGCTGCAAAATTTCAAATAATGAAAGTGATGAGATCTTTAAACTATGGTATTGCTATAATAGAAATAGGGAACAGATTGCACATATATCATGAAGGCAGGATTGACATTGACTAGAGTTGATTGCTTTGATGTAGTAGGAAACTACAATCATACAGTTTATAACCACATTCTCAAACTATATTGAAATTTCATCTCTATATATCTTAAATGTTGGTTATACAACACATCAGACAACCAATTGACATGAATCAACCTCTTTTACTGAATAAATTCTGTAGTAGTGCATAGTTCTTGTCCACATGTGCACAGCTGTGATAGAATCATAATTCACTTAGAATTTTAGAGGCATAAAAATAAGTTTCTTTCCTACCTTGATAACAATCAAATTAATATGAGACAGGTTCACAGGAGAAAAATATGCATGTACATTCAGGGGATCTGTAAGAACAGGGAACCTCAGACAAATCAGGCAGTTAAGGCTTATATGCTGGTCTGGACTAAGGAGAGGGAAGAAGAGATCTGAAACTTCAAAGATAAAGTAGGCAATTCACAGGTAGATGAGAAAGAGCAAATATGTGGTAAATAATGTCTTGCTGAGTCACCAGAAATGGAGATGAATTTAACAAACAAGACATTGTTTGGATCCTCCCTATCTGATAAACTTAGTTCATATATGCTAAGGTGAATATTCTAAGCTGAATTCTGTAGAGGGCCCCCTAGGAAGGCACATGGCATTTCTTTAATTATTGTCAGCTGAACTCAAGGTGACAGGCAGAGCCAATCCCAGGGAACATGCTTCATCAAAAAGGCTGAAGTGTTATCAGCTTGGCCTTCACCTTTGTCAGGGTGTCTGGGAGCAGGTTTTGAGATGTAAATCCAGTCAAGCACCAGGAATGCTCTGGCCTATTCAAGAATGCAAATAATCTCCTTTGATCCTAACTTTTGGTGTAAGTTCCTGGTATTTGGGGGGATATAAATAAACAGGGCTTCATAGGCTCTGAGTTCCCTTCTCTCCATCAGAGAGAACAGAGCCCCAGCTTTTTGCTTCTATTTCTGTGTCTTCTATTCTTTCTTTATTTTTCAATCCCTATCTCCTCTACTCAGAAACTGGACCCACTCTCTTTCCACACTGGACGTGGAAAAGAGAGAAAGCCCCTACACAATCCATAGAGAATTTCTTCTCTGAAATAACAAACTTAAAATAACCAATATTCTCAAAAGCATTTTTTGAGGTGGCAAATTCTACTTCTCCTCAGAATTCATGAAAAATTATTTTCAACTACAAAGGTTTTATCTTACTTTTTCCTTTTGGTTTAT
Organism: Antrozous pallidus; assembly: GCA_027563665.1. Taxonomy (NCBI): domain Eukaryota; kingdom Metazoa; phylum Chordata; class Mammalia; order Chiroptera; family Vespertilionidae; genus Antrozous; species Antrozous pallidus. The sequence goes on along the minus strand of CM050509.1, from coordinate 42,428,447 downwards.
TGCTACAGAACTGGGAGTGTTGGCTTTAAGGAAACACATATTTAATTCTGCTATAATTATATAGAGTCCAAGTGGAATTTAGTTTCAATTTTGCATGTTTTAACTGAGATTAATAATTATTTGATGTATGAATTTTTTTAAAAAGCTGGCTAGGACCATAATACATGTTTTTTTTCTTATGTTTACCTATTTCTTTTGAAAGATCATTTCTTAGAGATGCATATAAAAACTACAATGAGGTATCACCTCATCCTGGTCAGAATGGCAACTATCAATACATCAACAAACAAGTGCTGGCCAGGATTTAGAGAAAAGGGAACCCTAGTACACTCCTGGTGGAAATGCAGACTGGTACAGCCACTTTGGAAAAACAGTATGGAGTTTCCTCAAAAAAATAAAAAAAGTGGAACTGCCTTTTGACCCAGAGATCTCACTTTTGGGAACATATCAAAGGAAATGCTAAACACTAATTCAAAACAATGTATGCATCTCTATGTTCATTGCAGCATTATTTACAATAGCCATGATTTGGAAACAGCCCAAGTGCCCATCAATGATTAGTGGATAAAAAAATCAGTGGTGCATTTACACAATGAAATACCACATGGCCATTAAAAAGAAGGAACTTGTATCCTGTGTGAAGAAAGCATGGATGGACCTGGACATTATGATGGTATGTGAAATAAGCCAGGCAAAGAAAGAAGAATACCATATGCTTAGGTAGGAAATTAGATATGAGTCGGGCCAACATTGCCTTCAGACCACCTCACTATTGGCGGCCCAGTAACCAGAAGACTGCTAGTGGGCAGGTTTGGAACCAGCAGGTTCTTGGCATAAGCTCAGAGGAAAAGGACAAGACTTCAATGTGACCTTACTAGCGTCCTGGACTAACTATAATAAAATTTGCATTGAGGTTTTGACCCCCTGTTGGTTTTTCTGTATGCATTATGGATAAGAGCATGCACAGAAGAAATAAAATTGTATAACTCTTTTCTGTCAATCATCCGTGAATTCAGTGAAAGTCTCCACCCAGAAACCCCTCATTTAAACCATAGAACCCAAGAATTCAGGGCCATTGTCGCGCTCAACTGGCAGCTCCTCACTTGGAGGGTATTTTCAATAAATCCTACTTTGCTTTACTTTCATTTTTAACCTTAAAATCTTTTCTGAGCTTATGAGAAGAATACAGATCCCAACCAGTAACCCCAATCGGTAACAATATGAAAATATGCTGAATCTAATGGACAAAATGAAATTATAAAAAATAATAAAATAATGGTAAAAAGGTAGACATAATCTCTCTCTATATGGATATATCTATATTGATCTATAGGTAGATTAAAACTAAAAGTGTGCTTCAGCTATGAAAAGATTCACCTAGGTAATCTTTGCAGAGCTGAAGCACACTTTAGTTTTGACCTTTTATTTTAACCATTTGGGGCAGGAGTCTTCCTAAACTCTACTTCATGCTTTCTGCTTGCTTTCCAGAGGAAACAATGCACATAATCCAGTGTTTCCCAAATGGACCCTGTGGTGTTCTGGTGACTAAGTCTTTATTTTATATCCTAATCCAAACAGTGATGTAATGATAAAATGTCACATCTGAGAATGAGGGATTTTTATATAGAATTTAATAAAGACCTAGTCAATAGCTAGAGTTATAAGCCTTTGAGAAACCTATAAAATGACTAGAGGTCTAGTGCATGAAATTCATGCACAGTGGTGTGGAGGTCCCCCCACCCCAGCCTGCACCCTCTCCAATCCGGGACTGCTGGCTCCTAATCACTCACCTGCCTGCCTGACTGGTCACACCTAACTTCCCCCATCCCTGCTGGCTTGATCGTTCCTCACTGCATCTGTGTGCCATCCTGATCGCCCCCAACTGCCCCCTCCCTGACAGCCTGGTCACTCCTAACTGCTCCCCCCCCTGGCCTGGTCACTCTTACCCCCCAACCTCCGTCAGCCTGGTTGCCCAAAACTACCCCGCTCTGCCAGCCTGGTCACCCTTAACCAATCCCTCTGCCAGCCTCATTGCCCCCAACTCCCCCCCCCTGCTGGCCTGGTCACCCCTAACAGCCCCCTCTGCTGGCCTTGTTAGCCTCAACTGCCCCCCCCCTGCCAATTTGGTTGCCCCTCAGGCCCTATTACAGTTGCCTTGTTGTCCCATGCAGCCTGCTGTTCAGTCCTTTGGTTGTCCCTCACTAACACCCATGTAGGCCTGATTACCCCATGCAGCCTGCTGTTGAGTCATTTGGTCATCCCTCAGGCCGGCCCTGGATAGCTGGGAAGCCAACATCCAAGGCTTGCCTATGCCTTGGGCATTGTCTGGGCAGCTGCCATCTGAGGCTTACCTGTGCCTCAGGACAGCCATGGGTGGCTGGGGGGCTGAGGTTACTAGGGTACACTGGAGGCAGGCACACAGACTGGCCGAACCTGCCTGGGGTTGGGCCTGGCCATGCATGCAACTGCCACCCTGGTTGGGCTGAGGGGACTGGGCGCCAACATCTTGTGGCTGAGGGTGCTGCCATCTTTGAGGGCATGGCAGTAAATTAGCATATTCCCTCCTTATTGGCTGTGAGTGCTGCCATCTTTATGAGGGTGTGATAGTCAATTAGCATATTCTCTCTTTATTAGATAGAATTATGATGAGAAAACAAACACATATGCACAAATACACATATATTGTCCAGCTTCTTAATCTATAAAGGTAGCAAGTTAACATAACTAGGTCTTAGGAGACATAAATTTTTCTCTAGAACTTCTTCTTGCTCTCTGTAGAGCTCAATCTTCAAAACATAATTGAATGTGTTAAGTTAGATTAGCCATAAAGTCTCTTTTAGTTCTAACATTTTGAGAGTCTGTGATTGTAAAAAGACATAAAAATGCCCAACCCTGAGCCAAAAACACCGTTTGAATGATAAAGTTTGGTATTTTCATTAGGATTTTGTTAATTTTAAGTTGAATGATTGAAACCTAAGTGGAAACATGACCTTTCAGAAACTGGCTTGAGCATAGATCAGTGGGGCTTAATTAACCTATAAAAGAAACCTATCCATTACCTTATTTTTTTCCAAAGGCCAAAGGTAAGTAACTAGACTGCTTATGTCTAGTTACCTTTGTCTTTCAGTAGAGAAAATTAAAAATACGGTCCAGTTTTATAATCAGTAAAAAAAAAATTCATATGATGGACAGCAAAATTGAGATTTGGTCAAATGTCTTCTCTGCATTACTCCAGTGATAGCAGATAAGACAACATTAACTTTCTAAGGGAATATAACCACATATTGAAAAAATACTAGGGGAAAAAGAGAATAAATGTTAGAAGGTTTTGCATTTTTCAACATTACCTGGATTGGGAAATTATCTAAAATAACTGAAAAGTTATTCATTCAACAGATTTTGAAAATATGTCCAGTCTTCTCTCTCTTAGCAGGACTAAAATTAAGCTGAATGTTATTGGGCCCCAATATTTAAGTCTGTCTACTTGCACACACTGGCTAAAAAAAGTGCAGGAGCAGGATTTTGCAGTATAGAAAGGAAAGTAGTTTAATATCTCATTGGCCAATAAAAAGAATGAAATGTTACCATTTAAGACAGCATGGATGGAACTATAGGGTATTATACTAACTGAAATATGTCAGTCAGAGAAAGACAAATACCATATAATTTCACTTATATGTGGACTTTAAAAACAATATAAACAAACAAAATAAAAACAGTCTCATAGATGCAGAGAACAGACTGATGGTTGCCAGAGGGGAGGCGGTTTTGGGGGATTGTGGAAAAAGTTGGAGGGATTGAAAAGTACAATTTGGTCCTTATAAATAGTCATGGAGATGTAAAGTACAGTATAAGAAATATAGTTAATAACATAGTAATAACTGTGTATGGTGCCTATTAGGTACTGGAAATATCATGGGGATCACTTTGTAAAATCTATGATTGTCTAACCACTATGCTGTACACCTGAAACTAATATATACACTAATAAAAGAGTAAGATGAAAATTGACTGTATCTTCGTGATACACACCAGCCGATCAGGAGTGTGTATGTAAATTAAGCCAACAAGATGGTAGGTTAATTTTCATACACAGGCATCAAGAGGCCGGTGGTGGGGCAGGATGCTTGCATCATTGCCATGGCAACAATGTAGGTGTTCCACTCTTCTCCAGCCACTCTGGGCCTCTGGGCAGCATGGGAAGGCAGAAAGGCAGCACTGGGCTGGAGCAAAAAGGTGGCTCCACTGGACCGAAGGCAGTGCAAGCAGCTAGGGTAAGGAAGGCCCATTCTTGCACAAATCTTCATGCATCAGGCCTCTAGTATAAAATAATGTTGAATGTGAAAAATAATTAAAATTTATTTTATTTTATTATTTTTTAATTAAAAAGTATTTTAGCCCAGGCTATGTGACTCAGTGGTTGAGCGTAGACCTATAAAATAGGGAACATACCCAGGTAGCAGGCTCGATCCCCAATATGGAGCATGCAGAAGGCAGCTGATCAATGATTTTTTCTCATTGTTGATGTTTCTATCTCTTTATCCCTCTCCTTTTCTCTCTGAAATCAATAAAAATTATATTTAGAAAAGTTATTTAAAATGCATCATTCATTTGCAAGTTAACAATTAGGTCTATCAAAGATGAATCTTATCTGTTTCTTGAACTAAAATGTTGTTGGATATATACATATAACTTTTAAATCAAATGTAACTAGATATATAGTTTGGCCAGCCTGGCCAGGGGGAGGGGACATGGTGGTTGGTTAGGCCTGCTGGTCGAACTCCTAGTTGAGGGGACAATTGGCACATTAGCCTTTTATTATATAGGATATACACTGAGTGCCTGGATTGTTATGCGTTCAGAGATCATAATAATCTGGACACTCAGGGTATGTATATATATATGTAAGGTACCTAGAGTCATATTCAGAGGAACTGAAAGTAGAATGGTGATTGGCAGCAGTTGGTAGTAGAAGAGAATGGGAAGTTACTATTTAATGGTTTACAGAATTTCTACTGGAAATTTGAAAAAGTTCTGGAGTTGGGTGGTGATGATAGTTGCACAACAATGTGAATATACTTAATGCTATAGAACAGTACACTTAAAATAGTTTAAATTTTATGCTGTATATATTTTACAACAATAAAAACATTTTAATGTTACTTGCAGACAAATAGATAATGGCACAAGTATCAGTTTGAAGTTGAACTTCAATTGGCTCACATGAGGTACTCCTTTTATCTGTTTTGATGTACTTGTGAAATGAGAATCATATTGGCACTTTCCTTATAGGCTGCTGTGAAGATTAAATAAGATAATACAAGTAAAGTGTGCAGCACAATGTTATACAAATGTTTGATCATATTTTTTCTTGTTCTCACTACTGTTGGTGTTATCAGGGGCTGGAGGACTTCCTACCAGACATACACTTTCCTAAGACTGTATCAAAGAAAATGGAAAATGGATAATATTCTTAAATTTCAGGTGTATTAAATACTTTAGTCAATATATCCTAAATACTCTATGTTGTCCTCTGTCAATAATGTGAGGAAAACATTGGCATATTTTTGTTGACTAACTGGATTTTGGAAACATTGAAGAGAAGCTGCCTACGTTCACATTCATTATTGAAGAAAATGCTCAATTTTAATTAGAGCTTAGTAGAAATAAATATTTATTATTTCCATTTCTATATTCATGGACTCTTTGAATTTAGGTTAAGAACCATCAAGGTAAATTAAAGGAATACAATTAGAGATAAGGAAGATAAAACAATTCAAAATAGCTTCAAGCTCTGCTCCTGGTTAATTAGCAGATATAGTTAATTCTCTGTAGAAAGACATAGGCTCTTCAAAAAAAAAAGCTACTAAATTTGATGCTATGGTCTGAATGTTTGCTTCTGTCAAAATTCTATGTTGAAACTCTTACCTGCAAAATGATGGTATTAGGAGGTGGAGACTTCGATAGGTGATTGGGTCATGAAGGCAGATACCTCATGAATGGAATTAGTGAACTTATGAAAGAGACTCCAGTGAGATCTTTTGCCCTTTCCACCCTGTGAGAACACAGAAAAGTTGTCAGTCTGGAACCTGGAACATCACCTTCACCAGACTCCAACTGTGATGGCACCCTTATCTTTTATTTCCAGTTTCCAGAACATGAGAATACATTTGTTGTTTATGAGCTATGCAGACTATAATATTTTGTTATAGCAGCTGAATAGACTAAAACACTTGGGATTTAAGAAGTGACACATGAAAACTTCCTATGGAATAGAAATGTGACACTGGAACTCTGGAAAGACATAGGCTAGATATAAACACAAGAAAGATATATATGATTTGAAGCATCTAAATGATCAACATCCATTTGAAGAAGGGAGAGTAGAGCTTATAATCTACATATATAAAAGCCTAAGTGACCAAACGACTGGTTGACCAGTTGCTATGACACCCACTGAACACCAGGGAGCAGATAGTCAATGCAGGAGTTGCTCCCTGGTGGTCAGTGCCCTCCCACAGCAGAAGCACTGCTCAGTTCACTGTTGGGTGCCAGATGCTGGGCTTATGGTTAGCAAGCCTGGCAAGCGCAGCTGTGGGAGAGCAAGCCTCTCCCACCTCCGTGGCAGGGCTACCAAGTGGCAAGTGGGGGCTGCAGGTGCAGCAGGGCCAGGATCAGCGAGAGTGGTATGGTGCCCAGCCTGGGCTCAGGCTCCATCCCAGCCGCCTGCAGCTATGCACACTACTACATCCCTCGTATGCAAGAGGGTGCAGGCCAGGCTGAGGGACTCCACCGGTGCATGAATCCATGCACTGGGCCTCTAGTAGTTTATAATCCTATCTAATAAAAGAATAATATGAAAATTAATTTATCAGATCTCTGATTAAACCATGCCCACAGCCATGCCCAACAGCAAATCGGGAACAAATTATTCAAATAAACTCCAACCAAGTTGGCTGCCACCACTGAGAGCAGGAGGGAGGCATGGGCTTCCCCAGCAATGGAGGAAGCCAAGCTTTATCCCTGCCCTCACTGGCTTAGGCCTCCACTCAATGCTACAAAGTTTCAATTATAAAAGATACATAATCTGAACAGAAATGGTGGCAGCCACGGAGCTAGAGAAAGCAGGGACTAGGGTTGCCCGGATGATGGAGGAAGCCAAGCTTCTGCAGCCCTGGTCAGCATAGGTCTGTACTCTAGGCTACAAAGTTTCAAACAGAAACGGCTGTCACCACTGAGCGAGCAGAAGGCTTGGCTCCACTCTAGGCTACAAATTTCAATTGTGAAACATAAATTAATCCCAGATCCTAGGGCCTCCGCCTGGGTCACTGGGAGGCTTGGCCAGCCTGCAAACCACCACAGGCCCTCGCCCAGGCCACCCCACACCCCAAGGGAACCCCCACCCTGATACAGGGCACTCTTCAGGGCAAACCAGCTTGTCCCCACCCATGCACCAGGCCTCTATCCTATCTAATAAAAGAGTAATACACAGATTGACCATCACTCCAACACACAAGAGGGCTGCCCCCATGTGGTCAAAGATCCTGCCCCTATGTGGACACAAGATGGCCACCACACGATGTCCAGCAGGGGAGGGTTGTTGGGAGGTTCCAGGCCTGCAAGGGAGGGCAGTGTGGGCAATCAGGCCAGCAGGGAAGGGCAGTTGGGGGCAATCAAGCCTGCAGGGGAGGGCAGTTAGGGGTGACCAGGTCGGCAGAGAAGGGAAGTTGGGGACAAACAAGCTGGCAGTGGAGCAGTTAGACAACAATTAGGCTGACAGGGTAGTGGTTAGGGGGTGATTAGGCTGGCAGGCAGAAGTGGTTAAGGGCAATCAGGGAGGCAGGCAGGGGAGCAGTTGGGAGCTGCTCCACCCCCCCCATGTCCCCATGCACGAATTTTGTGCACTGGGCCTCTAGTATAAGTATAATGATGTAGAGTATGCAAAAGAGGAAATAGATTTTTCCATTTAATAGCTGGGAAAGTTATTTCTCCTACCCAAGGAAAGTGAACAAAATGACCTCTAGGTTTCCTGCTATCTCTTATTTTAAAATATGATGAGCTTTGGAGAAAATTAGGAATTGAACAAGGCAATGTCCAGGTTAAGAAGAGAGATCAGGCAATAAAGCAAACATGGATGATGTGATCACAGAATTGGGAAGAGAACCAAGGTAGTTTAGGTATCAAGAAGTGAAGGAAGAAGGTTTTGATGAAGAAGGATAAAGTTAGCTATAAATTTCTCAAAGTTAGAAAAGAAGTACTTCATGATAGTTTATAAACATATTCATCAGAGGTGGTAAGCAATGAAGAAATGATAATTTGGTGAAGATAATGAGGCAAAAAATGTAGATTTAAAATATTTTTCAATTACAATTGATATTCAATATTATCTTAATTTCAGGTATAACATAGTGGTTACACATTTACATACCTTAAGTGATCCCACCAATAAGTCTATAGCCACATGGCATCCTAAATAGGTATTGCAATATTATTGACTATATTCCCTATACTGTACTTTACATCCTCGTGACTATTTTGTGACTACCGATTTGTACTCCTTAATCCCTTTGCCTTTGTCATCCAATCTGCCAACCCTCCTTCTTTCTCGGAACTATCAGTTTTGTTTTTGTTTTCTTGGTTTTTTTAGTCTGTTTCTGGGTTTTCTTTTTGTTCATTGATTGTTGTTGTTTTCTTTATATTTCATATATGATTGAAATCACATGGTATTTATTTTTCTGTCTAATTCATTTTACTTAGCATAATGTCCTGTAGGTCCATCCAGGTTGTTGCAAATGGTAGTCCTGGCTCTTGATCTTTTTTCTTTATCTAAATTTTTGTTTCTCTTTACTTCCATCTCACTACTTAAAATCCATTGTCTTTCTTGTACCTTACTACATTTGCCTGGTTTGTTCACACTTATCAAGCTCCTTCACAATAAGGAGCTTCTCAATAGCTAGCACAGTGACTAGAACATGTGGATTCTTTATAGATGCTGTGTAATGGATGCATGATAGTAGAGTAAGGAATGTGTATTTCTTTTCTAATGTGTTAATCAATTGCTCTTCTAATGTGTCAGTCTATGGGGAAGTGTCCTTAAATGTTGGTTGGTTCCGAATTCGGTCTTATCCTGGCCAATATTTATATCCAAAATTTTACTGAGCAAACAGAACCCAATTTATCTAATCTACAGGTAACACAAAGCTGTAGTGGTTACTAGATATCAGAAGATGGACTCAAAATTCACTAATTCTCAAGGTCTTCTGACTAGGTGATGAAAGTAGATATTCTTATCTGCACAATATTTGCATACAACTTTAAGTGCTAAAATGATGGACTAAAAGTAAGGAACAAAAAATAATAAAATATAATCTCACAAGGAAAAATTTAACTCATATATTTAGATTTTTAAAAAAAGTAACATCACGTATTTTGGTAGGGAAGAGTCCTGGCTTGACAGTAGTCTCTGTGCAAAAAACCTGGCATTCAAGAACTTAAACTGATAAAGGTAAGTCAGTGTCATCCTTGGATGTACTGATAAATATGTAGTGTCCACACTAAAGGGGTTGGGCATCAGTCCACTTCCCTCTGAATGGGTTGGACCACTGTTGCAGTGGAACATGCAGTCATAAACACCGTGCTCTAGGATGGAAACTTGACATGGCTGGTGAGGATAGTAAAAGAAACCTGCTTGCACTACTTGTTATATGTCCATCTCAAAAAAAGATATATTGAAGTCATAACACTCCATACCTCGGAATTTTACCTTGTTTACAAATAGGGTCTTGACAGAAGCAATCAAGTAAAAATTAGGTCATTAGGGTGAATGTTAATCCAGTCTGACTGCTGTCCTTATAAAAAGGGGAAATTTGAGCACAGATACACATAGAGGGAAGATGATGTGAAGAGGTATAGAGAAAATTCTGTGAAGAAATTGGAATTATGTTTCCAAAGCCAAGAGTCTTAGCAGCTATAAGAAGAAAGGGAGGATCCATTACCTACAGTTTCAAAAGGAGCATGGTCCTACCAACAGCTTGATTTAGGAAATCTCATCTTCAGAACTGTGAGGTAATACATTTCTGTTTTTATAAATTACCCAGTTTGTGGTACTTTGTTATGGCAGCCCTAAAAACTAATAAACCAATGAAGACTAGCTGGAGATCTGATAGAAGATCATCTTAGTGGATAGGGCAGTTGTGATGGTTTCCTTTCAATGTTTTTAGTCAATTATTCTTAGTAGCACTTCTGGCCCAGAAAAAGAAATTTGCAATTTCAGAAAATAAGGGGGAAAAGTAAAATCTTTAGTTTCCTACACTGGGATTTATTTTTGGCTCAAGAGTTCAAGAAGAGTAGAATTTAAGACCAAATTTCCAGAAGCACAGGGAATTATTGATGGGTTTGGTTATGTTTTTAATATCTACCCCTTTTCCTGTTTACTGTTTCTTTTATTATATATCTTATGTGCCAATGACATGTTCATATTGGTGTATTTATACCCCATAATAATTAAAAATTATTAGTTTTTTCCCAGAGTTTGATGTATTTATTTCCTACTTCTATAATAAAAATAATAAAAATATTCACAGTTCTGGTTTTAGGGGACAAGTTACAAACAAAGGATGCTCTGTACCTAGCTGTAAACCTGTGGCAACATTAAACATATTCAGTACTTACACACATTTGAATAGTTACAATTTGAGTCTGTTTAGCTGTGGCTGATGCATTTAAAAAATTTCCTAGGTGAATAAGGAATCCAGGGAAAACCAGGCAGGCAGCCATGAAATATTTGTCCATCTTGGCACTATGCTTCTGGGAATAGGTGTCCAATTGACAAGTATTCTTTTGATGTGGACAATGAATGAAATGCCATTGTTAGCCATTAATTCTTGACTAATTAATATATCCAACCACCCATTGATGTTTGTGAGAATAGATAAAGCCTATGGACCTGGGGAGTGGGGAGGCAGTGTGTAGAGATAAAGTAATGATTACAGTTTTCCTAAAGAACACTCCAGAATTTGATCACACAAGTGACTGTTAGCCATATTAAAATAGTTATCTTGGAAGGCTAATTTGGATACTCCATTTTAAAAAAATGCTTATATTTTTTAAGATTGTCCAGGTCTGAAAAACAGAAACAAATCCTATGAAAAGCCATTGCAGTAGATAATCAACCAGAAAGGCAGAAAGACCTGAGAGATGCAAATTACAAAGTGTTTTACCTCAATGTCTTTTTAAGCCTCTTTCTGCAAACAAACCGAATACTTTTTACAGAATTGTCTCAAGATGCCTTGCTTCTAGTCACTTGGTCTGACAGTGTGGTTGGTCCTTCTGACTGTCAGTGTACGGCTACTGACATGCTTTAAAGCTTCTTCTCCAGCTATGATTAATGCCATCAAAACCTAGGTCAGGGCCTCAAATGAAGGTGTAGCGCTGCTGTGGCCACCAGTGACTCCTTTAACCCCAGTGGGTACATAGCCTGGGGCCCCAAGTGGGCTCCACATTGTCACTGCAAGAGTAACATAGTGGTCTGGATGCCTGCAGGTCCCACTTAGCCTGGTAGGGGGCTAAAGATTGAAAGCAGGACATAACAATTAGAAACACATAGAACTTAGAAAAGGAATGCAGGCCTCTAGGGTTGGTGCAGGGGGGCTGGCTGGACATCTCACAGGCAAATCCTGGGTACACTTGGTTTGAAAGAGTGCAGGGGATGAGTTTGCAGCAATGAGGGGAGAGGTATAGACTGTAAACAGGGAAGGAGGAAATAGGCTGCAGAAGAAGGGTTGGAGAAGAAGATAGAGGCTCAGAGTTTGGAAAAAGAAGAGATGTGTTTGGAGGTGGGGGTTGTGGAGCTTTATGATGCATTTAATATTAAGTACACTAGTACATTTGTATAAATTATAAATGAATGAAATGAATAAATTGGGATATAAGTTCATTTGTAAAATATAGTAAATAGTAGTGCTTAATTCATAGGATTGTGCCAAGATTAAATGAGTTCTGCCTGGCTGCTATGGCTCAGTGGTTGAGCTTTAACCTATGAACCAAGAGGTCCTGGTTTAAGTCCCAGTCAGGGCACATGCCTGGGGTAGTGCACTCAATTCCTAGTGTGGGATGAGCATGAGGCAGCTGATTAATGATTCTCTCTCATCATTGATGTTTCTATCTCTCTCTCCTTCCCTTCCTCTCAGAAATCAATAAAAAATATTTTTTAAAAAAAGATTAAATGAGTTTATACATGCTACACACTTGTAAGACTGGGACGATAGTAAGTATTGTATTGTATAAAGATTATCTATTACTATTACAGTTGTAAGAGTCTTGGTGAGCATGGTTCCCAGGGATAAAACAGGAGAGTGGTACTCAATAAACTTAGCTATTGTTATCAAAATAATTTCTAAACAGTTTTTATTCCTCAATCACATCAAAATGACAGCAGAAGTATAAAATAAGAAGAAATCAATTCCAACACTGGAAAATTGGGTAAGTAGCATTGATACAGAAGAAGCTCTGAGAAACATCTACATATTATGAAGTAGATGAGACCAGGTTAACAGTGAAAACAGGGTCGAAAAACTACAATATGCATTGCAATAGAGACTGATGGAAAATGAGTTTTCAGCCCTAGCTAGTTTTGCTCAGTGGATAGACGTCAGCCTTCAGACTGAAAGGATTCTGATCAAAGGCGCATACCTCAGTTGCAGGCTCGATTGCTGACCTTTGTCAGAGGCAATGCAGGAGGCAACCAATGGAGGTGTCTCTCTCACATTAATGTTTCTCCCTCTCTGTCTCTCCCCCTTCCTTCCACTCTTTCTGAAAATCAATGGGAAAATATATGCTTGGATGAGGATTAAAAAAATAAAAGAGTTTTCATAGGAGAATTTGGACTAACTGAAAATTAGAGAAAGCAGTGATTAAGCATGAGGGCATAGATGGCTCATGAGGATGATCAAAGGGATAATTAATTTTTAAAATTCTGGAAGGAGAGAGGGATGGACTTACCTACAGAACATGTCACAATAGGCACTGAAGCTCCATTTCTTCAAGGCAAGGTCCTGAGTACACTAAAGGGAGGCCTCGAGTTCACCTACAGTCAAAGGGTTAATATCACAAGTGCTAGGAATAACTCCAGCCACTAAATGTGGTTAAATAAGACCTTCATTTGTGAAAATAAAAACACCATATAAATGCGGATGATTCTTAAATTTATATCCCCAGCCATATTTCTTCCCTGAACTCACTATTTTATTGCCCACACAACATTTGAAGAGGGGCATAAGCTATTTCACATGGCCAAGCTAAATGTTTGCTTTCCCCTTCCAAAAATGCCTCTATTGCAGTGTTCCTTAACTCAGTAAATGACTGCGTTCATATACTTAGTTAATCAATCTGCAAACCTGGAAGTCATTATTGACTCCTTTTTTTCCTTGCCTAATATAAAACCAAACATTCTACAAATTTAGTGCATTTGACCTCCAAAATTCATCTAGAACTGTGTACTTTCTCTGTCTCAAACCTGAATCTAACCATTTCTTTAAGAAACCCTGATTCCTTTCAGTGAGGAAATATAATTTAAGTACTAAGACCTTGTTACTGCATATACTCATTGCTACCAGTGTGTCATTGCTTTTTCAGTGGACAGAATTAAGAAGCACCCAATTCCATATTTCTATTTCTTTTATTTCACAGTCAGAAGTCTGCTTCTTAATAATATCACTATTTTCTCTATACTAGAATATTCACAATTTCAGAATTCTAAATCAATACAAGTCCTGAAAACAAGCATAATGCATTAAATTCAAGAATTCTCTCTCTCTCTCTCTCTCTCTCTCTCTCTCTCTCTCTCTCTCTCTCTCTCTCTCTCTCATTTAAATAGTACTTTGGCTGTTTTTGGCATGAAATGTATGCACGGGGGAGGAGGCTGTCACTCAGCCCAGCCTGAACCCTCTCCAATCTGGGATCCCTCTCACAATCCAACTGCGCGCCAGCCTGCCTTCCTAATTGTCCCTAACTGCTTCTGCCTGCCAGCACAATCACACCCTAACCACTCCCCTGCCAACTTGATTGATGCCTAACTGCTCCCCTGCCAGCTTGTTCGCCCCTAATTGCCCTTTCCTGCAGGCATAGTCACCCCTAACTGCCCTCCCCTGTAGGTCCAGTCCCTTCAACTGCTCTCTCCTGCAAGCCTGGGTCCCCCCACCAACTAACTGTCCTTCCCTGAAGGCTCAGTCACCCCCAATTTCCTTCCTCTGCCAGCCTGGTCACCTCTAACTTCCCTCCCTTGTAGGCCTGGTCTCTCCCAACTGCCCTCCCCTGCTGGACTGATCACCCACAACTGCCCTCCCTTGCAGGCCTGGTCCCTCTCAACTACCCTCCTCTGCTGGCCATCTTGTGTCACATGGGGAAAAGATGTTTGACCACATAGGGGCAGCAGTCTTGTGTTTTGGAGTGATGGTCAATCTGCATATTACTCTTTTATTATATAGGATAGAGGTCTGGTGCATGGCTGGGAGCCAGCTGGTTTGCCCTGAAGGGTGTCCCAGATCAGAGTTGGGGCTCCCTTGGGTCATTGAGTGGACTGGATGAGGGGCCTGTGGTGGTTTGCAGGCTGGCCATGCCCCCTAGAAACCCAAGCAGGGACCCTGGTATCTGGGACTTATTTATCTTCTACAATTGAAACTTTGTAGCCTAAAGCAGAGCCAAGGCTTCTGCTCACCAGTGGCGGCAACCATTTCTGTTAGGATTTATTTATTTGCTATAATTGAAACTTTGTAGCCTTAAATGGAGGCCAAAGCAAGCCAAGGCTGCAGAAGCTTGGCTTCTTCCATCACTGGGGCAACCCTAGCCTCCTGCTCTCTTCAGCTCCATGGCTGCCTCCATTTCTATAATTAAAACTTTGTAGCCTAGTGTGGACACCTGAGCCAGCAAAGGCAGGTGAAAGACTTGGCTTCCTCCATTGCCGGGGAAAACCAAGCCTTCCTCCTGCTCTCTTTGGCTTCAGCCATCTTGGTTGGTCTTATTTGCATACTTGCTCCTGATTGGCTTCTGGGCATGGTCTGTGGATGAGGTAGGGGTATGGTCAATTTGCTTATTACTCTTTTATTAGATAGGATATATATATATATATATATATATATATATATATATATATATATATTTGTTGTTGTTGTTCTTGTTCTTGTTTGGACTATATCCTTGCCAAAAACAGCCAAAGTACTATTTAAATGTTACTTGAATTAAGATTTTTTCTGTGTGCTTATGTTATTTATTTGATATAATCATATGAACTTTTTAAATTACTTTTTAATTTTAGAATCTGATTTATTCATATTCTTGATTTAATTCCATTGTTTAATTGTTTAAATATATTTTTATTGATTTCCAAGAGGAAGGGTGAGGGAGAGATAGAAATATCAATGATGAGAGAGAAATATTAATCAACTGCCTTATGCACACACCACATTGGGGATTGAACCCACAACTGCGGCATACACCCTGATTGGGCATGACCTTCTGGTTCATAGGTTGAAGCTCAACCACTGAGCATGCCAGCCAGGCATTATTTGCATTTAAAGACATTTATATAACACAAAAAGCAAAACTATATAAGAACATAAACTCAGAAAAGTTTATGTTCCACCCTAATCCTATGTTATACTTTTCATTGGTTTCTAGCTTATGTTTTTTGTATTTCTTTTTCAAAAATAATTTTTGACTAATAGGGGTGGGAGCCATGCCAACTGGACATTAAGAGCTTGTTTGACTTGGCTCCCACTGAATACATTTGAGATAATTTCCATATCAAAAAGAATAATGATGACAATAAGTTGAATTCAAAAATAATGAGACCATAACAACAATCACGGACAGGGGAGGAAAGATACAGAAAGGAAATGTCTTTACTGAAGGCTGACAGCTAATATATTTAAAGGAATAATAGGATTAGACAATCATGTTTTTATAAGCCCTTGTATAATGATCAATTTGTGAAAAGATCATGATTAGATTAAAGAACTATTCAGTAAAGTGTTGTTAGTAAACATAGCATTAACATTGTCTAAAAATATTACCTCATAATATACGTGTTAATTATAAGAAGAAAAATGTCCCCTTTACAATGGAGAGATTTAACAGTCACTACTTTAACCAAGATTATTATTAGATTCTCTAGTTATGAGATGACCTTACAGTTATGTACCCCCTGATGTTAGGTGGCAGGAAGTACACAATATCACCTATGAGGTGTTCTTACTAGAAATTAGGAACTGATCATAATCACATGTTACAGGAATACAGAATGTAGGATATTCTGTAGGATAACTGCTCTGGACTTTTCAAAGCACTCAGGGCCATAAGAAGCAGCAGGAAGTGGAGGAGCTTTATCTAGGTTGCGGGAGAACAAAGAGTCAGAGTCAAAAGCAATGTGTGATACCTGGGCAGATCTTGGATCAAAATGTACAAATGAAAATGAAAATGAAAATCTATACTGTGCATTTGTGGACAATCAGGGGTTAACATGGGCAGCAACTCTGTTGACTAATGTATTAAATTAATGTTGACTTTATTAGGTGAGGTAATGCTGCAGTAATTGTCTAGGGGAGGGTCATTGTTGGTGGGAGATACATGGTGAAATAGTGTTTAGAAGTGAAGTGTCTGTCTGCAGCCTATTTTGGGATGGCTTAACCAAAAAGTAAGTGTGTGTGTGTGTGTGTGTGTGTGTGTGTGTGTGTGTGTGTAGAAAAAGAAAGTTAACAAGATGTATTTGAAATGTTATAGCTGCAGAATCTAAGTGAATGTTTTATGGTATTCATTATATAGTTCTTTCCACTATTCTTTGGGGTTCAACATATCTAAGTAAATAAACAAAACGATATATTCATAATACAACAATTCTTGGATTATGCATTTAGTCTAAGACACAATCATTCAGAATGTAGATTATTTCCATAGCCTCCTAACTGGTGCCTCTTCCTCTCCCAAAAGTTCTGACACTAGTCAGAGTGGTCTAGTTAAAATGTTTGTCACATAATGTCAGTACTCTGCTCAAAGCCCTCCAGTGGCTTTCTAGGAATAAAAGTCAAAGTCATTAAAATTCACTCCTAGGTACTTTTAAAATTTATTTAAATTTTTAAATACTATTTCTTCAGAGACAAAAAGATTGGGATGACTTTAAACATTATTTTGACTTGCTGGTGTGTGTGTGTGTGTGTGTGTGTGTGTGTGTGTGTGTGTGTGTTTAATAATGCAGAAATGAGCTGTGCAAACTCCAAACTTTTAAATAAGATTCAAAGTAATTTCAGCACAATTTGGGGAAGGTAGAAAAGATGTGGAAGCAGCAATCTCATAAATCTTTAAAATGACAGGGGACAGCCTTGTTATTTCTGATTTCCAAATGGCCAGTCAACTGATTAGACGTAAGTAATCTCACTAGGTATTATTGATTGTAGAAGCAGATTTTAAAACCAGAGATAGACTAATTAGCAACACGTCTACCCTTTTCTTAATTCTTTCTCTAAACGTTAAAATTTATTCTCACTTTCCAACTTCCTAAGCAATCATAAGGATGGAGTAGGAATAGGGTGAAATGAAGTATGGAAGCTCTTAAAATATTCCCTATCTTCACCAAGGTCCAGAATATATTCCACCAATTTGCCCTTTATTTCACTTCACAGCCATTGCATAGCTATTAAATAAACTTTTCTCTTAACTAACATCCATTTGTGCAACTGGATTAGGCCACACATAATTTTCTGGCTATTTTTTTCAAAATTCAATAAAATAAAACTAAATATTGGCTTTGTTGAATGATTCATGAATCAGGCAGTGCCCTATCTAATAAATAGAGCAGTACTCAGTGGCTAATAAATATTGTTTGCTATTTTCTTTCTTATTAAAAAACATAAGTTTTAGAATCAAACATTCCTGATTATAGATCTGTTACTTATTAGCTATGTAGCCTCACATAATCTTTGTCTACAAAAAAGTATCAATATATTACCGACTCTATAGACTGGGGTTAAGATCTTAGGCTCTGAAGGCAGACTTGAAGGGCTTATATTCCAGCTCCACCACCTCATAACTTACGAGCCTTGCAATCTTACAAGTTACTTACCCACTCTACGCACCAGTTTTCCTGGATGGGTGAATGGAATAAGACTCACTTGATAGGGTTTTATGAGGATTAAATGTTAATAAATGGTAAGTAATAAAAATGTAAACATTTTCATAGAAAATAAATTCTGTGCTGAGTAGGAATAGGGTTTATTGCATGTATTAACACATTTAATGGAATACACAAAAGCCCTGATTGATGTACTTCAGAATAAAACAAAAAATCTGGGTATTTTGAGTCCAAGTTCTTGTCTCGTGAAAATGGAAGAATGAAGCTGTGGACAAAAGCGATTAATGGAAAAAGATTTTATTGGGAGAAGCCACTCCTTGGAAAGGAGCAGCTAGGGTTCCACTAGAAGCATGTTTAATATCCAGGCCAATTAAAGTCTAATATTCCATGTGTGGAGGTCCACATGGTCATATGCCACGTGGACACAGGGGATGTGCACCTCAGCAACAGGGATGTTGGGTATCTATTGTTCTCTGAGCCAGGGAGGAGAGTGGGGGCAAGAGAAGGGAAGGGAGAGTGAGATTTTTTGGATATATGTTTGCCTCCCTGCTTATGATTGGTTATCTGCACGCTGTTTGTCTCAGTAATATCCATACATTTTAAAGTTCATGCCTCTTGCATGCACCCTCCCTTCCCAGCCCAGGTGGGGTGTCTTAGGAACTCCACCAAGCTGGGTTCCTGGTTTCACTTTCTCCTCCATAGTCCTGCCTGTACCTCCCTAACTTTTTTCTTTCTCAAGAATATAAAAGGTCAGTGTGGGTGCTGTACAATGAATGAGGGTAAAAGTGACACAAGATTCCATACTTGTGGTAGGCAAGAACCAGCTTATGCTCCCTATAGGTGATGAATAGCATTTTGAGTTTTATTTTAAACATCATGTAAAACCTATGAATGGTGTTAAGCCAGAAGTATACTGGATTTCAAAGAATGTATCCAACCATGTTGAAGGCTACTAAGAGATCTTACCAAGATGATTTTTTTTAAATGAAAGAAAGTATGTTGCATTTGTCTAATGTGGAGGCAATAAGTGATCTGTTTATGTGGAGCTCTGTGTAGTGAAGCTAGTATGTCTGTAATTGTAATACCTTAATGCCTAAGAAAGATAGTTTGCTCATATTGGTTTTGATGTTGTACTCACCTCAAGGACAATGTATTAAATAACTTCTATAAATCTCTTAATAGTTCTCTGATTCCAAGATGTTCATTCTTTTCTATATTTGCTTTTTTTAAATGAAGTCTTAATCATAGCAACATTAATATTGTTGGTTATAAAGCAAATATTATTTCCATTTTCCAACCTACATGGATTCTTTATTTGATGAAAGTATGGTCAAATCTTTCCTTGAACATTTTATTTCAGAGAATTGATGAATGGGGCCAAACTCATACAATATAAAACTCAACACTGCATAATATTTATTCAAATGGTAATAATAATTCTCAGGTATCTACTCCCCCCTTTTTTATAATTTATTTGTGACTTCTATTTTCCTACTACTGTTTACTCTTTGGCAGTTTCACTGTTCATTAGCATATCTATCAAATGTGAACAACAACAAAAAAGAAAAATAAGTAGAAACAATCAGATCATTTTATTATTCATCACAAAATCTCAAAAAGCAGGTGTATGAAGAGATTGGAAATTAATTTTTGAATGGACATTTTGGATTATCTCAGTCTTAGCTGATGCCTATGTATCACAAAATTAATCAATTTTATTATTGACAAAACTAAATCTAGTGTTTTAATTTTATATATTTGGCAGACTGCTCTTTCAATAGTCCAAATAATAGAGCATTTTATAAATATTAATTTTGCTATCTCTCAATTCAGTATTTATTAAACTTTTAAAAGTTTCTATAGATACATAATAGCTACTACAGAACCAGAAGAAACAAAAGATGTATTTGTGCCCTCAGGGAATTTATGATCCAGCTAGGGAATCTGGCTTATACACCAAAAACATGAAAACACAGTAAAGCATCGTATCACATCAACAATAAAGGCAAAATGTATGCTAATAAATAAAACAAGAAAATATAAGACTTATTTGATACTCTATATCTCATTTCTGAAATTAACTGTTGTGACACTTTTATTCCAGTAATGAGTCCATTAGAAACAGACTAAAGTGATTAGAGATACTTTCTTGGTTTATCAAGCATGGAGACTTTGCTGAATAGTTCAAATTATATTTTGATTATAGAAAATATTGGCTTGACAGGCCTAGAAATGTTTAGGTGTTTGATGGAACTAAGTGCCTCATCTATTTTTTTTCTGCAAGGTTGGAAACTCTTTTTAAACAAACCAAATACAAATAAAACACCATTAATATGTCCCAAGTATTCTTTCTTCTGGATTTTTTTAGTATAAAATTTACTATTTGGCTTGATACATCGGTATGTTTGTTAAATATGCATTACAATAGCATTTTCCTGAAATATCTGGTTAAGAGACCCCACTATTTGGACAAAATTCTGAAAAATTAGAACATTTAACACGTATCATATGCCTACTATGTAGAATAGATTTTTGTGTTATACACTGAGTATCCAGATTATTATGATCTCTGAACACGTAATAATCTGGCCACTCAGTATGTGTATGTATATGTGTGTGTGTGTGTGTGTGTGTGTGTGTGTGTGTGTGTGTGTATGTGTGTATATACACACATATATATATTAGAGTCATGGTGCATGAAATTCATGCAAGGGGGGGCAGGGGATGTCCCTTAGCCCAACCTGCACCCTCTCCAATCTGGGACCCCTCGAGAGATGTCCGATTGCCTGTTTAGGCCCGATCCCGGTATGATCAGGCCTAAATGGGCAGTTGGACATCCTTCTCACAATCCAGGACTGCTGGCTCCAAACTGCTCACCTGCCTGCCTCCCTGATTACCCCTAACCATTTCTGCCTGCTAGCCTGATCATCCGCTAACCACTGCCCTGCCAGCCTAATTGATGTCTAACTGTTCCTCTGCCAGCCTGTTTGCCCCCAACTTCCCTCCTCTGCCCACCTGGTCACCCCTAACTGCCCTCCCCTGCAGGCTTGATCAACCCCAACTGCCCTTCCTTGAAGGCCTGGTCCTTCCCAACTGCCCTCCCCTGCTGACCTGATCACCCACAACTGCCCTCCCTTGCAGGGCCTGGAACCTCCCAATGGCCCTCCCCTGCTGGCCATCTTATGGTTGCCATCTTGTGTCCACATGGGGACAGGATCTTTGACCACATGGGAGCAGCCCTCTTGTGTGTTGGAGTGATAGTCAATCTACAAATTACTCTTTTATTAGATAAGATAGAGGCCTAATGCATGGGTGGGGGCCAGGTGGTTTGCCCTGAAGAGTGTCCCAGATCAGGGTGGGGGTTCCCTTGGGGTGAGGGGCAGCCTGGGCAAGGGGCTTGTGGAGGTTTGCAGGCTAGCCACGCGCCCCCCCCCCCCCCAGCCACCAAAGCAGAGGCCTTGGTATCTGGGATTAACCTATGTCTATAATTGAAACTTTGTAGCCTGGAGTGGAGCTGAGCCTTCTGCTCGCTCATTGGTGGCAGCCATTTCTGTTTGAAACATTGTAGCCTGGAGTGGAGCATAGGCAATCAATGGCAGGTGGAAAGCTTGGCTTTCTCCATTGCCAGGGAAACCCAAGCCTTCCTCCTGCTCTCAGAGGTGGCAGCCATCTTGGTTTGGGTTTGTTTGCATAATCTGCCCCTTATTGGCTGGTGGGCATGGCTGTGGGTGTGGCGAAGGTACAGTCAAATTTGCATATTACTCTTTTATTAGATAGGAGGCTGGTGCATGAATTTGTGCATGAGTGGGGGTTCAGCCATCCTGGCCAGGGGGAGGGGATATGGGCAGTTGGCTGGCCTTCCTGCTGGTCCAACTCCTGGCTGAGGGGACAATTTGTTTATTAGCCTTTTATTATATAGGATATTCACTGAGTGGCCAGATTATTATGCATTCAGAGATCATAATAAACTAGCCACTTAGTGTATATTCTTTCCATCTTCCCTCTTTTAGACTAAATAAACTGATGTTCCCAAAGTAACAAAACAAATGCCACTGTCTGTGAGAAAATGCTCAATATTTATGAAATATTGTAGCAAAATTAAAATTACATAGAAAATTAAAAGTCATATATTGTAATAAAGTAAGAAATATCTGAACTTTGACAGAGAAGAATTTTATTTTTAAGTTTGAGACTTTTGGCAATTGTGTTCCCTAAACTGTGAGTGTTTATTTGATGATAATGAGGGCCTTGTGATGGATTTCATCTGGCTGCTGGTTTGTGTGAGACATCTAGGTACCTAAAGCACCCTAATTTTCTGCTTTTTAGCCTTTCTCAGAAAGCGTGAACAGCTTGCCTGAAATCCTTCTCCAGCCCCCTCCCCTCCTCCTGGAAAAAAACTAGTCACATTTTATGGCAATGTCAATATCATCATCTGCTTTAAAAACTAAAATAAAATAACAAACATAAATCAGCAAAACAATCACCACATTTCCATTGAGATTTACATTTTATAATCAACTAACAATCTATTAAAATTACTAGTTGGGTTAGTTAAAATGATCTGCTTTACATCATCCAATTAAAAAAAATTGAGGGTGTCTTGTATTACTTTTAAATCTGTCTACTCAAAGTCTAAACAACCCATAGCAAAATGAAAAGTTCAATCAACCCACTGTTTAGGCTACATGATGCCAAATTACCAGTTTGAGTTTTTCCCCATGGAATTAGCCAGATGTTTTAGCATTGTGCAGACACAGCGTAAGAAAGTATTGAACCACTTACTATTAAATGATTGTATTGAGGGTGGAAATTGACATGCCTAGCCACACCCATAGATGCATCAATACATCCTTTGCATAAAGTGCACCACACTGTATAATTTTATGATGTTATATCACTAGCCATATTTTATCTTGCACAGGAATTATGAAGACACTGTGCAGTTACATAAAACAGAATCTTGTTTTACCTAAGCTCTGATGAATTAAGGTTATTTGTTTGCATGTCTTTAAAATGCCTAGAATATATAGTTACAGATACTTTTTTGAATTAGTGATCTGAAGATTTTTCTAATGATGAAATTGTGAGCTCCAGGGTAAAAATTTGAAAGAAAATGTGACAAAATTACAATTCAAAGGGATATAAATGAATAGAGATGCCCTAGAAACACACACACACACACACACACACACACACACACACACACACACACGCACACGCACAAGCAAACAAACAAAAAACCCCAGCTGTTTACCTGGCTGATCCAAGAAAATGAACACTGAAAACAAACAGCTGCCCTTTGTGTTAAAAATGACCACCCTGAGCATAATGAATTTATTTTCTTTTATGCTTATAATGAACTTGGCAAGCTTTCTCTGGTATAAATATTTAAATGTAGCAAGGAAGAGATACAGTAATAGCCCAACATCCAAGACAAAGCAGAACTGTTTCTGGGAACTTTGAGTTCTCTGAGAAAGATTACTTTCACTTTGCAATTCTTCTTTTAGAATTAGAGTTAGGAACCTCTTTATCCTTAAGTTTCTATGGAGCCTGATAAAAGAAGATAGTATCAGTGTGGAATATAAAGGAAAAAGAAAAGGGGAATGAACAGGAGTGAAAGTGACAACAGATTTGGGGGAGGTGGGAAGAGAACGGGTGAAAAGAGCAAAGGAAAGAGAGGGATGGAGGGCTAGAGTAGCACCAGCATTCTCTATGAAGTGTAATGTAAGAAGTAGGCATGCCCTGAGCTGTCAAACAAAATCAAGTTTCCTCATCTCAAGGTAATTAAGGAATTTTGATGTAGATCAAGGTTAAATGATTTTATGTGATTCTACATGCAAAAGTACTCAACTTGCCAATATTTCTTCTTGAATTTAACACTGTTTTCCAAAGTTTTCTTGGTTGTGTACTTACTTGTTAGCATCATAATGTACTAAAAGCAATTCATTTAAATAAGTGTTAAAGCTCTTTAAAAAAATGACGTTGCCAATAAGGAAGAGTTTAGAGCAAAAGAAAATAGGGCTCAGTTACACATGTTCTATGAAATTCTGGTATCAGAAATTCTAAATTATAGAAAACTCTATTAAGGAATCTATTTATAAGTAGCCTATATGGCAAAATAAGTCAAGAACAAAAAGTCAATACCACAGCATGATTTTATACAGCAAAGTCCAACTAGTGAGGTCTTTGCTGCTTAGACATGCCAAAAATTACATTTATATTTTATTTTCTGCCATTACTTGTCACTCAAAAATATTTCAGCAGGCTTTTTACAAGAGCTACAGATGCATTATATTCATTACAAAAGGGAAAATAGGCAACAACCAATAAAAGATGGAAGATGGCTTGGAGGTTGGAGAGAGATATGTACTTAGCTTCCTGGCAGTAAAAGTTAAGAAAGGAAAAATAGTGGACTAACTCTCCATTCTCTAATAAAAAGGAGCCACACAGATGTTCAGATATGACAAACTCTGTCTAAGCCTTGATCTTTGAGATAAATCATTGGAGTTATTTTTCATATAAGAAGTATTAGGCAACAGAATATTGTCTTGGATAATTTACAAAAATAAAACATAAGGACAATCTTTATGTGTTTTTTAATAGTGACCATGGAAAGAGTAGAGGTGAAACTGTGTGTTTACTGGCGAATTTTCATAGGGATCTATATTAGTATCATTGAAATATGTAGCAGTCTGACAATCTGATTTGATAGAGAGATACAGCATATAGTTTAAACTAGTGCATACCTACTAGTATTTCAGTGGCTTCCGACCAAGCTACTCATCAGAATAATCTGGAGATCTTTAAAAATAGACATTCCTGGTAATGCTGCTCTAATTTTCTGTTTTAATAGGCTTGGGATGAGTTAAGGAATCTGTATTTTTAAATATCTGTCTCTGGTTGGATCTTCTGACTATCTGACACTCATATTCTCTGGGTTTCCTCAGCAAGCAACCAATGTTCATGCCTGATGTAATATTATGTTTACTTCATGCTATTTTATTATCATTTGTTACTTTTTCATTTGGCTCTCTGGAAGGTATATTATAGACTATTTTTTTCCCAGATGACTTATAGAAATCCAGACTTTAAAAAACTTGAAAATTTAAAATGATAACTACAACACTGGCCTGAGTTCCTGGAAACTCTACACGGTGTCATGGCTTATTTATTTATTTATTATTTATTATTTATTTATTTATTTATTTATTTATTTATTTATTTATTATTTATTTGTTTTAATTTATTGTCTAGACAAACAAGTACACCACTTAAAGGATACAGGAGAAAATGAATTAAAATATATTGAATGTCTAATGTTGTGCTAGGAATTGTGTCACTTTATATCACTTTATATATGCTATCTCATTTAACCACTAAGCAATTCAGGTATAGTTACAATCCCCATTTTACAGATAAAAAAACTCAAACTCATAGAAGTTAAGAAGTTAATCCTTGCCGAAAGTCACACAGTTTATAAGTGGGGGATCTGAGATTCAATTGCCTTTAGTTTTTATTATTTATCTTTATTGTTGAAAATATTACAGATATCCCCCTTTCTTCTCCATTGAACTCCCTCCTTCCCACTCTAGCCCCTTCCTAAGTCTTCACCCCACTGTTTTGTGTTCATGGGTCTTTAAAACCAATGTTCATTCAGCTATCCCATGGCACTTCTATACTATCTCATGCTGCTTATATGTTAGGTATAAATGATATGCTACATACTGAGGATTCATGATGATAACTAATGGCATAGTTTAAAATTAAAGCAAGAAGATATATAGTGCTCCTACTTGATAAAGAGTGGCAGAAAGAAATTATTTATTTAAATGTTAAATTTATCTATGAATCCATTATTCTCCAAAGCCTGTTCTAACTAATATTGGTTCTCCATAATTGCTCCACAACAAAAATCCTAGAAAAGATAATCCTGTGATCAATTTAAAAGGGTACAGACCATTGTTTTCTTGCCATTGAAAATGGATCAAACAGATAATGCCAAGGTGTTAAAAATGAAAACATGTAGTAATGAAGACCCTGGTTGAAAAAACCCCACCTTGAAATCAAAAGAGAATCTCAAAATCCCATTAATAAACAATTACCAAAGAGCCAGAATTTAGATTTTATTAATTGTGTTTATCTCAGTGTGAAGCCATGTCAGAAAGCCTAAAGCAAGTGTATTTTGCTGAAAGTACTACTGCACAGCAGGCCCTGTACATTAAAAAGGAAACTTGTCATTATAGACTGCAACTGAAAGAGGAGACTAAAACCACTCTAAATCATTAATATCATATCTTAAACTTGAAATGCTGGATTATAAAGCTATTTATGTCCAACAAAATTTCCTAATATTATGCATTTGTCTTAACACTACTTGAATCAGTGTTTAGAATCTGCTTAACTTCAAATGAACCACAACTTAAGAACTTGGCCTACTAGTTGTATTGAGTTGTAACACTAGTTTTCCTTGGACTATTACCAGTATTAATTGATATAAAAATGATTTTTCTTTAGATAGATTGCTGGACGCCTATAGTCCAACAATGCAATTGGAATCCTACAATCTGAGAAATAAAAATGGAAATAGTTGATAGTTTATCTGTTTGAAGATGACAGACAGCATCCTCTTACATCCCCTTTTTGGAAAATTCCCTGAATAATGGTAGTTAAGTACTAAGATAGTAAATCCGTAAATTCACTGAAAGTCAAGCATTAGGAGATAAGAACTTCCATACATAGCTTGGAAGATGTAAGAAAATGTGCATATATTGATAATACTAGTAAGCTACAATGGTGGGAGCCACAGCTCAACAGGACAAATACAGTATGTAGCAGGAGAGATTTGAGCCATGAGAATGGGGGATAGAATTATAAAGCAATATGATTGATGGTCTTTAGCAGTGGACTCCACAATTATATGTACTTCTCAAGCCTCAGCTGGCACTGTTAACTGAGCCTTCATTGCCCTGGGCGGCTGGTAAGCTGCCATCTCAATCTTGCCTGTGCCTTGGGCCTGCCTTGGTGGCTGGGAAGCCAACATCAGAGGTTTGCCAGCACCTCAGGCAACATCCGAGGCTTGCCTGCACCTTGGGTCAGCCCTAGGTGGCTAGGCAGCCAACATCTGAGGCTTCCCTGCTCCAGGGGCATCAGCTGGGCAGCTGCCATCTGAGGCTTGCCTGTGCCTTGGGCCGGCCCCAGTTGACTATGGGGCTGAGGGTGAGTCAGGTCACACCGTGCACCTGCCACCCCTCACCCACCACCAGCAGGGCTGAAAGGATTGGGGGACTATGGCAGGACTGAGGGGGCTGGGCACCTGCATCTTGTGGCTATGGGTGCTGCCATATTTGTGATGGTATGACAGTCAATTTGCATATCCCCTCTTTATTAGATAGTATTTATAAGCATAATATAGGTGACTTAGAAATATATACTATAATATATTTTGATGTATAATATATTTTACTAATTAAATTTACATAACTTAATAAAAACAAATATATACAATGTATATAAACATATACAGTCACATAAACTTTGTGTATAAATTTTTATTGGATTTATTTTATAAATTTCATATATATGCATATATATAATTATTAATGGATATTCTTTTTTGAAACCGATAGTCTATAGAATGGCTGTCTTAGTCAGCAACATACCTATACTGGCCTTTATCTTCAGGTAGAGGCCAAGGTACTATTTTCTAAAGAAATGAATGATCTACCCAGAAAGGATTAGTGCTCTTGGTATGGTAGTTGATACCTCACAGAAAAACCATACTCATTTTGGTGTACAAAAGAGTGGCTGTGTGCATGTGTTTTGCCAGAAGCACTATAATATAACCCCCTAATTTCAACTTAGATCTGACTTTAAGAAATGAGGCCTATGGAAGAAGACCTTAATAATCACAGAATAGCTTGATAGTGAAATGATAATCCAACTAGTTCCTCATTTGTAAGTATCCATAGAAAATCAAGCATCAAAGGAAACATAAAAGGAAGCCCAACTAACCCTGAAAGAATCAGGAATAATTTGGAGGGGAAAAAAAACTTCAAAAATTATTCTAATTATAGTATCAAGAGAATCAAAAGCTACTTCAATTATAAAATAAAAACAGGTAGCTATATGTAACAAGTAATCAGAAAACAGCCGAACCGGTTTGGCTCAGTGGATAGAGCTTCCACCTGCGGACTGAAAGGTCTCAGGTTCGATTCTGGTCAAGGACATGTACCTTGGCTGTGGGCACATCCCCAGTTGGAGGTGCGCAGGGGGCAGCTGATCGATGTTTCTCTCCCATTGATGTTTCTGACTTTCTATCCCTCTCCCTTCCTCTCTGTGAAAAATGAATAAAATATATATTTTTAAAAAGTAATCAGAAAACAAAGGAAACTTTAATTTGAATAAAAGGTTAGAAAGTCAATAGAATAAGTACAAGTTGGGTGTAAAATGAATTACAAAAATATTGGATATTACATAGATCATGAGAGTTTTATTGGAAATTAGTAATAATCATAGGACAGAGCCATTGGTAGAATTATATCAATTCAAAACTGAAGGAAGAGAAAAATTGATAAATATAATGACATGGAAGGTATTTCACAAGAAGACAATTTAAATATCAAAATATTAGGGGAATCATTTTAGAAAGTGAATGAAATCTACTAATTTTTGAAAAAATATCTTTTTAATTTTCATGCTGTGAAATTTAAACACAAAATGAGCAATATAGTAGAATATTATCTTGCAATTTATTTGGAAAAACTCATTCCCAATCCTCCCTAAGAAATCAATACTTCTTTTATTCATTGTGTGTTCTAGGAAATTAGTACATAGCTTTATTTTTTAGCTAGTTCATTTTAATTAATTAATTCATTTTTCTTTATTGTTGAAAGTATTACAGATGTCCCCTTTGTTTGTTTTTTCCCCCATTGAACCCTTATACCCCCTACCCCTTCCAGGATTTCACCACTCAATGTCTGTGTCCGTATATACTTAGTACATAGTATCACATGATCTCACTCATATGTGGAATCTAATGAACAAAATAAACTAATGAACAAAATACATCCAGAGACATAGAAGGAGCATACATAGCTTTAATTAAAACATAAATGTTATTAAATATAAGATTAAATAAATATATACTTATTTATTTTTCCAAGCAAGTTCTCAATAAAACCTTTACTTTCCACTATTTTCATAACTATGAAATGTTTGTTCAATATTTTTACTTTAAATAGAAATTTTAAAAACATGGATAATGAGTCTTAGAACAGTATGATTTAAGAAACTGGATGATCTTAGTTATAAGGCAAATAAGGCATACATTTCTTATGTCAACAACCAAAAAGGAAAAACAATAAACAAATCTGGATTGTGTGCCAGGAAAAACAAGAAGCTGTATAAGGATGTAATGATCCAAGTATGAAGCAAACTAAGATGTGGCATCATTTTGAGTATTAAATTGAATGTAAAATAGAAGGATGCATTTCACTTTGATGCTTGAAGCATCTTCCATTAAGAGGCTATATTACTTTTTTTTCTGTAGATCTAGTCATGTTACTTGGCACTACAGAGAAAAATATTTACATAGTTATAATATTTTAAGAGATAATATACATATTTATATAATTTTACCAACTTACAAATAATTATGGAAGTTTATGTTTGAAGCATTCACTTATGATATCAATCATGTCAATGTAAAAAGAAAAGGTTGTGTTAACTCAATTTGAGATATAAAGAGGAGAAAGATGATTGTACTTTCTGAATTAGTGGAGGAGTCAATGGTTATAATTTAAAATCAAAAAATTAAGAAAGAGGGCTTTTAAAAAATATTAATAGAAGAGTTATAAAAGCAAAATATACCTAACAGATATTGTTAAGATTGAAGCAAAAGAGTCCTCTAATTGAGCTAAATTCTTCATATCTAATGAATACTCTAAATTTTCATTTAAATAATAGGGTTACAGTAGTCCTGCCTTTTCAATGCTTTTCCTTTCCTCACTTTCAATTACCTGTGGTCAACCAGGGTCCAAAAATATTAAGTGGAAAATTCCATAAATAAACAATTCATAAGTTTAAAATTGTGCACTATTGTAAGAAAATCACTTTATCTCAACACATAGGCATTATATAATCTCATGTCATCATTAGAAGAGAGATGAGTACAGTATATTTTGAGAGAGAGAGAGAGACCACAAGCATATAATTTTTTACAGTATGTTGCTATAATTGTTGTATTTTATTCTTATTGTTGTTAATCTCTTACTTTGCCTAATTAATAAATTAAACTTTACCATAGGTATGCAACTATATGTGTAGGAAAAGATATATTAAATATGTATAATTTTTGACATCCATTCAGGTCAATACACAGATTCAATTCACTCTTTTGATTAGGTGCACAATATTCTATTAAACAGCGAGATTCAGAGATGATATTTAGTACCTGTTGTGCTTGGGCAAAGTCTTATCATACTAATTGCTAAGTATTTTGAATATCATCACTGAATAGATTATAATTATTTCACTAATTCATTATTTCTGTGTTTACAGGCTGCTACAATTCTGAACACACACACACACACACACATATGCTAGTACACACAACATACATATTAGTGCTTTTGTTCTTATGTAGGTAAAATTCCCAAAAGAGTGTTTATTCAGCCAAATAATATTTATATATTTATTTTAGTAGTTAATTACAATATCTTTTTAAAGAGGTGCAGCATTTCACAGTTCTACCAGCAATAATGAGAGTGCCTTTCTCATATTTCTGCCAATATTAGATATTATTACCTTTGTTAATTTTGCCATCAGGTGGGTTAAAAAAAAATGGCAATTGGATGGTTTTAATTTTAATTTTTCTGACCACTGGAGAGATTTTGAATCTATTTTGACATAAATATTTGCATTTTTATTATTTATTTTAAAATGTTTATTGTTGAGGTGTTCTTTATTGGTACAGGTGTTCCCCCTTTTCACCTCATTGTCTCCCCTCCACCTGTTCCCACCCCACGGCAGGCCTTCACGAACCTATTGTCTATATCCATAGAAAATGCATATCCTATCTAATGAAGAGGTAATATGCAAATTGAAAATCACTCCAACACACAAGATGGCCACCCCCATAAGGTCAAAGATGGCCACCTCCATGTGGACAAAAGATGGGCACCACAATATGGCAGGCAGGGGAGGGCAGATGTGAGGACCAGCCCTTCAGGGGAGGGCAGTTGGGAGGAACCAGGCCTCCAGGGGAGGGAGGTTGGGAGAGACCAGCCCTTCAGGGGAGGGCAGTTGGAGGGACCAGGCCTGAAAGGGAGGGCAGTTGAGGGAGATCAGGCCAGCAGGGAAGGGCAGGTGGGGACAACCAGGCCTGCCTGGGAGGACAGTTAGGAGTGACCAGGCTGGCAGGGGAGGGCAGTTGGGGAGGACCAGGCCTGCAGGGGAGGGCAATTGGGGCTATTGGGCTGGCAGGAGAGCAGTTAGGTGTCAATCAGGCCATCAGGGTAGCTGTTAGAAGACAATCGGGCTGGCAGGCAGAAACGGTTAGGGACAATCAGGCAGGCAGCAGGCTAGTGGTTAGGAGCCAGCAGATCCGGATTGTGAGAGGGATGTGTGACTGCTGGTTTAGGCCCAATCCCACAGGAGTTCCAGATTGGAGAGGGTGCAAGCTGGACTGAGGAACAGCCCCACCCCCAATGCATGAATTTCATGCACTGGGCCTTTAGTGTGTACATAAGATCTTTGGTTAATCTCTCCCCATCCCTCATTCCCCCTTCTATCTTAGATTCTTCAGGCTGTCCATGTTCCTATGCCTCTGATTCTATTTTACTCATCAGTTTATTTTGTTTATTAGATTCCTTTTTGATTATTTCGATTTTTAGATTTAATTGTTGGTAGATATGTATTGCCATTTTATTGTTCATATTTTTTATCTTCTTCCTTTTCTTAAAAATACCCTTCAATATTTCTTGTAATACTGGTTTGGTAGTGATGAACTCCTTTACCTTTTTCATGTCTATGAAGCTCTTTATCTCACCTTTAATTCTAAATTATAGTTTTGCTGGGTAGAGTAATCTTGGCTAAATCTACTCAGTCAATAATGTTCCATAACTAATCTATTTGTCTATACTTACTTTCTTGAAGTTGGAATAAATTTACTATCTGATATAGAAAATCTTATGTCACTAATACTGTACCATTAATTTTAACTGAATTTTTTGACATTTGATGATATTTATTATTTCACATAAAATTTATTATCTTTTAACTCTATTCTCAAAATTTGTAATCAGTAAATTTATATATTCATTTAGGATAAATTGAGGTGTTCTTGCTATTAAATATCCCTATAGAGAAAAAAAGTATTTTTTTAATTTTTTTTCTTTATTGTTCAGTTTATTAATTACATTGTTTCCCCTTTTTTATCCCCCTATATCTCCCCTCCACCTTGTACCTATCCCACCCTTCACCCTCCCCTCCCCCTCCCCAATGTCCTCACCCATTGTTACAAGATTTTTGGCCAATCTCTTGCTGTACTTCCCAAAACCCTTTTCTTCCCAAGAATTGCCAGTCCATTCCCTCTCTATGTCCATGTTTCTGTTATATTCACCAGTTTATCTTGTTCATCAGCCTATCAATTCACTTGATTTTTATGTTAATTTGTTGATAGATGTGTATTTGTTGTTCATAATTTATATTTTTACCTTTTCTTCTTCCTCTCCTTAAAGAATATCTTTCAGCATTTCATATAAAACTTGTTTGGTGGTGATGAACTCCTTTAGCTTTTTCTTATCTACAAAGCACTTTATCTGATCCTCAATTCTGAATGATAGCTTTGCTGGATAGAGTAATCTTGGTTGTAGATTCTTGCTGTTCATCACCTTGAATATTTCTTGCCACTCCCGTCTGGCCTGCATCGTTTCTGTTGAGAAATCCGCTGACAATCGTATGGGTGCTCCCCTGTAGGTAACAAACTGTTTTTCTGTTGCTGCTTTTAATATTCTCTCTTTATCTTTTGCTCTTGGCATTTTAATTATGATATGTCTTGGTGTGGTCCTCTTTAGATTCCTATATTTTGGGGTTCTGTGTACTTCTTGGGCTTTTAAGTCAGTTTCTTTCACCAGGTGGGGGAAGTTTTCAGTTACTATTTCTTCAAGTAGGTTTTCATTAACTTGCTCTATCTCTTTTTCTGGCACCCCAATAATTCGGATGTTGGCATGCTTGAGCTTGTCCCAGAGACCCCTTACGCTATCTTCAATTATCTGAATTCTTTTTGTTTCTTGCTTTTCCAACTGAGTGGATTTTGCTTCTTTGTATTTCAAATCTTTGACTTGGTTCTTGTGGCCCTCTGGACTGCTTTTAGAACTTTGTGTAATATTTTTTTATTTCAGTCTGTGTATGCTTGATTTCTAGTTGGTCCTTTTTTTTCATCCGTGAGAGTCTGGTTCGTATCTTCAGAAGTCTTGTTCATTTCCTTGAGGGTCTTATTCATTTCCTTGAGGTTTTCATTCATTTCCTTGTAATTCTCTTTCATTTGCTGGTTGGTCTTGTTTATTTCCTGGTAATTCTCATTAAGTTGATCGGCCTTTTGTAGGAGCCTCTTGAAAAGCCTTATAACCGTGGTTTTGAACTCTATGTCTTTTCGTCTTTTCTCCTCCATTTCTTTCACACCTGATTTCTTTCCATATCTCTGCATGGTGGCTGCTTTATATGGTAGATATCCTCAAAGGGACAGTGGCTCAGCCTCCCCAGTTACCTGAGGTGGGTACTCTTACTGCAATCCTTTATGGGTTGTACAGTATTTTTGAATTTAAACCCAGCTTGTTGTTGTTAGCCCTAGGAGGGTTTGACCTCCAGGCCAATTGGCTGTGAAGGAGACTGTGTTCAGATTGGATGGGCAGAGTCTCTGAGCTGCGCGGCAGCCTCAGTGTCAGCTATGTCCTATGCTCGCGTGCGCGGGTCTCTGCTGGATGGGGACGGCTGCAGACACCTCCAAGAGAAAGCCGCTATTCTCTTCCCCTTGCCAGACAACTCTGCCTTTCTCCAAATGTGCCTGCACACCAAAAGTCTAGCGCAAGGTTGTAAAATAGATGGTTTCCGGAACCAGGAGACAAGTTTCCAGGGGGCAAGTCGCGGGTTTGCGACCCTTGCTAGGAAACTTCTTTCCGCCGCCTCCGGGTTTCTCGCAGGCTAGGAGTCTCTGCCGCGCCCCGCTTCCAGGGTGCGTCCCCTGGATCTCGGACCTCGCCTGGCGCTGGGGAGTCCGTGCAGTGGGAAGTCTCCACCCTCCCGGTTGGAGAAATCCAGCCAGGGTTGCTGTTTCAGCCCCAGCCTGTGCACGCGACCAGGAGGGCTCCTAACCTGTTTCCGTCTTCAAGGCTGAGCTCCCGCCACTCCTGATTCTCAGCGTCCCACTTTACTCTTATTAGTGGAGTTTTCATTCAGCCAGCTTTCTGGCGATTCTGGGTGCTGTCTGTTCTGCTGTTATGTTGTAGTTCTTAAATTGTTGTGCGGGGCAGAACAATATGTGTTTACCTATGCCGCCATCTTGGTGTTCCCCCCCAAAAAAGTATTTATTTCCATTAGTTCTAGTATATTTCTTCCTTTCTTAAAGGTTGTTTATTAGTTCAATTAAATAATCTTTATTGAGATAATATTTATAAACCATAAATTTACCTTTTTAAAAGTATTCACAATGAAAATTACCCCACAGGTTCTAGCATATTCACAAAGTTGAGCAATTGTGACCACTAATTACAAAATTTTCATCACTCTAAAAAGGAACCTAATATCCATTAGCAGACATTACCCATTCCTCTCTCTCCTTGACAGCCACTAATGTCTATCTCAATGGATTTGCCTATTCTGGACATTTCAGGTAAATTGAATTACATAATAGGTGGTATTTTGAGACTGGCTTCTTTTATATTACCTTAGTGTAATGTTTTCAGAGCTCATCCACATTGCAACCCACAACCCTATGGTGCATGGGCTGATGCTCTAATCACTCTAGAAACACTGGCCAGGACTCTACAGTGTCTTTATTTCATCAACAGGACTCCCTTAATGGCATATCTATGACAACAAATTTTCTCTGATTTTTGTTTATTTGGATAATGCGTTGATAGATTTCAATGAAATTAATGCGTTTTATATCAATTGTTATTATAATCAAAATTATGATATAATTATAAACAAAACAAAAAGAATGTCTAACAGTCCAATTCAGTTATCATGTCCTTGTTCCTAACACTGAGGCGATACTTTTAGATTGTTTTTATTACCCCTACTCTCCCAATCAACTGCTTGATCTTGCTAAATACGATTTGTATTTTTCAGTCCTCAGCTCTGTTAGCTATTACATTAGTACATATATTTTCATCAACAATTTTTATAAGGACTACTAGAGGCCTGGTACATGGAATTCATGCATGGGGGTTAGGGTGGTAGTCCCTCAGGCCAGCCTGCACCCTCTCCAATCTGGGACCCCTCAAGGAATGTCCAACTGCCTGCTTAGGCCCCATTGTGGTAGGATTGGGCTTAAATGGACAGTTAGACATCCCTCTCACCATCCAGGACTGCTGGCTCCCAACTTCTCACCTGCCTGCCTTCCTGATTGCCCCTAACCACTTCTGCCTGCCAGCCTGATAACACCCTACCACTCCCCTACCAGCCTGATTTATGCTTAACTGCTCGCCTGCCAGCCTGGTCACCCCTAACTGCCCTCTCCTGCAGGCCTGGCCACCCCTAATTGCCTTCCCCTGCTGACTTGGGAACCCCTGCAGACCTTGTATCCCCCAACTGCTCTCCCCTGCAGGCCCAGTCACCCCCAACTTCCATCCTCTGCCAGCCTGGTCACCCTAACTGCCCTCCCCTGTAGGCTTGATTGCCCCCAGCTGCCCTTCCTTGCAGACCTGGTCCCTCCCAACTGTCCTCTCCTGCTGGCCATTTTGTGGTGGCCATCTTGTGTTCACATGGGGGTATCCATCTTTGACCACATGAGGGCAGCAATCTTATGTGTTGGAATGATGATCAATCTGCATATTACTCTTTTATTAGATAGGATAGAAGCCTGGTGAACAGGTGGGGGCCAGATGGTTTGCTCTGAAGGGTGTCCTGGATTAGGGTGGGGGTTCCCTTAGGGAATAGGGTGGCCTTGGCAAGGGGCCTGTGGTGGTTTGCAGGCTGGCCATGTCCCCCAGTGACCCAAGCGGAGGCCCTGGTATCTGGGATTTATTCATTTTCTACAATTGAAACTTTGTAGCCTGAAGCAG
Source organism: Antrozous pallidus (assembly GCA_027563665.1). Taxonomy (NCBI): domain Eukaryota; kingdom Metazoa; phylum Chordata; class Mammalia; order Chiroptera; family Vespertilionidae; genus Antrozous; species Antrozous pallidus. The sequence continues at coordinate 42,392,045 of CM050509.1, read as the reverse complement.
AGCCAAGCCTCCTGCTCAATCCATGGCTGCTGCCATTTCTGTTGGGATTCTATAATTGAAACTTTATAGCCTTAAGCAGAGGCTTGAGCTGGCAAGGACAGGTGAAAAGCTTGGCTTCCTCCATTGCCAGGGAAACCCAAGCCTCCCTCTTGCTCTCTCCATGGCTATAGCCAACTTAGTTGAATTTATTTGCATATTTGCTTCTGATTAGCTGGTAGGCATGGCTTTTGGGTGTAGTGGAGGTGTGGTCAATTTGCATATTACTCTTTTATTATATAGGATATCTTATAGCTTCAATAATTGGCGGGTTAGTTAAGGCACATAAAGAAAAAAGTGGGGATTGTTCTCTTATTACTGAGGAATGTTCCAGAATAAATAACTATGAATTATAGTAATAAAAGAGAGACCAAGAGATAGAAGAGGAAACATAAGGCTCATTAAAGAACGTAATAGTTAGGCAAATGGAAGAAATGGGATTCTTTTTCCTCTGAGACTAAGGCCTTGCCTGTAACAGTGAATTCCATCGTAAGACTGTGGTCTGTTTTGCTTGTTTATTTTAAAGATGTTTTTATTGATTTTAGACAGAGAGGAAAAGAGAGATATAGAAATATTGCCTGCATGTCCCCTACTGGGGATCAAGCTTACAACCTAGGCATGTGCCTGACCAGGAATCAAATTGGTGACCACTTAGTGCAACTGAGCCACACAGGATTGTGGTCTGTTTTAATCTGTTCTGTGATTAGTGTCAGTCATTTAAGAAAAAACTATTATGCATTTTCTGATTAAGTTGCACAATAGTAAGTGAATATGTTCTTTAAAAGTCATTCATCTTGCCTTATTAAAGTGGAATTAGCTTAAGCAAAATTAATTCTTAAAATAATTTTTGCATTAATCCCTGAATCGAAACTTTGAACTTTGAGAGATTTTAGTCATTCTTATTATTGCTGCTATTTTGTTTTGCTTCAAATTTTTTAGACTTAACAAAAAATGATAAATTAACACAGAAATCCTGTATTTCCCTACCCCAATTTAGTATAAGATGAAAACTTCAAGTGGCAATAATAAAATTATCTAACCCAGGAAACTGATAAACTACAGAACTTCAAATTCACTGAAGTTTCAGCTAAAGTTTTAAATTTTTGTCTTTTAGGATTCTATTTTGAACTTCATCTCCTCCAGTCTGTTGCAGCTCCTCATTTGTTCCCTGTCTTCCATTACCTTGACAATTTTGAAGAGCACTGGTCAGATATTCTGACATAGATGTATTTGTTTTCTTTTGTAAGTTACAAAATAAAATGATGGAAACCATATGTCCTTCTGCTGTGCAAAGAAATACCCTCTAGGTCTATAGAGAACCTCAAAACTAGAATAAAATTCTAATTCTACAGCCTATTAGTGTCTGGAGGTTCTTTCCTCAGAGTGGAGAAAAATGGCAAGAGATTGAAAATGCAATGTGCAGAATATTCAGAAACCTAGTTATTTTTTTGCAATTTAATTTAAAAATTCAGTTCTGATATGAATGAAAATGAATATGCTTTCAATATTAAAATATAGTGATTAAAGTAATCAGAATTAATCTTTCATTTAAAAAGGAATATGAAAATGAATATGAAGATAACCATGTTTGCATATTCAGAGAATGAACCATGTTGTTATATTCATCATTCCCAAATAAATGATAAGGTTATTAAACCCACTATATTTTTAAAAGATTAAAATTTTAACAACATAATAATAATAATGAAGCATAGAAATATTTTATGAAAGCACTGTACTAGTAATTCCTCTTCATCTACAGAGGATACCAACTAAGACCCCCTCCCCAGTGGATGTGTGAAAATTCAGAGTACCAAACCTTAAATATACTATGTGTTTTTCTTATACATACATATTTATGATAACGTTGAATTTATAAATTTGGAATAGTAAGAAATTAACAATAATAACTAATAATAAAATATAACAGTTATAGAGTTATAAGAATATGCTTTAATGAAGTTACATGACTGTGGTCTCTCTCAGCAAACAAGCACAAATTTACTTTTTCTTCTTCACAATTTCGTGGATAGAAGACTGGCTCTTACCATAGATCTTAGAAACATCATCATGTTTTATTTCCTTATGATGTGGAAAACATTTACATTTTCACTTGAAGGGAGCACTTTATGGCTTCTCCTTGGCATATCTGAGTTACTACCATCACTACTCTTGCTCTTTGAGGCCATTATTAAAAATAAAGGTTACTTGAACACAAACACTGCTATACTGTGACAGTAGATCTAATAATCGAGATGGCTGCCAAGTGACTAAAGGTGAGTGGCTTATCCTATAGAGTGAATATTCTGGTCAAAGGGATGGTGCAACTTCCAGGTGAGACAAAGTGGAACAGTGTGAGATTTCATCACACTACTCAGAAGGGCATGCAATTTAAAACTTATGAGTTGTTTGTTATGGAATTTTCCATTTAATATTTTCAGATCATGGTTGACTGCAGGTAAATGAAACTGAGAAAGTGAAACTGTCATCATATCACTGTTGAGATGGAAAGTGATTAGCTGTTATAAAAATAAATAAAATTATAGAGCTTAAAAATAAAACTATGATTAGAGAAAGTATATATTTTTTAAAACAGACTATTAGGGAAGTATCTTCAGGAAACTTTCCTCTTTGATTTATTATAGGAAATTACTCTCCCTTTGCTAAATGTCTATTAGACAAACTAAACTAAAATTGTATAATTTTTTCCTATCTTGATATAAAACAAATTGTTACCTGAGGGAGTCTGGATTTTTTACAGTTTTCATTGAGATATAATTCACATCACATAAAATATATCCTCTTAAACACTTAAATCAGTGTTTTTAAGTCTATTAATAAGTTTGTGCAACCATCATTACTACCTAATTCTAGAATAGTTCCCATCTCTTAGGAAACGTAAATTAAAATATAACCTTACCCATTAACCATCACACCTAGTTGTTACCTCCACTCACCACTTGCAACCACTATCCTATTTCTATCTGTATGGATTTTCTTATTGTGGACATTTCATAGAAGTAGACTCATACAATATGTGGCCTTTTGTGTCTAGCATATTTAACTGAGAATAATGTTTTATAAGTTCTGCCATTTGTAGTATGTAACAGTACTTCATTCTGCTTTTTTGGTTGAATAATGTTCCATCATATTGAAATATATAACATTTTATTTATCCATTCTCCAGTTGATGGGCATTTGGATTATTTCCTCTTTTTTTGGTTGTTATGAATAATGTCACTATGAACATTTTTGTAGACGTTTTTGTCAAGACATATATTTACATTTCTCTTTGAGTATAATCCTAGTAGTAGAATTTCTGTTTAATTTGAGGACTTGCCAAAGTGATTTCCACGTGACTTCCCATTTTACATTCCTTTCAGCAATATATAAGACTTCTGACTTCAACACTTTCTCATCAACATTTATTGTCCATCTTTTATTGTAACAATCACGATGGGTATATAGTGGTATCTTATTGTGGTTTTCATGTGCATTTCCCTAATGATTAATGGTGTTAAGCATATTTTGATGTACTTTGTCTCCATCTGTGTATTTTTTAAGAAAAGTTTATTCAGATAATTTGCCCTTGATTTAATATTGGATTATTTGTCTTTTTATTCTTGAGATGTAAGGGTACTTTATATTATCAGATACATGCTTTGAAAATATTTCCTTTCACTTTTTGTTTGTCTCTTCAATTTCTTGGTACTGTCCTTTGATGCACAAAACTTTCTAAGTCCAACTTATGTATCTTTTTCTTTGTTATTTGTGCCTTTTATGTCACACCTCAGAAACCATTCCTAAATTCAAGGCCACAGAAATGTACCCCTATGTTGTTTTCTAAGAGTCTTAGAATTTTAAATCTTACATTTTAATATTTGAAACATTTTTCATTGTTTTATATATGATGATAGCTAAGGATCCAACTTCATTCTTTCAAGTATGGGCATCCAATTTCCCCAATGCAATTTGTTGAAGGACTATGTTTTCCATATTAATTTGTTTTTGCAACCTGGATGAAATTCCAGGACATAAATAGTGAGGATTAATTTCTTCATTAACAACTGTATTCCACTTGTCTAATTTCTATCCTTATACCAGTATCATACTGTCTTGTTTACTGTTGCTTTGTAGTTAGTTTGGAAATCAAGAAGTGTGAGTACTCCAATTATTTTTATTGTGAAAGTATAGCTGCCATACAATATTATATTCATTTCAGGTGTACAGCATAATGGTTTGACATAATAACCATCTATCAACATACAAGTTATTATGATATTATTGACTATATTCTATATGCTATACATTGTATCTCCATTACTTGTTTATTTTATAACTGGAAGTTTTTAGTACCTTTATTCCCCTTCACCTTTTTCAACCAGCCTCCCAACCCCATTCTCTGGCAACCATCATTTTGTTTTCTATATCTATGAGTTTATTTCTATCTTGTTGTTTGCTTTTTTGAATTCCACATATAAGTTAAATCATATGACAATTCTCCGACTTATTTCTCTTAGCATGCATCCTTTACACCCAAAATTGCAATATTATTTACAATATCTAAGATATGGAAGCATCCTAGGTGTCTATTAATAGATAAATGGATAAAGAAGATGTGGCATATACAGGCATACCTCATTTTATTGTGCATTGCTTTATTGTGCTTTGTAGATACTCTACTTTTTACAAATTTCAGGTGTTATCCTCCACCAGCAAAAGTATTATGACTTGAAAAAGGCTCAAATGATGCACTGGAAAACAAAAATGTTTGTGTGACTTGCTTTATTGCAGTGTTTGCTTTATTGTGGTGCTCTGGAACCTGCAATACCTTGAGGTATGCCCATATACCAGTATATATAATAGGCTCTACTAATTACTGTCTTATTTCTTTATTGTATTTGACATTGCCATGGGACATATATTGCTCAGCAATCTGATACAATCAAATTTATACAAGAGCAGGTTTTTTAAGGCCAGGTTTTTAAGATTTTTTTCTTTTCTAGGTGGACTCTTCTTGGTTCTCTCTATCCCTGGTTCTTTCTGGTGAGCTAACTGGCTTATGATTTAGTATGTTGCTCTTAATAAAGAGAAGCTGTTGTTTTTTTTAGAATTCCATTAGGTTTTAATTCCTCTATATCCTATCTTTTAGATAGAGTTTAAGAGCTGTATTTTCTTATGGAATGCCTCTCCCCTTAAGCAAAATATCAGAGCCATTGCTCTGAGCACTGGGCTGGGTGGTAGCTTCTGGGATTTTTGCCCTGCCTTTCCTGGCAAGTAACCTATGCCTTACAAGTATTATCAGCCTGCTGCACATAGAGGCTCTGTCCTATGGTAAGGACTGGGAATGGAGGAAGCCACCAAACAAGAATTTAGCATCTTCAACTTGGACTTTAGGAAATCAGAAATGCTGGCAGGTTGCTCTTCCCAGGGGATTATGGGAGCTGTCCTTTATTGGAAGTCAAGGGGAGAATGAGCCCCTACTCCTTGGCCTAATCTATTTATATAATCCTATCTAATAAAAGAGTAATATGCAAATTGACCACACCTCCATTACACCCACAAGCCACGCCCATGAGCCATGCCTGCAAAGCCAATCAGAATGAGTATGCAAATTAACCCAACTGAGATGGTGCTTAATTTGCATATCCTGGTGCAGAAAATGGCATAGAAGGAAGTCAAGCACTGCAGAAGGGACCAAAAGCTGTGGAGAAGCAAGTGGGGTTGGGGAGAAGGGAGGGAAACAGGTGGGGTGGGGGAGAAAGGAAGGAGGCAGCAGAGAAGGGAGGGAGGCAGCAGAGAAGGGAGGGAGCTTTGTTCAGGCTGCAGGAAGCCCTATTCTTGCAGGAATCTTCCTGAAACGGGTCTCTACTTAAAATGTATTTTCCTTACACAATTTCACTAGTGAAGAGAGGATTGTCATTGGTGACTTTTTGGTAGATTGCAGTGATATCTATAACAGTTGTGACTCCTTAAGTTAAGTGGTGGAGCTATTTCCCAACTCCTTGAATGTAGAAAGGCCATATGCTACCTATGAACCAATGGGGCATTAGCAACCATAACAAAAGCAGGAGATTGAAAAGCAGTTTGTTTTTTCTCTTAGGGCTGGACTTTTTGCTGCATTTAGAATCTTGAGACTTCCATATGAAGAAGCATGAGTGAGACTACTCGAGAATGCAGAAATTGTGTTAGAAATATGATATAAGTTGGTCAATAGCCTGTCAACTACCTTACACCTGAGTGAAGTCATTTTAGATCAAACACTAATTAGTAACTAGCAAACTAATCACAGACATGTGCTAGAGCTTAGCAGAGATGAGAGATGCCATCTGAGACATGAAAATTTGCTCATTTTGGGCTGGTTTGTTACACAGTAAAATTGAACTCATAGAGACTGGAAAAGAAGGAGCAGAGATTTCTGGAAACTGGGAATGGCACAAAGTTTGGTAGGTCCCATAATTTCCAGAACCATATTCCATGGTAGCATCCCAAGGCAATGGTGCACAGAGTTGTTGAGGTAGAAAACTCCTGGTGTTAAATGGTCTCTGCAGTCTTACATAATGAAGAAGACAATAGGGCTCATAATAATTTAATTCTAGAAGCCTATTGACCCCTTTTTCAGCATTAAGCACCTGAATACTGGTATCACCCTGGAAGGAGAAGAAGTGTTTCAAGTATTGACTGAGATTGATTTTTCCTAGTACACAGTGAGATTTTTGAAGATTTAGACATAGATTTAATTTTATTTAAACATTTCTTCGTTCTTAATTTTGGATGAAGTTTATACAATATTATAGAGCATTACTTTACTAACTTAAAAATTACCATCTACTTTCCCAAATGGGGAGTAAGGTTAAAACACTTATTTACATTATATATAATGACCTGTTTATTTGGCTTATGCATTGCTCCAATGAACCCAAATATAAATCATTGAAAACAAGCAAATAAACACAAATTTCTTGTTTTTTGCTGTATTGATGATGGTAATCTATATATATATATATATATATATATATATATATATATATATATATATAAAAGCCTAAGTGACCTTTATGATGGAATGACCAGTTGTTATGATGAGCATTGACCACCAGGGGGCAGACATTCAACGCAGAAGCTGCCCCCAGCCTGCAGGCCCCAATTGACAATGGGGCCTGCAGACCAAACTCTCAGTCTCTCCTCCAGCCAGCAGGCCCTGATTGCCTAATGGGAGCCAGGCCCCTGGGCTCAGATGGGGAACCGGCAGTGGGTGGTGGTGGATGCGGCCCCTTTCCAAGGCAGACCTAGGGCTGGCTCCCTCCTCAGGGCTGGCGGCCAACCTCCTGGCTCCCTCTTCCCTCTGCCCCTTCCCTCCAGCTGGCAGGCCCTGATTAGCCTGCTGCTCACCCACCACAGTGGCTGTTGGCCCCTCCTCTCAGCTGGCATGGGGATTGTGGTCAACCTCCTGGTCCCTCCCCCCAACCTGCAGGTCCCAATTGCCTGATCATGGCTTAGCTCCAGGCTGGGATGGGGAACTGGGAGTGGGTGGCAGTGGACGCATGTGGCAAGGGAAGGAGGGACTCATGTGCTGGGAATGCAGGGAACCTAATTAGCTCTGATCACCGGCCAGGCTTAGGGATGCCACCCATGCATGAATTCAGTACATTGGGCCTCTAGTAGTATTCATAACATTTGGTTTGGAGTATTATAAAGGTGATTCTGTCAAATTTTAATGATTTAGAAGTCTGGATAATTTTATATGTGTTAAAAATCTCCTTTGAGATTCAGTACTCATTTTTTTTCATATATATATATCATTTGGAATTCTTGGCATTTGCTTTCTTGTTTATAATGTATGTCTATAAGACCCTTTAAATGATGAAAATAGAATATTTATGGGTAAGTGAAAATGTTTATCTGAGTCAGTAAAGGATAGTAATTAAGAGTGCAGGGCCTGGAGAGTCAGAGTACATGTGTTAGAACTTAGGTTATGTCACTCAGTACCTATGACCTTGGAAAATTCACTTAATTGTTTATAACTGATTTTTTATGTATAAAAGTAGTGATATCTGTAGTGCTATATTATACAATTATTGAGAGAATTATGAGTTTATATGCACAGTGTTTACAATAGTGCCTGATGGTCAGCATTATAGAAGTGTTGGCTACTATTGCTGTTGTTGTTACATTATTCCTTAGTTTATGATGTGACCTTTAATGAAAGAGAAGTATATTCTTAATTTGGTTATAATAAATATATTAGCTACATTCATAATTGTTAAGTATTAAATCACAATATTCTAAGTAACTATTTTGCATCTATGAGTATGGTGGGAATGAGAGGTGTTTATGTATAAAATATAGTTCTTGTTGTCAAGAAGCTAAGTTTGGAGAAATGACATAGTCAAGAATTTTGCACACCTAATTTGAACATCCAAGTTCTGCTGACATATATAAAAATATAAGGACCCTACTCTCATAGAGTATTGAAATAAAAAGATAAACACATAAGGTATATGTTAATGTCTAATATACTGCATAAAAACAGGTACTATAAAGCCACAGTAAGTGGACATAAAACTAAAAGTTCGACAGCAGTAAAAAAGAAGGATCTCTTACCCTTTAAGACAGCATGGAGAGACCTGGAGAGTATTATGATAAGTGAAATAAGCCAGTGAGAAGAAGACAAGTATCACATGTGTACTGTAATGAACAAAATATACTATGAAAAAATAGATCCAGAGACATAGAAGCATGGAACAGATAGACTGTTGAATCTTAAAGGGAAGCCAAGGGTGGGTGGGAAGAAATCAATCAAAGTACTTGTATGCATATATGCATAACCCATGGACACAGACAATAGCATGATGAAGACCTCAGGTAGGGGACTAGGGGTAGGATAAAATGGGTCAATGGGGAAAAAATGGGGACATATGTAATACATTCAACAATAAAGATTAAAAGAAATAAAAGTTCCATAAAGTAAGTAGATATTTTAAGAAGTTAAATAATATCCTATTTAATAAAAGTCTAATATGCTAAAGTGTCCGGTCATCCAGTCGTCCATTCAACCAATCAGGGCGTAATATGCTAATGATATACTAAGGCCTCTCAACCCCTTGCTATGACATGAACTGACCACCAGGGGGAGCAGAAAGTCAACCTGTCAACCAGTTGCTATGATGTGCACTGACCAACAGGAGACAGACACTCTGACGGGTAGGTTAGCTTGCTGCTGGGGTTCAGCCAATCAGGACTGAGAAAAATCAGCTGGACATGCCCTGGAGCCCTCCCCTGGTCCCTCCTCTGCTGGCCAACCTCCCACATTCCTCTCCAGCCATGATCATGTACCAGTTGGGGTCCCTTGGCCTGGTCTGTGCTTTCTTGAAATCTGGAATCCCTCAGGGGATATCAAAGAGCCAGTTTGAGCCCAATCCCACAGACTAGGTTGAGGGACCCCACTAGTGCACAAATTTGTGCACCGGACCTCTAGTATTACATATAAGTCCAAAATGAATGATAACCATCATAAGAGGTATTCAGAAAAATCATATAGTGATGGAATTATTTTATTATGGCTATCCTGAAATTTGAAGATTATATTACCTGGTACTGAGGAATTTGGGCGAATAGTCAAAATGATTTTTAATGCACTAGGTTATGAGGGTTTGGTATTTTGTTGTCAAGGATAGAAAAGCATGTGAAGGGCTAATTAAGAAAAATATTTGAAAAGACATGTCTACAATGGCATCATAGATGATTTTATAATTTCAAGACTGAGGGAGTTAGGGAATATTTCTCCTGTTCATTTTATGTTCCTTTCAATTAAGGGACATAACATATATATATTTGGGGTGTGTGTGTGGTATATGCTTTTCCATTAATTCTTAATTTTTTTTCAAACAAGGCTTACATTACTTTAATGAGGAGAAATGATTTTCCTAATAAGTATTGGATAGAGAACCAAGATGGCGGCATAGGTAAAACACCTATCTTGCCGTCATACTCAGCAATTTTAAAACTACAACTTAACAAAAGAACAAACACCTTCCAGAATCACCAGAAAGCTGGCCGAGTGAAAATTCCACAAATAAAAGTGAAGATAAGACACTGTGACTCGGAGGAGCGGCTGAGGACAGCTTTGAAAAGACGTGCAGAGAGAGGTTTGGCGTGTGAGCGCCAGCAGATAGGGTGAGCGGCTGAAAACCGGCCAGTTTTCTCCAACGGGGAGACAAAGACGTCCCACTGGACTGATTCTCCAGCTCTGGGCTAAGTCCAGGGAACCCATTATCATACGGGGTAAAAACTTTACAGTGGGAGGGCAGGCTGAAGCTTGGGTGCTACAGGGGTCTGCCGGATTGTGGAGAAGGCAAGCTTGTGCGGATTTTGCGTGAACTTGGGAACAGTGCAGCTGCGTGACCCTGACCACCTAGAGAGTGCTCTGCGACTTGCTCTCTCATTTGGGAAACCGTCAGACTGCTTTGTTTTATGACACTGGGTGAGACCTTGAGTGTGCAGACTCATTTGGGGAGAGTCTGAATTCCCCGGCAGCTGGTGGAGCTTGGCAGCGGCTCTCTCTCAGAGGTGCTGGCAGCCATTGCCCCAGGCACAGAATCCCTGGGGCCCCATAGGGCAGAGCTAACGCTGTCTGCTTGGCCCGGAGACTCCACCCATCCAACCTGAGCACAGCTGAACATCACAGACAATTAATTGGCTTGGAGGTCAACCGCTCCAAGTGCTAATAACGATTAACCTGAGCTTAACTTCAAAAAGACTGTGCAACCTATACCCACCTCAGGTAACTGGGGAGGCTGAGCCACTGTCTCTTGTAGGACATCTACCACACAAAGATAATTGACCAACTCAAGGAAGCAGCCACCATGCAGAGACATGGAAAGAAATCAGATTTGAAAGAAATGGAGGGAAAAAATGACTGGACATGGAATTCAAAACCACGGTTATAGGGCTTTTCAAGAGGCTCTTAGAAAAGGTCGAGACCTATAAGGAAATAAGCAAGACCAGCAAGGAAATGAACGAGACCCTCAAGGATATGATCAAGACCAATGTGGAAATGAATGAGTCCTACAAGGAAATGAATGAGACCTTCAAGGATATGAAGGAGACTCTCAAGGGTATGAAAAAGGACCAACCAGAAATTAAGCATACACTGACTGAAATAAAAAATATTATACAAAGACCTAAAAGTACTCTAGAGCACCCCAAAAACCAAGTTAAAGATTTGAAATACAAAGAGGTAAAATCCACTCAGCTGAAAAAGCAAGAAACCAAAAGAATCCAAAAAAATTGAAGATAGTGTAAGGGGCCTCTGGGACAACCTCAAACATACCAACATCTGAATTATAGGGGTGCCAGAAAAAGAGAGAGAGCAAGACAATGAAAACCTATTTGAAGAAATAGTGACCGAAAACTTCCCATACCTGGTGAAAGAAATTGACTTAGGAGTCCCAGAAGCACACCGAACCCCAATATATAGGAACCCTAAGAGGACCACACCAAGGCACATCATAATTAAAATGCCAAGAGCAAAAGACAACGAGAGAATATTAAAAGCAGCATGAGAAAAACAGTTAGTTACCTATAAGGAAGCAGCCATACGATTGTCAGCAGATTTCTCAACAGAGACGATGCAGGCCAGATGGGAGTGGCAAGAAATATTCAAAGTGATGAATAGCAAGAATCTACAACCAAGATTACTCTGTCCAGAAAAGCTATCATTCAGAATTGAAGGTCAGATAAAGTGCTTCACAGATAAGAAAAAGCTAAAGGAGTTCATCACCACCAAACCAATATTATATGAAATGCTGAAATATATTCTCTAAGAAGAGGAAGAAGAAAAAGATAAAAGTGTAAATTATGAACAACAAATACACATCTATCAACAAATGAATGCAAAAATCAAGTGAATTAATCATCTGATGAACAGGATAAACTGGTGATTTAACAAATCATGGACATAGAGAGGGAATGGACTGACAATTCTTGGGGAGAAAAGGGGTGTGAGAAGTGCAGCAAGGCATTGGACAAAAATCATGCAACTATGGGAGAGGACAGTGGCGGAGGTGGGGAGGGCCGAGGGTGGGATGGGTACCAGTTGGAGGGAAGCCATAGGGGAAAAAAGGGGAACAATGTAATTAATAAACTGAACAATAAAGATAATTTTAAAAATAAGTATTGGATATAATTTTTTAGCTCAAGATGCTAGATAATCATGTATTACTCTTGATACAGTTCAGCTTTATTTTATGTCATGTAAATATATCAATTTTTTTGCTACGCTGAAGTAAATTTTAAATGTCAAATAGTTGATATAAAAAGTACCAGCAATTCTTAAGTTTGTTTTAATCAACTTTCTTCATCATGCCAGCCTTCATATTTTAGCATCATTTTCAGATTGGATTTCTTCATTTATTAATTCAAGAAAATGTATCCATCACTTACTCTTGAGAGACAAGGAAGAAAAATATACAGTCCCTTTTCTTTTTTATGTTTTATTTTATTTTTGAATTAAATTTATTGGGGTGACATTGGTGAATATCCAGTCCCTTTTCTTCAAGCTTACAATCAAGGAGAGTCATATAAAAAACTGAGAACAATATAAAAGTTATAATAGAAGTTTTACAATGCATACTGGGATCAAAGGAGATAAAGTGGTTAAACGCTGGTAGAAACGGGGGGATGAAAGAGTCTTTATAGGGGAAGTGATATTTTATCTGAACCTTTAATAGCAGTGGGGAAAAGAAGTTTAGGGCAGAAGGTTAACTGGTATAAAAGTTCATAGCATGGACAAACATTGAAAATGTGAAAAATGAAGAAAATTTCTCAGTGGGCTACAAGGTTCTTCCTTGAGCAACTTGAACTATTATGAAAATGTAAAGATAGAAGAGTAAGAATTTGCCAGATGACAGTTTTAGACTTAGTCATTTCTATGTTTGAGATACCCATGCAACTCTTTCCTTGGAAATATTCACTAGGCAGTTACACACACACACACACACACACACACACACACACACACACACACACACATACACACACAGGCTTTTTCCAACTCCCTTATTGTATTGCCCTTTCATCATATCTATCTGTCATGTATCAATCTAGTTATCTTTTTCTGCTTAAATCTGGTTAGTTGACTGACCACTTGATCACTGCTGAGGAATATTATGTAATCATGCAAGTTAATGCCAAGTAAATCCATAGTCTTCAATCTCAGCTTGTTCTGCAGGACCTAGAAAGAATTACCTATGCATCTCTAGTTTGTTCTGCTTTGTCCACCATTGCAGTGATTTCAACCTTCTCCAGTCTCTCCAAACGTCTCATCCTAACTCCTCTGTCCTCTACTAAACAGATAACCTTACCTCTTTGCTGACAACAAACCTATAGATTTCTCTGCTCCAATATGTATATTTTCTTCTGTTAGCTTAGAAGAGGTATCTTTCCTTTTGTCAAAGGCTAATACCTTCTTCAACAATAAACTGGATATCATTCCTTCTGGATCTCAGATAAATTAGCTTTGAATTACCCCCTCCCTCTTCATCATCTTCAGTATATTTCTTTCTAAAGCATCCTTCCCAACCAAATATATATCATTAAAAAAAAAACATAACAACTCCTCCAATTGTTAATCTTTTTCTTTTATATAGCTAAAATTTTGAAAGAGATTTTTTTACTTGCTATAATCTACATTCTTCCTTTCAGTGTAATCTGCCTGCCTGTCTCTCTAAGGATATCATGGAAACTACTGTAGTAAATGACCTCCAACCCCCTTGTTATTAATTACATGTAATAAACTCTTTATAGTTGTTTTTGATCTCTTAACAATATTTTAGTCTTGTCCATTCTTATTTTGTATTGCCTTCTTACCACACTCTCCTATTTTTTCTTATTATTTCTGCAGATATTCATACATTCATCATACTCATTCTCAATATTCTTTTCTGGTTCCTATTTGTCTTCATATAGTATCTTTTATAAGTCCATGCATTATCTTACTTTGAGTAATCTTAGCTACTTGCATTGATAATTAGATAACCTGCAGTTATCTAAATCCATATTTCTATTATACAACCTTTTCTCTTGAGTGCCAGACCTATATCTCCACCTACTTAATGTCCTCTTCACGTGGATGTTGCTCAGTCACCTAAACCTCAAAAGTTAACCTGTTATTTTAACAGGCACATTTTGATGGGATCAGACATGGGTAGTATGGCCCGTATATACATTTAAAATATTTTTACAGAAACTATTTTATATTTTAAATACATACTAACTTTTGTTCATACAAAATTTAAAAATATATATATATATATACATGAAAAGGGAGTATCTTTCACTGCACTTTCCCTATCTACTTAGTTTTTCACCCCAGGGACCACCATTTTACTAGTTTCCTACAAATCTTTATAGAGATATTCTATCCACATGCAAGTATTTATCTTGAAGAGCTTGTGGTACCCTCCCTCTCTCCAATAATTTCAACATTCAGCTATTTTTAAATTTGATTCTATGAGACATAACTTCATAATCTTGCCTCCTTAATTTCTAGTACAGTGCATGACACATAGTAGGAACTCATTAACTTATAATTAAGTGATAAATTGTGAACTTTATTAAAGTCACACAATTCAACAATAATCAGATGGATTAAGTAGAAATTACCTTAATAGGTAGTGGATTTCAAAAACCACTTGTCAATTTTAATTGTATTAATTTTAATTTAGCATTGTGTTTATGAAATCATACTCAAAGCTGTATGTAATTTGATCCATAATGCTCATAAATATTTATAAGTAGTTGTGCTCACTAATAATTTTATTTAAAAAATAATAGTTAAAGAAAGAATCATGCTATAATCTTTGACTGAACTCATCAAGTTTATGGGAAATCTAGAGGTTCATTGTAAGCTCCCATGAATTGTAGTCTTAGTACCTAGTTTTGTAGTCCAGACTTGGAAACTAAAAACCACAGAGTGATGACAAATGTCAATTTTCTTAAGAAGATGATCTGAACTGGCCTAGTTAGGATATGTTTTGATGTTCAGTGAAGGCATCTGATTAAACTTGTCTTTCTCCTTTATTTTTCATGTACAATTTAATTTACTTTTATAGTTATAAATCTGAAGAAAAAGCAATTTCGTATTCACCTGATTTCTTTTTTAGGTCACTCGGTGAATATAAGGCTATAATTCTATCTAAAAGGTTCACAGATAATAAACCTCAAGAGCACAGACTTTTGTACACAGTTAACCCTCCATTCGTTCTCCTCAATGCCCCGTATATTATTTACTTTTAAAATACATCATGTTGACAGAAAAAGTTCATAGTGCAAGAAACACATAAGGAGAGAGGGCAACAGCATATTCAAAAGGATGAAAAAATTGCTTTTTGAGGACAGAGATCACTTAGAAATGCAAAAGTACAGCTGTTGCTAATGCAAAAAGTACATAGAAATAATTTGTGTTAAATGAAGCTTCCAAAGTTCCATGGAGACCTTAAGACCTACAGTCTAGACATTCCATTGTGCTGTATGTCACCCAGACATTGCACAACTTAACCTCATTCTTCATTACACCAACTATGACTTTTAAAATGCAGTCTCAATTAGCTCAGGGGACAAAAATGCTAATTTTCACTTTAGCTCATTGTAGGATCATCAGATGTCAATAATTAGTTTCTAAATCATTTGTTCCCCTTTCCTGAATCCTTTTTCTTCAAGCTGACTCTTCCCTATCCAAAGCTATGTTCATAAAGCCCCAAAACAAGGTAAAACACACAAAAAATCTTATTGGCGCTCAAAATTGTCATGTTAACTCTACCTGAAATTAACTTTTTTTTTAATGAAATACTAGAGTGCAATATTTTTCTTTTAAATATATATATTTTTATGTCAGAAAAAAAAAGAGAGGGAGAGAGAGATAGAAACATCAATGATGAGAGAGAATCATTGATTGGCTGCCTCCTGCACACCCCCTGCTGGGGATCAAGGCTGCAACCTGGGCATAGGTCAATGCTTAACCTCTAAGTCATTCTGGCGGGGCTGCTCCACCCTGTATTTAATGATCTTGTGGTTCAGGAATGGAAGCAAGGCTTGGCTGGGTGTTTTTTCTCTTTTTATTGAATTTATTGGGGTGACACTGTTTAACAAATTTATACATATCATCTGTACACTGTATTGTGTGCTCACCATCCCAAGTCAAGTATCTGTCCATCACCATTTATCTCTCCTTTGCCACAACCACCGGAATCACTACATTGTTGTTTGTGTCCATTAATTCTTTCTCTTTTTTTTCTTTTTTGCTCAATCTCTCCACTCCCCCATGCAGCGCCCCCACCCTGACAACTGTCAGCCTGCTCTCTATTTATGAGTCTGTCTCTATTTTGCTTTGTTAGTTCATTTTTGTCCATTAGTACATAAGTGGATAAAAAATATCAGTAGTACAGTTACACAATGGAATACTACTTGGCTGTAAAAAAAATTGTATCCTTTGCAACAGCATGGATGGACCAGGAGAACATTATACTAAGTGAAAAAAGCCAGTCAGAGAAAGACAAGTACTGTATGACTTTACTTATATGTGGAATATAATAAACAAAATGGGTGATTTTTTTTCCTGATCCATGTGTCATTGATTCATGGCATATGTTAGCATCCAGCTTGAAGATTGACTCATTTGGAAGTACCATGAAAGCTTTGCCTACATACTTGACACCTTTGGAGGATGGGTGGAAGGCTAGGCTGAGCTAGGACTGTGAATCATAGCACAGCAAACTCAGGGCAGTTGGATTTCTTTCGTGGCAGCAAAAAGCAATGACAGAATATTCCATTGGTCAAGATACAACTGAATAACCTTTCATGACCTACCTTAGGAAGTCACGTAGCATCATTCTGCAGTATTGTGTTGGTCAAATGAGATACAAGCCAACTCGAGGTGAGAGGACATATATTTCATCACTGGATGGGAAAAGTGCCAAATATTTTGTAGTGTATTTTAAAGCTACCACAAATTCACTGCAGTGTCTTGAGCAGAGGATAGGTTCAATTTGACTTAGATTTAAAAGGATAACTCTGAATACTGTGTTAAAAAAAGACTATAATAAGGAGAGGGCAGAAGCAGATAGAACAATTGGAAGGCTATTACAGTGACTCAGGTGAAAGATGGTGTCTTTGACCAGAATTGTAGTAGTGCAAATGGTAAGAAGAATTTAATTTCAGATAGAATTTGAAGATAAAACTGATGGGAATTAGCTGAGAAAGACATGAGAACAAAAGTAGCCAAGGATGACATCTAAGTTTTAGTTTAAGCAACTGACTAAATTTACTTTGCAGAGTTAACAAGTTTCTGAATGGGAACAGTTCAGTTTTTTGTTATGTAGGGATTGAAATACTTATTAGTTATCAAAGTGGTAACTGGATATAAGAGTCTAGATTTGAATGGACTGAAGCTCATGGCTACTTTGATAAATTTTAAAAAATGTAGGTGCCATTTAAAAGCATGGGACTACAAGAGATCATAAAATAATTTAGTCTAACTAGTGAAGTCAAGAGGACACATGATGACTGACTCCTTGAGAGATCTAATATTTAGAGGTTGAGAAGAGGAAGAGAATCAAGCAAATGATACTGAGAGGAGGCAGCCAGTGAGATAAGAGAAAAACAAGGAGAATGTTATGTTCTGGAACCCAAGTGGATCAGCAATCAACTGTGTCAAATATCACTAATAAAGCTAATAAAATAAATATTAAGATTTGAACAAAGTCTTTGGCAAACTGGAGGTTACTTCTGACTTTGAAAAATTAGCCTTAGTATATTGATGGGGATAAATATCTGTTTTCAAGGAACTCAAGCATAAATTCAAAGAAAAAAATACAACACAAATGTATAGTTCTTCTTAGGTATCTGGGGATAAAAAAAGAGGAGATGGCTGTGGTCAAGTGACTTAGTTGGTTGGAGTACTGTCCATTACACAAATAAGGTTGCAGTTTCTATTTTTAGTCAGAGTACATACCTAGGTTGAGGGTTTGCTCTAGGAGAGAGGACGAATATAAGAGGCAGCTGAATGTTTCTCTCTCACTTAAGTGGTTCTCCCTTCCCCTTCCTCTTTCTGTAAGAGTAATAAGAACATATCTTTGGGTGTGGACTAAAAAAATAAGAAGAGAGAGGTGAGGATATTTCAAAACAGGTAAAGAATTTTGAAATGTTAGATATAGTAATTCTTTGTGATAAAAAAAGAATGAATGTGCCAAATCAATCCATGTAATCGTTATAATATCTTCATACTTTAGCTAATATTTAATGGTACACTTTAATTTAAATACATATTATTAAGATGACTGTGCATTTAGAGAAAGCAGTCTACATATATTAACAAAATAAGTTAAAATATGAATATTTAGTGAAGAAGATGTGTTCCACTGAAACATATTTTCATCAGAAAATTTACATACAGAAAGTACATAATCTTAGAAAAGAATGGTTAAGGAAGGTGACATTGGGGACAAATGCTGTCAATGCATTCTCTTCACACAATTTTTAGCATCATTCTGTTAATTTCAATTGCCATTTTAATCACCTAATTCTGGCAGTCTTTATTCCTTGCCTGAATTATTACAGGAGACTATTCACTGATTCCCCTACCAGCTTGTCCCTTACCAACTTAGCTAATACTCTGTTCTAAATGTACCTTGTCTAACAAAATTCTAATGTGGATGTTTCAAGGCTGCCACAATCTAACCTAAATGAGAGTTTAGCTATATCTTTTACTAATCATCCTCCCTCCCCCATAATGTACCACTATACTCCAGCTAAAAGTGATTACTCATTCCAAAAAATTAGCCTTAAATTTGTGCCTTTCCCCCAATGAACACTGCCTAAATAAGTCAAAACCATATTTATGAATACCAGTGGAGGGAAGTGAAAAATAAATAGGTTGGAGATGGGAGGAGGGGCTGTTTTTTTAAATGCTAGACCTGCCACTTTTAGGTTTATGACCATGGGCAAGTTTTTGATCACTGAGCCCTTGTTTCTTCAAGTGTAAAATAACTTGTTACTAGCTTTATTGTGAGGCTATAGGAGGTATGCCTAAAGAACCTCACAAGTATCTGGCAATTTGTAGTTGCTCAAAAGGGTTAGCTATCATTATTATTATTAGAGACTTGTTTTAAATTAAGCCTTACCACATGAAGTCTTCCCAGATTCCTTTGTTGTGTTCCCATAGTACTTTGCTGAAAAACTTTATTACAGATATTTCACAATTTCACTTGAACCGTATTACTTGTTCATGCATCTTTCTTTCTCATGCCAGAAAATGTTTTGTAGCATTATGCATTAAGAATACTACCTCTGGATTCAGAAAGAACTGAATGAAAATCTTAGCTCCTCTATATGCTAGCTCTGAGACTTTACATGAGAAATGTCTTTGTCTGAGTTTCTTCATCTATAAAGCATAGATAAAAATAGTAAATATCTAATGTGGGTTTTGGTAATGTATGCAAATGCTAGGTACATTGGGTGAACATAGTAAAGGTTTAATAAATGTAAAATGTACTTGTTTTTTTCACTTTTAAAAGGTAGGAAATAGTTTTTGTCAACCTTAAACTTTCTCTACTACATCCATTACAAAGTCTTGCACATTCTAAGTACTCAAATATTTGTTGGAATTTAATAATATTAATTAAAATAGTGCACAATATACCAATATTATTAATCTTTTGTCTTTGGGGCAAAGGGGAGAATGAGTGAGTCAGGCTTTGATGCAGTAACCTGAACTATGTGTACTGTATAAAGGAAGTTCTTAATGCCTTATAATGTGGACATGGAAAAGTATCTTAATCTTAACTAGAGGCCCGGTGCATGAAATTCGTGCATTGGGGAGGGGGGGTTCCCTCAGCCCAGCCTGCATCCTCTCCAATCTGGGACCCCTGGAGGGATGTCCAACTGCCCATTTAGGCCTGATCTACTGGTAGGATTGGTTCTAAATGGGCAGTTGGACAACCCTATCACAATCCAGGACTGTTGGGTACCAACAGCTCACCTCCCTGACTTCCTGATTGCCCCTAACCGCTTCTGCCTACCACTGTGATCACCCCTTAACCACTCCCCTGCCAGCCTGATTGATTCCTAACTGCTCCCCTGCCAGCCTGTTTGCCCCTAACTGCCCTCCCCTGCAGCTCTCCTCTGAATGCTTGGGTACCCCTTAAATGCCCTTCCCTGCAAGTCTGGTCGCCCCCGACTTACCTCCTCTGCTAGTCTGGTCACCCCTAACTGCCCTCTCTTTCAGGCTTTATCACCACCCAACTGCTCTCCCTTGGAGGCTGGTCCCTCCCAACTGCCCTCTCCTGCTGGCTTGATCACACACACCTGCCCTCCCTTGCAGGCCTGGTCCCTCCCAAATGCTCTCCCTGCTGGACACCTTGTGGTGGCCATCTTGTGTCCACATGGGAGCAGGATCTTTGGCCACATGGGGGCAACCATACTGTGTATTGTAATGATGGTCAGTCTGCATATTACTCTTTTATTAGATAGCATAAAGGCCTGATGCATGGGTGGGGGCCAGATGGTTTTCCCTGAAGGGTGCCTTGGATCAGGGTGGAGGTTTCCTTGGGGTGTGGGGTGGCCTGGGCAAGGGGCCTGTGGTGGTTTTCAAGCTGGCCATGCCCTCCCAGTGACCCAAGCAGAGGCCCTGGTAACTGGGATTTATTTATCTTCTATAATTGAAACTTTGTAGACTGGAACAGAGCCCAGCCATTGAGTGGCAGCTATTTCTGTTGGGATTTATTTATTTTCCATAATTTGAAACTTTGTAGCATTTAGTGGAGGCATGGGCAGGCCAGGCTGTGTGGAAAGCTTGGCTTCCTCAATCTCTGGGAAAACCTAAGCCTCCCTCCTGCTCTCTCTCTGGCTATAGCCATCTTGGTTGGGGTTACTCAATCCTGATTGGCTGGTGGGCATGGCTTGTGGATGTAGTGGAGGTATGGTCAATTTGCGTATTACTTTTTATTAGACAAGATAAATGTGTAACATATATTTATTGAAAAAATAAATATCCTCTATTTTTAAGATATAAATTACAAAATAACATTCTTAATTGTTCCTTAGTTGTAAACAATGGAAATTTATTTTTCAATAAAATAAGTTTAAGATTAAAAGCATCAAAGAAAGAAAAAGATAATACACTCCAAGGCAAAAGTTTTCACAGGCCCTTTTTGATTCTGTGAATCAGAGACTGTATTTTTTCATTTGTCATTATTTAACCAGAGCTCATCACATAGAACTTAACTTTTAAAAAGTATCTGTTCATCACTTAGACAGTAGAATTGCAATTGTGATAGTTGCCATGTGAACCTGAGAAACAAACAGACATGTAAGATAAGCTTTCCTTCGGTGTGGAAAACAGATAGAAGTGGAAATGAAACAGGAACTTATAAATTGCTCAGTTTTCTCAAAGTATCCATAAGAGGAATTGTAGAAAGAGCATCACAAATGTGCTTGCATAAGTGAGTGTGGTCTGTGTTTCTTCAAGATTATGTGAATTAATAGGGTCCTATTTCTTTGTAGGTCTAAGCAAAGAATAAGTAATATGTACAGTGAAAAACAAAAGTAGGAAAATCCAACCCATTTCTCAAGCCAACTCTGACACATCCTGCAAACTACTTCAAGATTCAGTTTCTCAAAGTGCAATTATGTTCACAATGCTACCATTCATTCATGCCTCAAAAAATTTATCTTGAATATCTACTATGTGCTTGGCTACCTAGATACTGGGGATAAAAAAGTACATAAGATTTAAAGGGCTCATAGTCTAGTGAGGGAAACAGACCAGCATACTCACTGTAGGGTTTTCATATTTAAAACTCAGGAGAACATTGGATTGGAGATAGATAGCCTAAAAATAGTGATGGTAATTGTAGATAAAGGAGTAGGTTAGACTCTCCAAGAAGAATATGAAGAAACAAAATTTAAGGGAGGAATGGGGAAAGGACTTTGAGAAGACTAAGAAAGAATAGCCAGAGGGATAGGAAGCAAACCAGGACATAACAGTGAGAAAAGAGTTCCAAGAAGAACTTGTTTAACCCTTTTGTAATTTTCAAAGCCAGCGGAAATAAAACAAACTAAAAAATATTCAGAAAACTTTAATGGTTCTCCAACTTCTATTAGTATATATAAACTTACCAGTGTTATACTCAGAAAAATCCCACAAGAAAATTAGAGAAGATGGGGCAGGATACTGCAAGAAGTTGAATGAACAGACTTTCACATTTCTATCACAATCTATAATAATAAAAGCATTATATGCTAATTAGACAACATGTCTAAAGCCTGGGCTGCAAGGGAAGCCAGGTCCCAGGTGCCAGAGGGAACCTGGGGAAGGAAGGGCTACTCTTGCATGAGTCTCATGCATTGGGCCTCTAGTTCTAAAATAAAGGTGTAGCAGTGCTACAACTGCCCAAGGGAATCACAGCCCCTTGAAATTTGAAGTCCTTGGAACTTTGTGTGAATGCTACCCAGAATAAGGATTTAGAAGTCTAGTCTGCCTTGCAAAATAGGGAGATATTTCATTCCCCATAGGACCAGCAAATCAACATGGGGTAATTAATATTTGTGAATGCTATAGTCACAGAAAATAATGTATTTATCATCATATTGGGCTTTGTTAATAATTTCTAAACAGTATCAGAGTGCCTAATTTTAGGTTTTCCCAGGATTGTTCCACTTTTAAGATAAAAAAAATATGTGTCCCAGGAAATCTCTTTAGTTCTAGACAAATAAGGAATACTTGCTCACTTTTATTGCTCCAAACCTAGTTTTCCCACAATCATTTTCCTATTTGTCTATTTTTCTTGTACTCTTGAAAGACTTGGTATACTCATTGCACCATGAACATGGGGAAAATTTGCCTTCTTCTGTCACTTAATTTATGCCGTACCTGTAAATTGAATGGCCTCCTTCTGCATAAGTCATACCTGTCCACATTCTAGCACTATTTCTATGCATCTGTTATGAAAGCTCTCTTGGTAATCTTTCCCACTTTTAAATTCTTATAGAATTTTTTTGTATTTTTCTTTCTTTTAAAAAATATTTTTATTGATTTCAGAGAGGCAGGAAGAAAGAGAGATAGAAACATCAATGATGAGAAAGAATTATTGATCAGCTGCCTCCTGCACACCCCCAATTGGGGATCGAGCTCAGAATCCCGGCATGTGTCCTGCCCTGGATTGGAATCATGATCTCTTGGTTCATAGGTTGATGCTCAACCACTGAGGCATACTAGCTGGGGTTGAGTATCTTTTTTTTGATACATCATATAACATATTGGCGTATAGCTATAGGCACATTCTGTAAACTTTCCTTTTGCTCTCTGTCATTTCATGGAATAGTCTGTGCCATACTCATCTTCAAAACCTCAGCATGGACCCATGCATATGTAGATGTTCAATAAATAACTGTTGAATGCTGAATAAATAGCTGTTTCATTGTCCCTAAAAACCAACTCAATGAATGCCACATAATGCATTCTCAACATTTGTTGTATGAACAAACGGGCAACATTTTCTATTATTTAAACTTCAAATTATTTTTCTGATTTTCTTTCAAACTCAAAGTATCTATTATCTTTATGGGAAAAATCTCTGAGAAATTTTTAGGCCATTGTAGGTAGGATATCTTGACTTATATTTCTATATTAACCATAGTAAGCACTCAATATTAATTGGTTAATATTAACTATGTATTAACTCCAACATAGGGGACAACTATTGCATTGCAATGGAAATGTTCATTGCAAAAAATTATCAGAAGTAAAATACAGTGCTTGATTAATCAGTGCTCTGACAGTATGCAATGCCCTTGTGGGATGCTTCATTCCCAGACTCAAAGACATTTGTCAGCAAGGGTGGCAGGTTATTTTTGGTTCATAAAAAAATAATTCTATAAATGATTTTATGCTCAATCCAGTTGAACTCTGCATTTCTTTCTCAAGTTAGAGTAGAACTTAATATTTTAGGATGCTGAAAACTCTGAACACTAATCTTTTGATTTATTGTGATAAAAATGAATTTACTTGATGAACAACAGAGGAAGACATACATCACTTTTTTAAAAAATTGGAAGTTGTTGCAGAATGTATTTCTATTATGAAATAAATGTAAGAGTTGAGGTTACTTATTGTTTATTTTCAGGAAGATTCCTTCAATATTTTTAAGAAAAATTATTTGGAAGAACAATGCTACGGTACCATCATGAAAAACAGCCTTCCTAGAAAGATAATCTTCAGTGAAATTCACAATGATTTGGTACACGAACATAACACTTCCATCGGTTGGGGGTGGGGTGTATATATTCATCATTTACATTATAAACATATTAGAATTACATCAAATTTATTTTTAAATGTACTGAATAGACATTATGAAAGCTCAAATACATAATAATTTCTTCACAACTGTCTCAAATATTTATTTGCCTAAAACAGGTACAGATATTGGAAACTATATATATGCATTGATGTTTTCTTGACAGATTCATAACCCTACGTTTTCCAAAATTTTACTGCTCAATATCACTTAATTAGAGTATTCCAATCTATTTATTACTATGCATTATTAATGCAGATATGTGCCTAGGAGATGTACAATTTGTAATTATTTTGTCTTTCAAAACATAATAGCTTCACACTGGGCTTGTTGCAGCTACAATATTTTAATCTCTGAATTCTCCTTCAAACTTTCTATAGCTGTGACAGAAATTTGTATTTGAACAGAAAAGCTGTCAAGAAGGGGCTGTGGTACTATCCATCACATTTTTAATTCTTACCATACTTAGATGCTACTGAGGTTGGCTGTCCAAGACACTAAACAAAGATTGAAATTATGCCTTCTGTTCTTACACATTAAAGTTGCACCATTATACCCAATTCAATAGGACTGTACTACACTCGATTAATTTCCTATTAGTTCTCAGCTATGCAAAATTCAACCATGGTGTCACTATGGTTTAGACATGCAACCTTGATTCCAGCATAAAAAAAAGGAACCTGTCACTTCTAATAATTTTACAGGAGATTCTACAAATGTAAATCCTTTTTCATCTTGTCATCCTTTCATGTCTTTAATGAGTTTGCTCACTAACAGTATAGAATCTTAATTTAACTTTCAGAAATATTAACAGATATTATAATTGAGTATCTCTAGGAGTATACTTATTAAAGTGTAATAAATAGTAATTTATAATATTTGAAACATTTGTCTTTAAAATATCTTGTGACTATTTAACTATCTATACTAATAAAAGGGTAAAAACATCTTGTAACTATTTAACTATCTATACTAATTAGACTGGATAGACCAGACAAAGTCACAGTGGCAGGGGCTGAGGCAGAGGTGGTTAGGGGCAAACAGGCAGGCAGAGAGGTGAATGGTTAGAAGCCAGTCATCCCAGATTGCAAGAGGAATGTCTGACTGCCAGTTTAGACCTAATCCCTGGAGGTTCTGGATTGGAGAAGGTGCAGGCCAGGCTGAGGGAACCCCCCGGCCTATGTACCAATTTCACGCACCAGGCCTCTAGTATATCAGAAAGAAAACAAAAACCATAATATTGAGATTCCTAGCCCAATTGCATATTTTGAGAGAAGGAATCATCTAGTAGATTTGGATGATCTTCAAGTTAAACTCAATCTCTTGTAAAAGCAAGCAAACACTGTGCACTTGAAAAGCAAAAAAATTAACCAGGGATTGTCATGTTAAAGTCACATCATGGAAAATTGTTAAACTCTTGGTAATAGGTGTCATGATCAGTCTGATGATTATTTTTCTCATAAAATATTAGTATATGCTCTTTTAGATGTTTATGCTTCATTGAGATGCATGGACTTTTTGCCATTATTACTGACCTTTGAATCTAATTAAAGTTTCTTAGAATCTATATCTACACCCTTTTTATCTCTCTTAACAGCTTTTAATTTGAATGTCTGTAATAAAGTCAACTAAAATTCATACTATACCAGTAGTAAAAATAGTTTCTGCTGTGCTAGGTCCAGGTTTCAAGAAGTTGAAAGACAATAATGACTCAACATTTTTTATTTTGAATTAAAAACTTGACTATTAAATTTTCTAAAAATTAATGGAGTAAATTTCATTGATTTTTCCTCCATTTCACTGTAGTTGAATTATTTTATAAACAGTATAACATCAATTTTTTGCATATAATTAGTTAAACTTGTTTGAAGTTTAAGAATCCTACATTTAAGAAATCTTAAGCCTTAGGTATTTGTTTGGAAAAGTAACATTACGCAATTCAAGCTACAATGCTAAGTCTTGGCATTAAGATTTTACTGTGAATCTTAATTGCTTCACACTATGCTTCACCATGACCCAAGAATTTTTTTCTATATATATTGGACACAGAATACTTTATCAATTTCAATCTTTTCTCTATATTACCATTTTAGGGAAGTTGAGTTGCTCAAAGTCTGCCAAAGTCAACTGCCAGGGTGGCTGAATTTCAGCATAAGTCATGATATATTATAGTTTCAAAGTACACAATCTTATTACTTTGACTTTTATCAACAACAACAAAATATTTGTCTATGATATTGGAGCTCTCTAACTTAGCATTGGGCTTTTTACAGCTATAAATAGCACTAATAACAAATAGCTACCAATCATTTGTGTCTCAGGCACTGAGTGAATTCCTTTACATATATTATCTTACTTAGTTCCTTCATTAAACCTATTATTAGCCCTGTGTGACATATGAGGAAACAGATGCAGAAAATACTTAACAAGTTGTCTAAGATAATATAATTTTAAGTGTTAGTATCAGGATTCAAACCTTTGTCTTAACAATTACTGCTGTCTCTTAATGGTAATCAAAATAGCAAAATAACACATTTTAGGAAAGATCCTGGAGATTTCAAAATGATACAGATCCATGTCATTGGTGACTACAATTATGAAAACATCAATTTGAACACTTAATATCTGTGCATTGTGATGTTTGTATATTATATATTAATGAAAGACAAATAAAATTTCTTCCTGAATTTAGTTTTATCTCTAAACTAATCAAATGTGTGCAAGGGAGTCATTATGACAAAGCATATTTTATCTTCACAAAGAAAGTCAACTTTTAAGCATCCCCTTTTAATTTCTCAAGAAGAATATTATATTAAGCAAGTATAACTAACTTTATTCAGGTAGAAACAGCAATTATTGAATAAAAGTTCATTTTGTAAAATAATTTAATTTATAGGAATTAAATTTACACATAATAGTTCAGGAACATAATTATTCAATAAAGTGAGGTATTACTGTACCTTTTAAAAATGCCTCTTTTTCTTTCTTGGAGATTACAATGTGCATTGTCTTTTTATTACATATGACATTTGAAACATTTAAAAGTTTTTCTTTTTTAGTTTTTCCTTTTAAGTAATTTATTTAATTAATTAAATGTATCCATTTATTGAAATTATTGGAGTGACGTTGGTTAATATGATTATATTCTATAATACTTCATCTGTATATTATATTGTGTGTTCACCACCCCAAGTGAACTCTCCTTCCATCAACATTTATCTCCCCTATACCCACTTATACCTTCCCCACTCCCCTTTTCCTCTAGCAATCACCATACATTATATTTTGATCTTTTTTTTTAATTCTCACCCAAGGATATTTTTCCATTGCTTTTCATAGAGAAAATGGAAGGGAGGGAGTAAGGAGAAGAGAGGGAAACATTGATGTGAGAAAGATACATAAATTGGTTGCCTCCTGCACGTGCCTCAACCAGGGGCAGAGAGCAAACTCGCAATCCAGGTACATGCCCTCGACCAGGAATCAAACCCACTACCCTTCATTGTGTGAGCCTATGCTTTAACCACTGAACACCAACAGCAAGGGCTATTTTGGTCTTTTGAAATATACTTTCCCTCATAACAACATTATATTTTAAATTACTGCTTAGCCAAGTAGTTCCTGGGGGAGAAAGGTGGAAAGCAATTGCTAGAAATGTTGTAAATGGGAGGTAGGTGAGGGAGCAGCAAGGAGAAAAGACAGACCTTTTTATGAGCAACTGGAACTGGGAATATTCATGTTCATAGAGATGGGAGCGATTGAATATTGAGGTGAAACTTCTTAAGACATTGCAAGCTAGATAAATAGTCTAACATGTAGCACTCAATGAGACAAGGATATCATGTACACACCTGTGAATTTCTGGATCATAAAGTCTCCTTTTATATGTAGCCAGATGGGAAAAGTGCCATTTAAAAAACAGAATTTCTGCTTTGCTGCTGTGTTTTAAGGGAAAACCAACAATATCCTCAATGACGAATACCGTATTTTTTTATTTCAGGAAAAAACATATAGTATACTTTGAGCACTAAAATATCCAAATGTATGGTACTACCTAAGAGAGTAAAGGAAGTGTTGAGTTCATGCAGGTATCCTGAAAGAAAGAGTGAAAGGATGCCCATGTGCGGATTAAAGTGAAGGAAATGAACCTTGGGAGATTGACAGAGAGAAACCTGAAAAGGTAATACGTTCCTAAGGAAAGGATACAGTCACCAAGAAACTCTTAGGGACAGCTGACTCCCAGTAAAGTTTTGAACAGTGATGTTTGATGCTAAATTTTAAGTTTTTCTGTTGTGCTGTAATACCACTATGTTGCTCAAAATCTTCAGTATAAACCTGATATAAACACTTAGTAAGTGTTGTTTGTTTGGTAGGAAATGGATTAATATGGAGAATAGGGTAAATGATATCCATGAAAAGCATCAACCTTCCACTTTACAGCCTACTTAAGCAAATTAAGAGACATAGAGAGTAGTATTGTGATTTAGCTGGTGTATTTGAATATTAAAGAAAGAATTAATCTAGAGGTTAGAGGGCTAAGGGACACACAGTCATTAATCACTCACAAATTACATGTAGAAAGTGTTCATGTTACTATTAGTAAAAATTCCTATGTGTTTCATGCAATATTTTGCAGCTGAGATTGGGTAACATTGAATTTCATCAAATTATTGAATATATGAAGGAAGCACTTCTGTCTACTAAGTGCAACTTTATAAATACAGAAACACAAATTATTATTTTTTTTTAGATTTTTACGGATTTCAGAGAGGAAAGGAGAAGGAGAGAGAGAGATGGAAACATCAATGATGAGAGAGAATCGTTGACCTGCTGCCTCCTGCATGTCCCCTACTGGGGATCAAACCTGAAACCTGAGCATATGTTCTGAACAGGAATTGAACCATGACCTGGTTTATAGGTTGATGCTCAACCACTAAGACACTGCAGCCAGGCTAACACAAGTTATTAATGTAATAATTAGCATATAAAATATTTGGAGATGATAGGTTTAGTGTAGGTTCTGTAAAAATAAAGGAATCAGAGAAACATACACAATTGGATGCTGAAAATCAGATTTTCTGTGAAACCGGATGCAATATTCAATAATATTTTAGAAACTGGAGGTTAAATGTTGCACAGCTATTATACAATATGTCCCTATTATGAAGAAAAGAACAACACAAATGATGTCCCATGTTGTTGTGTAGGTTGTTATGCCCATAACATCTGAGTCATCTCATTTTAGAAATCTGATAAAGGAGACAATAACTTAATAATGTAAATGATATATTCCTATAAAGCCAAGTAAGTGGATCCTAGTATTGGTGTGTATTCAGATTATGGGTCCCTAAGTAAGAATATTAGAACAGACTTCTATTCCATTTCCTAACTGCAAAATAATCACTGCTTCAGGGAAATGTTCTGTTTGACTCTCATCATTTCTGCTACCTCCACCCAGGTGAACAAGAAAGAATTTGGTTGTGACCCTGAGACTGCAGACTATACTTACATGGAAGAGTGTGTGTGTGTGTGTGTGTGTGTGTGTGTGTGTGTGTGTGTGGTCTCCCAAAATTATACATCATCCTGGGTTAATAATCTATTTAAAACATATTTAACTTTAGGATGCAAGGAATATGTAAATAGATAAATTCTAGACCCTTAGCAATACATTGGAATCTAGTTTTACATAATATATAGGGCTGACTCTTCTATTGTCACACTTTCAGAATGATTTGTCCGTTTCCTCATTTATTGAAACTGTGAATTAGCTACTTCCCTGAATTGTATTTTTACAAGGCTTTCCCCCAATCCACTAACACTTGAGATAAGTTCCATCATTTATCTTCAGTTATGTGTTGTCCTGGCGTGCTGAAACAAGTCCTTCCTCTGCTATTTGAAGGTCTTGCTTGAACTGCTTACCTTTCACTCACTTAAATAAATAAATTTCTGTTCAAATCTCCTTTTCTGGTCTCTTTCCTTACCATCTTCTTAAGTATTCATTCTCCTTATTGTCCTGGTGTCTAGCAACAAATTCTGAGCTTATCAGAAAATTAACATTTTTATCAAATTATTATGAACAGTAGAAAGGGGTCACAAACTACACATTGTTCAGGGCAAGGTGCATCAAAAAGAACACCCTTTTTCATTATCTCTTCCCTCTTTCCTATCTTATTTCCATCAATATATGATAAAAAGTTAAATAATGTAACAAAATAAATCTATAATTATTAAATATCTTATAATTATAGACTGATAGAATATTAAATCTAGACAGGGTCCTTAGAAATCTTCTACTTTAACTTTCTCATTTTATATCTGAATATATGCGGCTCAGAGGATTACAGTAAATTGCCAATGTCTCAGTTAGTGATTGGCAAATCCGAGTCTCAGAACTCCTTCTTTCTCCTGACACCCAGTTTAATTTTCTTTTTACTATACCACTGTGCTAAAATAGACTTGAAAAATAAATCTCAAACAGATGGATTGAAATTGGCTACCACAAACTAGTATAAAATGGGAATAAACATGTGTTCACATTGTGGCAATTACTTGAATGACTGTAATAATTGTATTCAGTGCATAGTCTAATAAAATATTTTTATTAGTCATATGGAAATAGAAATGAGAATGACTTTCTGAATCAGCCATTCAATATTGATCCCGATAGGTAAGTAAAATGTATTAGAAAGGAGCAATATTAATTATAAATGATTTATAAAATACTAGAGACCCAGTGCACAAAATTCATGCACAAGCAGGGTCCCTAGGCCTGGCCAGTGATCAGAGTGGATCAGATTCCCTGCCTTTCTGCCTTCTCCTTTCTTCACTCCCTCAGCACCCCACTGCTGCAGCTGATAACCCACCATGTTCTGTGCTGCTTCCTGGTGGTCAGTGCATGTCATAAGGAGTGATCAAACTCCCAATATCCTGGTTGAACTAACAAAGGGACACTTTTCATATTAGTCATATATATATATATATATATATATATATATATATATATATGATAGGCTTTTATATATAAAAACTCTAATTCACAAACTCAAGTTGTAAAAGCTTTTGCTGTATAATTAACCACCTCAAAACTTAAGGACTTAATAGTGAAATATCCATCTATATAATTCACAATTCTATAGGTCTATAATTTGGCCTGGAATTAGATGGGTGGATCTATTGGTCTCAGTAGTGTATATTCTGGTATCTGCAGCCAGGTAGGAGCTCTACTTCTAGGGATTGGTTGGCTCTTCATTGGACTTAGTAGAGAAACTGGGACATATCTATCATCATGCAACAGGATAGCCTGGGTTTGTTCACCCTAGACATGGTAACAAGGAAGACAGCAGAACATTCAAAGCCTTTTGAAGCTTAGGCTTAGAACTAGCTCAGTGATGGCTCCAGATGCATTATATTAGCTTAAATCTCAAGGCCAGTCCAGATTCATGTTGGGGGGATAATACTCTAAAATTTGATGGGAGAAGTTATTTCAAGAGGTCTAGATGTAGAGGGAACAATAAGTGCAATTATTAAAAAATCTATAATACCACCCAAACCATTAATAGCAAGCAACAAGGTACATTGTCACTTTCTTGCTCTCTTTCTTCCTCTCTCTCTCTCTGCGTGATACATATATATATATATATATATATATATATATATATATATATAAATATATACATATATATGATATGCTTATATATATACATAAATATAATATATACATGTATGCAAATATATGTTATATAAATTTTAATTTTCAATTTTTATTGCCATCGATGTTAAATACTTTATATTACATAATATTATGTTACATGTTTCTTAGCTAGTCACTGTTTTCTAACACACTTTTTGAAATTTTAGAACACCTTTAGATTTATGAAGATAGTTCAGAAAGTTTCCATATACCTCACAGTCTTTATTTCTCAGTAGTGTGGCGCAATTGGTATAATTAATAAACAAATATTAATGCCTTATTATTAACAACAGTCCACACATTATTCAGACTTACTTTGTTTTGTTTCTTTGTAGACAGATAGGCTTGTTTTACTGAATCTTTTCTAAGAACCAGTTTTTGTTTTCAATGACTTTGATTCCCACTTTTCAATTTCATTGATTTCTGTTCTAACATGTTTGCTTCATTTTTTTCTTTATACTTAAATTGCTATTTCTTCTCTCATTTCTTAGGGTAGTATTTAGGTTATCAAGTTTAGATTTTTCTTTTTTTACAATATGTACACTTAACTTTATAAATTTCCCTCCAAGCTCTGCTTTACTGCATCCCACAAATTTTGAGAAATTCTATTTTCATTTTTATTTAATTCAAAATGTTTTTAAATTTTTTCTTAAGATTTTTTCTTTGACCCATGGATTATTTATGTTTGCATATGCTTATGCCCTCCACTGCCCTGAACTCCCTGGCCCTGCTCCCCACCACCCTGTGTTTGTATGTTTAATTTTCAAATAGTTGAGTAATAACCACCTAATTTTCTTTTTGATTTCTAATCTAACTCCACTGTGATTTCATAACATACTTTGTATGACTCATATTTCTTCAATTTTTTAAAAGTGTACTTCATGGCCAAATGTGTGGTATATTTTGAATGTCCCATGGGAGATTGAGAAAAATTCTAATGTTGGATGGAATATTCAATAAATGTTATTTAGATGAAGATGATTGTTCAAGATATAGTCTGAGTGGCCAGATTATTATACGTTCAGAGATTATAATAATCTGGCTATTCAGTATATTCTTACTGATGTTCTGCCAATTTAATATATCAATTAATTATGGAAAGATGTTCAAGTTTCTAATTATAATAGTGTGTTTGTCAATTTCTTCATTCAATTCTATTGGTTTCTGTCTCATCTGTTTTGGTACTTTATTGTTAGTTGTTTACACATTTAAGATTGTTATGTCTTCTTGGGAAATGTATCTCTTTAACATTACATATGTCCCTTTTTTTATCCCTACTAATTATCCTTCCTGAGATTTACTTTATCTAAAATTATTATAGCTATTCCAGCTTTCTTTTGATTGAAAGGCATATTTCATCCATTTCTTTACTTTTAACCTATATATGGTGTTTTTATATCTAATCTTGATTTCTAGTAGACAACATATAATTGGATGTTTTTAATGAATTTTTATAATCTCTGTATTTTTATTATTGTATTTAGACCATTAATATAGCTGAATTTCTACCATGATTATCTCTGTTTTTGAAACATTACATAAAATTGAAAATATTCCTGCTTTTCAATTCATACTTAAGAATTTATCTCCAAGCCCATGTACGATTAAAATTAGGTTTTTAAAAATTATTCAACAAGGTAGGTAAACCTTGACATACTGCTTAATTTTCATTTAGTACCATCTTACTCCAAACAAATCCAAACATAGTAATTATGCTGATATCTAATACCAAAACAGATATAAGCATTTGAAGAAGTTTGGAAGATTGCAAGAATTACCAAAATGTGACATGGAGATATGAAGTGAGCAAATGAAATGCTGCTGAAAATATGGTGCTAATAGACTTGCATGACACAGTGTTACCACAAACCTTCAATTTGAGAAAAGCACAATATCTGGCAAGTGCAATTAAGTGGGGTTCAATAAAATGAAGTATCTCTCTATATATAAAACCCTAATATGCAAATAGACCGAATGGCAGAATAGTCAAACAACCAAACAACCGGTCACTATGACGTGTACTGACCACTAGGGGGCATGCACGGAACATGGCAGGCATCAGCAGCAGGTGGCAGAGTGCAGAACATAGAGGGTGTCAGCCACAGCAGGATGGTGAGTGAGGGTTGTCAGACCAACATGGGCGCTGGTCACTGTCATCATTGTGAGCCTCTGGTGGTTACTGAAAATTCTTTGCTCCTGCATGCTGCAGTCCCACCTGGTGCCCACACCTGCTACCAGTGCCAGAGATGCCTCTTCACCCACAGCTGGATTGGAGCTGCTGCTCATACGTGCTGCTGGTGCCCAGCACCAGTCCCAATCGCTCAGCACTGTTAGCTAGTGCGAGTGGCAGCTGTTGGCCTCAATCACCCCTGAGGGCTTTTCCACCTCCCCTGTTCCTGAGGGGTGACCAGGGAAGCAGCTTCTGCTTGCACCCACTGGCAGCACAAGCCCCACTCGCACCTGCTGCTGGCACTGGCCCCAATCACCCCACGCCTTCAGTGGGTGGGAGTGGGGACAGTGTCATCAGTGCATGGGAGCAGCAGCAATGGGAACAGGGCTACCACAGCAGTAGGTGCCAGGCTGGGGCACAGAGGATGGGCCATGACCTGCCCCTGTGCCCACCACAGCCTTGCATCCCACAGTTCCTTTCAAGGTTCATGAATTTGTGCACTGGGCCCCTAGTGTCTATATAATAGTGATTGAAATATACACTCAAGCATGGATTTTTGCCTTTTCCAAACACTAACTTCTACATCTAATGAATACTATTCTCTCCTTAGCCATTACAGACATTCTATGGGCATAATATCATAGCTCTGAAAGTCAATGTTTTACATAAGTATTATTTTTGTCAAATAGAAGAGGTGACTTGGATTGTTACAAAATATAAAGGTATTATGCAAATAAATATCTATGAGCCTGTTTCAATATTTCAATTACTAAGAAGGTAAGCTTATCAATGCTGTTTATTAAGCACAAAGACACTTGGCTATATTTTTTCTTTAGTTCATTCTACAGTCTTCTTTATGATATAATTGCGTTGACCATTTTCAATTGACATGAAAAGTTTAACAGAAAACATATATAAAATATTTTGATACCTACATTTTTAGCTATTTATTTCAAACTAGGGGCCTGGTGCCTAAAATTCATGCACTGGGGGTGAGTGATCCTCCAGCCCAACCTGCCCCCTCACACATACTGGGAGTCCTCAGGGGATGTCCTACTGACCACTCACCCCCAGCCTGCCCAAGGCCTAAAGCCTCGTCTAGAGGCTTTAGGCCTTGGGCACCCAGCCATTGCCATGCAACTAGGCCAATGACTGGCTCAGCCCCAGCCCTGCCCACCCTGGCCTTACCTTCGCCCCCACTAGCACAGAGCACCTCGGCCCCACCGCCTCAGCCCTGGCAGCCTCAGCCCTGCCAACCCACCCCCAGCCCTGGCCTTCGCCCTGGCCCCGTGCCCCAGACCCTGGAAACCTTGGCCCCATTCCCCGGCACTGGCTGCCTCGGCCTCCCCACCCCACACTGGATGCCTCGGCCCCACCCCCCACGGCTTTTGCCCGAGCCAGAGCATGCTGGCCACCTCAGCTCTCCGCCATGGCCCTGGATGCCTTGGCCCCACTCCCTCCCAGCCCTGGATGCCTCGACGTGGCCCCTCACTGCCCTGGACTTCTTGGCCCCGCCCCCCAAGACCCTGGACATCTTGGCCCTGCTCCCCACAACCCTGGTTGCCTTAGCCCACCATGGATGGCCCTGGATGCCTCGGCCCCACCCCTCAGCCCTGGCTGCCTCAGCCCCAACCCCCAGGCCTGGGCCACGTGCTTGCTGGCTGGCTCCGCCCCAGCTCCTGATTGGCTGGTCGGTGTGGCTTGTGGGTGTGGCTTGATCAGAGGTATGGTCAATTTGCATATTAATCTTTTATTAGATAGGATGTGATACAAATGGCAAGATAGTTGTATTACAGAGACAATCAAACTCTGGAGCAGGTGTTTGCCTTGAGGGTGTATGAATATCCCCATTTTTGTCTAGAGACTATTTTTTAATGGGATAGGTTTAAGAGGAAATAGGTCTGAGGTCAGATGTGAAATCCCTGCATATTGCCTAGAACCTGAAAATTGTGACACAGTCACTGGATGAATTTGGGGGGAGGGGGAAATCCCACAGAGGAAAACAGTCGGTGCCAGAACCAGTTTAAATCTTTATTCTCTTAACAATGAAGTTGACAGTTTCCCTAAATATTTGAAAAAAAACAATCAAGACAGTAAACAATTGGGTAAGGCATACTGCAGAAAACCATGACTACAGTAATACGTGGCCTCTGTATTACTTTTAAAAATTAAGATGTTCCCCTGATATTAAAATAATAGTGACATACAGTGAATAAATGAAGCATTGCATATGAATCAATGGCCTGCAAACTCTAATGCATGGTGTAAAATGTATTTTAGGATAGTGAACATGCATCAAACTAAGCAGGATCATGTAACCAATGTAACACTCCTTGTCACGTGAAATACTAAAAGAAGTCTTAATGTTATTTCTATAGATGTTTTATTCAAGGATCATAATTGCCACTGTGTGTCTGACATTTCTCAAATTCTGACTGAAACGATATTTAGATATATAAAGCAACATACAGTAAATCATTAAAGTTCCAATGAAACACATGATTATTCAGGATGTGCTTCAGTAAACAGTAATATATCAAAAGATAGACATACATTTTACATATGTATTTGCATTTCACATTTATTGCACCTTGAGTGAGAAAAAAAAGAGTTAAAAAAAAAGATTGTTAAAAGTGTTGAGGTATAGAGGGGGTGAGGGCATGAGTGGGGGAGGGTTAGGGGTTAATGGAGGGATAAAGACACATATGTAATACCTTAATCAATCAATAAATTAAAAAATAAAAAATAATAAATAAAGTAATAAGTAAACAAATAAATAAATAAATAAGTATTGAGTTATTGGTCTACTACCCTAACTTCATCAATGAAGAGAATTGCATTGCTATACCAAAAGGTAAACCCATAATAGTTGATCCTATAATTAAGCTGTTTAGTATGCAAATGTGTAAATTGAAAGCTGTCTTGAGTTTCTGGAAGAGACAATATCAGTATGAAATAAATGTTTTCACACTAATG
Source organism: Antrozous pallidus (assembly GCA_027563665.1). Classification (NCBI taxonomy): domain Eukaryota; kingdom Metazoa; phylum Chordata; class Mammalia; order Chiroptera; family Vespertilionidae; genus Antrozous; species Antrozous pallidus. The sequence goes on along the minus strand of CM050509.1, from coordinate 42,354,823 downwards.
CTCCCAGACACAAAGCAGGGCACAAATTTTCACCAAAGTATAATTACTCATACTTCAGGGAAATAGTATCATTTTAGCTAATGAAGTAAAATGCCAACAAAGAAAATGAAACCTATTTATAAAGCTTTGGGGACCCCCTGAAAAAGATGTTTTAAAAATTAAATGTTATAGTCAGCCTGGTTTAAAACCCCATTAGCTGCTGTTTCACTTTCTGAGGTTTCAACTACTCACAATCAACCATAGTCAAAAAATATTAAAAGGAAAAATACAGAAATAAACAATAATTTTTATTTTTATGTTTTAAAATTTTATTTCTCAAATACAGCTTACATTCAATAGCATTTTGTAACAGTTTCTGGTGCACAGCACAGTGGTTAGATAATAGATTTTGCAAAGTGTTCCCACCAATATTTCCAAGACCCACATGGTACCATACATAGTTATTACAATATTATTGATCATATTCCCTATGCTGGGCTTTTCATCCCTGTTACTATGGATTCTAAGGAATAAAATAAATGTACATGCAAAATTGAAACAGACTCATAGACACAGAGAACGAACTGATGATTGCTTCAGAGAAGGGAAGTTGGGGGACTGGTGAAAACCTTGAAGGGGTTAAGAAATAAAAATTGGTAGTAACAATTCATAAATTTTAAATTGTGTACTGTTCTTTGTAATTCACTTCATCTCATCACATAGGCATTGTCATCATGTTGCATTTTTATAAGAAAAAGGATGGTGAGTACAGTACAATAAAATATTTTGAGTAAGAGACTCCATTCACATCACTTTATTGCAGTATATTATTATAATTATTCTATTTTATTAATTTTTGTTGATAATATCTTACTGTGCCTAATTTATAAATTAAACTTTTTCATAGGTATGTATGTGTAGGAAAAATAATAACACATAAAGTTTGGTGTCATTTGTAGTTTCAGGAATCCAAGGGAGATCTTAGAAAGTATTCTCTACAGATAAGAGGGACTATTCTAATCAGCTTTGAGGGAAAAATATTTATGCAAAAACTACCACTTTTCTCTCACCAAAAGTCACATTAATTAATATACAATAAGTATTGTGGATAAAAAGCATTTGGTTTACAATAGTTTACATAATTAATTATTCTGGGAGAAACAATGTGGCTTTAATGATATTGAATCCAATCATAAATCTGATATTTTAATTTGATTACTGAATAAAAATCCCTGAAACCATTTCTGTAATGTAGTTACTATTAAATTATACACAATTTTTCCTTCACTGAAGTTGTTTAAACATAAATAAATGTGGATGATTAAAGGAGTACATATTTAAAAATTGTTGCCAGAGGATTTGAAAATGTCCCTGAATCTGTATTAGGGATTTAAATTCTGGACAACCTTTATTTTCTTTGAACTTAACCTGTGTGCTTTTGCATTAATGAAAAAAACACTATTTCTGTCATGGTTAGATGTAATAACAACATCTGGATCAATAATCTTGGAGAAATCTGGAAAATGACAACAAAATTCAAACAGCTCAAATATACTATTTCCTAAAATGGGGAAAAAATAGATATTGACATTTAAGGTGGAGGTGGGTGGGTAGAAAGAGATCAACCAAAGAACTTGTATGCATATATCTATAACCCATGGACACAGACAATAGGATGCTGAAGGCCTGGAGGGGACAACAGGGCTAGTAGAGGTTCATGAGGGGAAGAAGGGAGATATGTAATAGTTTCAACAATAAAGATTTTAAAAAATAAATCTATAATACAATAAACAATAAAAATATACAAAAATAACTTTAAATTTTAATTTTTTGCATAAAAATATGACTGCTTTAGGTTCATTGTATGTTAAGCAATTTTACCATGAGATGAACTACCAATAGAAATTTTAGTTAATACTGTAAGAACAGCTTTTTTTCCAGTACAATTATATTTTCTTGAATATTCATTTACTTCAACTAGCCAATTTAAATTAATCTGAAAACTTGATTACGATTTTACTGTCAAATTTAATACTCTACCAACAATCTTAGCTTACCTTGTAAATATTAGTGGAAAGGTTATCAAGACTGTATTATAAAATTTACAAAAGCCTCCATTAATCAAAAAAGGGGAGATAGTAGGGTAATATCATGTAAGAAAAAATATCCTGTAAGTAAATTATATCTAGAAAAATTTTTACTTTAAAAAATTACTTTTCATTTGTAATGCTAATAGCAAAACAGCCATGAAAAACACACATGGTGTCAAAATAAGCCAAAGGAAAATCGTTTGGGAAAAAAAAAAAAAAAGGATTCCAAGTCAATTTTATAGAAAAGATTCCTTTATTAACTTTTGGTTGAGAATATGTTTGTATATTTTCAGAAAACAGCTCCAAAACCATGTGGATTCCTGCAACAGAGAGGAATTGACAGGTCTGCTCCAACCATGAAGACAAGAGGAAAAACAGTACAGAGATGGAAGACACTGATGACGCCTTGCCATGCTACCAGTCAGCCTGTGTGTCACTGTAGGTTGCCTAGGACCAAACCAGAGAGGGTTGGACTTGCATTCCCACCATCTGTCTGCCATCCAGATATCTTTGCTGACATGTACACATAAGGAACTGTTTGACATTGAAACTGGGACTCAGAACTGTTGGACATTGAAATTGGGACTCAAACATTTTTTTGTTCTCATATGTTTATTTCTAGTCTGCAGAGGCAAGATTTTTTAAAGAAAAGAAATGGGAAAAAATAGATACAGAGGCAAAGAAGCATTGAACAGAGTGTCAAACTACAGTGGAAGGCAGAGAGGTTGCGGGGGGGGGGCTGAAATATATCAACCAAAGGACTTGTATGCATGTATAAGCATGTATAAGCATAACCAATGGATATAAGACACTTGTATGTATAAGCATAACCAATGGATATAAGACACTGGTGGGGAGGGCAGGTGAGGGGATACCCTGGGGGATAGGTGATGCTGGGGGGAGGTCAATGGGGAAAAAAAGGAGTCATATATACTACTATTTGTAATACTTTAAACAATAAAAATCAATTATACAAATAAAAAATAAATAAAAATATACAAAATAAAAGAAATATTAATTTTAAAAAAACCAGAATAAACAATGCTTCTACCCCCAGGGAAAAAAATAAAATTAAAAATGACTAAAGACCTATTTGAAACATATTCCTCGCCAAAGAAAATCAAACTAGCTTAAATATGGTCTATAAACTTTAAAATATAAAATAATGTGTTGATCACCAGGACTCAATAAGTGTTCACTAAGAACTCATGGCAAACTAGTACAAACTGAAAGGCAGAGAGAATAGTAAAACCAAACTTCATTAGCTGTAATGTGTTTCTGCCAGTGATCTAGACCACAGGATTTGCCCATTTCCTCCCATGTTGCTTCACTCTTTGGCTTTTTTTAAAGTATTTTATTTTTTATATATTTTATTGATCTTCTACAGAGAGGAAGGGAGAGGGACAGAGCGTTAGAAACATCGATCAGCCATCCCCTACACACCCTCCACTGGGGATGTGCCCACAACCAAGGCACACGCCCTTGACCGGAATCAAACCCAGGACCCTTCATTCTGCTGGCCACACTCTATCCACTCAGCCAAACTGGCTTCGGCTTCTTTTGACAGAAAGGTCTGCTGGGCAGAAGTTGGAGTTTAAGACTGACACTAAGTGGCAGATGATCACCGCCTGTGCGCTTGTGTCACAAAGGAGGGCTTTGTATGAACTATTCTCCTGCCCCAGTTTTTCATGAGCACCTATGAAAGATGCCTTTGGTAGAGACCTATGAAAAATGCCTTCGAGACCAAACTCCTTTTGTCTGGGCTCCCTACACATCACACACTGATTTAACAACCTCTCCTTGTTTTCCAACGATTTGTTAAGATTTTAGCTTTTATCTTCTTACCACTTTGTGTGGCAGCCACCTGCTCCTCTTATGCTCTGCTATAGGTAATCCAATCTACATATATCATCTCTCTTTGAAGAAGCTTATCCCTTTTTGATATTTAGGCTATTTGGGTGGTCTAAAACGTCAAGTCTCTGATGGCTCAAGAAAAGTTAAGCTTTTGTAGTTCATCTGTCTTTTTCTTAACATTAGTTTGGGAGCAACACTCTTCCAGTTGTCTACATGTTAAATGTCAAGAACAATTAAAAGCCCATTGCTTTATATTTAAAATAATCCATAATTCATCAATGTGGATTTTAATGGGATGATAGTGGTATTTTGGTTATGAAGCAATAATGATCTTTTGTGTGATGCATAAGGCTTTTTTAGGATATAAATAGGCAACAAAGGGCTCATGAGATGTTGTGATATAATGAGAAAAATATACTTGGTCTTAGTCCCAGGCTCCTGACCAGAGCTCCTAAAACCTTTATGAGAGCAGTAAGAGCATCTTGTGTTCTAAAATTTTAATTTTGTCCCTAGTTCTAAAAGAGTTCCAGGGTTCCATAGTGATAAGTATGAAAAGAGCATCTTTAGATATTCATAACAATCCCCTTTCAACCACAGCTGAGTTTATGTTAATGAAGTTTCTTTTAGACCACACCTAAGGATGCAGAGCTGGTTGTCAGGGGATCCAACCAAGTGATTAGAGGGCTAACATTTTCAGCCCCACACTGTGACCTCCAGAGAGGAGAGACAGGCTGGAGATTCAATTAATCACCATGGCCATTTATTGAATCAATGGTACCCAAATAATGAAGCCTCCATGTTACAGGCTGGTGAACACATCCACATACTGGAAGGGTGGCATACCCAGAAAGCAAATGGAAGCTCTGTGCCCCTGCCAGAGCAGGAGTTGCTGCTGTGCACTGCTTCCTCAAACCCTGCCAACCAGAACTGCAGAGTCCACTCCAGAATCAGTGCTCCTGTATGCCTCTGGAACCAGTGTCCTCACATATGCCCAGACCCAGTGCCACCACATGCCCCTCTCAACCAGAGCTCTCACCCTCATTTTTGGATGAATATCTTTCTCCACTCAAGTCAGTTAATAAAGTCTGGAGAAGGTGACTGCTCCTTCAGATTTCAAGATACCAGTGCAAAATAACAAGGAACACTAAAGAACAAGGAAAACAAAGGAATACAATAAAGTTCCAGTAATCAACCCCCAAGAAATTGAGATCTACAAATTAAATGACCAAGAATTCAAAATAAATGTTAAGGTCATCAACCTATAATAAAATATAGACAACTCAGTAAAATTAGAACAAAAGAGAAAGGGGCAAAACACTTATTTAAAGTAATAATAGCTAAAACGTTCTCAAATCTAAGGAGGGAAATGCACATCCACATTCATGAAACTCAAATAATTCCAAATAAAATCAATCCCAAAGAAGACTACATGGAGACACATTATAATAAATGCTCAAAAGTCAAGGACAGAGAATTTTTTTTAAAAAAAAGTGAGAGAAAATGTATTCATTGTATATAAGAGAACCCCCATAAGACTGAATTGATTTCTGAGCAGAAGCCTTGCCAGCAAGAAGATAGTTGGATGGTATATTCAAAATAGAAAGAAAAAAAGCAATGCTGTCAAACAAGAATATATCTCAAACATACTATCATTCAGTCTTGGTGCCAGTCTGACAAGTGGTACTGTTAGACTGACTGTATGGAAAGGTCAGAAGTAAAAGAGCTGAGGCAACAGCATTAGGCAGCTTGCCAGATTGTCGACAGTAGTTATGTGATGGAAAATGTGGTAGAGTGGGGAGTAGTGTCATACCTGCAGATTTAGTGGTCCATTGTTGTTGTTGATTGGTTGAATGACCTTTTAATTGTAACCTAAGTAGCCAGGAGTCTTTGTTTATGGAAGGATTTTAAGACTGCAATTTTTCACATGCATCCTTATAGCAATGTCTACTTTATAGCACTGCATCACTGTTCAATTTCTGGCTTTCTTTGAAAATATTATAAATATTGGGTTGCAAAGTTATTAATCCACAGAATTCAGTATGATGATAAATAAAATCTCCTGTATTTGCCCACATATATATTCTGTTTTTATGGTGAGAAGTCATACAATATTTATAGAAGAGAGGTATAAATACATTTAACTTTATAGTTCATAGGATAGTACTATTATAGTAAGCAGCTATTAGATATTAACAAATAGAAGAGAGTCAGACATTTAATTAAGCTGGATTAACTAGCAAGGGGCAGCTTCTCAGATACCCCCAAGGGACAGCTACATCTTACACCAAAGGGACAATCCAAAGTAGGCAGAAAGACCTGCTTTCCAATCTCCACAATGAACAACTGGCCCCTTCAATAGATTATTGGGGCAAGGGGATAGAGAAAACAGTAAGGAGGAAATTCTTCTGATGAGATATGTGCAGTAGAAGCCAAAACAGTAACTATAAAGGGGAGGAGTCTACCCTGGGAAAATCTGGGGAAAGGATCAGAGAGTATAAAGGCACAGAACCGCAGAATACTCAGGAAAGGGATTGGGTAAGGAGAAGGCTCAGCACAAGCCTGCAAAGAATTAGGGAAAAGATTGCATAATTTGAAAGAAAGTCTATCCCTTCCCAAGCCCAAGATAATATAATCAAAGCTTAAGAAAGACATAAAGTACATTCCTGCATTCTCTCTCCATAGCAACTGTTCAGGCCTGGGTGTTGCAGCTGCGCAGGGTGAAGCATAGCGCTGGCTTCCTCCTATGCACCATCAGCCTTGGTGGTGGATGTGCAGATGGGGAAGTGACTCAGAGAAGTTCTGTATCTCTGGAACCTGGCCCTTCTAGGCCTGATGGGTGTGAGTGTGGGCATGAGGGCCTACAACTCCAGAGGCTTGACATCTTCCACAGTGAGAAGAAGCTGAGCCACCGGAGACATTGGCACAATACCGCAAATCCTCCTATGGGTGAGTCCCTGGATGACTCTGTGGAAGAATCTTATTTTCAGACCTGTCTGGCAGACCTGACTTGGTCCCAGTCCACATCCAGTAATAGTACCATCATTGCAAAACTTCTTGTGTAACATCTGAGAAACACTATGAAAATTTCTTTTTTTTTTTTTTTTTACCAAATATACCATGTGCCTTATCTTCCCTAATGTTTATCTTTCCTTTGGTTGAAAAGTCTTTAACGAATAAACCACTTTACAGAAACGTTTTGGGTTACTCTTTTTTTGTTTGAGTGAGAAATAATGGATTTAAAAGTTACTTCAGAGTTTTATTTCTAATGAGTTCTTAAGTTGAAATTTTTTACTTCTAATCCGGACAAGAACTTGTAGATTTCTACATGCCTAGTTCTGCTTTAATGCTAAAAGAAATTCTCATAATGCCATGGAAATGAAAATGTCCCTTATTCTTTTAAAAAATAAATTTATTGGAATAACATTGGTTAATAATATTATATAAATTTCAGGTATACAATTTTATAATAGAACATTTGTGTGTATAGTCAATTGTTTGCTCACCATCCAAAGTCTAGTTTCCTTCCATCATCATATATTGGACACCCTTCACCCTCTTTGTTTTCCCCTATAGATTGTTTCCTTTTCTTTTTCTTTTTTTTTACTTTTTTTCTTTGAATTATTGCTTTCTTTCAGTTTCTCCAAGCCTTGCTATCAGAGCACTTACTCCTCTTAAGCACAGAAACTGATTTAGGGATAGATAGATGAGCTAGATCATGTCAATCTAGACCTAACCATAGTGATTGGCTTAGGGCACTGAGGTCAATTTAATCTAATAATAAATACTGTGCTTTCTTTAGCTACTACCAAAATGATAGAAGTACCAAGTTGCAGTTGGCCATCACGAAGCAGAAGACTTAGACTGGAGTGAAGCCAATGTAGCAATAAGCAATGCCAAAAAAAAAAAAAAGTAAAATAGAGACACAGCCCTGATGACATAATTTTAGTCCTTGAACACCTGATTCTAGGTGTTCATGAAGGTAATAATCTGCCACACTTTTTCTTAAAGAAAGGATAGATTTTCTCTCATTTGCTATAAAAACAATGCCAACTGAATCATTGAAATATATTTGAAGTGAGAAAGTGACAAGAAAAAAATGGATGACTAGAAAGTTGTCACAAAAGTAGTATATTTACATTTAAACTGTGTGCTAAAAACACTTATATTTCATCTGGAATCAAAGAAAGGAAAAGAAATTTCTGCATAAGGAATAGCAGGTACAAAAGCTTGAAGATATGAATGTGCATGATATGTTCAGGGAATGGCAAGTCAATACCATATTGAAAAATGATAGAAGTATCTTCATAGTTCAAAATATCAAATAAATGAGACTGAATAAATGTTTCAATATTTATTCAATTGTGTCCCTCATTTAGGGCATTAGGGGCAAAAAAAAAACCAAAAAACAAACCCACAGTTTTATTTTTTGTCCATTATAAAACAAATTTTATGTTAGCTAAATTCAAACTATGGAATCTGAAATAGGGTGATAATGGTTTTAAACAGAATTTGTGGAAAATGAAAATTCACTTTCTGTAAGATAAAAATCAACTATTAGGTTATTAAAAAGGATAAGTAGAATGTGATTTCTCTGCAAACTCAAACGAAATAGATAATTTAAGAAAGTATAAGATGCAAAGCTTTTGTTTTATTTTCTGATTATAATGATAATAAAACATCTTTTTAAAAATTTGAAAATGGACATTTATGAAGATAAAAATTAAAGGGATATAGCCTTACGATGCTGAGAGAACAACTGTTATATTTAATTCAATTATTTTTAATACAAATTTTATTTGTTTTACATAATTGGATTATAAATTTTTATCCTTTCTACATCTCAAGTGAATTTGCAAACTTTTATCACTATTAAATAATTTTTATTATATACATTTTAAAATACTACATAATAGCCTACTTGAAAATGTGGTAGAATGTTCAGTTATTGTTGAAATTCAGAATATTTTCAATATTCACTGTTATATATCAATATTAATCAGTTCTTTGGACTAATCCAGTTGGCATTTATATATTACTAGTGACCTGGTGCACAGATTTGTGTACATTGAAACAGAATTAATTAGAAGGAGGCCGGCAGGGCAGGACTGGGCAAGACGGGCTGGACATGCCCTGGAGCTAACCTGCCCTGGTCCCTCCCTGGCAGGCAGCACTTGTGGTGGTGCCGTGGCTCAAAGGGCATCTGCGGACTGAGCAAGGTTCCTCCACCAGGTGGGTTCCCTCCTCTTGGCCTGCAGGGATAGGGCTGAAACTGACTCTCCTACATATCCCAAGGGGTCCCAGAGTGTGAGAGGGCATGCTGCAAAGTTGCTATTGTACAGGTTGTGGAATGCAAACTGAAGTGTTCTGTAAACCAGATTTAGGGCCAACAGTGTCCCAGCAACAACATATCCCATGGCCGAAGGTGGAATCACAAGACCCCATGAAGAATCAGGCTCCCTCCTCTTTGGTTTCAGGGTGTGTCACCAAGATCTGCCTCTGCCAAGTCACTGCAGCTCAGCAGCTCCTATGTTAAACGTCTCCCCCATGGTGGTCAGTGCATGTTATAACTACTGGTCGGATGGACACTTAGCATATATATGTGTGTGTGAGTATATATACTACGGGTCTGGTGCATGAATTCGTGTATAGGTGGGGTCCGGCCAGCCTGGCCAGGGGGAGGAGACCTGGGCAGTTGGCTGGCTTGCCTGCTGGTCAAATTCCTGGTTGAGCAGATAATTTACATATTAGCCTTTTATTACATAGGATATATACTGAGTGGCCAGATTACTATGCATTCAGAGATCATAATCATTTGGCCACTCAGTGTGTGTGTGTGTGTGTGTAAAATTGAGGCCTGGTGCATGAAATCCATGCATAAAGGAGAGGGTCCCTCAACTCGGCCTGCACCCTTTCACAATATGGGATATCTCTCTTGCAGTCCAGGACCACTGGCATCTAAATGCTCGCCTGCCTGCCTGATTGCCACTAACTGCTCACCTGCCTGCTTGATCACCCCTAACTGCTCGCCTGTCTGTCTGATCACCCCTAACCACCCCTGTCACAGCCCCTGCCACCATGGCTTTGTCTGGAAGGACATATGGGATGGTGTCTAGAAGGTAATTTGGCTGTCCAGTCTAATTAGCATATTATGCTTTTATTATTATAGATTATTAATTATAAATATGTAATTTCTTCACAAATTAATGTAGTAACTTAAAGCAATTCCAATGATAATTTCAAATGCAAATTTTAATACAAAAATTGTTATACAATTCTTCTATAAAAATAATAAAGTAAGAAATATATAAAAATTGTATAAAGAAGAGTATTAAAAGGAAACTTATTTTTATATTATACTAGAGACCTGATTAATGAAATTGTGCAAGGGTTTTGGCCCTCACACCCCCGACTGCCTGGACCCTTATAGCCCTGTCTTCTTTCAGAAAGTCATCCAGACAGTCGTCCAGATAGTCATTCTGTTGTTTGGTCTAATTAGCATATTGGCTCTTTATTATATAGGATTACATACCAGGACACTTGGACAGTTTGCATAAGATATTTTAAAAGTATTATTGTTTTTGACCAAACTCTCCTCCCTATTTTTGAGTAAGGGAGGGACTCTATTTTGAGGATATCTATCTATAACAATAAAAACATACTATGCTAATTAGACCAGGTGTCCCTCTGGGCCACCTTCCGGATGAACCCAGGGCTGTGTGGGAAGTTCTGGTCTTGGGTGCCTGCTGGTGGCTGGAGGGAAGCTCAGGTCCAGGGTGCCTGCCAGTGGCCAGAAAGAAGACTGGGTCCCAGGTGCCAGAGGGAAGCCAGTGCCGGCAGCTAGGGGGAAGGAAGGCCTACTCTTGCACAAATTTCATGCATCAGACTTCTAGTGTATATATACACTGAGTGATCAGATTATTATGTGTTAGGAGATCATAATAATCTGGCCACTCAGTATATATATATATATAATCTCCTTGGACTTATTGAAATTCTTTATGTCACTTAGTAAAGATTCCTTTTTATGTAGATCCATTGTGTTTCTTCTTAAAAATTATTCTTAGATATTTTATATGTATTTTAGGTTAAACACTCTTTTCTTCATCAAACACTGTTTTCCATGTGACTATTTTTGGTATATTAGAATTCTAATTTAATTTTTCTATTGTGTTGGCTCTTTGATCTCTCTTGTTAGCATTAATTGGTATTCTAGAGAGAGAGTGATATGACATAAACAATTATAATTTTTCCTTCTTTCCAATGATTATTCTTTTAATTTTTATTTAATATGTTGTAACACTGTGTAGAAAATCAATAACAATTTTAAATTATGTTTTTAAATCTGCTTCTAATTTCAACCAGAATGTTTCCAGTGTTTATTGTTAAATAGAGCATTCATGCTAAGAGCATAATTTTTAGATTACCTAGAAAGTTCTTTTTATATATATGGAGAAATGTTATTTTTATCAAATAACTTTTCAGCACCTATTGAGATGATTGTATAATGTTCTTCTTTAATGTATAGATGTGAGGTTTTTTATTCTATTCATAGCTAGTATCCCGGTGCATGGATTCATGCACATTGAAAGGAAATTAATTAGAAGAAATATTTTAATATCACTATTTGCCCTTTCTCTATAATGGAAGTGTCAACCATATTCACAATTGACATTGACGGATTGAAACACACCTGTACGATTGGCACCAGTGAGAGCTATATATGTATTGTGCATGTGTGAGTCAACTTAGCCTTTTATAGACATAGAATAAATTTGCTTAATTAGACCTGCTTTCTGATTTAGCTAAACTTTTTCCAGCCTAGTGAAGCACCTTGACTTCTCTTTTAGGTAATTGTCAGCAACACAGCAGTAAATATCAACACAAAGCAGATTATTATTGTAGATCATGCAGGTAGAACAAAGGTAAAGTACTTAACTGTAACAATGTTTGACTTTATTCTGCGCAGTGAGAAAACCTAAATTCATTTTCAAGTTACATCATTTCTTCTTTTCAGTCAGGTCAAGTTTCTAAATTTTCTAAATCTTCTTTTTCCAGCTAATGAAAAGAAAATGGGATTCTGCTGATTCTCCAATCTATCTACTCTAGGATTTTGTGAGGAGCAAATGAGATGAGGCACATGAAAATGCTTCACAAACATTTGGTTAAACTCTAAAATGTTTGCAGCCAGCTAGAAAGCAAATCATGTTCCTGGTCCAAAGAAACTCCAAGGAGGCTAGTCACTAGGGAGAGGAAGCCAGGCATTGTTATGTGATGTCATTAACCGGTGCTCACAGCCACTGTTTCTGGTCTGGTCTGGTCTGTGGGCTGAATTTTGAGCCATGGGGTCTTGACAGTGCTGGCTGTAATTTGGTGGGTATCACTCCACGGTGGTGGTGGGGTCTCTGTCCCACTTGGGGGAAGCCAAGTGTTGGTTTGTTGGTGCCTGGTCCATCGTACTGTTTATTTTTAAATGGCCAATGTGCATCATGACAGCTCCTGCATTGAGTGTCTGACTCCTGGTAGTCAGTGTGCATCAAAATTACTGGTTGGATGGACAGACACTGAGCCATATATATAAATATATATATATATATATATATATATATATATATATATATATATATATAATAAGAACTTATCTTCCATAGCCCCCAAAATGAAATTGAACCCCTACCTTACACCATACACCAATATCAATCAGCTCAAAATTTATTACCAATTTAAACATAAGATCAGAAACATTTAAAATCCTATAAGAAAACATGGGAGAAAAGTTTCCTGACACTGGCCTTGCCAATTATTGCATGGCCATGACACAAAAATCACAGGCAACAAAAGCAAAAATAAACATGTGAAACTACATCAAACTAATGACCTTCTGTACAGAAAAGGAAACAATCAATAGAGTTAAAATGCAATCTGCAGAATGAAAGAAAATATTTGCAAACAATGCGTCTGATAAGGTGTTACTCTCCAAAATATATGAAGAACTCCTACAACTCAATATTAAAGACAAAACAAAAAAAACAAAGCCACACATCTGACTGACTAAAAAAAATGGTCAAAGGTCTTAAATAAACATTTCCTCAAAAAAGAGAAAAATGGCAAAGAGGTATATGAAAAGATGGTCAACACCACTAATCATGAGGGATCTGCACATGAAAACCTCTTGGAGATCATCAAAACGATGTGACTGTGAGTTGACCCACAAGCTGGACTGGGTGACTAGAAGCTCCTTGGAATGTGTTCTAGTTGCTTATCCACTCCCAGTAGCTGCTTGAAGGATACAGCTTTGAGAAATGAGATATATAAATGAGATGCTGAGACTCTCTGAATTGGGTATGTTACTGAACCTACTCATGACATTCTGTGTATGTGACTAAACCCAGTTAATGCCTCTATATAACTTTCAAAATTTTGGCCAGTGGGTACATAAAACTATCTCGCAACCACCCAAGATAAGCCCTTTACATGAACTCCCATGCTCGTTAAAACTGGCATCTAACAATCTGGAGTGGTCTGCCTCTTTCTTCAGTCTCTCTTTGTCCCACATGGGTATGGAGGGTTGGGGGAGGTAGTTTCAGATTATACCTAGGAAGCACCCCTAGGACATTGTGACCCAATAAAACAAGAATATCATATCACATCTGTTAGGATGCCTGTTATTAAACACACACACACACACACACACACAGATAACAAGTGTTGTGAAGATGTAGAAAAATTGGAACCCTTGTACACTATTGGTGAGGATGTAGGTATATTCTTAAGCAAGATTAGGCAAAAGTTTCTTTCTTCCTTCCTTTGTTCCCTGTTTCAGTTTTTTTAACCCAAATTATTCTAACTTCATAAAATAATTAAGAATCTTTTCATATTTGTAAATAATTTGGAATCTATATACCCAAAAGCCTAAGTGACTGTTTGACCGTTTGACCATTCAATTGATCAACTGGTAACTATGATGTACATTGACCACCAGGGGGCAGATGCTCAAAGCACAGGCATGGAACAGACTGATAAATCTCAGAGGGAAAGGGGTAGTGGGGAGGATGGGAAGAGATTAACTAAAGGTCTTATATGCATACTGGAGGCCCAGTGCACAGATTCATGCACCAATGGGGTCCCTTGGCCTGGTCTTTGGGGATCAGGCTGAACCTGGCCTGGTGCACAGATTCGTGCACCAGTGGAGTCCCTTGGCCTGGCCTGTGCACTCTTGCAATGCGAGACTCCTTGGGGGAATGTCAGAGAGCTGGTTTGGGTCTGATCCCCACAGGCCAGGCTGAAGGACCTCAATGGTGCATGAGTTTGTGCACCAGAACTCTAGTTATTGAAATAAGAGTTGTCATCTTAAGATTTTGAAATATTTACAGATAAAAGTTTTGGACCCATAATCTTTTAAGAAAAATCATATTTGGACTACTTTTGAATTTCTTTAATGGCTATTATTCTTTTCACATTTTTCATTTCACTTAGTCTCAACTTGACAACTTATATAGTTTCAAAAAAAGTGTGGCATTTATATAGAGCTTAAAGTTGGTTTCCCAAAATTTCTTCATACCATTCATTTTTCCTGGAAAAAAGAGAAATGTTTTAAAATTCTCAAAGTGGCCCTGACTGGGTTTGGCTTCTTTTCACATCTAGAAGACAACCTGGAAAAATTCATATTTTATTAATTTACACATTTGTGTGATAGTAATAAATCCACCTAAATTGCAGGTGTAGGTGATGAGGAAGCTGTGAATTTAAAGTGCCAAAACTGTTTTTTCCAGTTATTAAACTCAAATTTGGATGATGCTGCTTTTATAGAAATGAAAACAAATTCAGCCCTGGCCTGTGTGTTTTAGGGGACTGAGCATTGTTACATGAACCCAGAAATTGCAGATTTGATTCTGGTCAGGGCACATGCCTAGGTTGAAGGCTTCATTCCCAGTAGGGGGTGTGCAGGAGGCAGACAATGACCCATGGTTCTCATTCATCACTGTTTCTATCTCTCTCTCTCCCCCTTTCCCTTCTTTTTCTCCAAAATCAATAAAATCATATCTTAAAAAATTAAAAAAAAACACACACAAAGCAAAAGCAAAATCATTTATGGAGAAGAAATGCAAAAGAATTTGGGAGATAAACAAGGTCCCATGAA
Organism: Antrozous pallidus; assembly: GCA_027563665.1. Taxonomy (NCBI): domain Eukaryota; kingdom Metazoa; phylum Chordata; class Mammalia; order Chiroptera; family Vespertilionidae; genus Antrozous; species Antrozous pallidus. The sequence continues at coordinate 42,339,763 of CM050509.1, read as the reverse complement.
AGGGACTACTTTGTCACATCTGTTGCTCTTCTAAAAAGCTGAATATTAAAGTTAGTGATTCATAATCAACTCTTCTCTCACTGTACTATTTAACAAATTTAACATTCTTCAAAATGAGATTTAACTGTTGCCTAGTATTCCACAGTGGACATATACTGCAATTTACTTAACCATTTCACTCTTGTTGGACATATGGTTTCTTTCTCACATCACTGTGATGAATCATTTTGGAGGTTAACTTCTTATCAGACACATAGTTTAAACATATTTTCTCTCATTCTGCAGGTTGCATCTTCACTCCATTAATTGTTCTTTTCTATGCAAAAGCTCTTTAGTTTGAGGTAGCTGCATTTCTTTATTTTTGTTGCCTGTGGTTTTAGTGTCATTTACATAAAATCATTGAGAAGGCCAATATCATGAAACTTTATCTCATGCTTTCTATTATGATTTTAAATTACTGAGCTTATGTTTAAGTCATTAATAACTCTTTGCCCACATCTCCGATAATTTCCTTAAACAGGTTTCAAAAATTTTAGTTGCTAGACAAAGAGAAATGTTTTAAAATTCTCAAAGTGGCCCTGACTGGGTTTGGCTCAGTGGATAGAGCATTGGCCTGCAGATTGAGGGTTCCTAGGTTTGATTCCAGTCAAGGGGATGTACCTTGGTTATGGGCACATCTCCAGTATGGGATGTGCAGGAGGCAGCTGATCTATGTTTCTCTCTCATCAATGTGTCTAGCTCTCTATCCCTCTCCCTTTCTGTAAAAAAAATCAATAAAATATATTTTAAAAATAAAAAATAAAATTCTCAAAGTGTTTACTAATTTACATTTGTACCAACAGAGCATAAAAAGGCTCTTCACTTTGAACCAAACACTTCTTATTACACTTTTTTATCATTCTTAATGTGATGAGCAATATGTTATTCTTGTAGTTATTTGATGATTGGAAAGGTTATAGAAAATATATAAAATATGATGGAATAAAATGTAGGGCAAGTATGCATATTTTCTTTTAGCTCTGTTTATTCAACATTGATTTATCATGTATGTATCAAACTTTTATATCGCTGTTTTTTTCTTGAATCAGTATATGCAAATCATACTGTTAGAGTCTTTACGAAACTCACAGAGTACTTGTACAAATGGGAATGTAAACATATAGTTAAAGCACATTGAGTGTACTGCCAACAATATGTAGAAAGTTCTTTGAGAGCACAGAGGAAGAAAACAATAACAAGAGCCAGATAATGGAGAGATTAGGCTGCACAAAAATAGTAGCATTTGAATTTAAACTTGGAGACTAAGATTTGCCTGATTTACAAGTATAGGAAGAAAAGGCTGTTCCAGAAAAAAATATATATAAATTCAGTAAGTATGAAGGGAATAGTGTATTCAGAGAACTGTAAAGAGGTTAATATGATTAGAGAACGGAGTTCATTTTTTGTGAGAGATCATGAATTTAGAAAAGTGAATAGGGATCAGATAGAGAAAGATCAGTCTCTTAAACTATAACCCTGTAACATTTTAACTAAGGCAAGTGTTTCTAAAATATATTTTTATAGTATCATGAGAGTCTCTTCTTCTTACACCTATCACTCTGATTAGACTAACATTCATGAGGGCAGGGAGTGTATTTGTCAGATTCACTGTCATAGACCCCATTCCTAGAACAGTGCCGATTGAATAAATGAATTAGTTACTGGACTTCAAATAGCAGTGAGTTAAGAAGGCAGCTACCAAGGCAAGGAAGCATGGGTCTCTCCCTTATGAAAGTCTCCCCTGTATACTTTGACAATAGACAGAAGAATAGTCAGGGAATTTTTAGAAACAGGCACATAGAGGAAAAGGTCACTAAAGATGGAAGCAGAAATTGGAATTATGCTGCTACTGACCAAGAAATACCTGGAGCCACAAGAGGCTAAAAGAGACAAGGGAGTATACTCCCTTAGAACCTTAGTAAGAAGCATGCCCTGCCAACACTTTGATTTTGATCTTCTGGCCTCCATATCTATAAGAGAATAAACTTCTGTTGTTTTAAGCTATCCAGTTTGGGATTACTTATTATAGCAGCCTTAGAAAACGAATATAGATATATAATATATAATAAATACATTCAATTGTATATGTTTAATCACTAGGGGGAAAGTGAACAATATAATTTTTAAAAAGGCTGAAGACAGAATAAGAATTAAAGAAGGCAAATATTGTTCATGAACCAGATTGGAAATGATAAGAGACTGAAAAACATCTGTAGCAAGGGAATATATTATATATATACACTGAGTGGCCAGATTATTATGCGTTCAGAGATCATAATAATCTGGCCACTCAGTGCATATATTCATAAGATAGAATTTAGAGATATGTTGGATTTTTTAAAATATATTTTTATTAATTTCAGAGAGGAATGGAGAGAATGAGAGAGAAGCATCAATGATGAGAATCACTGATCAGCTGCTTCCTGTACACCCCTGGAGGCCAAAACAGGGCATGCACCCTTGATCAGGATTGAATCTGGGACCCTTCAGTCTACAGGCTGACACTAGCCACTGAGCAAAACCAGCTAGAGCAGATTTTGGGGGAATAAGTAACTGAGAGAAAATAAAGATGAGTCCCAGATTTCTTACACAGAAAATTGATTGACTGATGATTTGTTAATAGAAATAAAGAATACAAGGAGGAACCAAGATGGCTGCATAGGTAAGCACCTATTGTTCTGCCTCATGCAACAATTCAAAAAACTACAACATAACAACAAAACAAACATCATCCAGAATCACCGGACAGCTGGCCGAATGAAAACGCCACAAATAAAAGTAAAGGTGGGACACTGGGACTCAGAACAGTGGCAGGAGCGCAGCCTTCAAGATAGGCATGGAAAAAGAGGTTAGGAGCCGTCCAGGTCACGCATGCAGGGTGGGGCTGGCAGCAGCAACCCCGACTGGATTTCGCCAACAGGGAGGGCAAAGACGTTTCACTGCACGGATTCCCCAGTGCCAGGCGAGATCCGAGATCCAGGGTACCTGGAGACATCCCACTACACAGATTCCCCAGTGCCAGGCGAGGTCCAAGCACAGGGGACGCAACCTGGAAGCTGGGCGCGGCAGAGGTCTCCTAGTCTGAGGAGAAACCGGGTTGCTTAGAAAAGCAGTTTGAGCGCGTAAACTGTGAGACAGCACAGACATGAGACTTGCTCCCTGGCAACTTGCCCCCTGTTTTGGGAGACCACCGGACTACTTTGTTTTACAACCCTGGGCAAGACTTTGGGTGTGCAGACTCATTTGGGGAGAGGCAGAGTTGTCTGGCAAGAGGTAGAGACTTGCAACTTTCTCTTGGAGGTGTCTGCAACGATTCTCATCCAGCAGAGACCCACGCTTAGCTGACGCTGAGGCTGCCTGCTCAGCTCAGAGACTCCGCCCATCCAACCTGAACACAGTCTCCCTTCACACCCAATTGGCCTGGAGGTCAAACCCTCCTAGGGCTAACAACAACAAGCTGGGCTTAAATTCAAAAATACTGTACAACCCATAAAGGATTGCAGTAAGAGTACCCACCTCAGGTAACTGGGGAGGCTGAGCCATTGCCCCGTAGAGGACATCTACAACATAAAGCAGCCACCATGCAGAGACATGGAAAGAAATCAGGTGTGAAAGAAATGGAGGAAAAAAGACAACTAGAAATAGAATTCAAAACAACAGTTATAAGGCTTTTCAAGAGGTGCCTAGAAAAGGCTGATGAACTTAATGAGAACTACGAAGAAATAAACAAGACCAACGAGGAAATGAATGAGATCTACAAGGAAATGAATGAGACCTACAAGGAAATGAACAAGACCTCTGAGGATATGAATGAGACCCTCACGGATATGAAAAAGGACCAACTAGAAATCAAGCATACACTGACTGAAATAAAAAATATTACACAAAGTCCTAAAAGCAGTCCAGAAGGCCACAAGACCAAGTCAAAGATTTGAAATACAAAGAAGCAAAACCTACTCGGCTGGAAAAGCAAGAAACAAAAAGAATCCAAAAAATTGAAGATAGTGTAAGGGGCCTCTGGGACAACCTCAAGCATGCCAACATCCAAATTATTGGGGTGCCAGAAAAAGAGAGAAAGCAAGGTAATGAAAACCTACTTGAAGAAATAGTGACTGAAAACTTCCCACACCTGGTGAAGAAACTGACTTAAAAGCCCAAGAAGTACACAGAACCCCAAAATATAGGAATCTAAAGAGGACCACGCCAAGGCACATCATAATTAAAATGCCAAGAGCAAAATACAAAGAGAGAATATTAAAAGCAGCAAGAGTAAAACAGTTGGTTACCTATAGGGGAGCACCCATATGATTGTCAGCGGATTTCTCAACAGAAACGATGCAGGCCAGTCAGAAGTGGCAAGAAATATTCAAAGTAATGAATAGCAAGAATCTACAACCAAGATTACTCTATCCAGCAAAGCTATCATTCAGAATTGAAGATCAGATAAAGTGCTTCACAGATAGGAAAAAGCTAAAGGAGTTCATCACCACCAAACCAATATTATATGAAATGCTGAAAGATATTCTTTAAGAAGAGGAAGAAGAACTAGGTAAAAATATAAATTATGAACAACAAATACACATCAATCAACAAATGAATATAAAAATCAAGTGAATTGATAGTCTGATTAACAGGATAAACTGGTGAATATAACAGAATCATGGACATAGAGAGGGAATGGACTGACAATTCTTGGGGAGAAAAGGGGTGTGGGAAATACAGCAAGAAACTTGACAAAAATCTTGCAACAATGGGCGAGGACAGTGGGGACGGGGAGTTGAGGGTGGAGGGTGGGATGGATACAGGGTGGAGAGGAGATATAGGGGGGATGAAAAGGGGGAACAATGTAATTAATAAACTGAACAATAAAGATAAAAAAGTTACCTGAAAAAAAAAAAAGAAATAAAGAATGCAAATGAAATCATTGATGTGGTAGATCCATATCTCAGACTGAGGTATTCTTTGACATGTGTGACTGGGGAAATATCTTCTTCCTTAGCATAGTGATCAGATAATTAATTATATGGAGATTTCATAATATCCTAGAATTAATAAGCCTCTTTACTTAGGAACTCTGTGTGCATTTTAACACTTAGCTAGGAAGTTGACAACTGTGCTTAGTCCTCATTGGCTGCTGGGGAGAAGCTCAGTGTCTGTCTAAAGTGAGGCTTAGTGCTTTCTCAGGTCTTTCTTGAGCATACACATATCCATGATATGCTCACAGTCCTATATATGAGCCTGGCCTTCTAGATGTCCAGGAATATATTTGAACTTTCCAAAGTCTTGTACAAATAATTCATTCCCCAGCTTTTCTTTTTAAGACTTTTGGTTAGCCTGTGTCGCAACTGTTATCCATAGTTTCAGTCAGCCATGAATTTACTCAACTGCTTGTAATTATTTTTGACAAACACCGCTTGGAAAAGGCTTTTTACTTCAAGTGACCCCAAGTCAGGTCAAATAAACTGCCGTGCAAGGAAGGTCTTCCAGGGAAATAACAGATAGGTCAAATAATGTGAATTCTTTGGGAACGAGGCTCTGAAGGATCTCCAACAACACTCTGTTTCTTATGGTGAAGGCAAGGCTGTGAATTTTCATGGTGATTGTGGGATGTTGTTTCTCAAAGCTACTGAGAATCTGGAAATGAGGATTGGAATAGGGCAAGAAATATTTGCCCAAGTTAAAATGCCACAGAACTTGCTGCTCTTGCTGAGATTAATCTGTATCATTTGAATAAACTCTCTCTGAATTGCTGCAAGCATTTGGTCAATTTCCAGATTTCAGTTTTTAATTGCTTTTAAGGAGGAGAGAATTTTAGAATATCCTTACTCAACCATGTTTGCTATCTTATGCTGGTTTTCACCCCACATTTACATTTGGTGAGATTTCTATATTTATTACAACAGGTCCAAATTATTGCTTTCACTTTTATTACATGGGCACTTAGGGAATATGGTAGTAAGTAACATAGCCAAAGATTTTCAAGGACTAGTATCTCTAGTGCAAAAAGGTTCAGACTCTAGTTATGAATATGTCTAAATCAATCTTTATTTTATTTTTTTAAATCTTTATTGTTCAGTTTATTAATTACATTGTTAACCCTTTTTTATTCCCCTATAGCTCCCCTCCACCCTGTACCTATCCCACCCTCCACCCTCACCTCCCCCTTCCGACTGTCCTCTCCCATTGTTGCAAGATTTTTGTCCAGTCTCTCACTGCACTTCCCACACCCCTTTTCTTTGCAAGAATTGTCAGTCCATTCCCTCTCTATGTCCATGATTCTGTTATATTTATCAGTTTATCCTGTTCATCAGATTATTAATTCACTTGATTTTTAGATTCATTTGTTGATAGATGTGTATTTGTTGTTCATAATTTATATTTTTATCTTTTCCTTCTTCCTCTTCTTAAAGAATACCTTTCAGCATTTCATATAATATTGGTTTGGTGGTGATGAACTCCTTTAGCTTTTTCTTATCTGCGAAGCACTTTATCTGATCTTCAACTCTGAATGATAGCTTTGCTGGATAGAGTAATCTTGGTTGTAGATTCTTGCTATTCATCACTTTAAATATTTCTTGCCACTCCTGTCTGGCCTGCATCGTTTCTGTTGAGAAATCTGCTGACAATCATATGGGTGCTCCCTTATAGGTAGCTAACTGTTTTTCTCTTGCTGCTTTTAATATTCTCTCTTTGTCTTTTGCTCGTGGCATTTTAATTATGATGTGACTTGGTGTGGTCCTCTTAGGTTCCTATATATTGGGGTTCGGTGCACTTCTTGGACTACTAAGTCAATTTCTTTCACCAGGTGTGGGAAGTTTTCGGTCACTATTTCTTCGAATAGGTTTTCATTGTCTTACTCTCTCTCTTTTTCTGGCACCCTTATAATTCGAATGTTGGTATGCTGGAGGTTGTCCCAGAGGCCCCTTACACTATCTTCAATTTTTTGGATTCTTTTTGTTTCTTGCTTTTTCAGCTGAGTGGATTTTACCTCTCTTTATTTCAAATCTTTAACTTGGTTCTTGGGGTGCTCTAGAGTACTTTTAGGTCTTTGTATAATATTTTTTATTTCAGTCAGTGTATGCTTAATTTCTGTTTGGTCCTTTTTCATATCCTTGAGAGTCTCTTTCATATCTTTGTAGGTCTCATTCATTTTCTTGTAGGACTCATTCATTTCCACATTGGTCTTGTTCATTTCCTTGCAGGTCTTGTTGATATCCTTGAGGGTCTCATTCATTTCCTGGTAGGTCTGGCTTATTTCCTTATAGGTCTCGACCTTTTCTAAGAGCCTTTTGAAAAGCCTTATAATTGTGGTTTTGAACTCTATGTCTAGTCGTCTTTTTCCTCCATTTCTTTCACACCTGATTTCTTTCCATGTCTCTGCATGGTGGCTGCTTTATGTGGTAGATGTCCTCTACGGGGCAATGGCTCAGCCTCCCCAGTTACCTGAGGTGGGTACTCTTACTGCAATCCTTTATGGGTTGTACAGTATTTTTGAATTTAAGCCCAGCTTGTTGTTGTTAGGCCTAAGAGGGTTTGACCTCCAGGCCAATTGGAGGGAGACTGTGTTCAGGTTGGATGGGCGGAGTCTCTGAGCTGAGTAGGCAGCCTCAGTGTCATCTACATCCTATGCAGCACTCACACGCGGGTCTCTGTTGGGTGGTAATTGTTGCAGGCACCTCCAAGAGAAAGCCACTAGTCTCTACCCCTTGCCAGACAACTCTGCCTTTTTCCAAATGAGTCTGCACACCCAAAGTCTCGCCCAGGGTTGTAAAACAAAGCAGTCTGGTGGTCTCCGGGACCAGGGGGCCAGTTGCCAAGGAGCAAGTCACACGTCTGTGCTGTCGCACACTTTATGCGTGGAAACTGCTGTCCCTAGTAACCTGGATTCTCAGACTAGGAGACCTCTGCCGCACCCGGCTTCCAGGGTGAGTACCCCGGACCTTGGACCTCACCTGGCACTGGGGAATCTGTGCACCGGGACATCTCCGCCCTCCCTGTTAGAATAATCCAGCCGCAGTTGCTGCTGCCAGCCCTACAACCCGCACACCTAACCTCTGTTTTTACGCATAACTTCAAGGCTGTGCTCTCCTGCTCTTCGGAGTCTCAGTGTCCCACCTTTACTTTTATTTGTGGAATTTTCACTCAGCCAGCTGTCTGGTGATTCTGGGTGATGTTTGTTTTGTTGTTTTGTTGTAGTTTTTGAATTGTTGCTCGGGGCAGAACAATAGGTGTTTACCTATGCCGCCATCTTGGTTGCTCTCAAAATCAATCTTTAAAACTGCTTTTTATTTGCAATCTCTGAAAGTTTCCTGATTGTATATAGTAGCAGTTGAGTGACATTTTAGCTATTGTTCTTATTAAATATTTCAAAGAAGTCCTCATAGCAGTTTTTCTTTTGAATGAAAAAAAAAACCACCAATCTTCCTCATTTCCTGGAAAGAATTCCATCACTGGATAAAAGAATAACTATGTTTGCTAGTTGGGCAAAATCATAGAGTAATCGTAACAGGAAATAATAAAATGGAAGAAATGCCTCATGTCAACATCATAGCAAAGGCAAGTTAGAATTACTGACATTTTTTAAATATAGCTGTATCTTCTATTTTAAACACCAAAGTTCTACAGAGAATAATCAATAAAATTTTCTATGGGTTTTTATTACTTGGACTAAAAGAAAAAAATAGGTTGATCAATACCATGTGACTGAAATTAAAGCAAAAACAATTCACTGGTATTTAATCTGTATATGAATAATCCATACAAGACTTTTCTTTTCTTGTATTTCTTTCCCAACCTCTCATTGTTCTCTTGAGTTACTAACACTAGGGAGGAAATCTGGGTGGAATGTCTAATTATGATATTCAAACAACATCCTAAGGTAAATATAATTGATTTTGGATTAACTGTTATTCTACAATGCTATGCTATTTTCTTTTCATTGGAATACTTTCATATTATGTATAAAAGGGAAATATTGTTTCAACAATAGCACTTTATTATCAATCTTATGTATTTACACTTAATATCACTCAGCTAGTTTTGAAGTCATAGACAGTTTCCCCATGAAAGGGGCTGGTGAGTTGGAATTCAAATATCTCTTATCCTGTCCCCATCACGATATTATGTCTTCAATATTTTCTCTGGCCATTCATTCTACCTGTTTGTTTTAATGTAAATCTGACTCTTCACAAAATATACCACTTCTCTGGCCTTCTTGTCAACAGGTAGATGCTTATTTTTTCACCTGTCATATATTATGGGTTGAAGAGTTATTTTCCTCCTTCCTCCACTTTGAAGTAGTCATTACCCTCTCACCTTACCTTCTTATTAAATAATAACTAGAGGCCTATTGCAGGAAGAATCCTGGAAGAATAGGGCTTCCCGAAGCCTTCTCCACAGCCCCCCTGATTCCCTCTCTTTCCTCAGCCTGGCCTGCTTCCCTCCCTTTTCCACCTCCTCACTTGCTTCTCCTCAGCTTTGCTCTCCTCTGCAGCACTTGGATTCTTTCTATGCTGTGTTCAGTCTTTGCTCTGCACCTGAATATGCAAATTAATTGTCATATTGGTTAGATTAATTTGCATACTCACTCCTGATTAGCTGGTGGGTGTGGCTTGTGGGCATAGCAAAGGTATGGTCAATTTGCATATTTCTCTTTTATTATATAAGACTAGAGACCTGGTGCATGAAAATTTGTGCATGGGGGGTGTCCTTCAGCCCACCCTGTACCCTATCTAATCTGGGGACCCTTTGAGGAATGTCCAACTGCCTGTTTAGGCCTGATCCTGGACATCCCTCTCACAATCCAGGACTGCTGGCTCCCAACTGCTTGCCTGCCTGTCTTCCTGATTGCAACTAACTGCTTCTGTCTGCCAGCCTGATCACCCCCTAAATATTCCCCTGCCAGCCTGATTGATGTCTAACTGCTCCCCTGCCAGCCTGTTTGCTCCCAACTTACCTCCTCTGTTGGCCTGGTCACCAACTGCCCTACCTTGCAGGCCTGGTCCCTCGCAACTTCCCTCCCCTATAGGCCTGGTACCCACAAACAGCTCTCCCCTGCAGGCCTGGTCCCCCCCAACTGCTCTCCCCTGCAGGCATGGTTCCCCCCAAACTGCCATTTCCTGTAGGCCCGGTCATCCCCAACTTCCCTCCTCTGCCAGTCTGGCCACACCTAACTCCCCTCCCCTGCAAACTTGATCACCCCCAACTGCCCTCCCTTGCAGACCTGGTCCATCCCATATGCCCTCCCCTGCTGACCATCTTGTGGTGGCCATTTTGTGTCCACATGGGGGAAGGATCTTCAACCACATCAGGGCAGCTATCTTGTGTGTTGGAGTGATGGTCAATCTGCATATTACTCTTTCATTAGATAGGATAGAGCCTGGTGCATGGGTGTGGGCCAGCTGGTTTTCCCTGAAGGGTGTCTTGGATCAGGTTGGGGTTCTCTTGGGGCAGGGGGCAGCCTGGGTGAGGGGGCTGTGGTGGTTTTCTGGCCAGCCTCACCCCCCAGTGACCCAAGTGGAGGCTCTAGTATCTGGAATTTATTTATCTTCTACAACTGAAACTTTGTAGCCTGGAGGGGAGCCAGGCCTTCTGCTCACTCCTTGGTGGAAGCCATTTCTGTTGGGATTTATTTACCTTCGATAATTGAAAGTTTGTAGCATTGAATGGAGGCTCGAGCTGGCAAGGGCAGGCAGAAAGCTTGGCTTCCTCCACTGCTGGGGAAACCCTAGCCTCCCTCGTGCTCTCTGTGGCTGCAGCCATGTTGGTTGGGGTTAATTTGCATACTTGCTCCTGATTGGCTTGTGTGTGGTGGCGTGATGGTTAATTTGCATATTAGTCTTTTATTAGATACTAAAGGCCTGGTGCATGAAATTCGTGCACTGGGGGTGGGTGGTCCCTCAACCCAACCTGCCCCCTCTCACATACTGGGAGCCCTCAGGGGATGTCCAACTGATGGCTCACCCCCAACCTGCCCAAGGCCGAAAGCCCCTGAGGCTTTAGGCCTTGGGCACCCAGCCATTGCCCTGCTCAGCTCAGTCCTGGCTGCCTGCGACCACCCGGCCCTGGGGGCCAGGCACTCCCTGCCTCCACCACAATTGCTGCTGCTGCAGCTGCTTCTCCACACAGCACCTGGGGGCTGGGTGCTCGCCACCACCGCCGTTTCATCTCCACCCCAGTGGCCCAGTGCTAGTACCACTTGGCCCCGCCCCCACTCCTGATTGGCTGGTAGCATAGCCAATCAGGAGTGAAGGTACGGTCAAATTTGCATGTTTCTTTTTTATTATATAGGATGACTAGAGGCCTGGTGCATGAAAATTCGTGCCCTTGGGAGAGGGTGTTCCTCAGCCTGGCTTAGGCCTGCATGGGGAGCTGCAGTCTGTTCTCCCTCTGTGGGAGATGACTGTATGAGGCAATTAGGGGATGGTGCTGCCTGGCAAGCAGCTGGCCCCACATCCTGATCACACCTCTGCTGCTGGTGGTCACAGCTCCCCCCATTGCCATCTCCTCCCTCTGCCCACTGGCATGTGCTTTGGCTGTCCTGGTGCTTCCTGCTCACTGACCCCGCTCCATGTGAACTGGTTGTTCTGCTATTCCATTGATTTGCATATTACACTTTTATTATACAGGATTATCTCACCCTCTTGTTAGAGGAAATTAAACAAGTCACAGAAAACAATTTCAACATTGATGTGTACTCCTCAAAGATACGGAGTTTTGCTGGGGTTTTCAGTTCAGCTTTGCTTCCCTTTGCTCAATTCTAAGGTTTAATTTCTATATTATTTTATAGTTTAAATTATTACACATAGTAGTGTATATATCTCCTTTCCTCCCCCATTGACTTTCCCCAAGCCTCCCCTAACCCCCATTGCATACCTTTATCCCACCCTCCTCCCCCAATGTCTTGTCCATTGCTTGTGCTTATATGCATGCATACAAGTCCTTTGGTTGATCTCTTTCCACCCCCTCTCTGACACTCCCCAGCCTTCCCACTGCAATTTGATCATCTGTTCAATGCTTTACTGCCTCTTTTTTATTGATTTCAGAAAAGAAGGAAGAGGGAGAGATAGAAACATCAGTGATGAGAATCATTGATCAGCTGCCTTCAGCATGCCCCCTCCTGGGGATTGAGCCAGCAACCGGGGCATGTGACCTGACCTACAAGAATTGAATCAACCCCTGAGCCACTCTGGCTGAGCTAACTACTCACTTTTGATGTCATTGGCTGTTTGTCCCTGAAGCTCCAACTTCCTGGCCTGGGCAGCCATGCTGTTCCCAACAATAATATGAACATGGCATCTTTTAATATAGCAGCAAAATTTAGAATTTAAATTTCACTTAACACACTTGCTTCAACTCCATGCATAACTTCTCTGGCCTTGGGCATTGCTCTTTCTTAATATATCAGAACATATTTATAAATACATTTTTATACTTTATACAACATTTGTGTGCTTTGCACTGGAATTTTTATTTTCTTCAGAATATCTAAGTCACTGTTCTGTGATGAGCTTAAGTAAGGACTTTTGTTTGTATTTTTAATTTAATGCCCCAATGCACAGTTTGGAGTGGGGTTTTTTTTTGTATATTGGTCCATGTCTTTTTTGTTTAATAATAAACACATACGAATATACATTTTTACATATGATGGAAAGCAACCCAGTTTATTCCACAAAGATTGCAATATTCTGATACCAAACTCTTTATGTAATGCTATGACTATTCTAAATGAAAGCATATATGTTCACACACACACCAGAAAAATAACCTCAGATTATTTATTGATGAAACACTAGATATGTTCTATTTAAATTAAGAAAATATTACGTCTACTGTTATAATTATGTTATAATGTTTCAAAACAATATTCCAAGATTTTTTTAACTTCTACAAATTATGTAAATATTGAATTAGACTTTTAATTTTGGCTATTCAGTTTCAAAACAAATCTTGATCCAATTTATTTAATCCATCTTCACTAACTGTTTATTTAACACTGTCATATATTTGATGCTCATATATGTTAGATCTGTTATACGTTGCTCTGTCTTTAGACAGTAACTACAATGAGCATGGCATGTTCATTTTCTACTTGGTTACTATGATGGAAGAAAGCTTTAGTGGTCAGACACTGAGGACCACTATATGAGTTCATGTTTGGATGACTCAATAGCATTATAGAAAATATTTCCACATCAATTAAGACATGTATAATGATTTTCAAATTTGATTTCACCTTAAGAATGATGTCCTTCAGAATATATGCTATTCTTAAAAATTCTAAATTTTGCTGCTATATTAAAAGATGCCGTGTTCATATTATTGTTGGGAACAGCATAATGCAAAGTAATGTATTCATTTATTAAAATATTACTATATGTTATTTAAATATTTTTTCATTAAAGTTCTTGCTAGCTTATTTCATCACCCTGGTGACCAGATCTACCACTTATTTACCTATATAACCCATGTTCTAGATCCAGTCTTTGCTCTGGATATATTAATTTCTTTACATTTCACGTGAAACTTTGGTTGCATATTTTAAAAGATTTGAAAACCTGGTGATTTTTCTCAGTGCATAACATAAATATTTGCTACAATAACCAATATATAATTTTATGAATGTTAAAGGAATTAGGATTGTTTAGCTTATAGAATGAAGGGTTACGGACTATTCAAATTACCATCCATAATATCATAAAAACCTTCTGAGAAAATAATATTTTTTAAGTTTCTTTATTGATTAAGGTATTACATATGTGTCTTCATCACCCATTACCCCTTCCAATTCTCCCACCATCACCACTTATGCCCTCATCACCCCACTGGTGTCCATGTCCATTGATTAGGCTTATATGAATGCATACAAGTCATTTAGTTGATCTCTTCCCCCACCCTTCCCTACCATTCCTCTGAGGTTTGACAGTCAATGCTTCTCTGTCTGTGGATCTGTTCCCGTTCATCAGTTTATGTTGTTCATTATATTCCATAAATGAGTGAGATCATGTGATACTTATCTTTCTTTGACTGGCTTATTTCACTTAACATAATGCTCTCCAGTTCCATCCATGCTCTAGTTTGAAGCAGCCACCTTTTCCCCCTTTTCCTTCTCCTTCTTCTTCTTAGAGAATACCTTTCAGCATTTCATATAATACTGGTTTGGTGTTGATGAACTAACTCCTTTAGCTTCTTCTTATCTGTGAAGCTCTTTATCTGAACTTCAATTCTGAACGATAGCTTTGCTGGGTAGAGTAATCTTGGTTGTAGATTCTTGCTATTCATCACTTTGAAAATTTCTTGCCACTCCCATCTGGCCTGCATAGTTTCTGTTGAGAAATCAGCTGACAATCATATGGGTCCTCTCTTGTAGGTAATTAACTGTTTTTCTCTTGCTTCTTTTAATTTTTTCTCTTTGTCTTTTGCTCTTGGCATTTTAATTATGATGTGTCTTGGTGTGGTCCTTTTTAGATTCCTTTAGTTTGTTGTTCTGTGTGCTTCCTGGGCTTGTAAGTCTATTTCTTTCACCAGGTGGGGGAAGTTTTCAGTCATTATTTCTTCAAATATGTTTTCAGTATCTTGGTCTCTCTCTTATCCTGGCACCCCCATAATTCTGATGTTGATACGCTTTAAGTTGTCCCAGAGGCTTCTTACACTATGCTCAAATTTTTGGATTTTTTTTTCTTTTCCGGTTGAGTGTTTTTGGCCTCTTGGTATTTCAAATCTTTGACTTGATTCTTGCATTCCTCTACTCTGCTGTTGGGTTTCTATAAATTATTTTTTTTTATTTCAGTCAGTGAATGTTTAATTCCTAGTTGGTCCTTTTTCATATCCTTGAGAGTCTCGCTAAACTTATAGGCCTTTCCTAGGAACCTCTTCAAAAACCTTATAATTGTGGTTTTGAACTCTATATTCAGTAGTTTGTTTTCCTCCATTTCTTTCCTTTGTCATCTTTTTCTTTCTCTCTTCCTTTTCACTGCTTTTCTGAGTTGGTAGGGTAGGTTTGTGTGCTAGGTATCTCAGCCTCCCCTGTTACCTGAGGTGGACACTCTTGGTGCACCCCTTTGTGGACTATGGCTACAACCTTGTTGCAGATAAGTCTTCATTGCTATTGGTATCACTGGGAGGAATTGACCTCCAGGCCAACTGGCTGTGAGGATCAGCTGTGTCTATGCTGGGAGACAATCTTATGTGAGGAGACTTGCAAATTTGCCAAAGCCTCTGTGCTCAGTTTGGATAGGGCCGAGTTTCTGGGTAGGGCGCAGTTTCAGGGTGGAGCTCACAGTCAGCCCCACTCCAGGAAGTCACTGGGTCTTAGCATCATCAGGCAATGACTGCAAGCACCTCTGCAATGAAGGTGCCCTCGAGTTTCGCCTGCCACCAAACCATCCAGTCTCTCCCCCAATGAATCCGGATTCCCAGATTTTTGCCTGGCACCAGGTTCCATGCAGTCAGAACTGGGTTTCAACACTTCTCAGGGCTCCTTTCTCTCTTCCACCAGATTATGCTGTAGCACAGTCAACAGTCTGCCCTCTCTGCACGCACTCGCACACACGCCTTTGGAGCTCTGCCTTTGGCTGTTCCCCTGAGATTCCTCCTCACAATCCAGATTCCCCCCATAAGGGCCTGGGTCCTCCAGGTTTCACCCAGAACCCGGATTCAGTGCAATCTGAAATAGGATCAGCGCAGCCTGAAGCTTTTGTCTCCTTTATGCTAGAACACCCCTGCCAGGCGTTCAGATGCCCCATCCTCTTTGGCCTGTCCTCTCCATGCACTTGCAAGTCTCTGTACCTTATGCTTTTCAGCGGCTCTGATTATCCAAGTCCATTTCTGTTTCCTTCTAATTTTAGAATTTCCAGTCAGCCAGCTTTCCTGTGGTTCTGGATGATGTCCATTTTCTCTTTTAGTTGTATTCTTGAAATTGTTGTGCAGAACAGCAGCCTATGTGTTTACCTATGCTGCCATCTTTGTTTCTCTCTGAGAAAATAATATTTTAGAATAATGTTCAGATATCAAACAAGAAAAGATTGACTTAAGTAAAAATGAGAAATGATTTTTTTAGACAGACAGAAAAGATGGGTAAAATACTGAAATGCATTATATGCTACTTGAGGTCTTTAAGACAGTAGATAATCATCCATCATGAATGGTTTTGCCTAAGAAAGAGGGATTAAGACAAATAACACCAAAGTTTATTTTTATATTTTGATAATGCAATAGTTTATATGTCTCATTTTTATTTTTTTAATTAAATAAAACTTTATTGTTCAGATTAATACAATTGTTCCTCATTTCCCCCCCATATCTCCCCTCCACCCGGTTCCCACCCCACCCTCTGCCCTTACCTCCCCACCACTGTCCTCTTCCATAGATATACACTCACCACACCCTTTCCCACTGAGAGTTGTCAGTCCACTCCTTTTCTATGCCCCTGATTCTATTATATTCACCAGTTTATTCTGTTCATCAGATTTTTTATTCACTTGAATTTATATTCATTGCTGATAGACATGTATTTGTTGTTCAGAATATTTATCTTTACCTTTTTCTTCTTCCTCCTCTTCTTAAAGAATACCTTTCAGCATTTCATATAATACTGGTTTGACGGTGATGAACTCCTTTAGCTTTTCCTTATCTGTGAAGCTCTTTATCTGACCTTCAATTCTGAATGATAGCTTTGCTGGGTAGAGTAATCTAGGTTGTAGGTTCTTGCTATTCATCGCTTTGAAAATTTCTTGCCACTCTCATCTGGCCTGCATAGTTTCTGTTGAGAAATCAGCTGACAATCATATGGGTCCTCACTTGTAGGTAATTAACTGTTTTTCTCTTGTTGCTTTTAATATTCTCTCTTTGTTTTTTGCTCTTGGCATTTTAATTACAATGTGTCTTGGTGTGGTCCTCTTTGGATTCCTTTTGTTTGGGGTTCTGTGTGCTTCATGGACTTGTAAGTTTATTTCTTTCACCAGGTGGGGGAAGTTTTCAGTCATTATTTCTTCAAATATGTTTTCAGTATCTTGCTCTCTCTCTTTTTCTGGCACCCCCATAATTCTCATGTTGGTATGCTTGAGGTTGTCCTAGATTCTCCTTACACTATCTTTAATTTTTTGATTTTTTTTTCTTTTTGCTTTTTAGGCTGAGTGTTTTTCTTCTTTGTATTTCAAATCTTTGACTTGATTCTTGTGGTCCTCTAATCTGCTGTTAGGTCTCTATGTAATATTTTTTTTATTTCAGTCAGTGTATGTTTAATTTCTAGTTGGTCCTTTTTCATATTCTTGAGGGTCTCACTAAATTTATTGGCCTTTTATAGAAAATTCTTGAAAAACCTTATAACTATGGTTTTTAACTCTACATCCAGTCTTTTGCTTTCCTCAATTTCTTTCATTGTGATCTCTTTCTTTATCTCCGCATTTTTGTTGCTTCCCTGAATTGGTCAGCTGTGTCGACACTGGGAGAACTTCTGTGCTGGAGACACTCCTATGAGGCAAGACTTGCAAAATTGCAAAAGCTTCTGTGCTCAGCTTGGATGGGGTGGAGTTTCAAGACTGAGCAGACAGCCTTGGCTTCCCATCAGCCCTGCCTTATGAGGCCCCTGGGTCTCAATGTTCCTCGGTAATCACTGCAAGCACCTCTGAGAGCAAGCTTCCCTAGAGTTTTGCCCTCTGCCAGACAGTCCAGATTCTCCCCGAATGAATCAGGGTTCCCAGAAACTTGCCCAGAACTGGAGTTAAGTCCTGTCAATAACTTTTGTCTCCCTCCTATTTTAGAAAGCCAGCCACACACTCAGCCTCCTGTACACACAGCTGCCCTTCCTCTCTGCATGTGTGTCTCCATACCTCAGCCTTTCGCAGCTCCTCTGATTCTCTGTGTGCTTTCCTCTTTTCTTCTAGTTGTAGAATTTCTTCTCAGCCAGCTTTCTTATGCTTCTGGATGGTGTTCGTTTTGTCTTTTAGTTGTAGTTTTGATATTGTTGTACGAGGCAGCAGTTTAAGTATTTATCTATGCCACCATCTTGGTTTCTCTATCTCAAAGGTGTGTTAATCTAAAATCTCACTTTTAAAATATCTACATGACTGATGTCATCAATATGTAATGCTTGCAATTGAAAAAGGCTCCTTTGGCCATACACTAGAATTTTGTAATCTTGGGGTGAGATGTGGGTTTTTTTGTGGTTTTTTGGTGTTTTTTTCCCCTTCTATAAGCATGGGTAATTCTAATTTATGAAGAATGAAAGAAGAAATTTTTTTTTCATAGAAAGGATTTTTTCATCCTCCCCTTTTCTCTTGGGTATTATCTTTAATGGGTTTAGCATTAAACTGGATTGGTAATGAAGCAACTCTCTGACCTTTGTTGGACATTTGACCTACACTGATATCACCATTGATGTATACATGAAATAAATTTACAAGCTTATAGAATTCTGCTCTTCCCAGAATATGCCCTAGCTGTTTGATGATAAAGCCATTGTGCACTAATACACAGAATATGCCAGAAGCTAAAACATCTATATACCAAATTGGCTATAGTTCAATAGTATATTCAACTCAATGCAATACCCTTATTCCGTACCTCTATCAGGTATCCTTCTAGCCCCTTAGCTGAGATAAGCTCTATTTGAAAACATTTCTATACTGAAATAAGCTAAACTAATATTTATGGGCAAAAACTCTGGTTGCCACACATATTTTATGAAACCATAAAAATTGTTCATATAACATGACAACTTTTTTTGACAAAGTATAGTACTTTTTTTTGTTTTGTTTTTGTATTTTTATGTTTTTGGTCTTTGGTTTTAAAATATTTTTTGTATTCCTGAAAAATACAATTCATATTGTTGTTAAATTGAGTTTAATGCATGTGTCTCAATCTGGTGTCTAAAATGCCATTCCTAAAAGACACACTAATATATTAAGGCATGTCAATGAATATTTTCTACAGAGGGTGAAATTGATATGTTTTATCTGAACAATACAAGAAAAGAATGCTGTTGATATGTTTAATTGAGGAAACTATTCAACTAGTAAAAATTTAAAAACCTATGATTGGAGTAATTGGCAAGGTATTATTTAATTAAAATATATTTAACCTCTCCAACCCAAAATCTTTCCACAACACACTGTATCTTACATATTGCAGTTAATATGATGAGTAAATATATGTGAAGGACTAAATATCTTGTATGAAGAGTAACAAGTTTTGACATTATAAGTGTCCCTTTTTAATGAACAAACATTCCAAAATAAGAGTTTATAAAATACACAAACTGGAAATTGAATACATAAGGATTTGCTTTAAGGCTCATTTTTAATAGTAAATTAAATTTATATAAGATATTTGCCTAGATATATGCCAGGAATTAAAATCAACAATTCATTGAGGATTATTCTAATATGAAAATGATTTTCAACCAAAATTCTAATGTAGGTCAAGGGGAAATATTTTTTTTAAAAAGCAAGTTTTTAGAACTTATATATAGTATGCAGAAGACTAAATTTTTCATCAGCTATACATACTAAGAATTTAGTCATGTGAAATGGTATAAATTATAGGAACTTCATAAGCTTAATAACTAATCATCTTTTTAAAATAAGATGACAAATTGAGGAAGCAATTAGATAAGTCTGAGTAGGAGGAGCAACTAGGGGTCAAAAGTTTTCACCTTATTCAATTTGTGCCTGGTAAAATGTTGACAGGCAGAACACTAATAATTGCCAGACTTGGATATCACACTTCTTGTCTCTGTTTTCTAGACCTATCTTTTCCTCACTGCATTCCAGAGGATCTTTTTAATCAGTACTCACATTAGATTACACTTGCATAAACATCTACTGAAGAACCTCATGCTAGTGACTTAGCATGTTCTGATATGACTCTTGGCCTTCTGTATGTCTTCTTTTGAAAAGTGTCTATTTAGGTCCTTTGCCCATTTTTTTATTTGATTGTTTATCTTTATTTTGTTAAGTTGTATATGTTCCTTATAAATTTTGAAGATTAAAGCCTTATAGGATATAACATTGGCAAATACGTTCTTCCATGCAGTGTGCTTTCTTGTTGTTTTGCTGATGGTTTCTTTTGCTGTGCAGAAGCTTTTTATTTTCACGTAGTCCCATTTATTTGTTTTCTCCTTAGTTTCTAGGAGCTATATCATTAAATATATTGCTATGACACATGTCTGCTATTTTCCTGCCTATGACTCCTTCTAAGATTTTATGGTTTCCCATCTTATATTTAAGTCCTTTATCCATTTTGAGTTTATTTTTGTGCATGGTGTAAATTGGTGATCTAGTTTCATTTTTATTTGCAAGTATCTATCCAGTTTTTCCAACATCATTTATTGAAGAAAGTCTTAACTCCATTGTATGGTTTTTCCTCCTTTGCCAAATGTTAATTGAGCATAATGTCTTGTGTCAATTTCTGGGTTATCTGTTCTGTTCCATTAGTCTATACATCTGTTCTTGTACCAGTCCCAGGCAGTTTTGAGAACAATGGCTTTGTAGTATAGCTTGTTATCTGGTATTGTTATCCCTCCAACATTGTTCTTTCTCAAGATTGCTGCAGCTATTCTGGGTATTTTTTTATTCCAGATGAATTTTTGGAGAATTTGTCCTAGGTCTTTGAAGTATGCCATTGGTATTTCAATCGGGATTCTGTTGAATTTATAGATTGCTTTGGGTAGTTTGAACATTTTAATGATGTTGATTCTACCAATTCATGAACATGGTATATTCTTCCATTTGTTCATGTATTCTTCTGTCTCTTTTTCAGTGTTCTGAAATTTTCTGAGTATAAGTCCTTTATCTCCTTGGTTAAGTTTATTCTTAAGTATCTTAATTTTTTGTTGCAATGGTAAATGGGATTGCCTTTTTAAATTTCTCTTTTTGTGAGTTCATTATTAGTGTATAGAGAAGTCATAGGCTTCTGGCTGTTAATTTTGTATCCTGATACATTGCTGAATTAATGTATTAAATCTAGTGGTTTTTTTATGGAGTATTTGGGGTTTTCTATGTACAATATCATGTCATCTGTGAATAAGGACAGTTTTACTTCTTATTTTCTGTTTTGGATGCCTTTTATTTCTTCTTCTTGTCTGATCACAATGGCTATTACTTCCAGTACTATGTGGAAGAGGAGTGGTGAGAGTGGGCATCCCTGTCTTGTTTCTGTTCTTAGGGGAAATTGTTTCAGTTTCTTCCCAGTAGGTATAATGTTGGCTGCGGGTTTATTATATATGGCTTTTATTATGTTGAGGTATTATCCTTCTATTCTCACTTTGCTGAGGGTTTTTATTACCCTTACTCACTTTTATCTACTAATTTCCCTAGATTTTTTTAATTTCCTTTGTGATTTCATGAGCTACTAAACGGATTTTAAGATGTGTGTGTGTGTGTGTGTGTGTGTGTGTGTGTGTGTGTGTGTGTGTTTTCCTAAATGATCCTAAAATAGTTTTTGTTGCCTGCAATTAAGAACCTTAAATAAATCATCTTGTATACTTGGTGTCATAGTTTGGTTTGGTTTTGGAAGCTTTAACTATAAACCTGTATTAAAATATATTGGGTGGTTTTTCCCTTCCAAAGTATGTACTTCTCTTTAACAAAGTAACATATATACAGTCCAGAATAATAATGTCTTAATCGTAGGGATTCCGGCCTTACATGAATATTTGTGGAGAAATTAATTTGAGGCAGAGGGACATTCACACATAACTTTTAAATCACAGTTAAGAAGTAGCTTGCTTCCTATATAGCTACTTCCATGTTACATGCATGGCATCCAAAATGATCCACAAGTCTTGATACTGATTTCTAGATTTTTTCTAAATTTTTACCTAACCTATTTTAAAATTATATATGAATTATATTCTGAAAAAAGTTTACTAAAAAGCACATAAGAACTATCCTCAAATTAATGTTTTTGAGAATTTTTTAAATTATATTTTCTTATGGATTTTAAAAGGTTGTGTTCATGTGCTACATTCAATTTTGTGCTTTCCCATCAAATGGTCTGGAATAATAGTATTTTATTGATTTCCAAAACAAGTTATTATAATTATCCTCATTCTATGTATGAAGAGACTGATATTCAGAGACAAAATAACTTACCTAGAGTCACACAGCAGTAGGTGTTGGAGCTAGGACTATCATTCAAACCTGTCTTACTCCATCATTCTTGTTATCTTTATTAAGCCACGCAATCTCATGAGAGGAAAAAAATTATTCATTGTTCTTTCTCATGGTCCTAAAAATATCTGTTTTTCAATTTTAAACATTGCCACTGGTTTTATAAAACAAGAACACAGTAACACTGAACTGGAAAGTCTTAGTTTATTATTCTTCTATGATAACATCTCCTATTCTGTGATGACTTGAGTTTCTCCTACTCTTTCTTTGTCTTTCTTATAATCCAGTGATTGCAACTGCATGGAATATTCCAGGTACAGATGTTATGTGGTTTTGTAACACAGGATATGTGTTGGTCTCTTCTGTATAAGAAACAGTCAACAATGACTTCCAAATCCCCGTTCTGGGATTTGGTGGATATTTCGGAGCTAATTGTTTCAATGTGGTTTAAGTTAATTTTCCCTAAATACATATGAACCATTTGGAGTCCAAAGGAAATTGAGCAATTTTAAAAAACCTGCTCCATTCTATTCATCTGCCAACTGGCTTAGTCATGTTAAATAGATATTTTCAATTTGGCTGAATAGTGATTTTTTTTTTTAGCTTAGCTGTTAAGACAGTACATGTAAACACATTTATAAAAGCAAACAAAGGGAAAGAAAGAGGAAGTTTACATGCATCGCAACATTTTGTGATTTCATATATTTATACAGTAAGTGTTCTTAATTGCACAGAAATACCTTTTGTGAGCCATACAAATCTGGAGTCATGCAGCATCTGAAGACTACAATTTTCTTCTTGTTTTCGATAAAATATTAAAATAATAGAACACTGAGTTTGCTGATCAGTGGCAACTTTAACAAGAGCCTCAGAAAGTCTCCCCTTGAAAATTTTCCCTTTTTCTTTGATGCAAGATCCAGTTATTATTTAAATGTTTAGAATAGAAACTACATGATTTAACTAGAGAGTTGTGGGTATAAATTGATGTCTAGGTAGATATTTAGTCAAGTGAGTCAAAACTTCTGCAAATTTTACCTTCATTCGAAGATTATAAAACAGTCTGCAAATATTATTGAAGTCACAAAGCTAAAGTTTTTAAGGTGAACATATTTGTCTGTTCCTTTTAGAATACTTGATTGGTGTATGGGGTGGGATTGTTCTATTTAATGTATTTCTAATTATTATAGATTTTTCAGATAGTTTACAAGATCATAGATCTTTTCTTACTTCACTTTTTATGATATTCTAAGAGTCTAACCAAAATATAAGCACAAGTAATACTCTATGCATTTATAGAATTGCATTCAATTAAAGTATGATTAAGGCACACATTGATTTACATAACAACAGCTTATGTTATTTAGAATGTTATAGTTTACAAAAACAGCTTCACAGATTGTTAGATCATTTGATCTTAAAAACTGGCTTATGAATTAAACAGGGCAGGAATAACTTCTACTTTTCAGTTGAAGAAACTAAGTTTCATGATGCTCACATAACTTATCCAAAGGTAGGAACTTCATAGGATAATGTTCTAAAAGTGAAAGGATCTTCTTTTTCTGAGTTCTCTACCCCACATTATGTCCTTTACTTATATATATATATACATTCTATGATAACATATCCTTTTGCTGCTATGTTCTCCTGTTCAATAAAAACTAAACTAAACTCACAGAACGGCAAAAATCTTGACTTAATACCATTTACAACTCTAATTTCAGACAAAGCCAAATTCAAAGAAGTCAAGGTTAATGAAGGATTTTGCTGTTTCAGTAACATTCAAAATGTTTGTTTGATACCAATATTTTTCCCATGCCTCACTGTTAAGAAATTGCTTCTTTTACCAAAGCTCCCATTTCACATGCTGAAAATCTAATCTTTTTTCAAGCATAACAAAAAAGCAGACAAACAAATGGTAAGCTATAGTATTTTTATGTATTTGAAAACCAAAAACGGTTTATTTAGCTAGTTAAGACTTCTGAAAATATTGGTCACATTCACTTATATCAAACTTTAGCACCTTTTGTAGTGTTGATATCATTAGAATTCCACTAAAAAAGGGGGTGAGGGTACTGATTATCTTTTTGGCAAATATAAAGATTGAGTGGGATAGACATCATTTAAATTTTTTTCAATAGTATTTGGGGCAGCAGTAGGGAGGAGGAAGTGGAGAAGGAAAATGGCTTGTTCACTGATCATGGTGGACATAATCATATTATAGTACCACTTTTAACATTCATCTCCTGTGTTAGTAGCAACCAAGGCTTATGTTGTATAGGCTTGGGCAAATAATTATAAACTCTCATTCTAGCACTTACTATGTGTCTGGTACTGAGTAATAATTTAACATATAGATAATCCTCAACAGCTTCAAAGTAGTTAACACTGTATCTATTTGATATATAAAGAAAGTGAAACAGAAACATTAGGTAAATTGCAATACTATACACACTTACTAAGTGAGAAAGCCTAGGTTTGGGCCCAGTTTTATCCAACTTCAAAGCTTAAGTTCTATGAATTATATTATACTGTCTAAAGAAGCTCAGCATTTATTTTGAATCTTAAATATTTCAAAAAAGAAAATGTTTCAGTCATGTATTTATATTTCTGAAGATCTATAATTTAAAACTAAACTCATTAGCCTGGATGTTTACATTTTCAGAACTACTAATTGACAATGTGGCTTGCTGTATAGATCACTTTAAATCTCTAGTGTAAATTTTCCTTAGGTTATACATATAACTTGTTGTTTAAGATCATTTTTTCTGAATTGTACAAAACAGTAAACTCCAGTTCTTCACCATAATTAGTTAGGAATTCCAAGGCACAATGGGACATTTTACTTTAAAAAGATGTATTGAAGCAGCTGCCTCTCTCATTACCAGGAGATTTGTACCATTTCAGGTGCCAGTAGTGACATTTCTGTTTCCCCATTTCTCTATAATATGAGCTTCTCTAAGAATTCTAAAGGGTCTGTTCATGATTAACTTGCAGTGGTATTATAATAGGGCTTTTTGTGCACTTCATATCATTGAGCTGTCTATAAACTGTACCAATTGCCAGGGAGAAAAATCTCAACTGATTGAGAAAATAAATGGTCTCAGGAATGGCAGTTTTGCACCTTATTTTATACATTACAATCAAAGGAGGAGGTGGAAGAGGTTACATGAAATTCATTGGTGACAGATTAAGGAAGTGGGAAAAAGTAAAGGACGAGACCTCTGGGATTGGATAAAAAGTAAAATGATAGACGTATATCTTTAAAGTAGAAGGGTATAGGATAGTTAACAGTCAATAATTAACATGAACATGATAACAATAACAGTGAAGGGGTTTGTGGTCTCTGCTCTGGTGTGATTGTTGTGCCCAGAGGTTTCAGAAAAAGGGAAGTTACATTGACATTCCAAAGGTATGTTATCATAGATGCAAAAGACAATAGACAGGCTCAGTTAAGATAAAAATTGACTTTTGTCAAGGAATACTCTATCCTAGGACATGACTAACCAATATAATCTGCTTTCAATTTAAAAGTTTTCAGACCATCCTATGTGATTACTTTAGGTCTCTGAGTTTGTAAGGTTGCCACACTGGCTCCCACATCCACATGGGTCCTTAAAAAGCAAAAGAAGAGGACGAAAGAGTAGACAGGATGGGACAAAAGTTAGTCAGAGATAGTAGAAGTGTGAGAAGGACCTGAGCCACCGTTGCTGGAGGACAGCCACATAAGAAGCAACATAAAATCTCTATTCAGCAGGTAAATAACTACTTTGTACCTGCATTGATTTCTTACCACTAGAGTATTAATCTTTGTGTATATGCTCAAATACTAACTGGAACACCTTTAAGAAAACACTCTAATCTTAGTACTGGAAATAGCATAACGACTCATGCCATAAAGAAAAAAAAAAAAAGCACCCCTAGCATGGCTCAGTGGTTGACATTTATGAACTAGGAAGTCATTCTTTGATTCCTGGTCAGGGCACATGTCCAGGTTGTGGGTTCAATCCCCAATGTGGGACATGTAAGAGGTGGCCCATCAATGGTTCTCTTTCATTATTGATGTTTCTATCTTTCTTTCCTTTCCTCTCTGAAATAAATAAAAATACATTTATAAAAGAAAAAAAACAGGTATTCATCTAACATTAGGTAATACTGTGTGTTAGCACAGTGTCTTTCTGGTTCCCTTCAAATCCTTATTTTCCTAGTCTTCATTTGGTAACCCTATTTTTTTTGTGCCTTGATTTAGAGATTCAGAATATTCATGTTGCCCCGGTTAAAAAAAATCTCTAACTAGAATTGAACTGAATTTGTTCCTGTTTATACACTTGTTCATAATATCACATTTATTTTTAATAATCCTTAACTACAACAAAAACAAAATTTCCCTTGTCCAGTTCCCTCTTCTTGTTAAATGACAACAAATATATAATCATTTTCACGGGCACCTTGTGGGAGGGGTTTCATTTTATTTAGTTTTATGAATAAATATCTGTTGGTTACTTTGTCTGGTTACTTTGCCAGGGTATTTTTATTTTAATAGCAAACCAGAATATTGATATTGTAATATAAATATTTACTAAATTATTCCATAATTTTCTTAACAATTCTAAGATTCCAAAATAAATTAAGTAGAAAAGAAGCCTAGAAGTGAAAGAAATGCCTTCCAGTAAAAATTGTAGTGAAGGAAGAGTAATTCTCCATATTCCCACTAAAAAGACTAAAAACAATAAAAACAGGATGGAAATCTGCCAATCAATGTACCACAAACTTTAAGGATCTCCTGTTAGTTCAAATCAGAAGAGAACAGTTAGAGAAAAGAATAGAGCTCTGAACAGAACAGAAAAATGCAACCTGTGGGGGGAAAAATAAGTCTCAGAAATAAATTGGGGGAATTCCAGTGGTGCTTCTTAAAGTTTAAAGGTGAAGGCTGAACTACTAAAGTGTGCCAAAGGTCATTGAAGGGCACACCACATTGAAGCTACTTAATCTCTGTTCAAGCACAGCCTCTAGACCTCCAATTGGAGCTGAGCAGAAGTGAAATTTACTTAATTGACATGGTTTACTAGAAGCCAAAAGTCAAGGCTACAGGCAGCATCACTAAGAAAAAGGCTGAGGACTGGCATGACATTTTTTTTTTGTACAGGGAAGCTGGTTATTGTAAGCTTGCTTCTAGGCTTGTTTGCACTGAATAAATGGCAACGTTTCCTACTTAGTCTGTTCAGGGTTCTGGATTTTTTTCAGTTCCTGCAGATTATAAAGACACTAACAATATAAATTTACAGTAATTATAATTATCTCCCTTTTTTTCACCTAGCTCTGATTCATGTAGAACCTATCTCAATTTCTACTAACTATGCCAAAGTAATGAGCAATCATAGTTATTCAGATGTAAGAATTTTTTTAAATAAAAAGAAAAAAAAATCACCCAATATGTGAAATATACACTCCAATTCAAACAAAAGAAATTATCAAGAATCATAAGATACAGCACTGGAAAATATAGGTATTCCAAATAACAGAAGAACATTACCAAAGTTTTATATAATTTTTCAACTGGATTTAAGAATATAATTGGTCACAATAAACAAAGAAACAAATAAAATGCTAGAACAAGCAATCACAAGAGATGAATTTAAGTACAGACACACACATACACAGATTTTTAAAAGTAAAATTATTAAATTTAAAACTTTAAAGGAGCTCAATTAATGGTTGAGCGTTGACCCATACACAGATTTGATTAAAGGTCAAGGCACATGTAGGTTTTGAGGCTTGATCCACAGTAGGAGGCATGCAGGAGGCAAGCAAATGATGTTTCTCTCTCACATCCATGTTTCTGTCTCTTTGTCCCTTTCCTCTCCATTCTCTCTAAAAATAAAAATATTTTAAAAGTAAAAATAAACTTTAAAGTTAGTACTATGTAAGGTAATAATTAAAAATTTAAAGTAGCCGAAACCAGTTTGGCTCAGTGGATAGAGCATCGGCCTGTGGACTGAAAGGTCCCGGGTTTGATTCCGGTCAAAGCATGTACCTTGGCTGTGGGCACATCCCCAGTAGGGGGTGTGCAAGAGGCAGCTGATCGATGTTTTTCTCTCATCGATGTTTCTTTCTATCCCTCTCCCTTCTTCTCTGTAATAAAATCAATTAAATATATAAAAAAATAAAAAACAAAATAAAATTTTAAAGTAGCATACATATTTAGGAAATGCATCCAAAATTTTGAGGATTAGCAAATTAGCAAAAAATACAGTAAAGAAAATATGGCAGGCATTGTGAAAAAAAAAAAAACAACGAATCAATACACATGAAATAAGAATTTTACAAGAGAATAGACATGAGGTAATAGAAGCAAAAACTAAAGATAATTAGAGAGAAAATTGCTTAAGCTGAACAAATATTTTAACTCTTAGTTTGAAAAACATGGCTAATTTGGGGAAAATGTTTAGTTTCAAGGCTAATAATTGCAGTAAACCAGAAAAATGTAGTAAATTAAATAATAAATGTTAACATTTAATATTCAAATGCTCTAATTCACTAAATGAAATAAACTTGAAATATATATTTTAAGTAGAACTATAAAAAGAATCAAGATAAATACATTCATAGGACATTTTTTAAAATGCCCTGCAAAATATTATAGATCATATAGGAAAAAATAAACAGGGATAGCCTTGTCGGCATGGCTCAGTGGTTGAACACCAATCTATGAACCAGGAGGTCATGGTTTGATTCCTGGTGAGGGCATATGCCTGGTTGCAGGCTCAATCCCCAGTATGTGGCATGCAAAAGGCAGATAATCAATGACTCTCATCATTGATGTTCCTATCTCTCTCTCCCTCTCTCTTGTTCTCTGAAATCAATAAAAATGTTTTTAAAAATAAAAAATAAATGGGAATATAGAAGAATTTTGATGTTGCAATTAATAGCTGGTCTTGCCAGAAAGGAGGCCCAAGAACTGATGTCTTACCCTTTTTCTAGAATCCAACTGAAATGGAAAAAAAAGATGGTGGCGGCAGGGAATCCCTTGCATCCAAGGAACCACAACAATACAAACCTTGAAAGATTTTTTAAAAAATAACTTGCAGTGGGAAGAGAAAGAGAAACATCAATGATAAAAGAATCATTGATCAGTTGCCTCCTGCATGCCTCCACTGGTGATGAGCCCGCAACCCCAGACGTGTGCTCTTGAACGGAATTGAACCCCGGACCCTTCAGTCCGCAAGCAGATGCTCTATCCACTGAGCCAAACTGGCTAATGACAGAGTTTATTCTTGTATTATCATTTATTAATTATTGAATTGTTTCCCATACAAACAACTGTAAATATATCCTGTATTTTCTAAATCACTTTTATTGAGAAAAATTTAAATTTTAAATAAATGAATAAGACTTATTAGAAAAAAAAATCCAAAACAATTGCCTCAAAAGAAAATTAAAGTATTGTTTTCCAAAGAGGTAGATTTGGTGCCAGAAAAATCATGCTCTGAGGACAGTTTCCCTCTTTCTATATTTGGTAACCAATCATTATGCTTAAAAAATAGAGATAATTGTTGTTGAGAGATTCCTCATTCTTTCATCTTCAGGGGACAAAATGTCCAAAATTATTTTTGCCTTGTAGTCTCATTCTTAAAAACATAGTCAAATATTGTCTTACCATAAAGATCTGATAGGAGATAAACTTGGGATGGTCCCCCTGGACTATGGAGTCCATTTGGTCCAAAAAAGTACCTAGTAGAACATATATTTTATCATTTCCCCAAGCTTTATGTGGAAATTCTGACTGACACAAAATGAAAATACAACCTTGTTTGATATTTTCGTGCAGAATTCTTTCTTCTCTCTGTCCTGCAAAAACATTCAAAGTACATTTTTTTCCTCTCTCTCTCTCTCCCCAGACTCCTGATACTTTTGCTTTCATTAATCCCAGAACAGCAACTTTCTTACCCAGACAGAATGGGCTCCTTGGGAATTACCAGCCTTATCATTATTTAAATAAAATTACATATGAATGCCAATTCAATTGTCTCCAAGTATCAGTGGTATTTCTCAGTCAGCAAGTAACCAGGCTGTAGACTTTTTGCATTTTCATCTACTTTAAAGTGCAACTAGCTCAGCTAATGAAATCACTGTAGCCCAGCAGAAAGCTCAAGTTTGAACTAAAGTTTTTTTTTTTCTTTTTTGACTCAAGGTTGTTTTATTTTTCAAATGACATTCCTCTGCACTGAAATGTTACTACTCATTGTGTTTCATCCAGGCCAATGTTAAATCTATAATGCAACCTCTTGGGAAAAGAATGTTTGTTTTTATCTTCTCCATCTTCCTGGAGTATCTATTCACAACCTCATGCTACTGGAGCTTGGTAATTGGAAAATTGTTAGCAAAATATTAAAAATTATCGGATGGTCCCTGGCTGGATAGCTCAGTTGGTTAGCGCATCATCCCCATACACCAAGGTTGAAGGCTGATTCCCCAGACAGGGCACATAGAAGAATCAACCAATGAATGCATAAATAAGTGAAACAACAAGTTTCTATCTCCCTTCTTCTCTCTCTCTCTCTAATGTCAATAAATTTAAAAAAATGTCTTAGATGGAGTGTTGGGATCCAGGGACAGGAAAGTGTAGGTTCAAGTGCCTTAGCCAGTATTGCAGCTTTCTGGTTGATGCAGTGCTAGGGGCTCGGGGTGGGAGGCAGCTGGTTTGCCCCAGGTGGAGGCTGAAGCAACCTAGGTTTCTCCGGACTGTCAGGAGAAACCTTCACTTTCAGGTCGCAGGGCCAGGCACACTCCTTTGGCTTTGTGAGCAAGTCTTCCCAGGGCCCAGTCCCATAACTCAGGGTCTCTAGGTCCCTGATAGAGATGACTGGAGGATGTTGATACTGTCATTAATGATGAACCATATGCAGATAATCTATTCACTCAAAAAACTATCATTCTCCTCTATAGAATAGGTACTAATTGAGCTTAAACAACAAAAATAGCAAATAATGCAATAACTTTACTTATACTTCTGTACTCAAATTAGATTATTTATTTTGAATTATCCTTTATAAGGTAGTTATAACATAAATGTTTCTGAAATGGGAAATTCTGTGTTTTTTCCCCCACAGGCACTGTACAAGTGGTTCTTTCATATTTGAAATCTTCTACAAGAGTGTTATGAACTTAACCTTACCATGACTATTCAGGAATATGAGCTAGACAATGACCAAACCTTATAATAAGTGAGGGAGGATAATGTAGCCGGTGTAGCTTCTAGTACAGAGTATTTGGTATCACAATGTAATGCTAGTTTCAGACACTGCTGAATATTGGGGACTGGGATAATGTACACTGTTAGGGAGTCTTGCAAATAAATAACCTAATAAACCTTCAACTTCTAATAAAATGTGCCTCTACATAATCAGATTATTTTTAGTTTTACTGCAGAAAAGTCAGTCTATTGGACCCAAAAGTATTGACTAACTCTGTTACACTAAGGCAAGAAGCATTGTCAATTTAAATGTCCTAATGAAAAAGCAGCAGTCTTACATATATTAATAACTGTTCAAAAAATCATGGCAGAGCTGCTTAATTAACTTTTGGATTTAAAGCATAAGCTGAAAAATAATTAATGGATTTTTAAAATGTGTTTGATGCTAGCTAACGATGGCGTCTATTCTAAAGTAGCATTAGCATATATTTTGCATGTGTGTGTGCTTGTGTATGTACTTGCATATCTTTTCTTGAAAGGTATAGTTTAAGAGAGGATTGACAAGATCCCTCTCAAAATTCTATGTGTTCAATCCCAGGAGTCTTTCTATACTCACTATCTGATGGGATTTAACAGTACAAAATTCAGTTGCAAAGCCACATATAATGCAAGCAGGCTGTAGCATTGCACGATCTTGCTGGAGGCTAATCACTTTATAATGAGTTTATTGAAAAGTACCTATGCAATAAGTTGTAGTTGACAGCAGCCCAAGGGAACCTCTAAGTGCTAAAAATTAGCAGCTGAGAGATGTTGGATTGCATCCTTTTGAAGATAGAAAACAGATTCCTTTCTAAAATACAAGCAGTTTAAATTTGACATAAATCAAACAGATGGTAAAAGAAATATCTTGTTGCTATGGGCTTTGTCCTGTTTTTGTTCTCACTGTTTTATGAACTAAAAGAAGAAGAAAAAAGCTAGATTTCTAATGTTCTAATCTGAGGAAACAATATCTTTACAACACAGAGAAAATGATTTTTTTCATTGCAATATTGTATATTTGGAAATTTTTACACCAAGCTATATTTAAAGAAAATGGTGAATATGCATTAAATCAGCAGCTTACTTTTAAATGATTCACTTTCATTGCAGATTTTGGATATTAAATAATCAATATGGAATGGAAATTATAATAAAACATAATCACTACTATTTATAAGACTATTGCAGAGCTGTTTTGAGCCTTTTATGCATCAGAGGAGTGTAATTTTGGTTAGACTGTACTGATGCTATTGATAAGCATAAAAACCCATGCTAATTTTGCCTGCAATGAAGATGCAGCATAGGAAATAAAGAAAGAAGGTTATGTCATTGCTTGGTGGAATGAAATATATAAAATAATGTTTTAGCTTTCCAGCCTGCACTAGAAATGACAAAGAATAAAACAGAAAAGAGAGACATTTGACACAGTGCCATGAAATGCATTTGACACAGTGCCATGAAAAACATTTCTGAACTTGAGTACATTTCCTAGAATCAAAGGACACACAATGTATCAGTGTTTTATAGAGGTCAAAATCATCAACAGTCTGACAGTTATAATTGTCAGATATAGTCTCTAAACTACTTGTGTTCCTATAATAAGTATTTGAATTGAAATGATATAGTAAGTATATACAAAGTCCCACAAATGTACCAGGTAGGAAATGTAATTTTACAGTAAGATTTGACAATATCACTTAAAGTTGCTAAGATTTAACAAGGGAGGACACAATGGGATGGTGCAAACAGGTAAGTCTCACAGAGTCTTTGTGCTTTCAGCCAGGGTTTGAGGATAGTGTAGAAGTTAGATGAGCGGAGAGAGCAGAGAACATTCCTGAAAAGCAGAGCAATACAAGGAAGATTTTCACTAGGTTGTGGGAGACATTAAATGTGAAATAGAGGCTTCCCTAGCCAATGTGACTCAGTTGGAAGGTGGCAGATTCAGTTCCCCATCAGGGCACAGGCCTGGGTTTGGGTTTGGGGTTTGATCCCCCATCCAGGTGCATGCAGGAGGCAACCAATCAATGTTTCTCTCTCGTATCAATATTTCTCTTGTTCTTTCTCACTCCCTTATTCTCTATTTAAAATTAATAACAAGAAGCCCTGCCTATGTTGCTCAGTGGTTGAGAACCAAACCATGAACCAAGAGGACACAGTGGTTTGATTCCCAGTCAAAACATGTGCCACAATTGTAAGCTCAATCACCAATAGGGAATATGCAGGAGGTAGTTGATGGATGATTCTTTCTCATTATTAATGTTTCTATCTCTCTCTTCCTCTCCCTTCTTCTCTCTCTAAAATCAATAAAAAAAATCCTATCTAATAAAAGAGTAATATGCAAATTTGACCTTAACTTTGCCACACCCACAAGCCACACCCACAGCCATGCCCACCAGCCAATCAGGAGCAGATTATGTAAATAAACCTCAACCAAGATGGCTGCCACCTCTGAGAGCAGGAGGAAGGCTTGGGTTTCCATGGCAACAGAGGAAGCCAAACTTTTCGCCTGCTGTTGCCTGCCTAGGCCTCCACTCAATGCTACAAAGTTTCAATTATAAAAGATGCAGAAATGACAGCAGCCACTGAGCTGAAGAGAACAGAAGCTTGGGTTTCCCTGGCAATGGAGGAATCCAAGCTTTCAGCCTGCCATTGCCAGACTAGGCCTCTACTCTAGGCAACAAAGTTTTAAACAGAAATGGCTGCAGCCTTGGAGCCAACAGAAGGCTTGGCTCCGCTTCAGGCTACAAAGTTTCAATTGTAGACATAGATTAATCACAGATACCAGGGCCTCTGCTTGGGTTGCTGGGAGGTGTAGCTGGCCTGCATACCTCCACAGGACCTTGGCCAAGGCCACCCCTCACCCCAAGGGAACCCCCACCCTGATCTGGGATACTCTTCAGGGCAAACCAGCTGGCCCCCACCCATGCACCAGGCCTCTATCCTATCTAATAAAAGAATAATTTGCATATTGACCATCACTCCAACACACAAGAGGGCTGGCAGGCAGAAGCAGTTAAGGGCAATCAGGGAGGCAGGCAGGTGAGCAGTTTGGAGCCTGCAGTACTGGATTGTGAGAAGGATGTCTGACTGCCCTTTTAGGCCCAATCCTACAGGATCAGGCCTAAACGGGCAGTTGGACATCCCTCAAGGGGTCCCAGATTGGAGAGGGTGCAGGCTGGGCTAAGGGACATCCCCTGCTCCCCGTGCACAAATTTCATGCACCAGGCCTCTAGTACTTAAAATAATAATAAATAAAACACATGTCCTTGGGTGAGGTTTACTTTTTTAAGTGAAACTGGGAATTACAGATTTACTTATTAGTCAATTAGCGGCCATTGAAGGATTTAAATAAAAGGCAATGTGTGTAAAATAGTGTTTCTTTTTGTTTTGTTTGTTTGTTTAAGATTTACTAATGATCAAATTGTGAAAGACTGAAGGCAAATAAATTAGGTTAAGAGATCATTAGCAACCATCCAAGAAGTGATGAAGGTCTGAACAAGGTTGTGACAGAGGGCACAAATGGGAAGGATATTTCACAAGAAAAAAGAATATACTGGGCCTGGTGACTTATAGGATATGAAGGGAAAGAGGTGAATCAGTGTTTGTGATAAACAAGGTAATGATTTCAACATCTTGTTGTCTTTAAGTCTCTTCAGAAAGAAAATATTTAAGAGTGATTTGAAGACTTAAGCCTGAGCAGAGAGAGAAGGAATTTAAACAAACAAACAAACAAACAAATAAATAAATATAATCCTATATAATAAAAGAGGAATATGCAAATTAACCATCACTCCAACACACAAGATGATTACCCCCACATGGACACAAGATGGCCACCAGATGATGACCAACAGTGGAGGGCAGTTGGGAGAGACCAGGCCTGTAAAGGAGGGCAGTTGTGGGCAATCAGGTCAGCAGGGGAGGGTACTTGGGAGGGACTAGGCCTGCAAGGGAGGGCAGTTGGGGGTGACCAAGCCTGCAGGGGAAAACAGTTAAGGATGAGCAGGCTGGAAGAGGAGGAAAGTTGGGGACAACCAGGCCTGCAGGGAAGGGCAGTTGGGGGAACCCAGTCATGCAGGGCATAGCAGTTAGAGGGGGACCAGACCTGCAGGGGAGGGCTGTTGAGGGATTCCAAGCCTGTAGGAGAGGGAAGTTGAGAGTGATCAGGTCTGCAAGGGAGGGAAGTTGGGGGTGACTGGGACTGCAGAGAAGGGCAGTTGCGGGGGGGCAGCCAGGCCTGCAGGGGAGGGCACTTGGAGGGACCAGGCCTGTAGGGGAGGGTATTTAGGGGTGACCAGGTCAGCAGGCTGGCAGGGGAGCAGTTAAGCATCAATCAGGCTGGCAGGGGAGTGGTTAGGGGTGATTATGTAAGCAGGCAGAAGCACTTTGGGGCAATCAGGGAGGAAGGTAGGTGAGCAGTTGGGAGCCAACAGTCCTGGATTGTGAGAGGGATGTCTGACTGCCCGTTTAGGCCCAATCCTATTGAGATAGGGCCTAAACAATTAGTCGGACATCCCTCAAGAGGTCTCAAATTGGAGAGGATGCAGGCTGAGCTGAGGGACACACACCCCCATGCATGAATTTTGTGCACCAGGCCTCTAATATATATAGTCCAGAGGGAAAGCTGATTTTCCCCTATTTTATTAATTTTTTATTTATCTTTATTATTGAAAGTTTTACAGATTTCTCCATCCCACATCCATTGACCGCCTTTACTCCATTACCAAACATATTTATTACATTTTCCAGTTATTCTTGAGTGTTATTATGCAGAGGATTTGTGGAATGTCCTTGGTATTATGTTGATACTTTTTAATACTAAATGTGGTTCAGACTATGGTTTGTTATTTTATGTTCTTGAAGTACATAATACATATTTGACAATAATCATGTAAATGTAGCCTTAGTTGATAACTCTGATGTTGATAGTGAACTATTTAAAATTCTATTCATTTAGAATAATATATATTGAATGGGACCAAAGTTGTGCCACTGAAACTCAGAACCAAACTGAAATGAGTGGTTTTTCTCTGGGCAGGATGCAAAGGTGATTTCTTTTCCCGGGTTCTTTTCCAGTTGGATTTGAAGAATGAAGCCACAGAGAAAAGGTAGTATATAGAAAGATGTAAATTATTGGAAAACAAGCACAAACTCCCACATACGGAGGTAGTCCCAAAGGAGTGACCCACTATGCCCCTTTTTTCCTAAGGTTTATAAAGGTTGCAGTTCTTTGTGTCTGATATCCCATCTGACTGATCACTATAGCAGCTTCAAAGCTCAAACCCCACTTGGGGTCCCCATTTATTCTCCCCTTTCTGTGGTAGAATTCACTATCCCCTGTGAAAATCTGTTTTCCTCTTTCTCCCTTTTATTTCTCTACTCCCTGTGGCTTTCCCCTTATCTTCTGTGAATGGGTGTATTCCTCTCCCCTTATCCATTGGCATCTCCTCTCTCTGTGTGAATGTATGCTTTTTGGTAGCTCCCAGCCCCTCAACTTTTCAGTCCTCCCCCATGGATCCTCTTAATTTCTAAAACTCCCTAAGCCTCCCTATTGTATCCCTGAAAACTCATTTCAACACCTTGATTTTAAGCTGGTTATTAAAAAAACAAGACTCAGAAAGAATCTTGACCTTCCCCTTTTTCCTGCCCAAAAGACTCAGAGATAAAATCCTGCTTCAGGAAGGAAATCTTAGGATGTTCACCTTAGCCTAATCTGAATTAAGAATGATAAATAAGAAGGCTTCAGGCGGGTGGCCATAAGCTATATACTCTCCCCCACACACACACCTCATTCCACTGTTTCTGAGTTGCCTAGCAATAATTTGCCTACTATGTGTAGTCTACTCTTTCTCAACTACCTATAAATCATCCATTTTCATTTCTGAAATCTAATACCCCATTTCCTCTTTCCTTTTTTCTTTGTCCGAAAGGTCATATACTCAATGTTGCTTCACTGTCTTAGGAATTTTTATGCTTATGTGAATTCCCCGTGTGAATGAATTAAAATTTTGATTTTCTCCTGTAAATCTGTCTCTGTCAATTTGATTATCAGGCCACCTAGAAGAACTTAAAATGTTGGAAGAAAGTATTATATTTAGCCCACATAATAGATTTAGAATATAATAAATGACAAATATGTTATATTATCAAAGTCTGATATTATTAAGGATACATTCTCGATAGTCTGACACTTAGCAAACCTGATCTACATATTTTCTACCATAAAATGGAAGCAAACCAAACCACAGTGATTACAAGCTGGTGTTAATAACATGCAATATTTTAATGTTCAAAATCCTTTTTTAAAACATCAAGCTGAGCTCAGCAGTCATGGCTCAGTGATTGAGTGTTGACCTATGAATCAGGAGGTTACAGTTCAATTCTGAGTCAGGGCATCCCCGGTATGGGGCATCTATCGCATCATTGATGTTTTTATCTCTCTTCCTCTCTGAAATCATGAATATATATATATATATATATATATATATATATATATATATATATATATATTAATGTCAAGCTGATGCAGTTGCTCACAGATATCAAAAATATTTTTTAGCATTCACCTTTGTGTTGATGGGTCTCAAAATTCTGTGACCAACTTTTGGTCAAGTTGTTTCCATTAAAGAGTACAGATTTTTATTTTTTTAAACTTTAAACAAATTTTTATTACACAAAGGTCACATAATTGGATATTTCTCTACTTTGTACACAATTAATCTCACTCTCCACAGAAAGGCTGCTGCTTCACTTCTCATCGGGCGATGGCAAGCACTAAAATCCTGACTGTAACAGAATAGTAGTAAACATGCCTCAGTGATCTACATTGAAAGCAGTACATTGGTACATGGCTCTTGCACTTATCAGGAATGTACAAATGTATTTTTATTCAAAAATACAAAATAAATTATCTGTAGGCATGGACAATGACAGCAGTAAACCATTGTGTGTTGTCAACTGAAACCAGGAACTGATGGTTAGAGCGATTTTCTTGAACATCCGCCAGCATTTTCTTCAGTCATTTCCTTCAACTGACTTCTCTGAAGTTATAGGTGAGGAGACGCCCTGAGCTTCCTCAGTTCCCAGGAAGATGGCAGAGCACTATTCCGGGGCTAGAACATGCTGCCTCCCATCCCTCCTCCCATCCTGCGCATGCCCCCCATGCCAGGGTCCTTCTCCTCTTTCAGGATCTCTGTGACCACAACTTTCGCTGTTGCTAACAGAGAGGCCATGCCAGCAGCATCCAGCAAAGCAGTTCTTACAACCTTAGTTGGATCAATGATTCCTTTTTCCACCATATGCACAAAATCTCCAAGCATGGCGTCATAACCAATTTCTGGGGAACTTTGCATAATTTTCTCAACTATCAATGATCCCTCAACACCTGCATTCTTAGCAATGGTCATTGCAGGGATTTTCAGTGCTTTCTTAATAATTCCTATACCGATTCTTTGATCTTCGTTATTTGGAGTTAGTGAGTCCAAGGCTGGAGTGCACCGAAGCAGGGCACAGCCCCTGCCCAGGACAATGCCCTCCTCCACAGCAGCGCTGGTGGCATTGAGGGCATCTGTGACTCTGTCTTTCTTCTTATTCACTTCCACATTGCTTGCCCCACCAGCTTGTCCTTCAGCACAGCTACCCCATCGGAGAGTTTGGCCAGGCGTTCATTTAGTTTTTCCTTTTCATATTCACTAGTTGTGGTATCTAACTGCTCAATGATTTCTTGAATACGTTTTTTAATCTGAGCCTTGTCAGCTTTTCCTTTCAAGAGCATGGCATCGTCTTTGGTCATGATGACCTCTCCAACTTTTCCAAGGTCATGAGCCTGAACGTCTTCTAGGTTGAGAGTCAATTCTTCTTCTCCAAACACAGGACCACCAGTAGCAATAGCCATGTCTTTAAGCTGGTTCTTCCTATTGTCCCCAAAACCTGGAGCTTTGACTGCTAGGACCTGAAGACCAACTTTTAGCCTATTCAAAACGAGTGTACTAAGAGCTTCTCCATCAACATCCTCAGCGATTATGACCAGGGGCTTGCGGTGAGCATTGAAAATTTCAAGAGCAGGAACAATGGACTGAACACTAGAAATTTTCTTTTCACTCAAGAGAATGTATGTATCTTGGAATTCACATTTCTGACCTTTTGCTGTATTAATAAAGTATGGAGAAATATAACCTCAATCAAACCTCATGCCTTCAATAATTTCTAATTCATCATTCGGTGTTTTTCCATCCTTTACAGTGATGACTCCTTTCCTTCCAACCTTTTTCATTGGGTCAGGAATTATGTTGCCAATTTCTTTGTCTCCATTTGCAGAAATTGTAGCAACCTGCGCTATTTCTTCAGGGGTTGTCACAGGTTTAGACTGCTTCTTAAGTTCAGAAATGACAGCATCAACAGGTAACATCACACCTCTCCTGATTTCCACTGGATTGGCACCTTTACTGATCTTCTCAAAGCCCTCCTTGGCAATGGAGCTTGCCAGCACAGTGGCAGTGGTGGTGCCGTACCCAGTCTCTTCATTTGTATTATTGGCAACATATTGGACAAGTTTAGCGCCAATGTGTTTATATTTATTTTTTAAGTCGATGGACTTTGCAAGGTCACACCGTCTTTTGTTACTTTGGGACTTCCCCAGCTCTGTTCAATAATCACCGTTCTTCCCTTTGGCCCCATAGTAACGGCCACAGCATCGGCTAACAGGTCTACCCCCTGAAGCATCAGGGCTTGAGCCTCTGCACCAAACTTGATGTCTTTGGCATAAGCCCGAGTGAGATGAGGAGCCAGCGCCCTGGCCACAGGCCTCATCTGGCGAAGGACGGTGTGTAATCGAAGCATTTCTGCGGGGCAGCAGCAGGGCGTGCGGGTGGTGAGGCGGGCCGTCGGCGGCGAGTGAGGGCAAGAGTACAGATTTTTAAAACTAATAACTTAAAAACTGACACACACACACACACACACACACACACACACACACACACACACACATCTAAATGGTCAACAAAACATTCTCCTTTCCTTCTGAAGGTTTTATGATGCATTGTAATCATTAGCCAGTCTTTTGCTATTGAAGTTAAATGGCCAGTTGAGACAAACAGTTCTGAGACCTTCCTTCCACCACTGATTAAGACTGAGGTGGCAGGTATTGAGTATAATATTCATTTAGCCTTCTGAGCTTTCTGGACTGACTTGGTGACTGCCAGCTCTAGCTGCCTTCTTTGATGACACCCACAGCAACTGTTTGTTTCATGACACAAATGGCAAAATGGTCCAGAGGAGGATAGTCTAAGAAGCTCTCAATACACATGAGTTTGCCAGAAATCATAATGACCATGGTAGCATCATCAGATTTCAGAAACTTTGAGCTATATTCTATCTTTTCCCCCCCAGAATGGTGATCAATCAATCTTCTTCAGCTCAGCAAATTTGCAAGCAACATGAGCTGTGTGACAATCAGCACAGGTGCATATGCAAGCACTGGTTTGGCCTGGATGGCTCAGGATAATCACTTGAGTTGTGCAGCCAGCTGCTTACATTGGTGGATCATTTTTACTGTCACCTGCCACATTGCCATGGTGAACATCTTTGACAGACAGGATCTGGACATTGAAGCCCACACTGTCCCCAGGAAGAACCTCACTAAAAGCGTCATGGTGCAACCTTGATGGCATGGGTCGGTGGTTGAGCATAAACCTATGAACTAGGAGGCCATGGTTTGATTCCTGGTCAGGGCACATGCCTAAGTTGTGGGCTGGATCCCCAGTAGGGTGCCTCCAGGAGGTAGCTGATCAATGATTCTCATCATTGATAGTTCTTTGTCTCTCTCCCTCTCCTTTCCTTTCTGAAATCAATTTAGATATAGATATAGATACAGATATAGATATAGATATAGATATAGATATAGATATAGATATAGATATAGATATAGATATAGATGATATATAGAGAGATAGATATAGATATAGATAGATATAGATAGATATTACAAATGTGTCCTTATTCCCCTTTATCCCCCTCTCCCCAGTCCTGCCCTCACCCTCACCCCCATTGTCTGTGTCCATTGCTTATGCTTATATGCATGCATACAAGTCCTTTGGTTGATCTCTCCCCCTTACACCTCCCCTACTTTCCCTCTGAGATTTGAGCATCTGATTGATGCTTTTCTGTCTTTAAATCTATTTTGGTTCATCAGTTTATGTTCCTCATTATAATCCACAAATGAGTGAACTCATTATTTATCTTTCTCTGACTGACTTATTTCACTTAGCATAATGCTCTCCAGCTCAGCAACAGACTTTACTTCAGTTTAAATGTTTACTGGTGCAAAGGTGACCACCATGCCAGGTTTGAGAACACCAGTCTCCACTCAGTCTACAGGGACGTTAGGAATATCACCAGTTTTGTAGACAGCCTGGAGGGCCAGATGCAGGGGCTTGTCATTTGGGCCAGTTGGTGATAGATAGGATGCAATCTAAAGCTTCAAGCAGTGTGGTTCTACTGGAATTGCCATCTTTATGGGTGCCTTTATATCATTTGAACCAAGACATATTAGCACTTGGTTCTAGCATGTTATCACAATACTAATTAGAAATTGGCATAGATGCTACTGGGTCAAGGTTGTAGCCAATTTTCTTAATATAAGTACTGACTTATACCTCTTTTGGATGTAGGGTGGCTCAGTGGAATCCATTTTTCTAACACCAATGATCAGTTGTTTCACACCCAATGTGTAAGCCAGCAGGTCTGCACATTCTTGGCTCAAATTCACCAACACCAGCAACAACAATCAGGAGATCAAAGTCAATCTGAGGTGTGCCTTTAATCATGTTTTTGCTAAAGTCTCTGTGTCCTGGGGCATCAGTAATGATCACACAATACCTGCTGGTCTCAAATTACCACAAGGAGATATCAACAGTGCTACCACGCTCACATTTAGTTTTTAGTTTATCCAAGACCCAAACATACTTGAAGGAGCCTTTCCCCATCTCAGCAGCTTCCTTCTCAAAATTTTCAGTGGTTCTTTTGGCAATCCTACCATGTTTGTAGATCAGATTTGGGTGGTAGTGATAGGTTTCTTGGAATCTACAAATCCAGTGACAACTATGTTGATATGAGTCTTTTCTTTTCCTGAGTGGTGGTTTTCATGACACTTGTATTCTGGGGACAAACCTGTTGCAAAAAAGAGAAATCAAATGTTTAAAAAAAAGAAAAATAGCCGAAATGGTTTGGCTCAGTGGATAGAGTGTCGGTGCAGACTGAAAGGTCCCAGGTTCAATTCCAGTCAAGGGCATGTACCTTGGCTATGGGCACATCCCCAGTTGGAGGTGTGCAAGAGACAGCTGATCGATGTTTCTCTCCCATCGATGTTTCTGACTTTCTATTCCTCTCTGTGAAAAATCAATAAAATATACTTTTAAAAAAAGAAAAATATTTTTGATATAAGAAATCATTTACAGAGAGGAGAACCAAGATGGCGGCATAGGTAAAACACCTATCTTGCTGTCATACTCAGCAATTTTAATACTACAACTTAACGAAAGAACAAACACCTTCCAGAATCATCAGAAAGCTGGCCGAGTGAAAATTCCACAAATAAAAGTGAAGATAAGACACTGTTACTCGGAAGAGCAGTGGCGGACAGCATTTAAAGATTCACGTAGAGAGAGGTTTGGAGCGCGCACCAGCAGAGAGGGCAGGCAGCTGAAAACCGGCCAGTTTTCTTGATCGGGGAGACAAAGACGTCCCACTGGACTGATTCTCCAGCTGTGGGCAAAGTCCAGGGAACCCACTATCATAGGGGTTAAAACTGTACAGTGGGAGGGCACGCCGGAAGATCGGGTGCTGCAGGGCTCTCCCGGCTTGTGGAGAAGGCAGCTTGGGTGCGAACAGCTCAGCTGCGTGACCATGCAGAGAGCGACTTGTCTCTCATTCGGAAAACTGTCAGTCTGCTTTGTTTTACGACCCTGGGTGAGACATTGGGTGTGCAGAGTCATTTGGGGAGACTCTGAATTCCCCGGCAGCCGGTGGAGCTCAGCTTCGGCTCTCTCAGAGGTGCTGGCAGCCATTGCGCCCGGCGCAGGGTCCCTGGGGCCGCAGAGGGCGGAGCTAATGCTGTCTGCTTGGCCCGGAGACTCCGCCCATCCACCCTGAGCACAGCTGAGCTTCACAGACAATTGGCCTGGAGGTCAACACCTCCAAGTGCTAACAATGATTAACCTGAGCTTAACTTCAGCAAGACTGTGCAACCCATATCCACCTCAGGTAACTGGGGAGGCTGACTCACTGTCCCTTGTAGGACGTCTACCACACAAAGCTAATTGACCAACTCAGGGAAGCAGCCACCATGCAGAGACATGGAAAGAAATCAGATGTGAAAGAAATGGAGGAAAAAAAAAAACGACTGGACATGGAATTCAAAACAACGGTTATAGGGCTTTTCAAGAGGCTCCAACAAAAGGTCGAGGCCTATAAGGAAATAAGCAAGACTGCAAAGGAAATGAATGAGTCCTATAAGGAAATGAACGAGACCCTCAACGATATGAACGAGACCTGCAAGGAAATGATCAAGACCAACGTGGAAATGGAGACCCTCAAGGATATAAAGGAGAATCTCAAGGATATGAAAAAGGACCAACCAGAAATTAAGCATACACTGACTGAAATAAAAAAAAATATTATACAAAGACCTAATAGTGCTCTAGAGCACCCCAAGAACCAAGTTAAAGATGTGAAATACAAAGAGGTAAAATCCACTCAGCTGGAAAAGCAAGAAACCAAAAGAATCCAAAAAATTGAAGATAGTGTAAGGGGTCTCTGGGACAACCTCAAGCATACCAACATTCGAATTATAGGGGTGCCAGAAAAAGAGAGAGCGCAAGACAATGAAAACCTATTTGAAGAAATAGTGACCGAAAACTTCCCACACCTGGTGAAAGAAATTGACTTAGGAGTCCAAGAAGCGCACCGAACCCCAATATATAGGAACCCTAAGAGGACCACACCGAGGCACATCATAATTAAAATGCCAAGAGCAAAAGACAAAGAGAGAATATTAAAAGCAGCAAGAGAGAAACAGTTGGTTACCTATAAGGGAGCACTCATACGACTGTCAGTGGATTTCTCAACAGAAACGATGCAGGCCAGACAGGAGTGGCAAGAAATATTCAAAGTGATGAACAGCAAGAATCTACAACCAAGATTACTCTATCCAGCAAAGATATCATTCAGAATTGAAGGTCAGATGAAGTGCT
Source organism: Antrozous pallidus (assembly GCA_027563665.1). NCBI lineage: Eukaryota > Metazoa > Chordata > Mammalia > Chiroptera > Vespertilionidae > Antrozous > Antrozous pallidus. Next base: position 42,295,139 of record CM050509.1, on the reverse strand, counting down.
TCAAAGATAAGAAAAAGCTAAAGGAGTTCATCACCATACCAATATTATATGAAATGCTGAAAGATATTCTTTAAGAAGAGGAAGAAGAAAAAGATAAAAGTATAAATTAGGAACAACAAATACACATCTATCAACAAATGAATCTAAAAATCAAGTGAATTGATAAGCTGATGAACAGGATAAACTGGTGAATGTAACAGAATCACAGACATAGAGAGGGAATGGACTGACAACTCTTGGAGAGAAAAGGGGTGTGGGAAGTGCAGCAAGAGTCTGGAGAAAAATCATGCAACTATAGGAGAGGACAGTGGAGGGGGGTGAGGGAGGAGGGTGGGATGGGTACCAGGTGGAGGGGAACTATAGGGTGAAAAAAAAGGGAACAATGTAATTAATATATTGAACAATAAAAATAAAATAAAGAAATCATTTACATGTTCTAATGTATTTTTTATTTGTAGGAAATATAAATTCAAGTCAACACACCTCACACATATACTCCATCTCCTGAGAACCATAAATTCATGTTTCAATTCATTTCAACCTCTTCTTGTTAGATAGCAGTAGGCCATGTGTGAACCCTTGAATTGCAGTAGGTATAGTAAATGTTTTTATATAAAAAGTTGAAGCAGAGCTATTTCTATTTAAAAGAAAGTAAAAATATTACTGCTTATTTTAGTTTTTCTTAGATAGTATGTTGAACAATATATTTCTAACTCCATTTTATTACCTTGATACTTCTCTTTACTTCTATCCATGAATTGAAAACATAATCTTAAGTGCCTTTCTATGAGTTTAGGTTTCCAAAAACTGATGCATCTTTATAGCTAAATATCCAGATGCTGTTTCTAAAAACAGCTTTTCAATAAAGGTTTTTTTTAGAGGTGAAGAAGCAACCATATCATATTTCCAATGGAAAGTGTACTTTCTATTTCTTGATTGAGGTTGGTATATTCACATTCTGCTCTGTCCTCTTATCTAAATCTGTTTTCCATAAAGAATTTGATCAAGTCTTGCAAACTGAGGGGAAGCAGAGTTTGCCATCCTAAAATATGGCTTTTGGGGATATTGATTATTTTAAGCTGGTTATTTTTAAGAAACAAAAGATTCAAGAAGAACTTTTGACTCTCCCCCTTTATATAGAAAGACCTACTTAATGGAAGGTTGCTATCACCTTGGCATCATACTATGATTTAAGTGTGGTACACAGTGAGAAGCTAAACAAAGTCTGTCTGTTGGATTTCCTTTTGTGTCCCATTGTTCTGGGTGGCCAAGCAAGAATTTGTTTACTACATGTTTGCTCTTTCTCATCTCCCTGTGAGTTGCCTACTTTCCCTTTGAAGTCTCAGACCCCCGCCTACCTCTCCTTAGTCTAGAATGGCATGTAATCCTCAACTGCCCAATATGTCTCATATTCTTACTGATCTTCCATATACATATACATATACATATACATATACATATACATTTTCCTTTGGATCATTTTCTTTTGTTAATCTGTTTCATGTTAATTTGATTATTATTCCAGCCAGAAAAATTTAGAAGGGTAGAAGAAAATTATTTTTCTGCCCCCACAATACTAAAGTGTAAAGACTGAACATATATGATAAAATACACATTTATTAAACAAAACTAGTAGCCCTATACATAAATCCGTGTACCAGTAGCTCGCCAGTAACTCACTGCCACCCTCCAGGAGCTCCCCCAGCCACCCCCCATAACTTTCTGCCCTGCCCCCTCCTGTAGCTCTCCACCACCCACTTATAGCTCACTGCCCCACTCTCCTGCTGATCTGTGATCTGGTTGTTACTCGGTCAGTCATTATGGTTCACGGCATAATGGCCATTTGCATATTACATCTTTATTATATAGGATTATTGAAATTTAATAATGGTAGCTACTACAACGAACTGTGGTTCAGACCCCATTATAAATACTTTTTAGGCATGACCTCTTTTGACACAACAATCCCATTTGTTGGAGAGTGGGAATTTTTGAGCACTATTGAGCCTTGGACTATGCCCCAGATAGAGTTGTCAGTGCTGACATCAGGCCAGGCCTTGAGATAAGGTCTCAAGGCCCCTTTCTAGCATGTAGGCCTTGCAAGACAGAACATTGTCAGCTTTCTGAAGAACAGGATGACTCTGTGAATAACATGGTTGTCAATGGCATCACTCTGATGTTGCTTGGGAAAAAACTGTTTTATTTTGGGTTGCTTGCTCTGCAAAAGCAGGATCTGGTTAATGTGCTTAAAAGTGGTCTTGCACAAAGGGTTGAGGCTGCTCTTCAGTCTCCTTGCATGGAGAATCCTTGCAGAGCAGTCATCGGGCCGGCTAAGAAAGGTTCCCTAAATTTTAATTTGGTCTGGACTCCAGGGGTCATTCACTCACGTTCACTCCACAACAACACCAAGTATGTAAAGCTGATCCTTGCTAACCAGGAATTTATCATGAGAAGTTAACATAATCAAAATGTTAAAAGAAAATCACTTATGAAATCAATGATAAATGTGAATCTTACAAGATATACCACTTAATAGTTAAATAAGAGAACATTGATGAGAATGATGCAGATAGAGTTCTTTGGAAAACTGATGAAGCTCTTTATTATTTTCTCCAGAAGTTATCCTATTAATGAGTATGCAAATAAAATAAAAATAAAATTCAGGGTATAATATGTTACTATACAAATTTTCAGAAAAATTATACACACACATACAAGAAAAGTCAACATCAAATCAATCTTTGTTCTGAATAGTGTATAATTCTAACTATGAATTCAGTTTTGTTCATTGTAAAATAAGTCCTGCTGGTGTGGCTCAGTGTTAAGCATTGGCCTATGAATCAGGAGGTTATGATTAGATTCTGGTCAAGACACATGTCCGGATTGTGAGCTCAACCTCCAGTAGAGGGCCAGCAGGAGGTGGCCAATTGATGAGTCTCTCTCATCATTGATTTTTCTATCTCTCTACCTATCCCTTCCTCTCTCTGAAATTAGTTAAAATATTAAAATATAGATGTAAGATAAATATAATTTTGATTATTTTTTTCAAGATTTAATTCGAATTAAACCTTTTATTCACAGTTTTCAATGTATTTGTGGCCCTCTTTTAAAGTGTATTCACTTAAGTAGACTTTTCTGATGCCAATCTCTTTGATACTGAGGACTTCCTACATTATTATCAATGTTTATGCTATTGGTGGAAGTTGAATTCTTGAGGTGCCTCAAAGTAATGAATTTCCTGAGGATCCCATGGAAAGAAAGATGTGTTCCATGGAAAGTTTTATTGATGATGTAAAATTAAGGGTTTTTTTTCCCCAAGGTGCCATCTTTGTCCATCTCACCATGGAAAAAGTCCAATCTTGTTTTCAGCAGGGCCAGAATTAAGGCCACTGCCCACGGTTACTGCTCCATATTATAGCCTAGTCAAGCAATCTGGCTAGCTTAGCTTGTATTCCCAGTTGCAGTTCATTGCATGTGTGGTCTGCATGGCCATGGGCCTGTGGTTGCTTAAAGTCACAGACACAGGTGAGTGAGGATAAGCAGAAAGAGAAAGCAATTGTCAAAGCAAGAGCCAAAAGCAAGGGAACTTTTTGTCTAGGGATTTTAACCAGAAGCTTCTTCAAACTAACCAACCTTTCAAGATTTAATATGCTTCTGATAGGGTCCACCACCTAGCTACTCTATTGTTCTCTAGGTTAAACTGACAGGCAAGCAACTAACCTGCACACTGCAACTTCTACTGCACATGTTCCTGTCTCCCCCTTCTTCTGCCAACAATTCAGTGCTCAATGGGAGAAGGGAGAGATATTAATCCCCTTGGAGGTACAATGCTACAATTCTTTAGGGTGTGAAGCTGTAGCTTCCTGGTACAGAAAGCAGGCTTATGCTTCCCAGCTAAATGTGCTCAATAATGTCTGACTTTCCCTTTGCTCTCTTCCTTTATTAATATTAACTAGCTAATTATGATGATAACATTTATTTTATTTAAAAAATATGTCTTTATTGATTTCAGAGAGAGGAAGGGGGAAGAGGAGAGAAACAGAAACATTAATGATGAGAATCATTGATTGGCTGCCTCCTGCACACACCCTACTGCGGCTCGAACCTGCAACCCAGGTATGTGCACTGACTAGGAATTGAACAATGACCTCCTGTTTCATAGGTCAATCCTCAACCACTGAGCCACACCATCCAGGCCTATGATGATAACATTTAGATGAGGAAACAATTTCTGAAAAATATAGTTCCTTACTGTAACAGTCAAGATCCAGTCAGGGGACAAAAACCACACTAGTTATTTGAGCATAGAAAATTTAACATATAGATTAATTAGTTAAGCATAAAGGTTGTTAAATTTTATAACTGAAAAAGTAAAAAGATAACACTAGATTATCATAGAGTTAGAAAATACAGGAAGCAGCTATCACATCTAGTACTGGACAAATAGGAGAGACTGGAATTATTAAACTTAAAGGAAGGGCTCCATGGTGCTGATTCTAAGACCTCTGAAGAGAGGCACTGATGACTCTGGGGAAAGAGGTAGCAGGTTGGATGAGGCTGGTTCAGTGAGTATTGAAAAAATGGCATACATGGATTCAACTGCTACTATGGGACAAACCTGTTGCTTCCTGGGTGTAGATCAGCGGTTCCCAACCCCCTTTTTTTTTTTTTTGGCTATGCCTGACCTAAGCATCTCTAAAATACTGATTCCCCCATGACATATATTTCTTATTATTCAAAAAGTGAACTTGGAGGAAGCCTAAATGGCCATTAACTTGGTATAAACAAGCTTTCAAAGAACATGGCATCCATGAAAGAGAAAAATAAAAGAATAAAAGGAGAGTTGAAGTACTAAGGAATAAATCACTAAGAAATTGTTAAAAAATAAAAACATGAAGTGATATGAAAAAAATAGCAAGTCAAAACATATAATAGAGAACTGAAATGCATAAATATGTCACATATATGTTTATATATTATACTAGAGGCACAGTGCTCAAAATTCATGCATGGGGATGTGTGTGTGTCCCTCAGCCCAGCCTGCACCCTCTCCAATCTGGGACCCCTTGAGGGATGTCCGACTGCCCGTTTAGGCATGATTCCACAATCCAGGACTGCTACCTCCCGACTGCTCGCCTGCCTGCCAGCCTGAACACCTCCTAACCACTCCTCTGCCAGCCTGATTGACGCTTAACTGCTCCCCTGCCCTCCCAATTGGCCCAACTGCCCTTCCCTGTTGACCTGGTCACCCCTAACTACCCTCCCTTGCCAGCCTGGTTGCCTCTCACTGCCCTCCCCTGCTGGGCTGGTCACCCCCAACTGCCCTCTCCTGCACACGTAGGCCCACCACAACTGCCCTCCCCTGTAGGCCTGGTCCCCCACAACTGCCCTACCCTGCAGACTTGATCAACCCCAACTGCCCTCTCCTGCAGGCCTGGTCTCCCCTAAATGCCCTACTCTTCTAGTCCAATCACCCCTAACTGCCCTCCCCTGCTGGCCATCTTGTGGTGGCCATCTTTGACCACAGGGGGGCAGTCATCTTGTGTATTGGAGTAGTTATGGTCAATTTGGATATTACCTCTTTATTAGATAGGATATGAGACCCCTAGAACCATAAGAAATGCAAAAAAAAAAATCACTGCTAATAACTCATTCTCAAATAGCCCCCCTTAAAATCCAACTACTCCCCCTGAGGGGCTTGTGCCTCACGTTGGGAACCACTGGTATAGCTGCTTCATGGGAAGAGGTGTGAGACTCAAAAGAACAGGAAATCAACATGAAACTAACAGAGATTGAGCAGGAAGGAGCATGTTTCTTCTTTCTCCTCCAGCCTTACAGTCTTCCAGTAACTGAGCACATAGCCAGCTGGCAAAACAGAAATGTGTTTTTCAGAGTCCTGGCACCAGCATCACAAAGAATAAAGAATGGTGATTTGAATCTAAGAGATAATAGCTTCACACCTGGCACAGCCCACCTTTTTAGCTACTCTGAATCCATTAACATCCTTCTACACATATTTGAACTTCAATACAATAAAAATAACAATGTGTTTCCAACACTAACACAACACAGTTATCCTTCATAAAATCAAAGATTTTTTTTCCATATTTCCCTTGAATGAGGAGACAAGAAGTAACAACAGCCATTCATCCAACTTTGGGAGACAGTTACACTACTAATCTCTGGCGCACTTGTCTAAGAAGTCAGCTGGTGATGGTAGAAGCAGGATTTGGAACCCAAACTGTCTCAAAATATGAAACTCTTTTCAAGGTAATCAAGTGTCTCTCAATGCTAAAACCTCTGTGTCAAACCATTATAGATATTGCTTCAGTGTAATATAAGGTGGTTACACCTAAACGACATGAAAAATTATGACTGAGTCAAAAATAATAAACTGCAGAAAATAAGCTGAATAATCCAATTATGACTGGAGTCTTATATTAGCATATCTGGTAACAATAAAATTTTGAGAAGTAAGCTTTGTAACAAAATGGTCATGCATTATTTAAAAAGTTAGAACAATAATCACTTCTATAGTCCTTTATCACATTACCCAAATATTTAATCTAGTTATTACTTCTGACATTTTATTTTTATGTTGTCTGTTAAATTAGGCATAATATTGAGGAGTGCAGGAGAGCAAGAGTGGGCAACAAAGAGTAAGACAGACTAATTTGTGAACATTCATATGCAGGGGAGACAGATTAGTATATGGCTTCTGTTATTCAGCACCATGACAATACATTTGTTGTTGAAACACTTCTGAAGAAATTTAAAATTTTTATGTTTCCTATATGATAATAAAAAAAACATTATGGCCTGCTGCTATTGATAGATTTTCCACCTACAGCCAGCTGTGTGTAAATGAAAGACTTAAAATCATACTGTTCAGCCTGTTTTCCTTTTTCCCCCCTCTTATAATAAGACAAAGAACACAAAAATAAAACTTAACCACTCTTGTGAAAAGTTATTTATGACATTTTTTCTGGAGGTGAAAAGTATAAATTTTCTCTCTAGTGATAACAAAATACAGTAAGATCATATATGTTGGAAAGTTAGACTTCTGTTTTTTTTAATCTATTTTTTATTGATTCCAGAGAGGAAGGGAGAGGGAGAGATGGAAACATCATGATGAGAGAGAATCACTGATTAGCTACTTCCTGCACATCCCAACTGGGGATCAACCTTGCAACCCAGGCATGTGCACTTGATCAGAATGGAACCTGGAGCCCTTCAGTCCACAGGCCAACACTCTATCCATGGAGCCAAACTGGCTAGGCTAGACTTCTGTTTTTATAAGATATATTCTCTATTTTGCTGAAAGTAAGATTTAACAAATGAGACAAATGTTCGAAGGAATTGAGGAAAGAAGCATGAGGAAAGGAGATTGACTGATGGAGTTAAATTTCATCTTGTGAACATTGATTGATTGCCTGTGTTTGGCTATAATAAACATTGTGATATGCCAATGACATGAGTTTCAGGACTTTGTGCCCATAGGCTTGACTACTTGGAATTATCATTAGTGTTAAGGGAATATCACCACATATTTTCTTTTAAGAATGTTTCTCTGAAATGACATGTTTATTGTGTTTAGGCATTTCTAATTTATCTAAAAGACCTTGTCTGCCATTATAACTGCTCAATCTACATGTTTATGTCTTCATTATGATTCATACATTTAAGTTTTATGTTATATTATTACGAGAGGGTGCCCCTCAGCCTAGCCTGTATCCTCTCCAATCTAGGACTGTTGGCACCCAACCGTTCATCTGCCTGCCAGCCTGATAACCCCCTAACAACTCCTCTGCCAGCCTAACTGGCAGAGTAATCAATGCCTAACTGCTTCCCTGTTGGCCCCATTGCCCCCAACTGCCCTCCCCTGCTGGCCTGGTAACCTCCAACTGCCCTCCCTTGCCAGCTTCGGTCACCCATACTGTCCTCTCCTGCTGGCTTGGTTACTCCTAACTCTCCTCCCCTGTTGCCTGATCTCTCACAACTGCCCTCCTCTGCTGGCCATTTTGTGGCAACCATCTTGTGTTCACATGATGGCTGCCATCTTGTATGTTGGAGTGATGGTCAATTTGCATATTACTCTTTTATTAGATAGAATTAGGCAATATTTTAGGTTATATTACATTTTATCTTTCTTATAAAAGGTACTTATAAAAAGTACCTTTCATGAGGTAGGTATTCATAACATAGTTGGTGAATGAATGAAAAAAGTGAATAACTGGCAAAATACAGAATAAACTAAACCTTATTGAGAATGGGACTGTTTCATTTGTCTATGTATCTTTTGAGTTTAGCACAGTGTCTATTACATAATAGATGCTCAGTAAATGAGTGAAGATGAGGAGGGAATTTAAGGGATATTTATGAAGAAAAAGCCATCATTTTGCATTAGAGAGAATACTGATTTGGAATTCAGGCACAGTTCTGGCTTTTATAAACTAATTCTATCAGACTATGTAATTTTAAATAAGTTATTTTATTTACTTGGTTTTACCTTATTTTCTACTAATTATAACATATTTTTCATAAGGTTGTTATGAGAGTTAAATAATAGTGAATGTAAAATACATAATAGAATGCTATACAGAGTGGAGTTTTTCATGAAGTTTGATGCTGAAGATACTATAAAGAGCTGAGAGACAGGAATTCAATGACTTTGTTGGATAACTGAAGGAAAGGTTGTGACTTTTAATATGATAGTTTTCCATACTACAGTTGAGCAGAAACATAACAGAAATAATAAATGTTCTTGAGAGGATTCTGGCAAAAAATATTACATATAGACTGTATCATAATTCTTTAATGCCAAAACATTTTTATGATAATTCATATTTTCTCTTCTATGACCCTGTTGAAAAACTACAGAAACAGTGTGACATATGTGTTTGGCTTGCTATGCAGGTATATCTGGGTAAAGATCACGTGGAGGCACCAATAGTACAGGTAGCTTTAAACCTATGTTAAAATCTATACTAATAAAAGGATAATATGCGAATTAGACCAGGAGACCTTCCGCACAAAGCCACAGAGGCTGCCTGAGGCCCAAGGAAGCCAGGGATGGTGGCTTCCCAGTCTCTCAGGGCTGGCCCAAGGCTCTGGCAAGCTACCAATGGTGGCTGCCCAGTGGCCCAAAGCTCAGTTAGGGGTTGATCAGGCTGGCAGGGGAGCCGTGAGGGGGCAATGAGGCCATCAGGGGAGCTGTTAGGGACTATCAGGTTGGCAGGCAGAGGCAGTTATGGGTGATAAGGCAGGCATGTAGGCAAGTGGTTAGAAGCCAGTGATCCCGGATTGTGAGAGGGATTCTGACTGCTGATATAGGCCCAATCCTGCAGGGATTTGGCCTAAACCAGCAGTCAGACATGGCCCAAAGGGACCCGGATTGGAGAGGGTGCAGGCCCAGATGAGGGACACTCCTCTGTGCATGAATTTCATTCACCGGGCTCCTACTATATAAATAATGGCATAGAAAGTTCATCAAGAAAGAAGCTACAAGTCCAGAACCCTAATGAAATTATTATGTTTGGGGATATTCTCATTCAGTTTTCATAAACATATGTATTTGCCTAGTAACAAACATTGTGTGCATAATATTTGCATATTTTACTTAACATTTTCCTATGTTATTAAAGGGTTATAATATTTTAATGATTATGTAACATGTGTATAATATAACTTAATTAACTAGCCATAAAACAATATTTTATAGTTTTTCATAAATACAAATAATAATATAATGAACATCCTTGTGCATTATTTCCCTGTAGTAAATTTCTAAAAATGGAATTATGGGATCAAAGCATTTTAAACATTTTGTGGCTTCTGCAAGATGTCTTTTGAAAAAGATTACCAACTTATAATACATGACAGTTTTAACACATCCATTAGCTAATATCACAGATTTCTAAATGCATATTAGCTAATTGATGTATAAAATGTTCTTTTTGCTCCATAGGTGTTCCATGTCTCTAGTTGTGATACTTTGAGTTGTGCCTTTGCTCGTTGGTGCCTTCTAAAGTATAGTGCTTTTGTTTTGTGGCAGTAAATTCTTAGTGTGAATTCTACACTTCACTTTGAGTCTCATATCTTTTTGTGGGTCTTAGGCATACCCCTCTTATTCCTTTACATAAGCAAAGTGTTCAATTTGAATATTACCTAATATGTGATTTATTCTTCCTTGAAAATTCAGCTAGAAGCTTTAAATTTTTTGTCCAACAACATGAAGATGACATCTTGAATCCTATATACTGAGATGGGTAATATTGATTCAAATGTATTGTTTCTCTTTCTAATGAAAATACAGATAACTAGGATCAATAGTATATCAGCAAAGATACATATTTCTGCAGGAGAGAAATGAATAGGGCAACATGAGGATTCCACCTGGCACTTGGACCTCATCAGCAACTTACTGTAATCAAAATGAACTATACTCAGGTTAAAATATGCAGGAAGAGCTAAATTTATCCATTATTTTAGGTTATAAATAGGTCAATGGTGAAGAGGGAAGAATTAAGCACTTCTTCAGTGAAATTTGAGGCCATGGAGAATGGTAGAGAATAAAACATGGGAGGCCAAGATAAATATGATTGGTAATGCATAATAGGCGTAAATGGTAATTATAAAGTTTACTATCAGGTGTTTCTGACACATACATTCTTATTTTATGTAAAATAATATGTGGTTTCCCCCACCCCAAATAATTCACAGGGACAAAATAAAAACTTCCACTGATAGATGAGTTTTAAATACAATAGCCCAGAATCTTGTCAAATTAGCAGTTCTAGAAATAAATTTGAAAAGTATTGCTAAAATTTGACGTGGCATTTTTGATCATTTAGAGCTTATTTAGTAAGGTAGTTTTGTTCTTAATGGCTGAGTAATTGTTTCTGCTGGTTTAATGTTTGATAAAATGATATTAATTTGGAAAACGATGATTAGGGAATTAAATTGCTCATCTAAGAGATTGTCTATAAACACCAATTAAAGTTTTACAATAATTGAAACATCACTAATAGTTATGTGTATGCATATTTTATATTTGTATATTAGGACTTCAACTTCACTGAACAGTAACTTAGCAGAATATAAAACAAAATATAGTCCTACCAGAGAGGATTAGATAATTGAAAGAAGCAATGTGAAGGCAAGTAACAATTTAAGAGTTAGTCTTCATTTCTCTCCCAATTCACGGGACAAACTCTGACACTTCCATGATAGATCATGAGGATTAGAAGTTCTAAACTATGAAAACTTTCATTTTCTCATCTTTAATGTGGGACATAACGTGTCATAACTATTTCACAGTGTTGTTCTGATCATCAAATGAATAATGGATGTGAAAACACTTTGGCAATTTTAAAGTAACATATTTCTTCAGGGTATTATTGCTTCAAAATCTAGCATACTAATATATTTGATATGTTACCATGCTTCAGGATAGTACATTCAGATATCAAGAGAAACACAAATCAATTAATGTAAAAATATATAGATTCCATAAGAAATTATTTTAAAATGATGAAAAATGCATTAATTTATATTATTAGCAAGATAAAGATAAAAACTGACAACTGAATTACTTGTAGGAGAAAACACCTATTTCATAGATGAACAGATACATACATTTCAAAAATTCATGTTCACATAATTTTGTTATATGCATACTATAAATTGCATTTCACAAATTTTAGTACTCATGGAAAAATGTGCATTATTAAAATGATAAAACACATTTTATTTTATTTTAGTACAGCCTTTGAAATTCTGTTAAGATCATCTTAACCACATGAAACATACTGAAATTAACACTAACAAAAGTTTCACTGTATAATCTAGACTAATAACTATACCTAAACCAGGACTTTTAAAAGAAAAAATAATAGGGGGCAAATGCCATCTTCAATAAAAAAAAAGGTGACCTATTTTTAGTTTCAGTAGGCAGAAACAATTTAACTTTAAGGAAAAATTGTCAAATTTAAACAAGGCCATTGCACATTTATTTGTGAATACGTAATAGGTGCACAGAGAACTGGCACCATTTTAAGCTGTTAATCACAGATTTCTAAATACATATTAGCTAAGGGATGTGTAAAATTATGCTTATCTTGTCTTAGATAAATGCCTAGTTAAAAACCCTTTGAAGGAAAAAAAACTTCACATCATTAAAGAAAATAGAAAGAACATTATGTGAAGTTATATGTAACTTTAGAGAGAGAAATTAGGATTTTTTTTCACCATAGAGTACTTTGCTGGATATTTCATAGTTGGGGTTCGCAGACTAAGAATTTTATGTGCTTAAACCATTGCTTATGCAACATACAGGATACCACAGTAGATTCTGAGAGATGAATTTTATTTTTTTCAGATTTATATGTTAGCCTACTAAAGCATGAGGTGATTAAATACATTTCTCAGACAATGATTTGCTACATTCTCAGTAGAAATCATAAGCAGGATATGTTGGGACTTACATTAATTAATTAAAATTAAATGTGCAATAGCACTTCTATTCAGAGCTACATTATATTCAAATCTTAACTGAAATCTATAAAGACAAACAGAAAAAATAAGAGTACTACAGGATCTAAATTTGATACTTTGTTTACATGGGCTTACAGTGAAGACACTGTCAATCACTTCTTGAATGATACAGACAATTAAAATATAACAACTCAGTAGAGCTATATCATACTAGACCCTTCAAGCTCAGATTTTATATATATATGTATATTATTGATTTCAGAGAGGAAAGGAGAGGGGGAAAGAGATAGAAACATCAATGAAGAGAATCACTGATTGGCTGCCTCCTGCATGCCCCCTGGTGGGGTGGAGCCCACAACCAAGGCATGTGCCCTTGGCAGGAATCAAACCCAAACCCGGACCCTTTAGTCCACAGGCCGAAGCTCTATCCCCTGAGCCAAACCAGCTAGGGCCAAGCTCAGATTTTTAAAAATATATATATTTTATTGATTTTTTACAGGGAGCAAGGGAGAGGGTTAGAGAGTTAGAAACATTGATTAGCTGCCTCCTGCACACTCCCTACTGGGTATGTGCCTGCAACCAAGGTGCACGCCCTTGACCGGAGTAGAACCTGGGACCCTTCAGTCTGCAGGCCGATGCTCTACTCTACCCACTGAGCCAAACTGGTTAGGGCGGACACAGATTTTAATAATATAGAATATCCAACTCCATCAAAGGTACCGAAGGTTTGTGAGATTTTCCTTATTAGCATTGTATATGTACCCCACTTTAAGGAAACTTAAGAGTATACAAATCCAGTTTTAAAGTAGCTAAATCAAGGATGGTCATTTATTTTGTAAAGAGAACTTCCCTGTTACAAAACATTCAGCTTTAACATAATCCCATTCTCTTGTTTATTGCATTCAAATGTGTTATACTCAATAAAGTTAACTTACACACAATATTTAGGAAGACATTTATGGAGCAAAACAAGTTACCTATGCATTTATTTGGACTACGAAGCCATGAAGGACAATCACATATAGATAATCCATATACTTATGTAAAGATTCTTACATTTTTTAAGTGTGTGAATTCATTGCATTTAATTTAAATGTTCTGCTACTATAGTTGCTGGACACTAGAACAGTCCCCAAAGAAACATTAAAAGTCAAATCGCTTAGTGTGTTGGTAGTGTTATATTTCTTAACCTGAGTAGTGTGGAGGTCCAGAAAGAATCTCATTAGAATGTGCCACCCTGACATGAAGATTATTCAAAGCTGAATATAAACCCCAACAAAATCAAGAGGAGTTTTCTTTTGTTTTTGTTTGTTTGTTTGTTTGTTTGTTTGTTTTACCTTCTCCTTACCTGTCTAAGCACATTCAGATAGAAACACCTGCTTCAGGAAGGAAACCTTAGCATATTCACTTTAACACATATGAACTAACTGTGGCAGACAGGGAGGCTCCAAGCAATCTGTTAGATTTTCCTCTGTGTCCCATTGTTTCTGGTAGCTCAGCAAGAATCTGTTTACTACATCTTTGCTCTTTCTTATCTACTGGTGAGCTGTTCTTAGTTCAGAATTAGATATATACTTCATCTTGCCTTGCTGTCTTTGGAATTTTCATTTTTATGTGAATTCCCCATGTTAAAAGTTGATTTTATCTTGTTAATTTGCTGTAGATATGTGATTGAAATAATTTGACCAACCAGAAAAACAAAGGGGAAAGAGGAAAGTTTCCCTGTGCCACACATAGATGTTCATTTATGTGATAATTCATGGAACTATACAGAATTTTATGTACTTTCCTGTAAGTCTCTCATGCTTTATTTTAAAAGCTAAGCCAATTTACTAAGTTTGCAAATTTATTTTATTTTTTAATATATTTTTATTGATTTCAGAGAAGAAGGAAGAGGGAAAGAGAGATATAAACATCAATGATGAGAGAGAATCACTGATCAGCTGCCTCCTACATGCCCCCCACTGGGGATGGAGCCTGCAACCTGGGCATGTGACCTTGACCAGAATCGAACCTGGGACCCTTCTGTCTACAGGGCGACACTCTATCCACTGAGCCAAACCAGCTAGAGTGCAAGTGTGCAAATTTAAACTTATAATTATGAGATCCTTTCAGAACCTGTTCCTCAAATTTACCATTCAGAAATTAGTTCTTCAAAAAATGCTGTTTTTATAGGATGAGTCATGAATATTCACTTGGCTAAATGATTTTTTGTATAAACAAGAATTGTAGTTTTCTGCCAAGAAAATGTGCTCTAAACATTGGAAAGAAAGTTAAGGATTCTTATATTTCCCTGTGGATTGAATTTAGGTAAGTAGAAAGGGTGGGAGGGTGGGAAGGGAGGAGGAATCTGGAATGGAAGAGAGGGAGGATAACATGAAAAGTAAATTTGTAATTTGTAAAACCAACATTTTCTCCCACTTGCCAAATTATAAAAAATAGTGAATTCGATGTATTTTTTCTCCCTCCAAGAGCAAATGGGAAAGCCATCTGAATTCAAAAGACCTGTATTTAAATCCTAGTTGCTTTCCTATTTTTAAAGATCCTCATGTCTCCAAGCCTGCAAAACCAGAATAGTAGCATCTAGGTTGCATGCAAATATTTTGATAAGCATAAGCTCTCCGAAAATGTTATCTGAGTACTATTTTTTTATTTTTAATATATGTTTTGTTAATAGTATTACAGATATCTCCCATTTCTCCTCTGTTACCCAACTCCTCCAAGTCCCTTCCCACCCACCCCAGGTCTTCATAACCTATTGTCCTTGTACATGGACTATGCATATAAGTATATAAGTTCTTTGGTTTATCTCTTCTCAATCCCCAACCACATATCGAGTTATGATTATTAGTTTTTCAAAAGGGTCAGAAAAACTCTGGTGCTGGCTGAGGTGAAATAAGCCTAACTCTCCAGCTGATTACAATGAACAAAATCCCCCCTCCCCCCAAAAAAAAAGCAAAGATAAGAAGTAATATCCAACAGATTGGGAGGATAGTCAAAATCTGAAGAAAGACCAGTGGTGATAAGTTTTCTATTGTGTTTTTTTTCTTTACCTGCAGGCTTTGATCAGTAGACAAAGCCATACTGGAGACCTGCAGTGGTTGCAGGCAATCAAACCTTCAAGAGGCATCTAAAACTTCAAGAGAAAAACTCATAATCTTGGGTAAAGAAGCCTCTGCTCTGCAGTGTGGAAGGCATTGCCATGAATTCTTTTTTCTTTTTATTCTCTTGCTGCTTCTCCCCAAGAGCAGGGCTGTACACACTGAAGTGAATCTGTGCAGGTGGCTACAACTCTGAGAGAATACCATTTTTCTTTCCAGAGCAGCACAACTAAAGGGCCCCTGGGATTTGCATTGGAATCACCACCTGTAGAAAGAAAGGCAGAACTTTGGGTATAACTTAACTCAGTCAATTGCTTGCTAAAACAAAAGCACATAAAATTTATCCAGAGCAATTTAACAGGCCTCTAGAGTCTCATAGCATAAAACTTAAAATACCCATGGTAAAATCAGACCAATTCTTAAGAAGAAAAAATATTGAACAGATGCCAATCTCCAGTGTGCTGGAATTATCAGACAAAAACTTTAAAGCAGTTAATAGAATTATCCTCAATGAGGTAAACAGCTTTGAAATGAATGTTAATATAGAAGTACTTAGCAGAAAATAGAAACTTTAAAAGTAAAACCAACTGGAAAATTTAGAACTGAATGATATAACACCTTAAAAGGAATACTAGGAACATAAACTTATCAGCCTAAGTTGA
Source organism: Antrozous pallidus (assembly GCA_027563665.1). Taxonomy (NCBI): domain Eukaryota; kingdom Metazoa; phylum Chordata; class Mammalia; order Chiroptera; family Vespertilionidae; genus Antrozous; species Antrozous pallidus. Next base: position 42,278,881 of record CM050509.1, on the reverse strand, counting down.
TAAAGAAAAGAGTCAGTAATAGAACATGGATCAAGAGAACTTGTCCAATTTTAAGAATAGAAATAAAAATGATTGAAAAAATAAGCAGATTCTCTTAACAATATCAAATGCTCTTAACATTTATGTCACTGAAATCCCTGCAAGAGGTAGGAAAATATTGACAAGGAAAAGTATTTGAAGAAATGTCTGAAATTTTCCCAATTTTAGTGAAAGACATAAAGTTACAGGTTTCGCTCAGTGAACTACAAAAGCACAAAATTTCTTTAAAAGGCCAAGACACATCATAATTAAATGGCTATAAACCATAACTTAAAGGCCAAGAGAAATTGAAGCATGCTGTAGTAATATTCTCCCACTATACATGATGTGATATAGAAGTGTCTGTTTCCCCTAACTATGATATTTTAGCATTATTTTAAAATTATGTAGGTAGAAGACACATCTCAGTTTGATTCAATGTGGGAATCAGAAATATGTGGTGAAAAAATGAGGCCTACTTGATAAAATATATTAGTATGTCAGCTGCAAATCTTTCTGGGAGAGAACTTACTGTAAGTCAAGAAATAACTCAGCATGAAATTGCCACTGGAATGAAACTTTGGCCATTGTAGAGAAGGACAATTCCAAGTGAAGCACGGTCTTGCTTTTGTTTTTCCCCATGTTCTAGCTCTCATTCATTTTTAAAGTAAATATTAATGAACATCGGTGGTGAAAGAAAAGATATAATTACTTCTGAAGACTATTTTAATCTACTTTGGATTGTGTCAGAATCCTCTGTAGTAATTATAATTAAAACTTGAAATTGCTGTGCATAAAATCTTTGGTTAAAAAACTCTTGGTAGTTTCAAGGTGGCTGCAGAGTAGGTGGAAGGTACATCCATCTCCTCCTGGCACCAGACTGTATTTACAGCTAAATTATGGAGCAATCAACCTGATTACGAACTGGAGTATAGTGAACAAGGATTTATAGAAGAAGCTACATAGGCAATGGTATGAAGGGAAGATACATGAAGAGGACTGGCCCCTGCACCCATGTGTGGTGACTGAGAAGCCAGAGGGATGTTGGCTATAAAAGTCTCCCATGAGAAAGATAAATATCACATGATCTCACTCATTTGTGGATTATAATGAACAACCTAAACTAAAGAACAAAAACAGATCCAGAGACAGAGAAGCATTTATCAGATGCTCAAACCTCAGAGGGAAGGTAGAGGAGGTGGGGGTAAGGGGGAGATATCAACCAAAGGACTTGTATGCATGCATATAAGCCTAACCAATGGACACAGACACCAGGGGTGTGAGGGCATGAAAAGGGTGGTGGCAATGGGGCGATAAGGACACATATGTAACACCTTAATGAAGAAAGGGGGAAAAGTCCCCCATGAGGAGTGTGGGATTTCAACCCAATGCCAGGACCCCCAATCCAAAGCACCAGAACTGGGAATTGAAGTTTGCATAGCATCTAACTGAAAATTAGTGGAGTCTCTGTCTGCCAGGAAGAGGAGGAAGCCCTCTAAAATCCCAGGTGTACTCCTAAAGGGCCAACGCACAGGAGCTTGCTCTCAGGCACTCATTTCATTTCAACTAAATCGTGGCCCACTAAATTAGTTACGTGACCTACAAACAAGTTATGTCTAGCAGTCTGAAAAACACCCTTTCAGTGAGGGAGGAAGGGCTTGATCTCTTTGAATTTTCTTCCACAGGTCTTACAAATAAATAAATAAATAAATAAATAAATAAATAAATAAATAAATAGTTCCTACCTTCATAGAATGTACAGTCTACTCCTAACAAAAGCTCTATTCTCAGGAACTAGTGAGGCCTGTGTAAACTCAAACTACATTCCAAAGTCTGCAGGTAAGTCTGATTTTTGCATGTATGAGATTTCAGAGCAGGCATCCAGACACAATCAATTCCAGATGCATTATATTAGTTAAAAATGATTTTATCTCATGATATAAATATAAACATAATGCTTAATTTTCCATTATTTCTCCTTTCAAACATTAATTGCATTCATCTTTATGAATTGAGAATACACATATACTTATTCAGAGAGTCATCATTTAGCTGTGTACTCTCCTGACCTTGATTCTTTTTCTCTAATATCAGAAAGATTTTGGATGAAAGATCACTATGGAATGGATCTCTATGACTTCCCTAATGACATGAGAACATAGCTGGGTTTTCTATCAAGATGTGGGAATTGGCTTTCATGAAAATATGCATAAGGAAACTATAGACTGGAGCCAACACTCTAAGATAGCTCTCAGTTCTATTTCCCAAGGCCTGGCCTCAAATACATTCTCAGGTTGTGATTTAAAGTAGTAGTTGTCAATTTTTTTCACTGTGTCTCACAAGATAGGTAAAGATTTCATACTCAACACATTTACATAGACAGATTCCGATTTCAGTTATGGGCAACGAAACACATACAATAGTCATGTACTATTCCTAGCATGTTTTATTTTTTCTCTTCTCCTTGAGAAAGGATAAGAATATATACACTGAAGGGGACAGCATAACTGTAAGACTGAATAAGCAATATAAGATAAAACATTTGTAGACCTTGCTCAGTAACAAATTACCTGTAATACACAAACAACTACATCATGATATAGAAATTGGAAAATTATGTGTCCTAGGCCCTCTGGCTCTTATAAGGAATGGCATGCAAAAACCTGGCATTCATTAACACTTTACCTCAGAAATTCACACAACTCATGAGACTAAGTTATAGAATTGAAACAGAGCCAGTTATTAAAGAGATATTAATACAAGTTTATCAAGAAAGAGATAATTTTTGAATCTCCAGTTAACACTTTTCAATAAATATGTAGAAAATAAAGTTCCATTTGTATGACAAATTAGCTGTGGTTTTAAAGGTTTCCCTTGCACAATGTGTCATCTAAACTTCCATTGTTATTTCTGCAATGCAATTAGATTATTTGCTTTTTTGATATATAATACATATTCACAAAAGTGCCTAAGTCATAAATGCACAGTTCAATTAATGATCACGGATAGATCCTCCCTTCCCCCAACTGGTGGGCAGAGTATGATGTAACCTGCAGCCTGGAAATACCTGAGTCCCTAACCATGTATCTTATATGGACTATACATTAAGCCAGCAATCAGCACCTGCCAATTACCCTAAGCCCTTGTTCTTAAGCACATGAGTGCCTAACAATGTGCCTTATATGGACCATACATTAAGCCACCTATCAGCGTGTGCCGAGTACACTAAGCCCCCATTCCTTCCCATTCCTCCCCTCAAAAGTAGTGCTCACCTCTGCATGGGTTGCTGCTCTCCCCTTGCGAGACAGCCTGGCAGGTTTTCCCCCAATAAAGCTTGTAATCCTGGTTTTTGGTTCCCAACTGATCTTTCTTTCTTTTATATTTCTTTCTTTTATTGTTTAAAGTATTACAAATAGTAGTACATATGTTTTCCTCCCCGTCATTGACCTCCCTCCGGCCTCCCTTACCTCCTCGCACATGCCCTCACCTACCCTCCCCCGTGCTTGTATCCATTGGTTATGCTTATATGCATGTATTCAATCACAATGTGAGTTTTTGCATGTAACTACTATTCAGAATAAGAAAAGGAACATTATCAGTCTCAATCCCCCTATACTCTCTCTCAATCATTAACCCTATCACCTATAACATTTTAAAATATTACTTCATTTATTTGAATAAGATCTAAATTTCGTTAATAGAAACATGATTTCAAAAAAAGTTTTGTATTGCATTTTATAAACCACTAATCAAATTTGAAAAATTATTTATTATTTAATTTAGAGACCCTAAAGATACCCATTCTGTGGTTGTTTCTCAGAGAAAGAAGGTGAAATGAGGAATTCTTTCTATACCAATAAAATTGTTCTGGACAACAAGTTCCCAAACCCACTTGAAGTTATTTTCTAATTTGGGAGATATTGGAGGAAAAAATACATAGATAACTATTAAATTCCCTTATAATATATTTTATTTACAAAACAGCACTAAATTGGTAAAGTAAGGATAGTTCGGAGGAATGATGCTAGTGAATCCAACACCTCAAATATTAACAGTCAGTATTTTCTCTGATCCCCTAGAGCTCATTGTCCTCTGTAGTCAGGGAAAGTGCATGACCAGAAAAAAGTTTAAGGGATTACTAGTGAAAAGAAGCTCAGATAAATCAATCACAACACACAATTGACATTGCAGCTAAACTGACAAGCCTGCCAGAAAACTTTTTCGTACACAGTGCTGTGCCACTGGTCATTGTTTTGTTTTCAGTATTTCCGTCTTGTTCTCAGTACAGCCATGACTGGTGGCATTTGAGGAAAATGCCAACTCCTTTCTTTCCTCCTTCTCTGACATGTATACTGGATACTCACCAGACACTCACTGAATTATGTGGCCCCTCTCGGAATTGTTGAAGCCCTTAGAGTGCCATTAACCATGATCTACAGAGGCTCTTGTCAGAATTAGACAAAAAGTAAAATTATAGTGGTGTGCTGGTGCCATTTTAGTTAAAAGTCTGTCATCTTTGTCATTATAAACAACTATTTCCTGCACTTTATAACTCAACTGAGGAAATTTTCCTTATAGTCAATAGAGTAGCTGAGAAAGTGTCAATCTTTCAAGATTTAAAAAAAAATCTGATAGATACAAAATAAAATCTATTGTGCTATTATGCTATAGTAAAATATTGTGTGTGTGTGTGTGTGTGTGTGTGTGTGTGTGTGTGTGTATGTGTGTGTGTAGGGAGGATTGTGATTTTATCTACTAGGACTTGCTTTGAAAGAGAAGAAATTAGTGGGTGTCTAAACACACACACACACACACACACACACACACACACACACACACACACACAATTAGGAAGCCCAGGAGAAAATGCAGAGAAAACATATGACCTAAGTTTGAGTTAGCTTTATAACCATCATCACATTTCTTTGCCTGCCTTTTACTCAGCTCCTTATTTTTGGTCCCAGTTAATATACTTATGATTACTAGATTTTTGTAGACTTCCTATTATTATTTAGATTAGTAAAAAAGAAAAATGAATTCTAATTTGCCTACATTCTGAATGGTATAGTGAATTTCCTACAAGATCTATAAAATAGTTTGTTACCTCTTTGTTTACTAGTGTGTGGTCATTATCTTTTTATTTATGACTTGTGCCCTGGTGTGTGGATTCATGGACATTGAAAGGAAATTAATTAGAAGGTGGCTGGCGGGGCAGGGTTAGGTGAGGTTGGCTGGACATGCCCTTGAGCCAACCTCCCAAGGTCCCTACCCAGCCAGCTGTACCTGGGGTGGGGGGGGGCACTGCAGCTCAAAGGGTGACTGTGGAGTGAGCAGGGTCCCTCCAGCAGGTGGGGTCCCTCGACCTGGCCTGAGGGGATTGGGACAAAACTGGCTCTCTGACATCCCCAGAAGGTCCCAGATAGTGAGAGGGTGATTATCAGGTGATACATCTTGGAATCAGGCTCCCTCCTTTCTGGTTCTGGGGAGTGACACCCAAGAACCGCAGCTGCCAAGTCACTATAGCTTCTGCATTGAGCATCTTCACCCAGGTGGTCATTGCACATCATAGCTACTGATCAAATGGTCACTTAGTCTTTTGTATATATACTAGAGACCCGTTGCAGGAAGATTCCTGTAAGAATAGGGCTTCCTGCAGCCTGAGCAAAGCTCCCTCCCATCTCCTCTGTCTCGCTTCCTCCCATCTCCCCCACCCCACCTGCTTCCCCCCTTCTTCCCCACCCCACTTGCTTGCTTCTCTGCAGCTTTGCTCCCTTCTACAGTGCTTGGCTTCCTTCTACCCATCTTCTGTTCCTGGATATGCAAATTAACTGCCATCTTGGTTGGGTTAATTTGCATACTTGCTCCGATTGGCTGGTCGGTGTGGCTTGTGGGTGTAGCAGAGGTACGGTCAATTTGAATATTACTTTTTTATTAGATAGGATAGATTTTCTTTAAATAGACTCTATGGGTTGCAAACCTGTCATCTGCAAATCATGAGCTACCTGAGTTCTTAAAGAGTTTTACAGTAGGTTGGCTACTTATTAAATAAGGTTTCTACTGCAGAGTCTCTCAGAAATTGAGAATAATGCTTATTAATTTTGTATATATACAAAATTATATAAGGTATACTAGGTGTAAGCTGCTTGCTAGACATTTTATATTTTCATCATTAAAATAGCCCTTCAAGCTTGGTATTTTTAATTATCTTTTTTTTTTTTAAAGAACCAATGCTTATAGAAATTAAGGATTACATTGCTGACAAGTATGTGAATGGGGACTGGAATCACATTCATTGTGGCTCCTATACATGTGATATTTTCCTTCATAATAATTTGGAACCTAAATTATATTCCCTTGAGAGGGAAGGAATCCAGTGCTTGTTGAATATCTAATCTGTGCCAAGCAACTTTGAAGTTTAATAATATATTTTTAATACTTATGGAAGAGTTGCAAATTAAATAGTATTATTTGCAATTCAAAGAAAAACTAAGGCTCAGGATGATTAATTGGGGTAATTAAATAATTTGCCTGAGGCATTTAATTGTAGAGTTAGGCTTGGGTAAGTCTAACTGCAAAACCAATATTTTTTCACTATAACACTGAACTTTTATTTTTAATGTAATACTTTAATCACAATAGAAAAGTAATTAAAGATTAATTTGGTCATGTATCCACCTTTTTTTACTTTATGAATATTTATAAATATATATTCTATATATCAGGAACTAGAATGATCATTGATTGCTTGTTTACAGTTCTATTTTTATGTTCTCTTATGCTTTGCCCTTTCCACTTTCAGCTTCTCTTTAAACTATTCATAAACCACTACTTCACAACAAGCTATTCATGGGTCACTTATTTTTTAAAATGCTTTGTGAAACAAAGTGTTCTATAGCCAAATAAGTTTGAGAAATTCTACATGGTATACCACATGCTTATAGACTCATAATGAACATTAGTATATTGAAAGTTTTGAGTCATCTTACAAGAATGAAATCTGTTTAAAACAGAGGATAACCCTGTAGCATTAATTTTTGTTTTTGCATGTAATGCCTATTAACATCCCATGAAATCAGTGATCCAGGCTGCATGCTCTAAGAATGCTGGCCTAGCTCATTAAATGGTACTGCTTATCCCGGAACTATAATGTTTGCAGAACCCTTTGCAGTAATATGTAAGTCATTTTAATAACATAATTATTCAGATATTTGTAATGCCATCACTTCATAATGCCAATCAAGTTAATGAAAAGAAATCAAATATGAAATTTGATTAATTCTATATATCTTGAGCTTTGTGCAACTATTGTTTTTATTAAAAGGACACAAGGTTATTCTGAAGAGGACACATTTTAACAATTATATATATACTAGAGGCTTGGTGTATGGATTCATGCACCAGTGGGATTCCTTGGCCTGGCCTGCACGGATCAGGCCTACACTGGCAGTCCAACATCCCCGAGGGATGTAGTAGTGTGCAAAGTGGCAGGTGGCTGGGGAGGAGCCTGAGACCAAGCTAGGCGCAGCGCTGCTCCTGTTTATCCCACTCCCATTCATCCTGGCCCCACTGTGCCTGCCACTGTCACTTGGTAGGCTTGCTGCCGCTCCACTGCAGGCACTGCCACAGCCGTGCTCACCAGCCATGAGCCAGGCATCTGGCACTTGCCAGTAAGCTGAGCAGCACTGCTGCTGTGGGAGAGCACTGACCACCAGGGGGCAGCTCCTGCATTGAGTGTCTGCCCCCCATGGTCAATGCGCATCATAGTGACCTTTTATATATAGAGATAATTTCAATAAATTACCGTTCTATAATTTTAGCACTAACTCAGCATGGTTTTCTTATATAGTTCCTATAGTTACTGAGAAACAGACTAGCATACTGGTTAAAAGATGGCCCCAAGTTAGGTAGCCTGTTTGAATAATCCAGGATAGGGGGTGGTGAATGTCCATCATGCAGGCTATATAAGGCCCACAAAATCATTTGACCTGGTCCTACTAAGACATTAGAGGTGAGTTAATTAAATGTTTGACCAAATATTAGCAGGTTAATTTTCAAGTTGAAAATTTTGTACGGCCTGTGAATGATATAAATATTCAAATGGCCCTTGGCAGCTCTACTGTTTACTACCTGGCTGAGTTTGGATTTTATCTGCTTCGATTTCCTCTTGTTAACAAATGAAGATATTATTTCTATTAAAACATACATTTAACATTCCTTGCTCATAGTAAGTGCTTAGTAATAGCTATTATTATTCCCTCAACATAGGCCAACTGTATTAGTTTCCCACTGCTCCCTTAATAAATCAGCACACATTGAGTTACTTAAAATAGTCTAAATTTATTTTCTTATAGTTCTGTAGTGTGACATGGTTCCCACTTGGCTAAAATCAAGGTGTTGATAAGGCTGTGCTCCTTTCTGGAGTCTCTAGGGAAGTCCCCTTCAAATTTTATTAATATTATTGGCAAATTCAGTTCACTGTAATTTTAAGTACCTCTATGAGGATCCTATTCCCTTGTTGCCTGCCAGCTATAGGACGTTCCTGATTCCAGAGATCACCCTATTACTTAGCTTATGGCTCCATGCACCCATTTTCATAGTCAGTGATAGTTTTTCGAGTTCCTCTCACACTTTGATTCTCTCCTGCTGTCCTTCAAATACACTTCTCTGACTCATCAGCCTCCTTTTTCAATTTTTAAGGGCCAATGTGATTACATGGGGCCCACCTGCATAATCCAGGATAACTCCCTATATTTAAAGTTATTCACCCAGCCCTAACTAGTTTGGCTCAATAGATAGAGTGTTGGCCTACGGACTCAAGGGTCCCAGGTTTGATTCCAGTCAAGGGCATGTGCCTTGGTTGAGGGCACATCCCCAGTAGGGTGTGTGCATGTGGCAGCTGATTTATGTTTCTCATTGATGTTTCTAATTCTCTATTCCTCTCCCTTCTTCCCTGTAAAAAAATCAATAAAATATATTTAATAAAGTTATTCACCTAAATTCCATCTTCAAAGTGTCACTTGTTATGTACCACAAAATACTAACAGTACTGGGGTTTAAGAGATGGATATATTCAGGTTAATGGGGGGCATTATTCTGCCTACCACACCTTAAAACTACTTCTTCCAGTTCATTCTGACATGTGTACTTGTAATACTCAATTCAGAATTTTATGCACATTCAGTCAGTACTAAAAAATAAGAATTCTAGGTTGTTACAAGAAGTAAAGATATGGCCAGGGTGGCGTGGCTAAGTGGTTGATTGTCAACTTGTGAATCAGGAGGTCTAGGTTCGATTCCAGGTCAGGGCACATGCCCAGGTTGTGGGCTCTATCTCTAGTGGGTAGAGTACAGGACGCAGCTAATCAAGGGTTCTCTCTCATCACTGATGTTTCTCTTTCTCTCTCTTCCTTCCTATCTGAAAACAATAAAGATATATTTTTAAAAATAAAAGAAGTAAAGATATGCCTCAACTATTTAAGACAATGATAAAAAGTATTGATTATTTAGAACTACATATCCTATCTAATAAAAGAGTAATATGCAAATTGACTGTACCTCTGATCAAGCCACACCCACAGCCATGCCCACCAGCCAATCAGGAGCAAATTATGCAAATAAACCCCAACCAAGATGGCTGTTACCACTGAGAGCAGGACAGAGGCTTGGGTTTCCCCCGGCAATGGAGGAAGCCAAGCTTTCTGTCTTCCATTGCCTGCCTAGGCCTCCAATCAATGCTACAAAGCTTCAATTATAGAAAATACATAATCCCAATAGAAATGGTGGCAGCTGTGGAGCTGAAGAGAGCAGAGGCTAGGGTTGCTGGGGCAATGGAGGAAGCCAAACTTCTGCAGCCCTAGCCTAGGCCTCCATTGTAGGCTACAAAGTTTCAAACATAAAGGGCTGTTGCCACTGAGCGAGCAGAAGGCTACAAAGTTTCAATTATAGAACATAAATTAATCACAGATCCCAGGACTTCCACTTGGGTCACTGGGGGGCATGGCTAGCCTGCAAACCACCATAGGCACATCACCCAGGCCACCCCACACCCCAAGTAAACCCCCACCCTGATCCAAGACACCCTTCAGGGCAAACCAGCAGGTCCCCACCCATGTAACAGGCCTCTATCCTATCTCATAAAATAGTAATATGCAGATTGACCATCACTCCAACACACAAGATGGCTACCCCCATGTGGTAAAAGATCCTGCTCCCATGTGGACACAAGATGATCACCACAAGATGGCCAGGAGGGAAGGACAGTGGGAAGTTCCAGGCCTGTAAGGGAGGGCAATTGGGGGCAATCAGGCCAGCAGGGTAGGGCAATTAGGAGGGACCAGGCCAGCAGAGGAGGGAAGTTGGGGGCAAAAAGGTTGGCAGGGGAACAGTTAGACATCAATTAGGCTGGCAGGGTAGTGCTTAAGGGGTGATCAGGCTGGCAGGCAGAAGCAGTTAGGGACAATCAGGGAGGCAGGCAGGTGAGCAGTTTTGAGCTAGTAGTCCTGGATTGTGAGAAGGATGTCTGACTGCCCGTTTAGGCTTGATCCTCCTGGGATCGGGCCTAAACAGGCAGTCAGACATCTCTCAAAGGGGTTCCAGATTGGAGAGGGTACAGGCTGGGTTGAGGGATACCCCTCCCCCCACTTCCCCACCCCATGCACAAATTTTATGCACCGGGCCTCTACTTTATATAATAAAAGGCAAAGACCATTACGGCAGAATTACCAAAATGACCAGTCCACCAGTCGCTATGGTGCTCACCAGGGGTCAGATGCTCAGAGAAGAAGGAGGGGGAGAGGGACACAATGAGGTCTGGAGGTGTATGCTATGGCCCAGGGACCCCAGGAACCACAAGCCTATAGCTTGCTTTCCAATAAAAAAAAAATAAACAAAACAAAACAAAAAGGCAGCCTGACACTGCCACCCTGAGAATAATGACTCTAGAAGGGAAAGGCCTCCTCAGGCCCTGCTGGCCCAACTGGTGCACTGCAGGCTAGCGGGAACTCACAGGTGACATGCAGGAAGCACAGCCCCTCTGACTCCAAAGCTAGTTGCACCAACAGGTGCGCCCCATCCAGCTAGCTCCATGGCAGACATAGCGCTGCCAAGCTGCCTCAGCTCTGACTTCCTGCCCACCCCTCCACATACTGGTTGTGCTTGGGGGTGTTGCTTCAGCCTCCCGGGCAATAGTGCCACAGCAAAACCAGAGAGTGGCAGGACACAGCCACCAGGCCTGGTTGGGCGTTGATTTGGTTGCTGAAAGACATTCATGTGCAATTACACTGTGTGTTTACATTTGTAGGGAAGCAAGACAGTCCACTCCTGCCACCCGCCTCACCTTCTAGGATAAAAAAGGCCTGCTGAACTCTGTGTTTCTCCTCCTGTTAGGAATCAAAACCTCTTGGGGATGAATGATCCCAGCGATGGCCCAACACATGCTTGATGTCACTGTCACAGAAATTCCCAGTCTTTATAGTTCCTCAGCCTGCAGTGCCCTGCTCCACCCACCGTCACTCATCACCTGCCACTCCCTGAGGACCACCTTATGTTATCCTATTTGAAATGTGAGCAAATCTCAAATGCATCCCTGTCAATAGCTCCCTTGCACTACCTTTCTTCCTCTAAAAACCTTGCATTTTAATATATATTTAATTTCGGAGAGGGAAATAGAGACATCAATGATGATAGAGATTCATTGATTGGCTGCCTCCTGCATGTTCCAAATTGGGGATTGAAACCTCCCCTGGCCAGCAGGCCCTGGTGGTGGTGCCACACTGAGGGAAGGAAAAGGGGGGGAAAGGGGCAGGGAACCACGAGATGCCGAGGTGCCAAGGGCACCATTGGCATCTGGTGTCTGTTCCTTCGCCTGGCCTACTAGACAGTCACCTTCTCTCCTGACCCCACAAAGGTCTTGGGGTCATAATCGTCCTGGCCCTGATGATTGGCCCTGATCACCCGCCAGACCTAGGGACACCACCCATCCAAGAATTTCATGTACCAGGCCTCTAGTAGTAAATATAAAATAGTGAGAGCTATTGACACATTGTTTTCTCAAATTTATATTTATACCTCCTCTCAAAAAGTAATCAGATAATGAAGGAATGGCAATAATCTACTATTTTTTGGAGAAAAAGGTCTAGTGTAATTGAAATAAAAACAATCAATTTCCATAAGCACTGGGCAAAAATTCTCTGAAATTGTAATTGTAACATGAAGCTTAGTTCATCTCTTTCATATTTAATTTTCCACCCACTTCAATAGATCAAACATTGACTATTATAGGCATAATTCTTACAAATATACTTAAGATGAAGTTAGAATAAATGTATAAGATTTTGCAAACTAATAATTAATTTAATGACAATTCCACTCAAGCATTTAGAAAGTACCTATCATTTTTCAGGCTTTCTCTAAGTGATGGTAATTCAACAAAACAGGTAAGACATGCTCTTTTCCCTGTAGAGTTTCCTTAGTATGGGAGATAGGTGAATGAAGCGATCATTTGGATTCAGCGTTAGAGATGCTGAATTAGAAGTATGTATTGGAGCAAGAGCACAAGGGCTAATCCAGCTTCTGAGTAGTAGGTCAAGAAATTTTAAATGAAGTATGCTGTTATACTAGTAAACAGTGAGATATTTAGATTGGCCATTTATATACAGAAGTAAAATAGTCATGGGTAACTATATTTGTATTCAAAAAATGGATATTGCATATATGATATGTGTATTAGAAAAGGAATATTCAGTGTTTGATATATTTTTATGATTACTTGAAAGTAAGGGAACTAACACCATACTAAAAAATAATAACCCACACATTACTCTCCTATGTATTAAGATTGTTGTTAGAGTACTAAATTTGACAGTAAAATAGTAATCAGGTTTTCAGATTAATTTAAACTGGCTAATTGAAATAAGTGAATGTTCAAGAAAATTTAATTGTACTGGACAAAAAGTTGTTCCTAAAGAACTAAATAAAATTCCTATTGGTAGTTCATCTAATGGTAAAATTGCTTAACATGCAATGAACCTAAAGCAGTCATATTTTTGTGCAAAAAAGTAAAATTTAAAGTTATCAAGACTGCATTATAAAATTTCCAAAAGCCTCCATTAACCAAAAAAGGGAGGGGTAGTAGGGTAATATCATGTAAGGAAAAATATCCTGTAAGTAAATTACATCTAGAAAAATTTTACTTTAGAAAATTAATTTTTATTTGTCAAACTAACAGCAAGACCCCCATGAAAATCACACAGGGTATCAAAATAAGCCAAAGGCAAATCATTTGGGCAAAAAGAAAAAGGATCCCAAGTCAATTTTATAGAAAAGATTCCTTTATTAACTTTTGGTTGAGAATATGTTTTTATATTTTCAAAAAACAAACAACACCAAAACCATGTGGATTCCTAAAACAGAGAGGAATTGACAGGTGTGCTCCAACCACGAAGACAAGAGGAGAAACAGTCTAGAGAGGGAAGACGCTGATGGCACCTTGCCATGCTACCACTCATCAGCTGTTCGTCGCTGCAGTTTGCCTAGGACCAAACCAGAGATGGTTGGACCTTCATTAATAACATATGTCCGCCATCCAGATGTCATTGCTGACATGTACACATAAAGAACTGTTTGACATTGAAAATGGGACTCAAACATTTTTTGTTCTCATATGTTTATTTGTAGTCTGCAGAGGCAAGATTTTTTAAAGAAAAGAAACAGGGGAAATAAAAATGGTTACCGAGGCAAAGAAGCATTGAACAGACTGTCAAACTACAGTTGGAAGGCAGGGGAGGGTAGGGGCGGGGGCTGCAAGAGATCAACCAAAGGAATTGTATGCATGCATATAAGCATAACCAATGGATATAAGACACTGGGGGTGGGGTGGGCGGTGAGGGCATGTGGTGGGGGGTAGGGGAAGCCTGGGGGAGGTCCATGGGGGAAAAAGGAAATATATGTACTATTGTATGTAATATTTTAAACAATTAAAAAAGTACATCAAAAAAAGAGAAATACTCTCACTAAATTACTGAAGTTTAGAGATGAAATTTAATTTCTCTATTTCAGTATCTCAAAGGAAAAAAGCATGTGTGTATTTATGTGGAACACGTTATGAAAACCGCAAGAACTGTACCTAGTAAAACTGAACTGTAGTTTTCAAAATATAATGTTAATGAAATAAACACCCATGAGTTAACTCAAGTGATTAAAAAGTAACATTTTATCAGCAAGCCCTTAACTGATGGACAGAACTTCTTAAATTTTATTGGCATAGTTACTTATTATGCTTTCTGCAACAGCACCTTTAATTTTAATCTTCTCCAATATAATAACCTAATACAGTAGTTTGATTGCAAACATTTTTGTTGTTGCTGTTGTTTTGCAGAGGGTTAAAAGTCTTTGATTGTTAATAATGCCATTAGTATAAACATTAGATTGCTGTGGGGCAGGAAGAAATGACTCCTTTTTAATGTAGCATAGCTTCTGGTCAATGACTGTATCGAATCATAACGTCAAGAGTGCATTCATTGGCTGAATGTAGTCATTTTTTTGGCCAGGTTAACATCTTGAAATTATTCTTACAAAAGTGACTGTATAAATTTCCATTTCATTTTAGCATTTTACATGAACATGAAAGTCTGATGCAGAGTCTGTTAAAAAAGAAAACTGTAATACTCTGCATATTATAGGGATTAAAACAAATTTGGCTAAAGGTTTTCAAGCATTAATTTAAACATTTTTCATGTGAATGTTATCTATAAAAGCATACTTTCCAAATCCCTCCTGGGTGATTATCAGTGAATTGTTTAAAATTTCCATTGTACTCTTCTTTCAGATCAGCCAACTGTCCATTCAGTATATTTTAGGCTGAGCCTCTGGGCCAATATCACATTATAATTCATTTAACTATCCCTGACACATTGAGAGCCATACTTTTACTGCATCTCAATGAAGCCTTCTGCTGTATGTGATGACCAAGTTAAATTATGGTAATAAAGGAACAATAGGATAGAAATAGCTGGTAGTAGAACCAGTTATGAACAATAGCAAGGTCAGGCAGATAGCCAGAAATACTATTTGATGTCATGCTATCATATATTTCTATAAATACATTGTTTTTGTCACTTTGTGCTGTTTGTTGTTGCAGCAAATTTCAGGAGCAATAAGTCAAACCTAAGAATAATATTTTACATGTGTATCCACCCATCAAGAATTAATTAAACGCTGTGTGTCAGACTTGTTAAGAATTGGTGGATACAAATATATTAAGATAATCATGATTTAATTCAATACTATTACAATAGCAGGATGTCTTTTCTATGACAATATAAAGAAGAAAATAAAATCATATCGGGTGAAGGCCAGCAGGAGGGACACATATACATTTGGAGAGATAAAGTGGAACATATTGGGAAGTACCTTGTTAATTGCTCTGAGGAGTTTGAAATCATGTCATAGAAAATAGGTATCTACACTAACTGGCAGTTAGATAGATTTACATTGCTAAAGAATGCTAACAAGACCCAAAATGACAATGCTTACAAACATATGGAATTATTATTGCTGAAATATGATACAATATAGAAACCACATTAAAGTTAATAAATGAATCACAAAGGCTATCTCAGCATTAGGTCTGAAAAGGCAGAAACCAAGGTCCAATTATATTTTCTTACCATGTAATTCTTACCATGTAATCAGACCCAATGGCAGAGACTACGGGGTCCTCTCTGAGACAAGGTAGAAGTCATCGATCTCACTCCTAACAAACAATTAATAGTGGTGTAGAGACAAATCTCCCTTAAACTCCTTGAACCCGCAGTGATAGAAAGAAAAAAATAAGGAAAGAAAGAAAAAAAATACATGGCTTAATTAGGGATCAATTGTCAGGATGGTATATTTCTTTTCTTTTTTTCTTTTTCTTTAAATATATTTTATTGATTTTTCACAGAGAGGAAAGGAGAGGGATAGAAAGTCAGAAACATCGATGAGAGAGAAACATGGATCAGCTGCCTCTTGCACACCCTCTACTGGGGATGTGCCCGCAACCAAGGTACATGCCCTTGACCAGAATCGAACCTGGGACCTTTCAGTCTGCAGGCTGACGCTCTATCCACTGAGCCAAACTGGTTTCGGCTATTTCTTTTCTTTTTAAAAAATATTTTTTTATTTATTTCAGAGAGGAAGGGAGAGCAAGATAGAAACATCAATGATGAGAGAGAGTCACTGATCGGCTGCCTCCTGGACCCCTCTTATGGGGGATCAAGGCCAAAACCTGGGCATGTGCCCTTGACCTGAATTGAACCTGGGTCCCTTCTGTCTGCAGGACCACACTCTATCCATTGAGCCAAACTGGCTAGGGGATGGAAGGTATATTTCTTATTTTATGAAAACAGCCCAGGCCAATACTCAGCGTGCTGAAGTTAACCCTCACAGTATAGTATTCAATGCAGAATTCTGAGCACAGGATGAAAAAATAACACAGTAGATATTCTCTGACTAGGCATTGCATTTTCAATTTAAATTAAAATGAGGAGGTGAGAATTTCCCAGGGACCTTTATTTCATGGTGAATGTGTTTCTAGGAGTGACAAAAAGAGAAATCTATTTTGAATGTTCTTTATTCAAAAGACATCTTAAACTTATATCATGATGGACACATGGTCAGAAATGTAACTTAAAATTTTAAATTATGCCAGCATTTTAGAATTTAAACATGGTTAACTACAATTAAAAGGAATGCATGCTATTTTTTTGAAGAGTAAAATGCAAAAAAAAAATGCCTTCTCCATTGCTCTTTAGAAAAAATTCTTATTGCTCTTTAGAATAAATTCAAATGTTCTTAACGTGACCTTCAAGATCCAGCATGTTGTGACCCTGACTCACCCATTCCATTTCCTTGTCCCCAGTGACGCCTTTTATAACTTTACTAGAGGCCTGGTGCACAAAATTTGTGCACTGTGGAGGGTGTCCCTCACCCCAGCCTGCACCCTCTCCAATCTGGGACCCCTCGGGGGATGTCTGACTGCAGGTTTAGGCCCTGCAATCGGACATACTTCTCACAATCCAGGACCGCTGGCTCCTAACCGCTCGCTTGCCTGCCTGATTGCCCCCTAACTGCTCCTCTGCCAGCCTGATTGCCCCCAACTACCCTCCCCTACTGGCCTGATCACCCCTAAGGCTTTTATTAGTATAGATATGACCCTTCACAGAAAATTTTGCTAACCCTGTTTTACAATAAGAGCTTGATGATTGAATCATTGAGACCAGAAACCAAGATTTCCTTTCTTTGAATAGTGGAGGGAATAATTATCTTGTCTTTAAGATGCACTGAGATTAAAATGAAATAATGACTTAGAAAAGTATAAAAGCACCATATAAAGAGAGCTGTCTTTTTCATGTACTGAAAAGACAATAAAGTGGTAAAATGAAAAACACTATTTTTATTCTGCCCTTCCTTCTTTTATAGCCTTTATTTAAACTTTGAAATTTATCTCCAATTTTCATTTCTTTATATTCAATATTATTTTGTATTGGTTTCAGGTTTTATATTAGTTACAGAATAGTGGTTAGACAATCATATACTTTAGAGTGTTCCCTGATATTTCCAGTACCCACCTGGCATCATACCATCATTACAACACTTTTGACTATATTCCCTATTTAAGTGACAATGGGTTTACAGGTTCCTTCCAGTCATTCTTTTGTGTTGTTCGACTTTCCTTTTCTTTCTCACTTCTTCCCTCATTTTCCTTATATAGTATCTCAATTGGCCATCAAAGCTCTGTGAAGGCACTGAGATATGCAGGTTAGCACTGGGGGCTTCTCTGTCTCTGAATCACGTCAGTCAGTACTCTACCCTGGAGTGCTACACCCCTCCACTGAGGTGGCACTGCCCCTCAACCCCCACCTCAGGGCTGCAAGTCCTTGCCCCTCCCCCTGACATGCTTCCATGCCCCTTGATTCCTGGCCAGGCCCACCCGTGTCTTGGGGTCACTACAGAACCTCTCTCTCTGCAGGCGAGGCAGATCCCTGCTTGCTGGTTATCTGCCCCAGCCCCAGCCCTCTCTGGTGCACCCCGCCTAGCCAGGATTTTGCCTTTGATTTATGGCAGTGGTGACAGCACATTCCTAGCAAGCCTGGTACCCAGATGGGCAAAGTGTAAGTTCTTTGCCCAGAATGCTAGAGGTTGCAGTAGCATTTGCAGATGTCACCCAGAGATCGCTGGCGAAGGCAGCGTCTGTGTGGGGTGTCCTCATAGAGGGATGGTGAGGCACTGCTCAGCACTCTTTGGAACACCTGCCTCCTGGCCAGCCGCTTTGCCAAAGCTGTGGCATTCGCCCTGGAGCCACCCTTTACGCAGCACCCGAGTCAGGCAGGCCTCATGCCTCTTCTTCCATATTCGGCCTTCATCCATCCCTCTCACCTGCAGTGCTTGGGCTCCAGGCCTGAAAGAAAAGAACGAAAACCAAGAAGGACAAAGCCCAAAGGAAGTGAGTCTTGAACCCCCATAGCCCATTCTCTGGATTTCCTTCGCACCTCCTCTCTGTGTCACATATTTTTTTAAATATATATTTTATTGTGTGTGTGTTTTTTTTTTACAGAGATGAAAGGAGATAGTTAGAAACATCAATCAGCTGCCTCTTGCACACCCCCAACTGGGGATGTGCCCACAACCAAGGTACATGCCCTTGACCGAAATCAAACTTGGGACCTTTCAGTCCGCAGGCTGATGCTCTATCCACTGAGCCAAAAAGGTTTCAGCTCTGTGTCACATCTTGAATGGGCACCCTGTGTCCCAGCCACATGGCTACTGGGATGCCTGGTAGAGTCGGTCTCTGCAGCTGTGAATCTGTGCCTGTGATGTTCCCGGGGTCCATGGGAATGGCTAAGCGGGCCAGCCATACCTCCCCTGGGCAGCGATTTTCCCAGGGCCACACAGGCACGGCTAGGCAGGCCACTGTCCCTCCCAGGGCCTTCAATAGACCTGGACCCCTCGGATGGCATCTGGCACTGCCCACCCTGCCTCCCAGGGCCTGGATGGACTGGTACCTTGCTAGCAGTGTCTGGCACTGCCCACCAGGCCTCCCCCGGCCCTGATGGACCTGAATCCCCAGGGGCAGGCTATGGCGCTGTCCACCCCACTTGCATATGCAAATTTACCTGCCATATTTGGTGGGTTAATTTGCATACTCACTCTGAGTGGCTGGTGGGTGTGGCTTGGCATAGCGGAGTGATGGTTGAGTTGCATGTTTCTCTTTTATTAGTGTAGATGTCGTCTATAGCTCTCATTGGAGCCTTCAGTACAATTTTGCAAAGAAAGCAGTGATAATGAACACCTTTATTTTGATCCTGATCTTAGGAGAAAAGCATTCAATTTTTCACAAGTAAGTATAATGTTAACTAGAGATTTTTCTTAGATGGATTTTATCAAGTTGAGGAAGTTTATTTCTAGTCCTTGTTTGGGTGTTTTTATAATGAAAGGATGTTGGATAATGACAAGTATTCTTTCTACATCTATTAAGATGGTCTTATTGTGTGTTTTTTTAAATTCTATTAATATGGTATTTACACTGATAGATATTTTTATATTGAGTTAACCTTACAGTCTCCTACTATAAATCCTGAATGACCATTTTGTATAATCTTATTTATATGTTTCTGGGTTCAGTTTGTGAATATTTAGTTGAGGATTTTTTGTATTTATAAGCCTAAGAGATATGCATTATTTAAAGTGGGGTGTTGAAGTCATCAACTATTATTGTTGAGTTGTCTACTTCTCCATTCAATTCTGATTTGTTTCAAATATTTTGGAGCTGTTTTAAGTGTATATAGTTTTTTTAAGTTTAATTATATTTATTGTTTAAAGTATTAGAGATTCCCCCCTAATTAACCCTGTCCACCCCAATCCTTCCCCCACACCATGCCTTCACTGCACCATTGTCTGTGTCCATGGCTTATGCATTACTCTTCATGTCCCTTCATGCTGTCTCAAATGATACATTTTTGTTATGTTTTCTTAACAGATTTAACTTTTAGCAGCATAAAATATTCTTTGTTTCTATTACCAATTCTTATTGTATATTTTGTCTTTTATTAGTATAACCACCACAACTTTCTTGAGTTAGTTTTCATTTTCTATTATTTTGCCATCCTTTTAATTTCAACTTATCTATGCCTTTGAATCTAAAGTATATCCCTGTTAGACAGTATATCATTGCTGTAATTTTTGAAAATCTACCTTCCTACTCTGTTTTTTGTTTGTAGTGTTTAGTCTATTTGCATTTAATATAATTACTGATAGGACTTTTGTTTGTTATTTTTTGTTGTTGTTTTTACTGCTTTAATTTCATTAATTGTTATCAGTCTATTCAAGTTTTCTGATTCTTCCTGATTGAGTTTTGGAAATTCTAGGAATTTTTCCATTTTGACCAGGTTGTCCAACGTTAGCATATAATTTTTATTACAATTCTTTGTATTTCTGTGATGTCAGTTTTTACTGCATCTCTTTCATGTCTCATTTTATTTATTTGAGTCCTCCGTCTGTTTCATGATGTATCTGGCAGTTCATCAATTTTTTTTTCTTTTCAGTGAACCAGCTCTTGGTTTAATTGATTTCTTATGTTGTTTTTTTAGTCTCTATGTCATTTGTTTATGCTCTAAGTTTTATTATTTCTTTTCTTCTACTTACTCTTGGATTTTCTTGTTATCTTCATTTATTGATATTTTTAGACAGAGGGGAAGGGATCGAGAGAGAGAAAGAGAAAGACAAACATCAATTTTGTTGTTTCACTTATTTATGCATTCATTGGTTGAGTCTCATATGTGTCCTAACTGGTGATCAAATCAACATTCTTGGCATATTGGGATAATGCTCTAATCAACTAAGCTATCTGGCCAGGGCCTCAGACTTTTTTGCTAAAATGTTTGAGGTGTACCAATGACTTTTCATATAGATTTTTATATGAATCATGAATGTGCTGACAGATTATTAACATATCCATGTTAGTGTGATAATTTTTTTAATCAGCATAATACAGAGGATAAACTTACAAACACTGTAAAGTTTAAACTTACAAACACTGTAAAGTTTATCCCTACACCCCAAAAATGAAATGTATGACAGGTGAATCAGCTATTTAAGAACATCATATTCATTATTTTTAATGAATAAAAATGTGTTTTTACTTAAAAAATTAAAAACATTCTGTTTCTTAAAATATAAATTTAATTAGTAATGATTTTAGTTAATAATAATAACAATTTAAAACATATAGTAGTGTATTCTAAGCACTCCAACTTTGGTTAATAACAATAATTATGAGTTGATGTGTATTCTGTTAGGTACTGCACATTACAGAATCTATATATTTATACACATTTACTATACAAATATTTCTCTATATATAGATAGATGTAAATATATACATCTATCTATATATGTATGTATGTACTAGTTACAAATGTATGTCAGGTTTGTGAAAATAACTCAGTTTATATAGTTATAATATGTGCTTTCCTATATATATTAAATTAAAATTGAAACTTAAAAAGAAATACTTTAAGCTTTGTTTTCAACTAGGGGCCCAGTGCATGAAATTCGTGCACATTAAAGGGGTATTGATTAGAGGAAATATTTTAATAGTGCTATTTTCCCTTTCTCTACAATAAAAGTGAGAGATAAAATGTAATGAGTACAATTTATATGAAAATAATCATAATTTCATTAATAAATAAATAATAACAAAATGATATAACAACAATATAAATCCACAATAAACTGTTGAGTTAATTTTCCTGCATTTAAAATAGAATTGAATGAGAGATTAAAATCACATAGTCATATCAATTGATGCAGAAAAAGTATTTGACAAAATCCAACACCCATTTTTGATAAAAAACTCTCAACAAGGTGGGAATAGAAGGATCATATCTCAACATAATAAAAGCTATATATGATAAACCACAGCAAACATCATACTCAATGGGCAAAAACTACAACCATTTCCCCTAGGAACAGGAACAAGACAGGGATGCCCACTCTCACCACTCCTGTTCGACATAGTACTGGAAGTATTAGCCATTGCAATTAGACAAGAAGAAGAAATAAAAGGAATCCAAATTGGAAAAAAAGTAAAGGTATCCTTATTTGCAGATGACATGATATTGTATATAAAAACCCCAAAAGACTCCATAAAAAAACTAATAGACTTAATAAATGAGTTTAGCAATGTAGCAGGATACAAGATTAATACCAAGAAATTTATGGCATCTCAATACACCAGTGTGAACTTACAGAAAGAGAGACTAAAAATGCAATCCCATTTACCATCACATCAAAAAAGTTAAGATATCTAAGAATAAACTTAACTAAGGAGGTAAAAGATCTATTTACAGAAAACTACAGGACACTGAAAAAAGAGATATAGGAAGACATAAACAGGTGAAAGAATGTACCATGTTCATGGAATGGGAGAATCAACATCATTAAAATGTCCATACTACCCAAAGCAATTTGTAAATTTAATGCACTCCTCATTACAACACCAATGGCATATTTCAAAAACCTAGAAAGAACTCTCCAAAAATTCATATGGAATAAAAAAAGAGCCCGCATAGCCACAGCAATCCTGAGAAACACAAAGTCGGTGGGATTTCAATACTAGATTTTAAGTTGTATTACAAAGCTACTGTTCTCAAAACAGCCTGATACTGGCACAAGAACAGATATATAAACCAATGGAATAGAATTGAGAATCCAGATATCAACCCAAACCACTATGCTCAATTAATATTTGCAAAAAGAGGCAAGAACATGAAATGGCATCAAGACAGTCCCTTCAATAAATGGTGTTGGGAAAATTGGACAGAGACATGCAGAAAAAATGAAACTAGACCACCAACTTACAACATACACAAAAATAAACTCAAAATGGATACAGGACTTAAACATAAGACGGGAAACCATAAAAATACTAGAGGAATCCACAGTAAGAGAAATCTCATACATACACTGAAAGAACTTGTTCACTGATACTGCTCCTAGGACAATGGAAGCTAAAGAGAAAATAAACAAATAGGACCACATCAGAATAAAATCTTTTGCACAGCTAAAGAAACCATCAACAAAACAACAAGAAAACCCACCGTATGGAAGAACATATTTGCAAATGTTATCACTGATAAAGATTTAATCTCAAGCATCTACAGGCAACTTATACAACTTAATAAAAGGAAGACAAATGACCAAATAAAAATGGGCAAGGTACCTAAATAGAATCTCTTCTAAAGAAGACAAAAGGAAGGCCCAAAGACATATGAAAACCTGCTCAAAGTCACTAATTATCTGAGAGATGTAAATCAAAATTACAATGTGTTACCATCTCAAAAAAAAAATAAAACGGTCAGAATGGCCTTCATCAACAAATCAACCAATGACAAGTGCTGGCGAGGATGCAGGGAAAAACGAACCCTGGTGTACTGCTAGTGAGATTGCAGACTGGTGCAGCCACTGTGGAGAACAGTATGGAGTTTCCTCAAAAAACTAAAAATGGAGCTCCCATTTGACCCAGTGATCCCACTTCTAGGAAGATATCCCAAGAAACTAGAAACATGAATTAGGAAGGATATACGCATCTCTATGTTCATAGCCGCACAATTTACCATAGCTAAGATTTGGAAACAGCCTAAGTGCCCATCAGCAGATGACTGGATTAAAAAACTATGGTACATCTACACAATGGAATAGTATGTTGAGGTAAAAAAGGAGCTCCTACCATTTGCTACAACATGGATGGAGCTGGAGAGCATTATGCTAAGTGAAATTAGCCAGGAAGAGAAAGATAAATATTACATTATTTCACTCATTTGTGGAATACAATGAATGGCATAAAATGATGAACAAGAATGGATCTAGAGGCCGAGAAACATCCACCAGAATGTCAAACCACAGGGCAAGTGGTGCGTGGTGGGAGTAAGGGGGAAAGTCAATATATTTGTTCTCTTGATTTAAGGTAAGTAATTTGTGTTTTTACCTCCCTGACAAAGATTATATAAAGTTATAAAAAAATTGGCAGCTAGTTTGAGATTGAATTGACATGGCCTAGAGCATGTCATCTCCTATGGACACCAATTCTTAGGCTAGGTCCCCCTTTTTCTCCTGTGACACCATATTATCCTTACATGATATTACTCTGCAATGTCATTATAATTTTTGATATTTGACAATGGCATATTGTACAATTATCTCAAAAAAACTTCCAAACTAATTCTTTGAATGTTTGACAGCAATTTTTAAAAGGACAGGAAAGGAATTAATCCCTTTCAGAAGGAATTAAGGCACTGGGAAGGCACTTAAGCATTCTATATTGGCCCCTCTTGTCCTTTGTGCCAAGAGGGACCCTCTTCTCACAATCCAAGTGCACACAGCTGTTGCCTGAGCTTTCAGTTCAAGCTGAGGTTGAAGCCTCTGGGTGGCTGGCACCATGGATCTGTCTCTTGCCCAAAGGTGTGAGCTGGGCCCTCCCTGAAGAAAAAGCCTGAGTCCCCCAAGATATGTGATCAGTAACAAGACCCCGCCAGCAGGGGAGAGACCCCAAGGTAGGGGCTGGGCGTGGAGGCCACGGGGGCATAGACTACCAAGGACATAGAACTGAACCTCACATCACCCTTCTTGGCCCCGGAGGATGGCTGGTTAGCCAGAGACAGGTAAGATTCCTCAGGGAAAGAACAACCTAAGACAGGCACAGTCGCAGAAGTGCCATCAGAAGAAAACTTAAAGGTCAACAGAGGTGGAGCACAGACCCTCACCCCCGTAACCTTGCAGCAGCCTGAACTATAACCCCTTCTGAGGGATGTCTTCTGCCCCCATGGCTGCTTCACCTCCCATGCAGAGCTCAGATCGGGACCCAGGTTACAGACCGAGACTTGGCCAGCAACAGCTGCCCTATATCTAAATTGAGTCTAGTACCAGGAATGCTCAGGGCCTACTCAAGAATGCAAATAATCCTTTCTACTAATATTTACAGGGTAAATTAAGATTATTGTTTGAGTATTAAATTTGACAGTAAAATAGTAATCAAGTTTTCAGATTAATTTAAATTGGCTAATTGAAATAAGTGAGTACTCAAGAAAATTTAAGTGTACTGAACAAAAAGCTGTTCCTAAAATATTAACTAAAATTTCTATTAGTAGTTCATCCCATTGTAAAATGCCTAACATACAAAGAACCTAAAGCAGTCATACTTTTGTGCAAAAATTAAAATTTAAAGTTATCAAGACTG
Source organism: Antrozous pallidus (assembly GCA_027563665.1). Classification (NCBI taxonomy): domain Eukaryota; kingdom Metazoa; phylum Chordata; class Mammalia; order Chiroptera; family Vespertilionidae; genus Antrozous; species Antrozous pallidus. The sequence goes on along the minus strand of CM050509.1, from coordinate 42,253,594 downwards.
CAATATAAAACTTCCAAAAGCCCTCATTAATCAAAAAGGGGGTGGGGTGGTAGGGTAATATCATGTAAGGAAAATATCCTGTAAGTAAATTACATCTAGAAAATTCTTACTCCAGAAAAGTAACTTCCGTTTGTAATGCCAACAGCAGGACACCCATGAAAACTACACATGATGTCAATATAAGCTAAAGGAAAATCATTTGGGCAAAAATACAAAGAATTCTAAGTCTAATTTATAGAAAAGATCCCTTTATTAACTTTTGGTCGAGAATATGTTTGTATATTTTCAGGAAACAACTCCAAGTCAATATGTATTCCTGCAACAAAGAGAAACTGACAGGTCTCTTCCAACCAGGAAGACAGTCCAGAGATGGAAGACACTGATGACACCTTGCCATGCTAGCAGTCAGCAGCTGTCCATCACTGCAGGTGGCCCAGGACCAAACCAGAGAGGGTGGAATCTCCATTTAAACCAAATTTCCACCATCCTGATACCATGGCTGACTGTACACATAAGGAACTATTTGACATTGAAACTGGGACTCAGAACTGTTAGACATTGAAACTGAGACTCAAACATTTTTTGTTCTTATATATTTATTTCCAGTATGCAGATGCAAGATATTTTTTAAGAAAAAATGGGAGTAGAGGAGAACTAAGATGGCAGCAAAGGTAGAACACCTATCTTGCCGTCATAATCAGCAATTTTAATACTACAACTTAACGAAAGAACAAACACCTTCCAGAATCACCGGAAAGCTCGCCGAGTGAAAATTCCACAAATAAAAGTGAAAATAAGACACTGTGACTCGGAGGAGCGGCGGCGAACAGTGTTGAAAGATTCGCACGGAGAGAGGTTTGGAGTGTGCGCCGCGGAGAGGGCGGGCGGCTGAAAACCGGCCAGTTTTCTCATACGGGGAGACAAAAGTGTCCCACTGGACTGATTCTCCAGCTCTGGGTGAAGTCCAGAGAACCCACTATCACACGGGGTGAAAACTGGACAGTGGGAGGGCACGCCGAAGCTCGGGTGCTGCCAGGTCTCCCGGCTTGTGGAGAAGGCAGCTCTCACGAACAGCTCGGCTGCGTGTCTGCGCAGAGAGCGCACTGCGACTTGCCTCTCATTCAGAAAACCGTCAGACTGCTTTGTTTTACGATCCTGGGTAAGACATTGTGCATGCAGACTCACTTTGGGAAAGTCTGAATTCCCTGGCAGCTGGCAGCCGGTGGAGCTCCGCAGCGGCTCTCTCTCAGAGGTGCTGGCAGCCATTGCCCCCGGCACAGAGTCCCTGGGGCCGCAGAGGGTGGAGCTAATGCTGTCTGCTTGGCCCGGAGACTCCTCCCACCCAACCTGAGCATAGCTGAGCTTCACAGACAATAGGCCTGGAGGTCAACCCTCCAAGTGCTAACAACGATTAACTGAGCTTAACTTCAGCAAGACTGTGCAGCCCATATCCACCTCAGGTAACCGGGGAGGCTGAGCCACTATCCCTAGTAGGAAGTCTACCACACAAAGCTAATTGACCAACTCAGGGAAGCAGCCACCATGCAGCAACATGGAAAGAAATTAGATGTGAAAGAAATGGAGGGAAAAAAATGACTGGACATGGAATTCAGAACCACGGTTATAGGGTTTTTTAAGAGGCTCCAACAAAAGATCAAGGCCTATAAGGAAATAAGCAAGACCACAAAGGAAATGAATGAGTCCTACAAGAAAATGAACAACACCCTCAATGATATAAATGAGAGCTGCAAAGAAATAATCAAGACCAACGTGGAAATGATCAAGACCAACGTGGAAATGAATGAGTCCTACAAGGAAATGAAAGAAACCCTCAAGGATATAAAGCAGACTCTCAAGGATATGAAAAAGGACCAACCAGAAATTAAGCATACACTGACTGAAACAAAAAATATTATACAAAGACCTAAAAGTGCCCTGGAGCACCCCAAGAACCAAGTTAAAGATTTGAAATACAAAGAGGTAAAATCCACTCAGCTGAAAAAGCAAGAAACCAAAAGAATCCAAAAAATTGAAGATAGTGTAAGGGGCCTCTGGGACAACCTCAAGCATAAAAACATCCGAATTATAGGGGTGCCAGAAAAAGCGAGAGGTCAAGACAATGAAAACCCATTTGAAGAAATAGTGACTGAAAACTTCCCATACCTGGTGAAAGAAATTGACTTAGGAGTCCAAGAAGCGCACCGAACCCCAATATATAGGAACCCTAAGAGGACCACACCGAGGCACATCATAATTAAAATGCCAAGAGCAAAAGACAAAGAGAGAATATTAACAGCAGCAAGAGAGAAACAGTTGGTTACCTATAAGGGAGCACCCATACGACTGTCAGCGGATTTCTCAACAGAAACGATGCAGGCCAGACTGGAGTGGCAAGAAATATTCAAAGTGATGAACAGCAAGAATCTACAACCAAGATTACTCTATCCAGCAAAGATATCATTCAGAATTGAAGGTCAGATGAAGTGCTTCACAGATAAGAAAAAGCTAAAGGAGTTCATCACCACCAAACCAACATTATATGAAATGCTGAAAGATATTCTTTAAGAAGAGGAAGAGGAAAAAGGTAAAGATGAAAATTATGAACAACAAATACACATCTATCAGCAAATGAACATAAAAATCAAGTGAATTGATAGGCTGTTGAACAGGATAGACTGGTGAATATAACAGGGACATGGAAATAGAGAGGGAATGGACTGACAATTCTTGGGGAGAAAAGGGTTGTGGAAGTGCAGCAAGAGACTGGACAAAAATCTAGCAACAATGGGAGAGGACAGTGGGGAGGGGGAGGTGAGGGTGGAGGGTGGGATAGGTACAGGGTGGAGGGGAGCTATAGGGGGATAAAAGGGGAAACAATGTAATTAATAAACTGAACAATAAAGATTAAAAAAAAGAAAAAGAAAAAATGGGAGTAAAAGATAGATACAGAGGTAAAAAAGCATTGAACAGACTGTCAAACTACAGTTGGATGGCAGGGGAGGGTGCGGGCGGGGGCTGTAAGAGATCAACGGAAGGACTTGCATGTATGCATATAAGCATAACCAATAGATACAAGACACTGGGGCAGGGGGGCCGGTGACGGCATGTGCTAGGGGGTTGGGGAGGGTGGGCGAAGTTCAATGGTGGAAAAAAGGAAACATATGTACTACTATTTTTAATACTTTAAAGAATAAAAATATAATAAATAAAAAAAATGTCTTGAACCAAAGAATTTGCACTCAGTTACCTCTGCTATTTTTACTTGGATAAGCATCAAGTAAAAGATACCATGCATTTATAAATAAACTTTACATTCTAATTTTTGATTTGGCTTACTATTTTTTAATGCCCAGATCCCTATAGCATACCATTGTGGTAAGCATCAAATCAATGTGTTTGACTGCTTTGAAATCTGATAAGTTCTATATTAATATAACATATACAATACTCCCTCTGATACACAGGAAATGCATTCCAAGACCCCTATTGGATGCCTAAAACCTCAGATAGTACCAAACTGTCTATATATTATGTTTCTTCCTTTCCATAGAAACCTATGATAAAGTATTATTTAAAATTTAGCACACTAAGATATCAACAACAATAATAAAATACAACAATATACTGTAATGAAAGGATGTGAATGTGGTTTCTCTAAATATATTATTGTACTATATACTTACTCTTCTTATTATGATAATGTGAGATGATATAATGCCTGTATGATGTGATGGAGTCAGGTGAATGATATAGGCATCATGAAATAGCCTTAGGCTAGTACCTATTTTCTGGCAATACTTCAGAAAGAGTATCATCTGCTTCAGGTGATTCTGGATCATCAAGCTGTGACAATTGACCATGAGTACCTGAAACCATGGATAAGTGGGGACCTTCTGTACTTCCATGATGTTTTTGCACACGAGGTTAGTGATTGCACCTGCATGATTTAAAAATAAATTAGCGAGAATAGAACATGATTTCTTTATTAAATAAATGAATCTGGAAAGCTATAAAAACATATATTATGATACTATTTTTGAAATAATGTAATATATTTTATGGCTTAGTTATCCATATGACAAAAATCAGTGTCTAACCGATATCAGTTGAGCTGCCTAAGAGATCATAAGAGAGAATATTGTTAGCTGAACCAAAAACAATAAACAGTAATCAGAAAGACATGTGTTCCTAATGTAATTTCCCAAGGCCTCTGCTTATGTATCTTATTGATTATTCTACTTCAAGGACAGTAAAAAAAAATTCATTTGGACCCATAGTCTAGAACTTAAAAGGTAGCTTTCCACTTAAGTAAATACTGGAGAAATTAAAATATTTGGAGAATGTTACCCAGAGAAAGTACACTTCTTTGCGATTTGAATTACACAATACTATTAAATTTATTTTGATGCTGGAGTTTAACTGAATTACTTCATTTATAGTGTGGGAGTAAATAACAATTCTAAGAAAGAAATATAATGGCTCCATATACATGGGCCAGGTAGAGATAATTCAACTTGAATATATTTTGGAGGATTGTGTTCTCTGGTTTCCATATTTATGTGTCTACTATTCATCCCGCATGACTGTAAAGGCCTAATATGACAAATGAAGAAGTGTGATTATAAAATGAAAGAGCTTTGTTTCTTAAATGTGCAAATATCATCAGTGGTTCTGATTTCCTCTTCAGAGAATCCCTTGTTGCCAGAAAAGACAGCAAATGAAGAACAGATGATGTGAGGAATAAAAACATCTACCCCTTCAATTCACCTTTTTAGTTTGCATTTATGAGTCTAGACCATATTAAACTCTCTCAAGAAGTAATATTTTAATTGTACAAAAGTTCTAAAGGAGCCCAATTCATCTACTTCCCAGACAACTCATGTGATTATATTCAACTAGGTCCCTTTGCTTCTAATGTGTCCCTGCCTCTCAGAGGCCCACAATGATAACTCAACTCCACTTCCAACTCTTCCCTAGCACATACTTTCCTTTCCCCAGAATGATTGTACTTTACTGCAAGAGTGAACAATGATTTCCATTTAGGGCTTGTCATTTTTTGTACATTTTAACCTTTTCTGCATGAATTAAAGCACTAATGAGGTATTCAGCAGAGGCATAGCAAGTAAAAATAAAGTCCATTTTTCCCCCTTTTTCAGAACACCATTTATATTCAGTCTAGGTTAAATCAAAGACAGTATGTTGGTATTTAATTCCTCATTACATAAATAGAAAATACAAAATAAATCCTAATTACAAAAGATATTTTAAAGAAAAAGTCACATATATGCCTGTATGAATAAATTTTGAGGGGATAAGGAACTACTTAAGCAATTCTGTATAAGACAACCTAATCATAAAAGACATTCAGCTGCATTGAAATATTAATGAGTACCTTTAAGCATACAAAAATATATTATGGTTCTTTCCAGTGTGTAATTTTAGAAAATGTTAGGATGTTAACTTTCTTTTATAAATGTTCTTAGGATACTCTCTAAACACACTGTCAAATTTACAATCACTTCTACTTGTGTTCTTGACCTCATCCCAGGTAGATTTCCCCAGGACTCCTCTCCATTAATTATCCCCTCTCCACTCTCTTCATCAGTCTGTAATTCTTTACTGGATGCTTCCCTATTGTTCTATACTTGCATATTCAAGCATGTCAATTACTTTTCAATAAAACTAGGAGAGGGGAATTAAATATAAATAGCAAAATCAAATAAATGCCTCCTTCAAGGAGCCAGCTTTTCTTTCAGTTTTCACTGCCATTATTTTATTGATTAATATCTAACAGTGTCTTACCTCATAGTTTCAATTTCCTCATCTTGCATTTTTCCCTGGGCCACTGGACTGTGGCTTCTACCTTTATGACTATATTTTCATTAAAAATAGAAATAATTCTCTGATATAAAATCTCTTATTTACCTGAATTAATTTCTAAAAAATATTTGGTAACATGGAATTTCCCTATCAATTTAAAACCTCTTCTTTCCTTGAGTTTCCATAATGTTATTCTCTCTTGGTTATTACTTCTCTAACAATTTATGCTTTATTGCATTCAATGATTCTGCTTCCCAGCCCATTCCATGTTGCCCTTAGCTTATTGTACCACCTTATACTTCATTGAGATCATAAAAACCATTAGAAGAGAACTGCATCATCTTCCACAACCAAATCTACAAATTTTGTTCCATCAGTATTCATATTTCTATTTTCTTCTTTCTTTCATGGAAGAAGTTAATATTTTCCTATTGAAGTCCAATAACTTCCTTTGTGTAATGAAGGAAAATTGGTATTAGATATTGTCACTGAAGGCTAGAGAGGCATATTCTAAGAAAGGAGTGGTTAAATTGTCAAATTTTTTGTTATACTAGTTAGCACTTTTCAGACTTTTTGCTAGCTCTCCAAATATATCCAATCCTGAAACAAAAATATACCGTAATTTTGAAACACAAGGATTTTAACTCTATTCTATTTTCTTCCCTTCCCTTTTCTTGTTTTCTCATTTTAAATCTACTTTTTTTAAGTAATCTTGCTCACCCATATGTTTATTTGTTAATGACTTCTAAATTCAAACTCCAGAGCTATGAACACATATATGACTTTCTACTTGATCTCTCCACTTGGGTGACTAACCAGTGAGTCAAACACAACCGTTGCCAAAACAACATTATCAATTTCCCACTCACCAACCTGTTACTTTCCCAGTGTTCCCCATGTCATTAAATTGGAATCACCATCTTTACAGTTCCTCAGACTCCAAGTCTACAAATTATTATTTTTTAATCTTCACCTGAGAATATGTTTTTTCATTGATTTTAGGAAGGGTTGGGGGAGAGAGAGAAACATGAATGTGAGAAACATTGATTGGTTGTTCCCACCCCTGTATGTGCCTTGACAGGTGATTTAACCCACAACCTAGGCATGAGTACTGACTGGGAATCAAACCTGCAATCTTTTTGCTTTTATGGGACAATGCTCCAACTGATTGAGCCACTCAGCCAGGGTCAAATTATTTTTATTCATCCTTTTCCTTACCTTTCATATTAATCAGCAAGTTCTATAGTATCTATGTCCAATGTTTCTCAAACTTGTCTAATGTCACCAATTAAGAGGCCATATGGAATGATTGATCTAAAAACAAAAGTAAAAGTGATTAAGTACAATGAAGGTGGAAAATAAGTGTTGGTTACTGTTTGTTAGTTAGGCATGTCCCACTCAATCATAGCTATGATCTTAAGACAGAAAAAATAGCAAAAAATTTAGAAGGGCCTATATCAGACATGGAGAAACTTCTAATGACCCAGATTGAAGACTAGACACAGAAACATGTCCCTCTCAGGTTCATGAGATCATGGCCAAAACAGAATTTTATGATATTGAAAGAAAAGGTTGGACCTGACTGCCATATTGAATTTACTGCTAGCTCTGGGTGGTTTAAAATATTCAAGAATCATTATGCTCTACATAATATGAAAGTGAATGGAGAGTCTGTGGGTGCTGATGTAAAGGCAAGTACATAATTTTTTGTAAACTCTAGATAAGCTGATTATGGAGGAAAATTACTTGCCAGAGCAAATGCTGAATATGGATGAAACCTCCCTATTCTGGAAATAAATGTCTAAAAGGACTTTCATCCTTAAGGAGCTAAGTCAATGTCAGGTTTCAAGGCTTTTAAAGACAGGATAATAGGTTACAAATTGAAACCCTTTGTGATCTGGCATAGTGAGAACCTCAGAGCCTTCAAGCATATCAATAAACATATACTACAGGAGTAATTAGAAGTCATGGATGATTCAGCTCCACTTCCTAGATGCCCTATTAAACTGCTTTGTCAGCAAAATGGAGAAGTACAGTTTGGGGAATAACATACTTTTTAATATTTTGCTTATGTTTTAAATCTTTATTGTAGAGAGTATTATAGTTATCCCCCTTTATGTCCCCATTACTTCCCTTCATCCAATTCCAATCCCACCCCACACTTTCACCACCCTATTGTCTGTGTCCATAGGTAATGCATATATGCATATAAATTATAATAAGCTAAGGTTAATTGATTTTTTAAATTATTTGTTTGTTTTAATCCTTACCTGAGGATATGTTTTCATTGATTTTTTTTAGAGGGAGGGAGAGAGAGAGAGAGAGGGACATCAATGTGAGAGCTCCCTCTCTGATATACCTTTACCAGGGATCAAACCCATAATCCAGGTATGTGCCCTGACCGGGAATTGAACCTGCCACATTTCTCTGTGTGGGATACACTACAACCAACTGAGCCACCCCACCAGAGCTAAGATTGAAAAAAATTTTTTAAATAAATTGAATGTAGCTTAAATGTACAATGTTTATAAAGTCTACAGTAGTGTAGAGTAATGTCCTAGGCCTTCACATTCACTCAGCATCCAGTCCACTCAGCATTCAGTCACTAACTCATCCAAAGCAACTACCAGTCCTAAAAACTCTATTCATAGTAATTGCTTTAAATAGGTGTATCACTTATTATCTTTTATAGCGTATTTGCACTGTACATTTTCTATGTTTAGATCTGTTTAGCTGCACAAATACTATCGTGTTATAGTGGCTTACCATATTCAGTACAGTAACATGATGTGCAGGTTTCTAACGTGGGAGCAATATGCTGTAAATATGTAGTAGGCTCCATCTAGGTTTGTGTGAATGTACTCTATGACATCCGCACAATGACAGACTCATCTAAGAACACATTTCTCAGAATGTATTATGGTTGTTAAGAGATGTGTGAGTATGCTGGTAAAGCTCTCTCCCCTTCTGTATTTGCCTAAAAGGAGAATAATAATGTGTAAAAGTGACTTCTCTCCCCTCTCTTCTAGGAAGGACATAATCATTGGAAAATACTATAGACCATTATCGGTCCAAAAGATTACCAAGAGGAATCTACATAACAAAGCTTGCTATAACTACTTCTTATCTACTATCAATTTCTCCAACCTTTTGCCTAATTTTCTACTCTAGAAGTGCAAAGTCCTTTTCCTTTGTCTTGTCACACATCTAAAAATGCATTGTGCTTTATGTTAAGATGCTATATAAACCCAAGTTCCGACTACCCCTTTGAGTTATTCATGTATATGCATGATGCACACATTAATAAATTTCTGTTTGCTTTTCTCTTCTTAATCTTCGCTTTTTTATTCTAATTTACATAGCCTCAGCCAGAGATCCAAAGTGGATAGAGAAAAAAATATATTTTCCTTGCCTATATACCCAAGGGTATCCCACCTAGAGGTTTTTTTTCCTTTATATTTTGACATTTGGCATTAATAATTAGAGTTTAGGAGAGAAATAAACTATATCAGTTGAGCATTCCACAGTTTTCTAGAACTGTTAACAAGCAATTTTTGTGCAAAGACTTTCAAATTAAAGTCTCCTGGAAATATACAATTCTTTTATTTTCTCTGTGAATATTACAGTATGCAAGTGAGGTAAAAAGATGATTAAGGTGAAAATTATGAGTAAATTAGATACAGAAAAACCAAGATGATAAATGAGAGGAGAGCAATTACCTTGACAATATTTTCGTTGTTGTGTCTATAGTTTTCATAGCATTAACTGGTACAGTTAGGAGCAAAATATTCTCAAAGCCAATATTTTTTTCTTCATGTACACTTTTAGTGAACAAAACGTTTAGAATATGAAATATTATTAAAGTTAGTCATAGCTCATGGCAGAAGAAAACTTATGATAGCTGATATGGAAAAAATAAATACAGTGCACCTCATTCAGAAGTGAAATAAAACTACTGCAGTTGTAATGTGCTATTGTCCTATTAACTTTTCCAAGAAAACCTGTAAAAAATCTTATGACCAGAACAGACTCCATTACCAAGCTCATTGTTCAATATTTTTTCTCCACAGACTATTTCTGAGTCTAATAAACTTCTGTGCTTAAGAGACAAGCAGCATCTATAAGAAATAAGGGGACAAAAAGTTCATAACATATACCAATTCTATATGAATCAGATCATACAGAGATGATATTTAATGAGCATTAGGACCAATAAGGCATTCATAAATTGCTTCCTTCTCACACTGCATTAAGCTGTAACTTGAACACTCAATGTTAAATGATAAATCCTGAAAATGTTCTCTATTTTGGGACACTGTGATACCAATATTTCCAGATTTTGGCCTTGCTCACTTTTGTCTTGTCAATCTCCTTGTTATGGCTAAATGTTTGTGTGTCTCCCAAATTTTTATGTTGAAGTCCTAATGCCCAATGTGATGATATTAGGAGGTGAGGTGTTTGAGAGATAATTGGGTCATGACAGTGGAGCCCTTATGAATGGATTAGTGTCATTATAAAAGAAACCCCGGAAGATGGTAAGAATTAGATAGTCAGCAGCCAGGAGGCAGGCTTTTATCAATACAGAATCTTCTGGCAATTTGACCCCAGTTCTAGTTACCAAAACTGTGAAATAAATGTTTGAACAACCCAATCCATGGTATTTTTTATTGTAGCAGCCCAAACTGATGAGGCACTCCATTGAGGCTTATTCTTCATTTATCCTTGACTTAAATTTAGGTGTTCCCCATGATTCCAATTGTGGGTGTCTGTTTTTCTTTATAATGATCTGGATAATTAATGGATTACCAGAGCTGACATTTTTCTTCCCAAGTCCATATCTTTAATCCAAACCTTACAAGTTATAGATCCATTGATCTACTGGCTTAATATATATATATAGCTGTCATATGGACCATATAATTACAAAATTTATTTTCTTACCTACAACCTTCTTCTCCTGTTTTACCTGACAGTTTCTCACACCAATCCATTATTTAATCCTATAAATTCTACCTCTAAAGTAACTCAAAGGCATTCTTCCCCATAAACACAGACATACAGATCAATGGAACAGAATAAAATGCCTGGAATTAAACCATCTCTATATGGTTGATCAATATTTATAAAGGAGGTAAGAACTTACAATGGGGTAAAAACAGTCTATTTAATAAATGGTGCTGGGAAAACTGGACAGATACATGCAAAAAATGAAACTAGAATGGTCTTCTTACAACATATATGAGAATAAACTTAAAATAGATAAAATAATTAAATGTATGATTCTTTGAAACCATACAACTCATAGAAGAAAACATAGTAAACTCTCTGACATTGGCTGTAGCAGTATTTTTTCTGATATATCTCTTCAGGCAGAAGAAACAAAAGGAAAAAAATGACAAATAAGATTATATTAAACTGTAAAGTTTTACACAGCAAAGGAAACCATCAATAAAATGAAAGGACAACCAGGTGGGAAACATATTTACTAATGATACGGTCCATAAGAAGTTAATATTCAACTTATAAGGAACTCAACATCAAAAAGCACACAATTCAGTTGCAAAATTGGCAGAGGACCTGAATAGACACTTCTCTAAAAAAGACATACAAATGGCCAATAGACATGTGAAAAAATGCTCAAAGTCACTAATCATCAGAGAAATGCAAATTAAAACCACGATGAACTATCACCTCACACCTGTCATAATAGCTATTATCAATAAATCAATAAACAAGTGTTGGCAAGGATATGAAGAAAAATGGAACCCTCATGAACTATTGGTGGGAATATAGATAAGGGCAGCCACTATAGAAAACAGTATGGAGGGTCCTCAAATAACTAAAAATGGAACTGCTTTATGACCCAGTGATTCCACTTCTGGATATATAGCCAAAGAAACTCAAAACACTAATTTGAAAGAATATATGTACCCCTGTGTTCATTGCAGCCTTATTTACAACAGCCACCTAATTGTCCTAATTGCCCATCAATAGAAGAATTTATAAACACATTACAATGGAATATTACTTAGCCATAAGAAGGAAACAAAATCTTGTCATTAGTGGCAATGTGAATAGACCTAGAAGGTATTTTGCTAAGTGACATAGGTTAGTCAGAGAAAGAGAAATACTATATGATTTAACTTATGTATAGAATCTAAATAACAAAATTGAAACTGATTCATAGTTACAGAAAACAGATTGATGAATGCCAAAGGGGAGGGGATTTGGGGGAACCAATGAAAAAGGTGAAGGCATTAAGAAATACAAATTGATAGTTACAAATTGTCATGGAGATGTAAAATACAGCATAGGGAATATAGTCAATAATATTGTAGTAACTATGTATGGTGCCCGATGGGTACTGGAGATATTGTGGGTAGTACTTTGTAAAATTATGATTATCTAACCACTATGCTGTACACCATAAACTAATAAGAGTAATATTGAATGTAAACTTTAATTGAAAAATAAAACTTAAAAAAATCATTCTTTCTACGATCTCTACAGATGGCTATCTTTTTGACAGACTGCCCTAATTCCAACATCACTCACATTTAGTACATATGCCACACGCATATTGTCAACATCCTGGTAAGAATTCGCCAGTAATTTCTTAATTGGGATAGAAGGGAGAGGTACAGAATATAACGTAGGTCTGAAAGAGTTTTAGCCAACTCAGCATGGATGTGAATCAGCTATATATATTTTTAAACATACATATTAATTTTCAAATTAAGTAAATGTTATTAATTTTAAAGAAACAAATTAAATATTTAACTAAAATTAGATAAATAACAGGAATGCAGGAAGACGACTTAATAAAATATAAACAAGAATATTTGAAAATATAAAAGGTCCAGACTGTCCAGGATGGGTGGCTAGTTGGTTGGAACATTCTTCCATACATCAAAAGGCTGCAGATTCAATTTCTGGTCAGCACATACCTACATTGCCGGCTCGATCCCAGGCTGGGTTCATATGGGAGGCAACCAATCAATGTTTCTGTCTCTCTTTCTCTTTCCCTTCCTCTCTGTCTAAAATCAATAAATATATACTCAGGCAATGAATAAAAAATTGTCAGGAGTGTGACAAATTATATATATATATATATATATATATATATATATATATATATATATATTCAAAATAATATATGTGACATATATCATATATCTCATAGGAGAGAGAGACAGAGAGAGAGAGAGAGAGAGAGAGAGAGAGAGAGAGAGAGAGAGGATTTTGATGATGAATTGGCTCTCACAGCTATAGGATTTATCAAGTCTGAAGATTGTATAGCTATTTGGGCAAGCTGAAAATTCAAGGAAGAGATGATGTGACAGCTTTGAGTCGGAAATCCACAGTGCAGACTGGTATGATAGAAACTCAGGCAGCTGAGTTGCTATCTTCCCCTTCCCCAGTTACATGGAAGTATAATCCTATATAATTCCTATGTAGTAAAAAGCTAATATGCAAATGATCATCATGCCATCACACTGTAATGACCAATCAACAGGCACGTGAGGCCGCGTGGTGCCTGGCCAGGGTGGTGGACCTCAGGCCACGCTGCCTGCCCAGCAGAGCTTTACAGAGGACCTCAGGCCATGCTCCCCACCCTGGCATTGTGCCCTCAGCCTCAGTGCCATGCCCCCAGCCCTGGCGTTGGGCCAGGAAACCTCATACCACATCCCCCACCCTGGTACCAGCCAGGGGACCTCAGGACACACTCCTACCCAGCCAGGCTTGATGGGGGACCTGAGGCCATATCCCCCACCAGGTGGGGTTTGACAGGGGACCTGAGACAGCGCACCCACCCAGCGCCAGGCCAGCATACCTGAGGCTATGCCCCACACCTGGCAGAGCTTGAAGGTGATGGGGCTAGCTGGGTCTGTGTCTCACCCAATGAGAATGGAGCCAGCCAGATCTGTGTCTTGTGTGATTTCAAGGTGCACACAGGTGGGCAGGGACTTGATTCTGGGTCCCGCAGAGCACCCCAGGCTCTGAAAGGAGGGATATTTTCATATACATTTTACTCATTTTCTTTAATTTCTGATACTTCTATTATGGAGAAAGGGCAAATAGCAATATTAAAATATTTCCTCTAATTAATTTCTTTTTAATGTGCATGAATTTTGTGCACTGGGCCACTAGTTGACAAATAAAATTGTATATATTTGCAGTGTATGATGGTGATTAGACATACATATACTCAATGAAGTTATTGCCACTTGTAAATTTACACATCCATTATCTGACATGGATATATAAGGTCAACTTTTCAGGTAAAAGTAATGTTTTAAATTTAAAAAGTCAGTTATTAGGTTATCTTACTTGGTTTATGAATACTTTTGTATCTATTTGCAAAAATGTTAGTATCTATTTGTAAAAATGTTAGTCTGAATACATACTAAATGTTACAATACATAGTTGTAAAATGTATTATCATATTTCAGTATTTTTAAATTCCACCAAATATATGCTGTAATGAGCAGGTGCAAACATTTAAGATATATTGACTATCTGTTTCATCTCTCATGTGTAGCTATTGCCAATCATCCTACTCTGAAACAAGTTACTTTTTTAAAATCTCCTTTCCTATTAGTATTTCTAGAGAAACACTATAATTATACCTTCAAATGAAAATTATGTGAACATGTTGCTACCAGTTGTTTACAAATATAGCCTACCTTACATTTAAAGAACTTTTAGCATGGTTAGTGAATTTCTATAAAGTGAATTCTTTATTTTCTCATTGATGTGACTCATAAAATTAAAAGGTTTCTTATCAAACTAATTTACAATTAGTCTAGAACTAATAAAACTTTGCTTTAGAACTAATAAACCTCAGTAGATTATGTATAGCCAAAAGGGATCTTCAAGATCTATTTTCATTGCTAAACATATTAAATGATGTGAAACAACTCAGTAGTACTAGTAAAGGTAAATTATCAATATATTCACTGTCTAATGTTATAAACTGATCCAATCACCATTAAAGACAGCACTGTTATTTTAGAATGAAATTATAGAACTTATTTTGAGTAAATAATGTAAAATTACATATAGAGTAAATAATGTAAAATTACATATAGAGTAAATAATGTAAAATTACATATAAAGTAAATGATGTAAAATTACATATAGATAAATACAAAAAGATAGTCACTGAAAGAGTTTCAGCCAAGTCAGCATGGACGTGAATGGCGTGTGAAAGTAGCCTTAGTATAGTATAACAATAAGACAGATGAGTAATTACAGTGTCTTTACTTGATTGACCATTATGCAGCAACCAAAATGATTATAACAACTGAAAAAATGCTAAAAATATAATCAATGATTAATAAGACATTTTTATTATGATGTAAACATATGTGTAGACGGAACACATAAAACTAATAACTGGTGTACTAGTAAGCTGTTATGATAATGATTTGCTTCCTTCTCTTTTAAAAAAATACCTATTTTTTATTGTTATTCATGGTTTGTATGCCCCTACTGCCAAGAACACTGCAGGCTCTGCCACCTGGTATGGACAGAGCCCTTGGGTTTGTGCAGGCTCTGCTCCCCACCCCTACATACACACATGAATGGAGCTCTCACCTAGTGCACACCCTACCCCCAGCCCAAGTCAAAGCTGTTGGTGCAACTTAATATGCCCCACCACAGATCATAGGACCATGCTGCATATATGCTGTCAGAGGGACCTAGGGCACCATACTTCCTTGGGTGCTGGGGCCACACAGTGAAATGCATGCCAGAGGGCTCTGGGCCCCCACAGGGAATTTCACACCAGAGAAATTGTGCATGCGCTCCCACCAAATCTGAGAATATGAAGTGGACAACTGAGGGACCAAAACCAGGGGAGAACAGGGTACAACTGAGAGCAGAGACAATAAAGGTGTGAAACCCAACCTCTGGTTTATTGAATCCCAGATTATTTAACCACTAGAACCTCCAATAACTCAGCCCCAAGCAGGGACCCCAGAGCCATAAAGACAGGAAAAGTGAGGAGAAAAATAAACATTCCCCAAAAGACAGAAAAGGGGGAATTGCTAGATAGGGAACTAAATGAAGGGGAAGAATGCAATATGTCAGAAAAAGAATTCAGAGTAAGGGCCATACAGTTTCTAAACTGGCTGGATGAGAAAATCAAACAACTTATCTAAGATTCAAGAATAAGTGAAGAATAATATAGATACAAAAAATACAATGGAAGGTTTCAAGAGTATACAAGAAGAAGCAGATGATGGAATTAGTGAGTTAGAAAAGAGGGCAGAAAAAACACACCAAATCTGGACAGCAATTAGAGAAAAAAAATTAGAAAGCAGGAGAGCTTAAGGGAGCTTTGGGACATCAAACGAAGTAACATCCATATCATAAGGGTACCAGAAGGACAAGAAGAGGAGCAAGGATTTAAAAACCTACTTGAAGAAATAATGACAGAAAACTTTCCTGATTTGGGGAAGAAGAAAATCACACAAGCACAGAGAGTTCCAAAGAAGATGAACCCAAAAAGATCCACACCAAGACACATCATAATTCATGGTTTCTTTTTAAAAATGAACTTAGAGGGAAAATGGCGAGGGAACAGAGGGATGCATTCTGGATCTGGTCCCAGGGCAGAAGAAGGGAGAAGCTGAGGGTTGCGCAGGGAGTGTTTGTTGGTGGGTAGGGGGACAGCTGTGCTCTGGGAGAAGGTAGGGCACCACCAGACTGGCCTCCCTGACCAAGAGGCCCCAGTGTTTCTGGGGTTTCTCACGAAGCCACCGGCTTGGAGGTGGGCCACAGCATCTTGAAGGGGAAGGACCTAAAAATATACAGCTGCAGTACCCACTGGACGGCTGAGACCCCACAGAACACAGGTGCCCAGTTGGTGCAGACATGTGGAATCAAAGGAGCTCTGCGCTCAAGCACGGAAAGGTCAGATTTCACCTGGGGTTACTTCAGGTGTGAGACCAAGGGAGCTGGCAGAGCTGGGAGATCTGCACCTTAGAATTCAGAGCCGGGAGCTCTGTGCCTGAGGTAAAATCTGTGGCTGTTGGAGCTGCTAAATGTGGAAGAGGGCCCTTGGAGCTGGTGGCAGAGGGAATTCCAAGAGGGCAACCCATTTGGACCTGATAGAGGAGGGAAACCCAAAAGTTTTTAGGAGGGGCCTGGCTGCTAAACCAGCAGTCACAATTAGAGAGGCAGCTCTGGAGCATCCCAGCTCCACAAATCAGTATTGAATACCACAGGGACAGTGATATTTTAGTTCAGGCTAGAGAGGACCAATAAACCCAGGGTCAATCTAGAAACACTGCCACCCAGGGGGTGAATCACAAATTGACTCTTGTGTAACACAAGAAATTGATTATATTTTCTCTTTATTCTACTTTGGGATTTGTGTACTACAGTCTATTTTCATCTACCCTTTAGTATCTTTTACTCTACCTCAACTTCACCTTTATGCCACCACTCTCCTGCTAACCTTTCTCTATTTAGTGCTTTGTTTCTCTTACACTTTTCCTGCTTTAGATTTACCTTAATTCTTTCTTTTTACACCCTATTAAAATTTCACCCGACTTACATATCTAATCTCCAACCACCTACTCCAAGTCCATACATACCTCTTGCCTCTCTGACTTCACTACCCTAAATTGTTTTTCTGTCTGTGCTGTTGTTGCTGTTTACTTGAATGCTGATTATATCGATTTTTTATGCAGGTTTCTGAGATTGGTTTGCTTATTCTTTTATTTTGGTTTGTTTTGTGGTTTTTTTTGGTGTTGTTTTTTGTTTCGTTGTCCTCATTTACATTGTTATTGGATAGATTTTTCCTAATGTGTTCCCTCACCTCCCTTGATATTAGTAGTTCTATGTAGTATGTATCAATCTCCAGGCACTTGTTGCTGGTTTTTGTTCTGATTAGTGGCTGTCCTATAAGAGTTTTCACCCCACATTTATAGTTTATTCCCCTTTACTTTATTTTACTTCTTCCCCCTTTCCAAATATTATTTTGGCATCCATGTCTTTCTATTTTTGTGTGTGTGTAGGCTTTCTCTTCTTTGTGTGTGTGTGTGTGTGTGTTTGTGTGTGTGTGTGGGGGGGGATTCACTTTCTTCTTTCTCACTTATCTCTGAATTTGCCTTTCTGTGGCGATCACCTTTATTTGGAGTTACCAATACTGTGACTACATTCCTGTTCAGTGCCTGGTGCGTTGCACCTGGTTCTTTTGTATTTTGTGCCTTTAAATCAATGCAGGAGAGTGAGAACCACATAAACAGACACACAAAGAAGTGAGACTATGGGGAGACAAACAAACAGCCCACATATGAAAGAAAAAGAAGCCACACCAGAAAAGGAGGTAAACAAAATGGAAGTTAGCAACCTGTCAGAGAAAGAATTCATAGAAATGGTCATAAGGTGGCTGAAAAGAATTGAAGACAAATTTGACAATATGAGTAAGAACCAAGAGGAATTGAAGAAGAACGAAGAGAAAATGAGGAACACCCAGGAAGAAATGAAGAAGAGCCAAGAAGAAATGAAAAGTGACATTGCTGAAGTAAAGAACGCAATAGAAAGTATTAAGAGTACACTAGAAGAAGCAGAGGACTGTATCAGTGAGCTAGAAGACAAGGTAGGAAAAAATAACCAAGTAGAGCAGCTTCTAGAAAAAAATTAAAAAGCAGGAGGAGAACCTAAGGAAACTTTGAGACAACATGAAACAAAACAATATACGTATAATTGGGCTTCCAGAGGACAAGAAACTGAGCAAGAAATAGAAAACCTGTTGGAAGAAATAATGACAAAAAACTTCCCTGATATAGGAGAGAAGAAACCCACACAAATCCAAGAAGCTCACAGAGTCCAAGCAAAATGAACCCCCCAAAACCTACGCCTAGACACATTATAATTAAGTTGGCAAACACCAATGACAAAGTAAGAAGCTTAAAAGCTGCCAGAGAGAGACTGAAAGTCACCTACAAAGGAACCACCATCACACTAACAAGTGATTTCTCAACAGAAACATAGCAGGCCAGAAGGCAATGGAATGAAATATACATAGTCATGCAATGGAAGGGGCTGAATCCTAGAATACGGTACCCAGAAAGGCTATCAATCAAAACTGAAGGTCAAATCAGGAGCTTCACAGACAAAAAAGGACTAATGGAATTCATACCACCAAACCAGCAATGCAAGAAATGCTAAAGGGTCTGCTGTAAAAAGATATAAGAAGTGAAGAATGAACACAGTTGTAAAGAACAAAAATGGCAACATATAAGTACCTATCAATAATAACTTTAAAAGCAAATGGATTAAATGCTCCAATCAAAAGACAGAGAATAATAGAGTGGATAAGAAAACATGACCCATATATCTGCTGTCTAAGAAACCCACCTCCAAAAAAAAATCCACACAAACTGAGGGTGAAAGGATGGAAAAAGTTTCTTCAGATGAATAGAAATGAACAAAAGCGGGGGTAGCAATACTTATATCTAACAAATTAGATCCCAAAATGAAGGACATAACAAGAGATAAAGAAGGTCATTTCATAATACTAAAGGGAGCAATCCAACAAGAAGAAATAACTCTGGTAAACATATACGCGCCCAATACAGGAGCAACCAAATACATTAAAAAAAACTCCTGGAGGATATAAAGGGAGAGATAGACAGTAATACAATCGTAGTAGGAGACTTTAATACACCATTATCACCATTGGACAAATCATCTAAACAAAAAGTCAGTAAAGAAACATCAACCTGCAATGACTCACTAGACCAGATGGAATTAATTGACACCTTCAGATCATTTCACCCCAAAGCCACAGAATATACATTCTTTTCAAGTGCCCATGGGTCATTCTCAAAGATAGACCATGTGTTGGGTCATAGGCAAAGTCTCTCCAAATTCAAGAAGATAGAAATCATATCAAGCCTGTTCTCAGATCACAGTGGCATAAAGCTGGAAATTAACTACAATAGAAACAATCCAAAGAAATCAAACACATGGAGACTAAACAGCATGCTATTAAACAATGACTGGTTACTAGAGAGATCAAGGAAGAGATGGAAAACAACATGGAAACAAATGACAACAATAGCACAACAATCCAAAATTAATTGGACACAGTGAAAGCAGTTTTGACAGGGAAGTTCATAGTTCTACAATCCTACTGCCCAAAACAAACAAACAAACAAACAAACAAACAAAAAACACACAAGAAACAGCAGCAATAAATTATCTAACCCAACAACTCAAAGAGTTAGAAAGAGAGCAACAAGAAAAGCACAGTGTAAGCAGAAGGAAGGAAATAGTAAAGATCAGAGCAGAAATAAACGACATAGAGACCAAAGAAATAATACAGAAGATCAACAAAACCAAGAGCTGGTTCTTTTAAAGGATAAACAAGATTGGTGAACCTCTAGCCAGGCTGACCATGAAGCAAAAAGAAAGGACCCTAATAAATAAAATCAGAAATGAAAGAGGTGAAATAACAACAGACCCCATCGAAATACAAAGGATTGTTTAAAAATACTATGAACAACTCTATTCCAACAAACTGGACAACCTGGAGGACATGGATATATTCCTAGAAAAATATAACCTCCCAAACTCAATGAGGAAGAATCTAAACAGCTAATAGACCAATAACTGTGGACGAAAATGAAGCAGTCATCAAAAAGTTTCCAGTAAACAACAGCTCAGGGCCAGACGGCTTCACAGGGGAGTTTTACCAAACATTCAAGGAAGAAAGAAAACCTATTCTCCTGAGATGATTCCAGAAAATTCAAAAGGATGAAACACATCCAAACTCCTTCTATGAAGCCAGAATCTCCCTAATATCAAAACCAGATAAAGATGACACAATGAAAGAGAATTAAAGGCCAATATCTCTCATGAATATAGATGCCAAATTCCTCAATAAAATTGTAGCAAATCGGATGCAGCAGTACATAAGAAAGATTATACACCATGACTAAGTAGTATTTATCCCAGGAATGCAAGGATGGTACAATATCCACAAATCAATAAATGTGATACATCATATAAACAAATTGAGAGATAAAAATCATATAGTCATATCAATTGATGCAGAAAAAGCATTTGACAAAATCCAACCCCCTTTCTTGATAAAAATTCTCAACAAGGTAGGAATAGAAGGATCATACCTCAACATAATAAAAGCCTTATATGATCAACCCACAGCAAACATCATACTTAATGGGCAAAAATTACAACCATTTCCCTAAGAACAGGAACAAGACAGGGTTGCCAACTCTCACCACTCCTGTTCGACATAGTACTGGAAGTATTAGCCATTGCAATTAGACAAGAAGAAGAAATAAAAGGCATCCAAATTGGAAAAGAAGAAGTAAAGCTACCATTATTTGCAGATGACATGATATTGTACATAAAAACCCGAAAGATTCCATAAAAAACTAATAGACTTAATAAATGTGTTCAGCAAAGTAGTAGGCTATAAGATTAACACCAAGAAATCTATACCATTTCTATGCAGTAATAGTAAACTTACAGAAAGAAAGACTAAAAAAGCAATCCCATTTACTATCACACCAAAAAAATTAAGATACCTAGGAATAAACTTAACTAAGGAGGTAAAAGACTTATTCACGGAAAAAAAACAAACAGGACACTCAAAAAAGAGATAGGGGAAGATGTAAACAGGTAGAAGAACATACCATGTTCATGGATTGGGAGAATCAACATCATCAAAATGTCCATACTACCCAAAGCAATCTATAAATTTAATGCACTCCCCATTAAAATATCAATGGCATATTTCACAGACCTAGAAAGAACTCTCCAAAAATTCATCTGGAATAAAAAAAGGTTCCGAATAGCCACAGGAATCCTGAGAAAGAAGCACAAAGTCGGTGGGATTTCAATACCAGATTTCAAGCTGTATTACAAAGCTACTGTTCTCCAAACACCCTGTTACTGGCCCAAGAACAGACATATAGACCCCAGTGGAATAGAATAGAGAATCCAGATATCAACCCAAATCACTATGCTCAATTAATATTTGACAAAGGAGGCATAAACATAAAATGGAGTCAAGATAGTCTCTTCAATAAATGGTGTTGGGAAAATTGGACAGATATATGCAAAAAAAATAAAACTAGACCTCCGACTTACATCTTACACAAAAATAAACTCAAAATGGATATAGGACTTAAACATAAGAGGAGAAACTATAAAAATATTAGAGGAATCCACAAGAAGAAAAATCTCAGACATATGCCGAAAGAATTTCTTTGGTGATACTGCTCTTAGGGCAATGGAAGCTAAAGAGAAAATAAACAAATGGGACTACATCAAAATAAAAACGTTTTGCACAGCTAAAGAAACCATCAAACAAACACCAAGAAAACCCACTATATGGGAGAATATATTTGCAAATGTTATCAGGGATAATGTTTTAATCTTAAGCATCTACAGGCAACTCATACAACTCAATAAAAGGAGGACAAATGATCCAATAAAAAAATGGCCACAGACCTAAATAGAATATTTTAGAAAGAAGACAAAAGGAAGGCCCAGAGACATATGAAAACCTGCTCAAAGTCACTAATTATCTGAGAGATGCAAATCAAAATGCCTATTCGGTACCATTTCACACCTACCAGAATGGCTTAGAACAAAAAATCAGCAAAAGACGTGCTGGCAAGTATGCGGAGAAAAAGGAACTCTCATGCACTTCTGGTGGGATTGTAGACTGGTGCACCCACTGTGGTGAACATTATCGAGTTCCCTCAAAAAACTAAAAATTGAGCTCCCATTTGACTCAGTGATCCCACTTCTAGGAATATACCCCAAGAAACTAGAAACTCGAATTAAAAAGGATATATGCACCCCTATTTTCATAGTAGCACAATTTACCATAGCTACGATTTGGAAATAGCCTAAGTGCCCATCAGTGGGTGAGTGTTTTAAATAACTTTGGTGCATCTACACAATGGAACACTATGCTGCGGTAAGAAAGAAGTACCTCCTACCATTTGCAATAACATGGATGGATTTGGAGAGCATTATGCTAAGTGAAACTAGCCAGGCAGAGAAAGATAAATAACACATGATGTCACTCATTTGTGGAATATAATGAATGCCATAAACTGATGAACAAGAATGGACCCAGAGACTGAGAAAAGTCTGTCATAATGTCAAATCTAAGGGTAAGTGGGAGGTGGTGGAAGTAAGGGGGAAAGTCAATATATTTGACCTCTTGAACTAAGGTAAGTAATTTGTGTTTCTACATCCCTGACAAAGTTTATATAAAGTTATAAAAAAAATTGGCAGCTAGTTTGAGATTTAATTGACATGGCCTAGAGCTTGTCATCTCCTATGGACACTAGTCCTGTGGTTAGACCCCCCTTAACTTTCTGTGACACCATAATAACCTTGCATGATATTATTCTACAATGTCGGTATAATTTTTTATATGTGACAACAGCATATTATACAATTATGCCAAAGAAACTTCCAAACTAATTCTTTGAATATTTGACAGCAATTTTAAAAAGGACAAGAAAGGAATTAATCCCTTTCAGAAAGCAGTGAGGCACTGGCAAGGCACTTGAGCATTCTATATTGGCCCCTCTTGCCCTTTTTGCCAAGAAGGACCCTCTTCTTACTATCCAAATACACTCAGCTGTTGCCTGAGATTTCAGTTCAAGCTGTGGTTGAAGCCTCTGGGCATCTGTCACCATGGATCTGTCTCTTGCCCAATGGTGTGAGCTGGGACCTCTCTGGAGAAGAAACCTGGGTCCCCCGAGATATGTGATCAGTACCAGGACCCCGCCAGCAGGCGAGGGGACCCCAAGGCTGGTGCTGGGCGTGGAGGCCATGGGGGCATAGACTACCAAGAAGACAGAACTGAACCTTGCATCACCCTGTTTGGCCCCAGAGGATGCGTGATTAGCCAGAGAAGTGTAAGGTTCCTCAGAGAAAGAACAACCTAAGGCAGGCACAGTCGCAGATGGCCCATCAGGAGAGAACTAAAAGGTCAACAGAGGTGGGGCACAGAGCCTCACCCACTAACCTTGCAGAGGCCTGAAGTCTCTTTCCTGCCCCCATGGCTGCTTCACTTCCCAAGCACAGTTCAAATCGGGACCCAGGTTACAGACAGAGACTTGGCCAGCAACAGCTGCTCTACATGTAAATTCAGTCTGGTACCAGGAATGCTCAGAGCTTAATCAAGAATGCAAATAATCCTTTACACTAATATTTACAGGGTAAACTAAGATTTTCACTTGAGTATTAAAGTTGACAGTAAAATAGTAATCAAGTATTCATTTTAATTTAAATTGGCCAAGTGAGATTAGTCAATACTCAAGAAAAATTAAGTGTACTGGACAAAAAGCTGTTCCTAAAACATTAACTACAATATCTGTTAGTAGTTCATCTCACTGTAAAATGGCCTAACATCCAAAGAACCTAAAGCAGTCATATTTGTGTGCAAAATTAAAATTTAAAATTACCAGACTGCAATCTAAAATTTCCAAAAGCCCACATTAATCAAAAAAGGGGGGTGATAGTGGGGCAATGTCATGTAAGGAACAATATCCTGTAAGTAAAATACAACTAGACAATTCTTACTCTAGAAAGGTAACTTCCATTTGTAATACCAACAGCAGGACACCCATGAAAAACACACATGATGTCAAAATAAGCCAAAGGAAAATCATTTGGGCAAAAATAAAAAGAATCCCAAGTCTAATTTGCAGAGAGGATCCCTGCATTATCTTTCGGTCAAGAATGTGTTTGTGTGTTTTCAGAGAACAACTCCAAGACCATGTGGGTTCCTGTGACAGTGAGGATCTGACGGGTCTTTTCCAGCTACGAGGATGGTCCAGAGATGGGGGACAATGACGACACCTTGCCATGCAGTAGGCAGCTGTGTGTGGCTGCAGGCGGCCCAGGACCAAATCAGAGAGGATGAAACTTGCATTGCCACCATGTATCCACCATCTGGATACCATTGCTGACATGTACACATAAAGAACTATTTGACACTGAAACTGGGACTCAGAACAGTTGGACATTGAAACTGAGACTCAAACATTTTTTGTTCTTATACATTTATTTCTAGTATGCAGATGCAAGATATTTTTGAAGAGAAGAAACAGGGGAGAGTTATTGATATAGAGGCAGGGAGTCATTGAACAGGCTGTCAAGCTACAGGGGGAAGGCTGGGGAGGGTGGGGGGCAGGTGCAGGGGGAGATCAACTTAGGGCATTGTATGCATGCTTATGAGCATAACCAATGAATGAAAGACAATTTGGGCGGGGGATGGGACAGGTGGGAACATGTGCTGGGGGAAGGGGAGGCTGGGGAGAGGATAATGAGGGGAAAAAGGAAAACATATGTACTACTATTAAATCTAAGTTATAATGCAAATAAAATAAAATAAAAATAAAAATGAACTTAGAGGAATTCTTGAATGTTTTCCCCATTATATAACTAAAATAAATTTGGAGAAGACAAGTACTAGTTGCAACACAATTGTTATTTCTGCTTCATTTCAATATTCTGGAGATTATAGATATTAAACATAAATATTAAGTGTTAGTTTCAAAGTCAAAGGCAGAAACTATTTTGATGTGTCACATGTTGAGTCACTTCTATGTGTGTGTGTGTGTGTGTGTGTGTTTGTATATATATATATATATATATATATATATATATATATATATATAGAGAGAGAGAGAGAGAGAGAGAGAGAGAGAGAGAGAGAGAGACAGAGAGAGACAGAGAGAGACAGAGAGACAGAGAGAGTTTTCATTTCTTTATTGAATTTATTGAGGTGACATTCATTAATAAATTTATTTACATTTTAAATGTAAAATTTCAAAATACATCATCTACGCATTATGTGTTAGTTCACCTTCCAAGAACAATTCTCATTCCATCACCATTTATACCCCCTTTACCCTCTTCTACCTCCCCAGCTCTTTTCCCTCTGGTAATCGCCTGTGTCTGTGTCTATGAGTAATTTTTTTAATCCCTTCACCTTTTCATCTAGGCCCCAGGCCCCATTTCCTCTGACAGCTGTCAGTCTGTTCTCTATATTTATGAGTCCTTTTCTATTTTATTTGTTAATTTATTTTGTTCATTAGATTCCATATATAAGTGAAATCATATAATAATTATCTTTCTCTGACATATTTCACTTAGCATAATGTCTTTCAGGATTATACATGTTATTGCAAGTGGCATGATTGCATTATTTTTTATGTCTGAATTGTATTCCATTGTATGAATATGCCATATTTTCTTCATCCATATATAGCACATTTCTTTATCCATTTATCTCTTGAGAGACACATAGATTGTCTCCATATCTTGGCTACTGTGAATGATGTTGTAATGAACATGGGAGTACAGATAATCTCTTGAAAATACTGATTTAATTTCCTTTGGATATATACCCAGAATTTGGATTGCTGGATCATATGGTTGTTGTGCTTTGATTTTTTGAAGAATCTCCACGTTATTTACCAAAATGTATATACCAATTTGTAGCAACCCCAATAGTGTATAAAAACTGCCTTTTTTCTACAACTTCTTAACACTTACCTCTTGTGTTTTTCATAATCGTCATCCTAATAGGTATGAAGTGATAAATCATTATGGTTTTGATTTGAATTTCCCTATCTATTAGTGATATTGAGTATGTTTTCAAAAAATGTTGACCATTAGTATGTCTTCTTTGAAAAAAATGTCTATTTAGGTCTTTTGCTAATTTTAAAATTGGGTTATTTTTATTATTTTTCTTGGTGTGGAATGGTATGACTTATTTAAATACTAGAGGCCCAGTGGACAAAATTCATGCATGGGGGTTGGGGGTTGTCCCTCAGCCCAGCCTGCACCCTCTCAAATATGGGATGCCTCAAGGGATGTCCCACTTCCCTTTTAGGCCCAGTCCTACCAGGATTGGGCCTAAACAGGCAGTTGGACATCCCTGTCACAATCCAGGACTGCTGGCTCCCAACTGCTCGTTTGCCTGCCTTCCTGATTGCCCCTAACTGCTTCTATATGCCAGCCTGATCACCCCCTAACAACTCCCCTGCCAGCCTGATTGATGCCTAACTGTTACCCTTCCAGCCTGTTTGCCATAAGTGCCCTCCCCTGCAGGCCAACTCACCCCTAACTGCCCTCCACTATAACCATGGTCCCCCACAACTGCTCTGCCCTGCAGGCCTGGATCCCTCCCAACTACCCTTCTCTGCAGGCCTGGTCACCCTAACTTCCCTCCTCTGCCAGCCTGGTCACCTCTAATTGCCCTCCCCTGCAGGCTTGATCACCCACAACTGCCCTCCCTTGCAGGCCTTGTCCCTCCCAACTTCCCACTCCTGCTGGCCATCTTGTGGTAGCCATCTTGTATCCACATGGGGGCAGGACTTTTGACTACATGGAGGCAGCCATCTTGTGTGTTGGAGTGATGGTCAATCTGCATATTACTCTTTTATTAGATAGGAAAGAGACCTGGTGCATGGGTGAGGGCCAGCTGTTTTGCCTTGAAGGGTGTCCTAGATCAGGGTGGTGAAGGTACCCTGGGGGCATGGGGTGGCCTGGGTGAGGGGCCTGTGATGGTTTACAGGCCAGCTACACCTCCCGGCAACCAAAGCAGAGCCCCTGGTATCTAGGAGTTATTTATCTTTTATAATTGAAACTTTGTAGCCTTAAGCAGAGTCTAAGGCAGGCCAGAGTTTGCTGAAATCTTATCTTTCTTCATTGCCGGCGAAACCCAAGCCTCACTCCTGCTTTCTCTGTGGCCATAGCCATGGTTGGGATTAATTTGCATACACGTTCCTGATTGGCGGGTGGGCATGGTTTGTGGGTATAGTGGAGGTGTGGTCAATTTGCATATTACTTTTTTATTAGATAGGATTGTGGTTATTAACCCCTTATCAGATACATTTACTCCCATTCCAAAGATTGCCTTTACATTTTACTTATTTTTTCTTATGCTGTGCAGAAGTATTTTTTGTTGATGTAGTACCAGTTGTCTATATTGATTTTGTTTCCTATACTTTCTGTGTCATGTCCAGACAATCATTGCCTATGTTTTTTTTTCTATTCCTAGGAGTATTAGTTTTTAAGTTTCAGTTCTTACATTTAACTTTTAATATATTTGGAGCTAATTTTTGTTTATAGTGTAAGATAAGAATAAAATTTCATTATTTTTCAAATGAATAGCCAGTTTTCCTATATTTTTTGCACTGTGTGTTTTGGTACCCTTGTCAAATATTATCTTAATGTAAATGTATGAATTTATTTCTTGGATCTCAATTTTTTTCATTTGTTTGTATGTCTGTCTTCCTACCATAATTTTCTTTTTAATTCTTTATTGTTGAAAGTTTTACATATGTCTCCTTTATCCCCCATTGACCTCTCCATGCCTGCTCCTATCCCCCAGCACATGCCCCCACCTCCCTATTTTCTGTTTCTATTGGTCATGCTCATATACATGGATACAGGTTCTTTGGCTGATCTCTTACTGCCCCCACCCTCCCCTGCCTTCCCTCTGAGGTTGGATGTTCTATTCGCTGCTGCTATGTCTCTAGATCTATTTTTGTTAATCAATTTATTTTGCTCATTATATTCCATAAATGAGTGAGATCATTTGATATTTGTCTTTCTCCATCTGGCTTATTTCATTTAGCATAATGCAGTGGTCGGCAAACCATGACTCACAAGCCACATGCAGCTCTTTGACCCCTTGAGTGTGGATCTTCCACAAAATACCACAGCCTGGGTGAGTCAATTTTTAAAAACTGGCATTAGAAGAAATTTAAGTTTAAAAAATTTGGCTCTCCAAAAAAAATTCAATTTTTGTACTGTTGATATTTGGCTCTGTTGACTAATGAGTTGGCTGACCACTGGCATAATGCTTTCCAGGTCCATCCATGCTGTTGCAAATGGTAAGAGTTCTTTCTTTTTCACATCAGCATAGTATTCCATTGTGTAGATGTACCTCAGTTGTTTAGCAATCCACCCATCTGTTGATGGGCACTTTGGCTGTTTCCTATCTTAGCTATTGTAAATGTGCTGCTATGAACATAGGGGTGCATATATCTTTTCTGTTGGTGTTTCTGATTTCTTGGGATATATTCCTAGAAGTGGGATTTCAGGGTCAAATGGGAGTTCAATTTTTAATTTTTTGAGGAAACTCATACTGTTTTCAACAGTGGTGCACCAGTCTGCATTCCCACCAGCAGTTGAGGAGCATTCCTTTTTCTTTGCATCCTTTTCAGCACTTGTCATTTGTTAATTTGTTGATGATAGGCATTCTGACAGGTGTGAGATAGTACCTCATTGTTGTTTTGATTTGCATCTTTCAGATGATTAGTGACTTAACATGTTTTCATATGTCTCTTCGCCTTCCTTATGTACTCTTCCACAAAGTGTCTATTTAGGCCCTTTGCCCATTGTTTGTTGGATTTTTTATCTTTTGTTAAGTTGTATGTGTTCCTATACATTTTGGAGATTAAACCCTTATAGGATATAACATTGGCAAATATGTTCTCCCATGCAGTGGGCTTTCTTGTTGTTTTGTTGATGGTTTCTTTTACTCTGCAGAAGCTTTTTATTTTGATGTAGTCCCATTTGCTTATTTTCTCCTTAGCTTCTATTGTCCTATATGTATCCAGAAATACATTGTTATAAGAGATGTCTGAGATTTCACTGCCAATGGTTTCTTCCAGGACTTTTATCTTTCTTTTTGTTAATGTGCTTTATCGTATTTACTGATTTGTATTTGTTGAGCCATCCTTGCATCTCAGGGGTAAATTCCACTTCATCATGTTATCTGATACTTTTAATGTGTTGTTTAAATTAGTTTGTTAATATTTTGTTGAGGATTTTTGCATCTATGTTCATCAGGGATATTGGCCTATAATGTTATTTTCATATAGTGTTCTTAATGGAGGTGATTAAGTTTAATTGAGATCAGAAGGATAGGGTCCTAATCTGATAGGACTTTTGTCCTTATAAGAAGAGGACAAAACACTATGGCTCTCTCTTCCCATCCATGCACAGAGGAAAGACCACGTGAGGACACGGTGAGAAGGTGACCTTGTGAGAGCTCTAATCAGAAACTGAATGTGATGACACATTGATCTTGGTTTCTAGTTTCCAGGACTGTGAAAAAATAAATTTCTGTTTTTTTAAGCCATCCAGTTTGTGTTATTCTCTTATAGCATCTCCAGCTGACTGAGACAGGAATTGATTAGCAATATTCTCGGTATATTATACAAACCAAAGACTTTTTTTTAAAGTGTTTCCTAAGTAACATGATCTCTATAGGTGTAATAAGTTATTTGTCATGCAACAAGTTTTCTAAATTACTGCATAAGAATATATTATATTAATTCATTGATTTATGCAGATAATTATAAATAAATCTTACGTTACCAGTTCAAATGTATAGAATAAAGTACATGGCCGAGACCGGTTTGGCTCAGTGGATAGAGCGTCGGACTGCGGACTGAAGGGTCCCGGGTTCGATTCCGGTCAAGGGCATGTACGGTGGCTGCGGGCACATCCCCAGTAGGGGGCATGAAGGAGGCAGCTGATCAATGTTTCTCTCTCATCGATGTTTCTGACTTTCTATCCCTCTCCCTTCCGCTCTGTAAAAAATCAATAAAATATATTGTAAAAAAAGAATAAAGTACATGATTTATACAGATTATGATTGAAAATGATTTCCCTTTTCCACCAGAAGGAACTGGGAATAAAAAAAAAAATTATATTCCACTTAGTATTAATACTAAAACAAATAATGGGAGATATAAACAAACCTGCAAATTAACTTTTGGATAAACAGAATATTTCATTTAGTTACTCTAATTTTACAAATTAGATTTCTGATTGTTAGAAGCTTAAACCATATTGTATATTTAAATTCACATTCTAGCCACTTATTATAAGAGCATGGTAGCTTCTATTTATTTACTGAAACTCTCTTTGCCTGAGTTTTCTCATCTGTATAATAGAGATAATAATAATTCATATGTGATAGGGTTGTTATGACATATAGTAAATGAGCTAATGTGGGTACAGCACCTAAAACAGTGCCTGATACTTAATTAACACTATTATTATTGTGGTGATTATTATTATTCAAATGATAATGAATTAATTAAAATAAGGACAAAAAACTTTATAAAAGAGCAACACAAAAACAGGCATAAACCAAGCAACCTGATATAGTGTTTTTCATGAACTGGTCATTCGGTAAAGTTTGTGTAACTGAAAAATACCAGAAAATTGGAATGCAGGCAAGAGGGGCCTGGTAAGGAGACATTTTTAGTCACATTAGAGGTAATCAAGTGTGGAGGAACTGGTCATCAATGAATTATTAATCACATATTGTGGAAGTCAGCTTGATTCAAACACATTTTAGATGAGCACTTCTTAACTCTTGCTACACAATTCATTAACCTGGGGAATCTTTAAAAAAATACTGAAGCCTGGGTCTTATGCTTAAACTTTCTGGTCAAGTTTGAAACCCAAACACCAGTTGTTGTTGTTTTGTTGTTGTTGTTTGTTTTGTTTTTTAGATGCCCCAGTTGATTTTTTTTAATTCTTTTTTTTATTATTGATTACAAAGAGGGAGAGAGAGCTAGAAACAGCAATGATGAGAATCATTGATTGGCTGTCTCCCCCTTGGCCCATTCTGGAAACTGAGTCTGCAACATGGACCTATGCCCTGACTGGAAATGGAACTGTGACCTCCTAATCATAGGTCAATACTCAACCACTGAGCTGCTCCTTCCCCACCCCTAAGTTGATTTTAATAAGTAACCAGGATAAATTTAAGTTTTCGGGCAGTGCTTTTCAAAGTGTAGTGCTGGACCAGCAGCATCAGCTTCACCTGGAAATGTGTTAGAACTACAAATTCGTGGGCCTCACCACACAACTACTCTGGGAGTAGGCATCTATGGTTTACCAAGAGCTCCAGGTGATATTGGTTCACATTACATTTGAGAACCACTATTTTAGAGCATTCTCAAGTAAAATGCTTTGTCTCTTTAACAAGAAACTGGTTTAAAATCCATAAATATAGGTGCAACATTGATAATAAAAGATTGATCAAGAAAACATTGAAATATCAGTAAAGATATAGAATTCAAAATACATTGAATGCACTTAATCTGCTTAATCTAATAAGCATTTATAAAACCCTACAAAGAGCACTCATTATTTTCAAGTGCATATCTAACCCTTGTGAAATACAATTTTCAATAAGTTTAAAAATCTATATCACACAGATCCTTTTCTATTGCCACATCTCAGTAAATTAGAAATCAATAACTGAAAGATAGCAATAATAATAACCCCCACCAAAATTTTTGTCCTCAATAAAAATTTAGATTGCTTATAAGACATAATTTTTATAACTGCATACAATGTTTTGTTTTTATATATATGTGTGTGTGTGTATATATATATATATATATATATATATATATACATATATATAGCTCTATATACTAAAATGTAGTTATTTTTTATTATACATATGTAGCATAGTCTTAAGGCATCTATAATATGGTTCCAAAAAATGCTCAGCAATCAAGCTCTATCTAGCATCTATCTATTTATTTATTTATTTATTTATGTTAATTGCTCAAATTTTTATTTTGATGTACAGTATGATAAACAAACTTCTAAATCAACATAATTTTATGGAAAATAAACTACCAATAAATTAGACCCAGGTTAAAACTAAAAGGTCAGGTAAATGTCCAAACTTAAGGATATAAGAACCAGAGATAAACTTCAATTCCAGTCTCCTTTAAGAAATCAAAGTTTTGCATCATTTGAAAATGGCAGCTGAATAGGCAAAAGTGTTGCACACCTCTTCCTTGGGCCAGGCCAGAAAAGAAACGAAATTGGAGAATATCCACCCTGAATTAACGAATTAGATACAGCTGAGGAGACAGCTTTCAATAAGGAAGGGCAGAGGATGCCTAGAAAACGCCACTTGCCAGCCATAACCCTCCTGGAACCACTACCATGCCCTGGCAGTGAATGGCACAGTAACTCCTGGCAGGCTTCTAGACATCTGCAGGGAGCACTCGCCAGAGTGCCTCCTCACCAGTCAGTAGGGACTCAGTATTCTAGTATCTGGCTCCAGGACCCTACAGTGAGTACAAGCCAGGGAGAACCCTATGTCCCACGCCTGCCCCAAGCTCCAGAACATGCTTCTAGCCTAACCTGGAGCCAACTGGCACCTGCTCTACCCTGAACATTGAACAACTGGACCTGCTTCCAGGGCAATCCAGAGTAACCCAGTGATCACCCAACTCCATGCCAAGGGAGAACATGGACTGTGCAAAACAGAGAAACCCATAGCTTATCCAACCCAGCTCCTGGGACAGTCCTGCTGGGGCTATCCAAAGCAACCCAGTGCATGCTTCACTCATGGCCACAGGAGAGCAAGGACTGTACAACCCAGAGCAACCCTCCCCTGCTCCACACTGGAGAGGGGGAAACTGGTGCAACCCAGCCTGTGCCTCACTCTAGGCCACAAGAAAGCAAAGACTGTGTGACACAGAGCAAACTGTGCCTGCTTCCACCCTGAGCCTCGGGACTTGTTGCCTGGATGACCTGGAGTAAGCCAGCATGTGCCTAGCTCCAGGCCACATGAGAGCTCTGACTATGCAACCCAGAGCAACCCTCTCCCACTCCACCCTGACACCTGGGACAAACCTGTGGGGGCTATCCAGAGCAATCCAGCATGTGCCCCACTCTGGGTGACAGGAAAGTGCTGCCAGGGAAATCCAGAGAAAGCTGGTATGACTGGACAGGGGCCACAAGACTGCACTGCAAGTGAACTGCCATGGGTGCCGGTGCCTCACAGAAAATTGCATGCCAGAGGGCTCTAGGTTCTCACAGGGGGTCACACACCAGAGGACCTGTGCACATGCTCCTGTCACACTGAGCATCTGAAGCAGACAACTGAGGGACCAGATCCATGGGAGAAGGGGATAGAACTCAGAGCATAGACGATAAAGGTACAAGGCAGACCCAGCCTCTGGGCTAACAATTTCCAGATTATTTGGTCTGATCGGGTTTTCAACCTCTCAAACCCCAAGCAGGGTGCCCAGAGCCATAAAGAGAAAGCAAAAATGGGGAGAAAAAGAAACAATCCCCAAAAGCAAAAAAGGAGAAATTGCCAGAAAAGAAACTAAATGAAATGGGGGCAAGCAATATGTCAAAGACATAATTCAGAATAAGCATCAAAATGTTCCTAAACCAGCTGGATGAGAAAGTCAACAACATATGTAAGAATCAAGAGTTAATGAAAAATGATTTAGCTGCACTAAAACACACAATGGAAGGTTTCAAGAGTGGACAAGAAGAAGCAGAGGACTGAATCAGTGAGTTAGAAGACAGCAAAGTCAACGAGTTAGGAAAACACATCCAATCTGAACAGCAATTGGAAAAAATAATTAAAAAACAGGAAGAGAGTTTAAGGGAGCTCTGGGACATAAAAGGAAGCAACATCTGCATAATAGTGTGCCAAGAGGTCAAGAAGAGGAACAGGGAGTAGAAAATCTATTTGAACAAATAATGACAGAAAATTTCCCTCATTTAGGTATGAAAAAGTCACACAAGCTCAGAGAGTCCCAAAGAAAATGAACACAAAAAGATCCACAACCAAAACACATTGTAATTACAATGGCAAATGTTAATGACAAAGAAAGACTCTTAACGGCTTCAAGAGAGAATCTGAAAGTTACCTACAAGGGATCTCCAATTAGAAAATCAAATGATTTCTCAACAGAAACACATCAGGCCAGAAGGGAATGGGATGAAGTATACAAAATGGTGCAAAGCAAGGGAGATGAACTGAAGAATACTCTATCCAGCAAGGCTATCAATCAAAATTGAAGGTGAAATCAGGAGATTTGCAGACAAAAAAAAAAAAGGCTGAAGGAGTTTATGACTACAAAGCCAGCAATGCAAGAAATGCTAAAGGGACTGTTGTAAAAAGGATAAATAGAAAGGTGAGAAGGAACACAGACATAATGAATAAAAATGGCAACAAAAAAGTACCAATCCTACCTAATAAAAGAGAAACATGCAAATTGGCTGTACCTCTGCTACGCCCACAAGCTACACCCAACAGCCTATCAGGAGTGAATTAACCCAACCAAGATGGTGGTTAATTTGTGTGTGTGTGTATATTCAGGCCGGGTGCATGAATTCATGCATGGGTGGGGTCCAGCCTGGCCAGGTGGAGGTGACATGAGGTTGGCTGGCCTGCCTGCTGGTCAAACTCCTGGTCAAGGGGAAAATTTGTATATTAGCCTTTTATTATATAGGCTATACACTGAATGGCCAGATTACTATACAGTCAGAGATCATAATTATCTGGTCACTCAGTGTATATGCACCCAATACAGAAGCACCAAATACATTAAAAAAATAAACTTCTGGAAGATATCAAGGCAAAGGTTGACAGCAATACAATCATAGTTGGGGACTTTAATATACCATTGACATCACTGGATAAACCTCCTAGACAAAAATCAACAAAGAAACGGCAATGCTACCCTAGCTGGATTGGTTTAGTGGATAGAGTGTTGGCCTGTGGACTAAAAGGTCTCAGGTTCAATTCCAGCAAAGGGCACATGCCTGGGTTGCAGATTTGATCCCTCCCCCAGTAGGGGGTGTGCAGGAGGCAGCCAATCAATGATTCTCTCTTATCATTGATGTTTCTATCTCTCTATCTCTCTCCCTTCCTCTCTGAAATCAATAATAATAATAATAATAATAATAATAATAATAATAAAGAAACAGCAATCCTAAAAGACTCACTAGATGAGATGGAATTATTTGACAGCTTCCAAACATTTCACCCAGAAGCAATGGATTATATATTCTTCTTGAGTGTACATAGGACATTTTCAAAATATAGACCACATATTTGGTATAACAAAGGCTAATTATCTTCAAATTCAAGAAGATAGAAGTCATATCAAGCATTTTCTCAGATCACAATGGCATATAATTAAAAACCAACTAAAATAAAAACAATGAAAAAAATCAAACACTTGAAGGCTAAATAGCATGCTATAAAACAATGATTGGGTTATCAAAGAGATTAAAGAATAAATAAAAAGTATCCTGAAAACAAATAACAATGAAAACACAACGACCAAAATCTATGGGACATGGTAAAAGCAGTCCTGACAAGGAAGTACATAGCTCTACAGACCTACCTCAAAAACAAGAAAAACTGGTAATAATTTATCTAACCCTCCAATTTGAAGAATTATAAAGAGAGCAACACAAAAACCCAGACTAAGCAGAAAGAAGGAAATAATAAGGATCAGAGCAGAAATAAATGACATAGAGAGCAAATAAACAATACAAATGATCAATGAAACCAAGAGCTGGATCTTTGAAAGGATAAACAAGATTGTTAAACCTCTATCCAGGCCCACCAACAAGCAAAGAGAGAGGGCCCAGGTAAACAAAATCACAAATGAAAGAGGTGAAGTAACAGCTGACCCCATAGACTTATAAAGGATTGTAAAAAAAAAATACTACGAACAACCCTACTCCAACAAACTGGACAATCTAGATCAGTGGTTCTAAACCTTTCCAATGCTGCGACCCTTTAATAGAGTTAAGCTCTACAGCAGCGGTTCTCAACCTGTGGGTCATGACCCCCAGGTTGAGAACCGCTAGCAGGGTCACCTAAGACCATCGGAAAACATAGATATTTACATTATGATTCATAACAGTAGCAAAATTACAGTTATGAAGTAGCAACAAAAATAATTTTATGGTTGGGGGTCACCACAACATGAGGAATTGTATTAAAAGCTCATGGCATTAGTAAGGTTGAGAACCACTGATCTGGATGAAATAGACTTTTTCCTAGAAAAATACGTTCTTCCAAAGCTCAATCTGGAAAAATCAAACATAATAGGCTGGTAACTACTGATTAAATTGAAGCAGTAATCAAAATAATTCCAGCAAATAAAAGCCATGGTCTGGACAGCTTCATGGGAGAGTTTTACCAAACATTCAAAGATGAACTAAAACCTATCCTCCTCAGACTATTCCAAAAAATTCAAGCTTTTCTATGAAGCCAACATTACACTAATCCCAAAACCATGTAAAGACATTACAAAGAAAGATATTTACAGGCCAATATCCCTAATGAACATAAATGCTAAAATCTTCAACAAAATTATAGCAAATTGAAACTAGCATTACATTAGAAAGATAATACACCATGACCAAGTGGGGATATATTTCGGGGATGCAAGACTGGTATAATATCCACAAATCAATAAATATTATCCTATATAATAAAGATCTAATATGCAAATGGTCATTACGCCATGAAGTATAACAACCGACTGCATAACAACTGAATCATGGATCAGCAAGAGGGTGAGGCAGTGACCTAAAAGTAGGTGGCAGAGAGCTACAGGAGGAGGCAAGGCAGCAAGTTATAGGGGGGATAGGGAGTGAGGGAAGCTACAGGAGGGTGGGGCAGTAGGCAGAGAGCTATAGGAGGGCAGCAGCAACCTACTGGCAAAAAGTGGGGCAGCGGAGAGCTATAGGAGGGGGCAGGGCAGCAAGCTATGATGAGGGGGACAGGGGACAGGAGACCAGGGAGTTACAGGAGGGTAGGGCAGAAGGCAGAGAGCTACTAGAGGACAGCAGTGAGCTACTGGTGAGCTACTAGCACACTGATTCATGCACAGGGCTAATAGTATATTACATAAACAAATTGAGAGACAATAATCATATAATTATCAATTGATGCAGAGAAGCATTTGACAAAATCCAACACTCTTTCTCAGCAAAGTGGGAATAGAAGAATCATACTTCAACATACTAAATGCCTCTTTTGACAAACCTATAGCAAACCTCATACTCAATGGGCAAAATCTAAAACCATTTCTCCTAAGAACAGAAACAAGACAGAGATGTTCTCTTTCACCATTCTGTTCAACATAGTACTGGAAGTGCTAGCCGTAATGATCAGACCAGAAGAAGAAATAAAAGGCTTCCAAATTGGAGAAGAAAAGTAAAATCGTCATTATTTGCAGATGACATGATATTGTACATAGAACACCCTAAAGACTCCATCAACAAACTACTAGACTTAATAAATGAATTTGGCAAATAGCAGGATACAAAATAAACACCAAGAAATGTATGCCCTTTTTATGCATCAATAATAGTGACCAGCAAACAATGGCTGGCAAACCACATGAAGCTCTTTGGCCCCTTGAGTGTGGCTCTTCCACATAATATCACAGCCTGGACGAGTCTATTTTGAAGAAGTGACGTTAGAGAAAGTTTTAAAAATTTGGCTCTCAAAAGAAATTTCAATCATTGTACTGTTGATATTTGGCTCTGTTGACTAATGAGTGTGCCAACCACTGATCAATAATGAACACACAGAAAGAGAAACTAAAAAAAAATCTTATTTACCATTGCAACAACAAAAAAAATTAAGATATCTAGGAGTAAACCTAAATAAGGAAGTAAAAGAACTACACTCAGAAAACTATATGATGTTGAAAAAAGAGATAGAGGAAGACATAAACAAAAGTAAAAATATACCATGTTCATAGAGTGGTAGAACCAAAATCATTAAAATGTCCATACTACCCATAGCAATCTCTAGATTCAATGCTCTCCCCATTAAAATATCAATGGCATATTTCACAGAACTAGAACAAAGTCTCCAAAAATTCATCTGGAATAAAAAAAGACCCCAAATGGCTGCAACAATCTTGAGAAAGAAGAACAAAGTTGGAGGGAGGGACCACAATATCAGATATCAAGATATATTACAAAGCCACTGTTCTCAAAACTGCCTGGTACTGGCACAAGAACAGACATATAGACTTATGTAGCAGAACAAAGAACCCAGAAATCGATCTGAGCCAGTATGCTCAATTAAAATTTAACAAAAGAGGCAAGGGCATACAGTGGAGTCAAGACATTCTCTTCAATAAATGGTGTTGAGAAAATTGGACAGATTATGCAAAAAAAAAGAAAGAAACTAGACCACCAACTTATACCATACACAAAAATAAACTGTAAATGGCTAAAAGACTTAAACCTAAGGCAAGAAACCATAAAAATCTTAGAAGAATCCATAGGTAGCAAAATAGCAGACATATGTCATAGCAATACTTTTACCGATACTGTTCCTAGGACAATGGAAACTACAGAGAAAATAAACAAATATACTACATCAAAATAAAAAGCTTCTGCACAGGGAAAAAAATTATCAACATAACAACAAAAAAGACCACTGCATGAGAGAACATATTTTCCAATGTTATCTCCGATATGGGTTTAATCTCCAACATTTATAGGGAACTAATACAACTTAACAAAAGGAAGATAAATAATCCAATTAAAAAATGGGCATTTGACATAAATAGACACTTTTAACTCCCTGGTCTCCTATCCCCTATCCCCCTGCTCCCCTCATGCAAAAGGCCAAGAGACATATGAAAACATGCTAAAAGTCACTAATCATCTGAAAGATGTAAATCAAAACTACAATGAGGTACTATCTCACACATGTCAGAATGA
Source organism: Antrozous pallidus (assembly GCA_027563665.1). Classification (NCBI taxonomy): domain Eukaryota; kingdom Metazoa; phylum Chordata; class Mammalia; order Chiroptera; family Vespertilionidae; genus Antrozous; species Antrozous pallidus. Next base: position 42,214,177 of record CM050509.1, on the reverse strand, counting down.
CTATCATCAACAATTCAACAAATGACAAGTGCTGGCAAGGATGTGGAGAAAAAGGAATGCTCATGCACTACTAGTAGGAATGCGGACTGTTGCAGCCACTGTGGAAAACAGTATGGAGTTTCCACAAAAAATTAAAAATGGAACCCTCATTTGATTCTGTAGTCCCACTTTTAGGATTATATCCCAAGAAATTAGAAATATCAACAGAAAGGATATATGCACACCTATGTTCATAGCAGCACAATTTATAATAGCTAAGATTTGGAAACAGCCTGAGTGTCCTTCAGCAAATGAGTGAATTAAAAAATTATGGCACATCTACACAATGAATTATTATGCTGCTGCTGCAAAAAAAAAAGAACTCTTACCATTTACAACAGCATGGATGGACCTGGAGAGCATTATGTTTAGTGAAATAAGCCAGCAGGAAAAAGAAAAATATCACACAATGTCACTCATTTGTGGAATAAAATGAACAAACATAGATCCAGAGACACAGAAGCATTGAACAGACTATCAAACCTCAAAGGGAACACAGGGGTGTGTCGGGATGGGAGGTAAGAGATCAACCAAATGACTTGTATGCATAACCAAAGGACACAGACAGTGGTGGGGGGGGGGGTTTGAGGGCATGTGCTTGGGGTGAGAATGGCCACTGAAATGTTAATGGGAGAAAAGGGAGACATACATAATACTTTAAATAGTAAATAATTTAAATTAAAAATAAAGAAGTCTAAGTCTTTCCAACTATTATGCTATGAACTAGTCTGAAGTGTATCAGCATATAGAAATGCTTAACAGTGGTGGTGATCAGGGGCACATTTCCTTGGTACATCTTTGGTGATGTTGTCCACACATAGAATCACCTCCGCTGCTTCAAATGCACTCAGAAGAACTTGTTACTTTACTTGGAAGCTTCCTTTTATACACAGTATTGCCATATAGCCAGTATTATCTTTCTTCACATCCAGTTCAACAGTTGTATTGACAGCTTGGAACTGTGCCACCAGATCTCGAGTTTGTTTTAGCATGTTCATCATTGCTATGGACTACAAACTGCTGTAGAATCTCATTTTTTAATTGATTGTTAGAGAGCGAAAAAAGGAGCAAGAAGGAGAGAGAGGGGGGGGGGAGATTAGAGTCAAACATCAATCAGCTGTCTCCTGCACACCCGCAACCTGGGCAATTGCCCTGATTGAAAATCTAAGGGGCAACCTTTTGGTACACGGTAGCATGTCCAACCAACTGAACCTCACCGGCCAAGTCTAGACTTTATTTTTAAATCAGTTGAACAGCAAGATAATTTTTTTAAGTTTATCACAGCACATTGAATGTGGGAAGGGAATCAGTTTCAGTGACATTTTTATCATTACAAAATGAAATATTATTAAGAGGTTAGCAAAGTGTAAATATTTTAGAAACAATGAATTATGGGCAGAGTTAGGAAAACACATGGCATATCATTAGTGATTTATTACAAATGCAAATTTTGTTCTACTAAAGTTTATAGCATTTTAGTATATGCTTTAAATCTCCACTAGTCCAAAATGCAGTGTTCATTTTTTCTGAATAGCAAATTGAAATGAGCAGCATTCAAGTGATAAGACTTGAAGCTAAAAACACCAATAATGCATATTATGACTAGGAATGTTAATTTTGAAGTGTTGATTTTTTTAATGACAAGAACTGCATTTTAAGAACATTTTTAATCCTCACCCAAAATTTTTTATTGAGAGAGAGAGAGAGAGAGAGAGAGAGAGAGAGAGAGAGAGAGAGAGAGAGAGAGAAACATTGATATGTGAGTGAAACATCCATCAATTGCCTCCTATATGCATCAGGACAAGGGATAACACCTTCAGTCTAGGTATGTGCCCTGATTGGGAATCAAACCTGCAACCTTTTGGTAATTAAGTGACACTCCAATCAACTAATTCACCTGGCCAGGGCAATAGCTGCACTTTTAAATTTGAAATAAAATTAATTTACATTCTTTTCTTTACAAAAAATAGCAATACTAAAAAGGTAAAAATAATTAGTTCAACAAACACTTACTGAGCACTTATCTATGCCAGACACCCTTCTAGGCACTATTGATACATTAGTAAACAAGCCAGATTGGCTACCAGAAATGTACATTCAAGTGGGTCAGAGAGGCATTATTCAAGTAATCAAATAAAAACATTAATTATAGTGTGGCATAGTTCTCAGAAGGAAATGGACAGGGTTCTGTAATGAAGAGTTTTAGGGTCAGGTAGGTGGAATTTTCTAGAGAGCACATTAGGGAAGGCCTCTCCAGGTAGGTGATATTTGAACTGAGTCCTAAATAACTAAAAGTCAATCTTATGAGAATCTCAGGAAAGTGTTTCAGGTTGAGGAAAGAGCATTTGCTAAGGCCAAAAGCAAGAGTTAGATTTTGTGTTTGAGAAATAGGAATATGTCTGAAATGGAGAAAATGAAACAAGTCAAAGTCTGGAGGATAGTCCCTATAGGGTTTTATAGACTATGATAAAAAAGTTTGGCTTTTAAGTGCAATGGAAAACAGAGGTGTGACATTATCTGATTTATATTTGAAACCTCATTCCATTGCAGTATGGAAATAAAGGAATTGAGGGGACCTGCATACCAAGGAGAAATAAATTAGAAGATTACCCTTATAGTTGAGAGGAGAAATGAGAGTGCATTGGACTTGGTGACAATTTAAACATCTATGCAATGTAATATTTAAGGTATAACAAAATTAAAAAATAAATCTTGTAATACTTTTTACCAAAGAACAGACAAATTCATAGATGATTAAGTGACCTTCCCAAAGTCTACCAGAAAGTTAGAGGCAGAGTTAAAATTGAAGTCCAGATCTCCTAACTCTTATGACAATAACAAGGCTCAGTGCATGAAATTTGTGCACAGAGGGGGGTTCTCTCAGCTCAGCCTGCACTCTCTCCAATTGGGGACCTCTTGGGGGATGTCCTTCTCGCAATCTGGAACTGCTGGCTCCTAACTGCTCACCTGCCTGACTGTCTGACTGCCCCTAACTGTTCTCCCCTGCCTGCCTGATTGCCTCTAACTGCCCTCCCCTGCCAACCTGGTTGCCCTTAACTGCATTTCCCTGCTGGCCTGATCTTGCCCACAACTGCACTCCTCTGCTGGCCAATTTGGTTCTGATTGGTCGGTTTCTATGCAAGTCAGCATCTCTGCCTCTTAGACAGCCATTGGTACTTCACAGCACCCAGATTTGGTTCTGATTAATTGGTTCCTATGCCAGTCAACATCTCCAGGCCTATCTCTGGGCCTGACCAGAGAAGTGGTCCCCAGAGGCCACTTCTGGCAAAGCTCAGAAAGAAAGAGGGAGAGAAAGAGAGAGGCAAGTACTGATCAACAGCTGCCACTAAGGCTGCAGATCAGACTCTGCATTTCTCTCTGGGTCTCGGCCCCCTGGGCAGTCAGTGCTGAGTCAACACGGCAACCCAGCGCTGACTGAAGGACTTCCAGGTTGGTCAGCCTTTGGTTGTGATCCGTCATTACAACCCTGGCTTTTTATACATAAGGATTCTGTCTCCCAGTTTCACATTCCTGTAAAAATCACAACTATTCCTATAGCAGTGAACACAAAATCTGAGTTCAATAGTATTTTGGCATAGCACTTATAGGAATATACAGAGGAGAAAATATGCTCTTACTAGAAATATGTAGTATGTTCAATAATCTAGACTTAAAGGAAGCAAAAGGGAATATTTTACATATATTCTGTATGAAAAATAAATAGAATTTTGCATTGGAGCAGTCGTTCAATATTAATGCAATGGTACCTTACTTGAAATAGCATCACCAGTTAGTTTAGAATTAGTGGGCTTCATCCCATTCACACTGAGGAAGCCCAGTATATTTTAAAATTAAATGTACCTTACAGAAAATTCATTGAGTTTTTATTTCTAAATAATGCCTTTCCCCACTCTCCTTCTTGAGAAAACACAGCCTATATTTTCATGACTTAAAGGAATAAAGGCAATGTGTGAATGGAATTATATTTTGATAATGTTACATGACAGATCATTAGTCTACCATTTTTACATGCAAATAATCTTTGCTTTTATCATGTAAGTGTATGTAAGATACATTTTCCAGAATAGAATTATTTTTTAAACTTCTGCATAAAAGGACTTTAATACAAGCGTGATTAACATTTTCAAAGTAGAATCCCATTTCCAATCTACAACTTTATAATTTACTTTTTGTATTGTGATAAGAAAGTGTTCCATTAAGTCTTAACAAATCTAACACCTTTAATAAATTTTTGAGACCTTCCACCTTTTACTCTTACCAGGAAAAAAAGTGAAAATGAAAAAAGTGATTTGGAGCAGTTATTCAGATCAATCCCTTTCAGAAACATGAATAATCACATATGTCCTCTACCTGTGCAAAGCCATTTACTAAAATAATTATTCTATGAGATGAAAAGTTATTAATAAAGCCAAGAATAATCTATTCAAAGATCTATTTTTTTAATAAATTGAAAACAAGTTATCATGTGCTTATATTATCATATGCAGTAGAACACACACTGTTCATTGGAAAGAACATTTTCCTATCTTTTGAATGCATATCCATTGGGGACTTAGTCAAGATGATCTCCAGAGCTATCATAAGAACCTAAACTCTTCTCCCACAAGGATTTTTTTTTTTTCAGTTTCCAGTCAATGAGTGCTTGAACCTGAATTTGGAGAAGGTTACCTGTCAGAAGTAGCCTTTTATCTTTGCAAGTACTCTTTTAGGAATCTCTCCTCAGTTTAAAGATTAAGAAAATAAGCTACTCATGGTTTCAGGATTTTAATGCAATCAAATAAACTTAAGAATCAATAATCAAAACATTATGGAAACATAAATTTGCTCTCCTAAATTCCATTATTTTTAACAATCCACATTTTGAAATTATTCTGTAGGAGTAAGGAAATGGCAAAGATTAATTATATAAGCCTTAAATATAAGAAAAAACATAGATATTTAACTAATCTCTGGATTGTGAAGGCTTGTTAGGTAGCAAAATAGTAGATAAAATAGCAAAGAAATGGCTTTTGAAAGAATATTTATTATTATTTTTAAATATCATATTTATTAGTAATGCCACCCACTTCTAGGAATCTGTCCTAAATAAATATTTTGAAGTGCAACAAAAATTTAAGCATAAGGTGGCTAGTTGCAATATCATTTATGATTGAAAACATATCCACAATGACCACCAATATCAGAATCTTACTTTTAGCTTGAATATTCAAGGAAATATTTATTTATATTAATCATTTTTACATGCTTTCTTTTAATCTGAAAATCACATCTTAGACCAGTAACCATTGATTAAAATTGGTTCTCAATGTCTTGTGTGCTTCCTTCTGGACTTTATTTAGACTTACATTGTCCTTAACATAATTAAAATCAAACTATAAGTAACATTTTAACTCTTAAAATAACCTTTCTATTTTAGAATATACAGGTATATTCTTTCTGAGGTTCTTGTTATACTACTTCACTTTTACAAAAGTCCTACATTAGTAATTGTTTTCTCTAATTGAAAGAATTCTAAAAAAAAAAGACTTGCACTTTTATGAAGAAAAAAAAAAACCCTGTAAATTTATATTTATAGCCTGGCCAGTGTGGCTCAGTGATTGAGTATTGATCCATGAACCAGGAGATCACCATTCAATTCCTGGTCAGGACACATGTCTAGGTTGCAGGCTCAGTTCCCAGTGGGGGGCATGCGGGGAGGTAGCCAATCAACAATTGTCTCTCATCATTACTGTTCTATTTATTTCTCCCTCTCCCTTCCACTCTCTGAAATCAATTTAAAAACATATTTAAAAATACATCCTATATAATAAAAGTATAATATGCTAAGTGTTCAGTCATCTAGTCATCCATTCAACCAATCAAAGTGTAATATGCTAATGATATGCTAAGGCTCAACCACTGGCTATGACATGCACTGACCACCAAGGAGCAGACAGTTTGATCAGTTGACCAGTCACTATGACATGTACTGACTACCAGGGGGCAGACACTCTGACTGGTAGGTTAGCTTGCTGCTGGGGTCTGACCAATTGGGACTGAGCTATACCGGCCGGACACATCCTAGAGCCCTCCCACAGTCCCTCCCTGGCTGGTCAACCCTCCTCCCCGGCCCTGATTGTGGGATTCCCTTGGTCTGGCCTGTGCCCTCCCACAATCTGGGGCCCCTCAGGGGTGTTGGAGAGTGAGTTTCAGCCCAATCCCATAGGCTAGGATGAGGGACTCCACTGGTGCATAAATTCATGCACCTCTAGTATGTATATAATTGTAGATCTTTCATAAAAGCAAAATGGTGTAATGCAAACTTATGGAAAATAGATGCCACTTTTTGCTTTAGGCAGTTTTGGCTTATGAATATTTTACAAGAAAGCTCTATTTTCAGATAGCAGGTCCTCTAATAGCTGTTTTGTTTAAAATATTTTTATTATAACATTAATAAGATGCCATAGGAACTTAACTTTTGTTTATATGAACTAGCCTGTAGCAAAATGTGTTTAATTATAGTCATTTTGCTTAAAGTTGCAGAATGTATTGACAATGTTAAATGAGTACTTACTGTGTTTAGGATGAAAAAAAAGTGACAAAGATAGGACAGTTTCCATGTATAAAACACCCAATTCCCTTATTATTAACATTTTACAGTAGTCTAGTATATTTTACAATTAATAAGCCTAGACTGATGCATCTCACTTTATTCAGATTTCCTTGTGGGTTTTTGTTGTTGTTGTTGTTGTTGTTCTTGTTGTTTAGCTAATTGTATTTCCTTGGTAGAAATTACATTCTAGATATTATACTGCATTTAATTATCATGTTTTCTTAGACTCCTCTTGGCTCTAATAATTTCTCAGTCTTCACTTCTTTTTTAATAGCTTGACAATTTTGAGAAGTAATAGGCAGATATTTTATAGAATATCTGTCAATTGGAACGTGTCTGATTTTTCTCAATTTTTTTGGTGTTGTTATTCCTCACCTGAGGATATTTTCCATTGATTTTTAGAGAGAGTGGAAGGGTGGGAGAGAGACAGAGAGAAATAAACATTCATGTAAAAAACATCATCAATTGGTTGCCTCCTGCAGCCACCCTGACCAGGACCAGGGATAGAACCTGCAACCTAGGTATGTGGCCTTGACTGAATTTGAACTCAAGACCCTTCAGTCTGCAGGCCAACACTCTACTCACTGAGCCAAACCAACTAGTGCTCTTTCTTTTTTCTTTTCTTTTTTATTTTAAGTTTAAATGCATTTATTTTTAGACAACCTACATGACATGTTTTTTCTTCAAAACAATGCCTCTGATCCAAGTGAATCAAGGTCAAATAAATGAAGAGCTCAAGATAACATCAGTCCCATTTGTCCTAGTCTTGGTGTGTGGATGAAAAGCAGCAGCCTGTTACGATGAAAGGTGATAGATCTAAACTTCCAAATTTGTTAAAATTTTTCCATTTCTAAGTCATCCTTAAAGAAAATCACATATGGGTCACACCATCCTCATGGTAGTCCAGCAGAGCAACCATGCCATCTGGATTCAAGTTTCACCAATAAAGAACTGGTAGTTTTTGAAATGGCAAGGCTGTGCTTGATTGGTTCTGCAACTCCTGTCATAAAAAGCTTTATACTTTCTGATCTCTGTTCTTCAAGTTTCCCTTTGACTGATTTTAGTAATCTTTGATGTACTTCTTGTAGGCTTCTTTTGTGATGTTGGTTTCCTGCAAATGATGGTTCAGGACAATATCAACACCAGTGATTACTGTGCTTTTGGTACCTTTGTCCTCAGGGCCTTCAGCGGAGGTATTTCCACCAATAAGCGAGTCATCAATGTTATCCTCTGTGCTACCAATCATTGTCCCCTCTACTTCCATCTGCCATCGCCAGGATCTTGTAGATATGAGAGAACATCTCATAATGGCTGATGAGGTCCTTGTAGATGATCATGATGGCGGCTGGAAGGAGAAGACAGTGCTGCCTTAGCATGGTGCAGCCCCAGCAGGTACTGGGGTGTGGAGTAGGTGGAGGAGGGAGCTGGCAGAAAAGCTGGGGCTCTTTTCTTATTTTAATGTGGTGCTCTGAATAATGGCCCCAAAAGTATCAAAGTCCTAGTCCCTCAATCCTGTTAAATTAACCTTATATTGCAATAAGAATTTTTTTGGTTAAGTTAAAAATTTTGAGTTGGGGAGGTTACCTTCCTTGATAGGGTGGGCCCTAAATGTAATCACAAGTGCCCTTGTAAGAGGAAAATAGAGGGAGAGAAACAGAAGCCAAGGAATGCTGAAAAGGTAAGGAACAAATTCTCCCACGGAGCTTCCAGAAGGAACCAACAGAGTTGAACACCTTGATTTTAGCCCTGTAAGACTCATTTTGGACTCCTGGTTCCTAGAAATGGAAGAGAATATAATTCTCTTGTTTTACACCACTAAACCTATGGTAATTTGTTACAGTAGCAAAAATAACTTAATACAGTTAGATGAAGGCCAAAACAGGTTTGGCTCAATGGATAGAACATTGGCCTGCAGACTGAAAGGTCCCAGGTTCGATTCCAGTCAAGGGCATGTACCTTGGCAGCTGATCAATGTTTCTCTCTCATCGATGTTTCTGACTTTTTATCCCTCTCCTTTCCTCTCTGTAAAAGATCAATAAAATATTTTTTTAAAATACAGTTAGATGAAGGCTATGTATCCTTAGAAGAAGATCAGAGAAATAAAGAGCTAGTACAGTTCTTATTGGCACTTTATCCTCACAGGCTGCAAGAGGAACAAGGCTAGACGAAGCCTTTCTCTATGCATTGCTACAATAGCCTATATCGACTTATCCCAAGGACTCGGGTGACCTTAAATAAGCAGTATATCTACTTATTGGTTTCAATTTCCTTTTAAACTAAAAGAGGGTGTTCTTCTGATGGGCATTGACATAACCTACTGTAATGCACCCCTCAAATTATCATAGTGATTTCCATACGACCATGCCTCATACAGACATACCTTTCATAGGCCAATATTTTATTGCTCTTCTGCTTCACCACATAGCCAGGCCATTGGCTGCTGCTCATGAGTCAGTACAATCTGAAATATCATAGCAAGCAACACACAACTCAGCCCATTGTGCTGATTTGGTTTTGCCTTCTTTAATCACAGTGACCTTCCAAATAGGTTGTTGTTCATTAACCTTGGAAATGCCATCCATAGCCCAAATAGCTCTTTCTTGGTCAGTTATGAGCTGTTTATAGGGCCATAGAATCTGGCAGATCTGCACATTGTTCCAAAGTTCATCCCAGGGAGAAAGTCTACCTGCTTAACACACTGAGTAACTCCCTGCATTTGCTCAGTAACATATTCCTCCATAGCAAATAAAATACATTTCCATTTTATTATGAAACTCTTCTCGGCATTATTCTCTCCATTTGAGGATGCCTCTGCTATCATGCACGACATTATAGATATTTCCATTTTCAAAAATTTTTATACCCTTTAATTGTAAGGTCAGTTTTTTTTTATTTTATTGATTTATGAGAGAGAGAGAGAGAGAGAGAGAGAGAGAGAGAGAGAGAGAGAGAGATCAATTAGTTATTCCACTTACTCATGTATTAATTGGTGATTCTTTTTTTTTTTAGGGCTAAATCTTTTTTTAAAATATATTTTATTGATTTTTTACAAAGACGAAGGTAGAGAAATAGAGAGTTAGAAATATCAATGAGAGAGAAACATTGATCACACGCCTCCTTCACATCCCCTACTGGGTATGTGTCCACAACCAAGGTACATGCCCTTGACCAGAATCGAACCTGGGACCTTTCAGTCCACAGGCTAACGCTCTATTCACTGAGCCAAACCAGTTAGGGCAGGGCTAAATCTTTATTGTTGAAAGTACTACATATGTCTCATTTATCCCCATTGATGTCTTCCTAGCCACTCCTACCCTCCAGCACATGCCTGTGTCCATTGGTTATACTTAATGCATGGATACAAGTCCTTAGGTTGATCTCTTACCCCCCTCCCCTGCCTTCCCTCTGAGGTTGATGGTCTGTTTGATATTTCTATGTCTCTGGATCTATTTTTGTTCCTCAGTTTACATTGTTCTTTATATTCCACAAATGAGTTAGATCATGTGATACTTATCCTTATCTGACTGGCTTATTTCACTTAGCATAATGACCCAGTAATCCCACTTCTAGGATTATATCCCAAGAAATCAGAAACACCAATCAGAAAGGATATATGCATCCCTATGTTCATAGCAGCATAATTTACAATAGCTAAGATTTGGAAACAACCTAAGTGCCCATCAACTGATGAGTGGATTTGAGTGGATTAGAAAGCTGTAGTACATCTACACAATGAAATACTATGCTGCTGTAAAAAAAAAAAGGAACTCTTACCATTTACAACAGCATGGATGGACCTGGAGAGCATTATGGTAAGTGGAATAAGCCAGTCAGAGAAGGGAAGTTTTAATTACTGTTAGGTAACAAACTAGTAATTGCTTCTCAAATAAAATTTTTCTAATACAAAGTTCTAGTAGTCACTGCTGGGAAGCAATCAAAAGCTTTTGCCATAAGCTCTAGTCTAGGCTCCACATATGGCTATTGCATAGAGAATTTGTCTGAAACAGCACTCTAGGTTTTATTCTATATAGTGCAATCTCAAGCAATTTTATTCATTCCTATTTATCATTACCAATTAATATTTCTTGAAGGGAAGATATGCATATTAGGCACTTCTTGCACTCCTTTATGCCCTTCTGGGGGCTCTTGGTCCTCCCGATGATTTTCTTGTTATTCTCCTTGTAAGTTTAATGACTAACAACCTTCAGTTTCCAGTAAACTACCTCTTCCATTTTCCACTGACTGCCTACACCTGGCCCCCACCTGCATCTGGTCCCATCGGTTACTCTGAGCTTTACAAGAGACATAAATATCCTGCTTTCCCTGTGCTGCTGGTGCCATTTTAGTCTTAGCCCTTCTTCTAACAGATGTAATAATAAATTTATAATTCATTACCTCTCTTGGCCTTCTGCATTCCTCCTTCAGTGACCCTAACATTTGGTGCTGAAACCCGGGAGGGTTCCATGGAGAAGGGGAGCCAATACCCTGGCTTTGATCACTCTGAGTTTGTTACTCAGAAAGAAGGCAGTGACAGTTCATCCTGGGTTTATCTCCAAATTCTAGTCGGGTCACATGTTTGTAGGCTTTGATAGGCCACCCTTGAGCCAGCCAAGGAAAACACTACATTGGGGACCTCTCCTTCCCATTGCTGACCCTGCATTCAACAGTGGCTAAATTTATAATTCTTTACCCCTTTTGGCCTCCTGCATTCCTCCTTCAGTGACCCTAACAATACATGTCTTTTACAATGTAGGTGGGAGACATATTCCCCAGTCATATACAGTATCCATCCCCATATTACATTTTATTCTTAGATGAAAGATATACAACCACATCACATAAAGCCTATTCTAACATACCCATTTTTGTCCAAACTTTCCCTTTGACCACATCAACCCTTACATTCCAAACTATAGCCTCCATTTGTGGTTATTCAACAGGCTTTTATTTTACAGTACTAGGTAGAGTAAGTGTCCCCCCTGTCAAACATAATATTTATTCCTACAAAACATTCAGGTAAAGGATACATGAACTCTTTACATAAAGCCTGTTTAAACATTCCAATTTCTACCCAAAATTCCACCTTAATCCTAAACATTTATATTCCCATGTTCTCTCAATCTAATTGCAGCCTGTCTTGGGATTTATCCAACAGATTTTGGTGCCACATGCATGAGGCTCCCTGTCAAAGAATCCTACAAATATCACTTTCCCCCTTCTGACCATTTTACTTAGTTATGTTCAGAAGGCTTTGGGACACTGGAAGTGGTCAAAGAGATCTTCTGTTAATCTGCCTCAGGCAATTCTAGATGGATTCCCATTATACTTTTTGTTTTCCAGATTTTTAAATTCTTCCAAACTGGAGTAAAATAAGCATACTTATTTTGGGGCCCTTTAATGTTGGGAGCTAACAGGAAGTCCCAGTGGTTCACCTAACCTTCCATAGTGCTATGTTAAGCTCTTTTTTGTTTTTTAATCCCACCAGTGTCCTTTTCATGCATACCATTTCTTAATAACTATCTAAAGATTTCTTCCCTGCTGGAATGAGTCCCTTGACTCTCCCCTCTGCCTCTCCTCATTCGTCTGTTAATTAATCTAATGCTTTTATTAGCATCTGTAAGACCCATGAGGGAAAGCTGAGTCAGCAAATCCCCTAAAGCTTCTGGGATTATTGTTCTATTTTTCAGCAGTAAATTTCATGAGATGACTATTCAAAAAGAGATCTCCTTAATCACAGTATTTATTATAACCTGGGTAAAGGGCATATTCAGGGTGAATATCTCTGTCATCTTAAAGCTAGTCCCAGGTGGCTTGCATAGGAAGTATATCAACTGCTTCATCTGGGGTATTCCACTGGGCATTTAGAGAGGGAATCAGATAGCCTCCTTCTAGGTAAACTGACTTTATAGTGGTTTTTATCAAATCCACCAGACTGACTGTTTCCTCAGCAATAGCCTGATATGTTAAGTTGCTATGTCTGCCAAAACAAAATACCACAGCCTGGGTGGCTTAAACAACAGAAATTAATGATGTCACATATCTGGAGGCTAGAAGTTCAAGATCAAGTTGCCAGTAGGTTTTGGTTTCTTCTAAGGTCTCTCTCCTTGGTTTTTAGCTGCATGCCTTCTTGCTGTATCCTCACATAGTCTTTCATCTATGTGGCTGCTTCTGTCTTTGCACAGCTTTGTTGTCTCTCTGTGTGTCCAGATTCAGCTGCTTATAAGGAAATCAGTTAGATTGAATTAGAAGCTACCCATAATGATATCATTATAATTAAACTGGTTATTAATAACAGGAAAGGAGCAAAGGGAAGGCAAAATATTATAGGCATGCCATTTGTACAGCTTTGCCAGGAAACTGCAGTTTAACACTCCCCCATAAGCCACTGATGTATTCCTTGCAGAACCCTGGGGGAAGGCTCTTGACAGGGGGAGAATAGACACATGCCCAGTGAGATATGGGTGACATAGGGAGGGTACTGGCCTATCAGTCACACCTGGGAATAGGTAATTGGTCACAGTAAGTATGGGAAAATTTGAGATATTTAACCTCTTAAAAAAAGAAGTTTGCTCTTTTGTCCTATTGGCTCCTGGCTCTCTTATATTTGTCAGGACTCTTGGATTCTTGTTGCAAAGGATGGACTCCCTTGGTTCCTCTGCATTCACCCACATGGCCAACAACCATGTGGACCCTACACAATGAACTAATGGGCTGCAACTAGCCTGATGCTACACTAGACTCAATTCCGCCATGAAATGGAAACTCTTTTCACTGGCTTTGCTTCTAGCTATACAGAATCACCAGGTGCATTTCTTCCAGGGCTGGACTAAGGGAAATGTGACTTTGGAACACCAAGGATGTAATTTCACACAAATAAAAATCTCTCATTATCCTATGCGAGTTTCAAAAAATTATTTTATTTTAGTGAAGATATCATAAGTACCTGACCCCTAGCACAGAGTAGGAAAGAGGATGCCCTACTTCTACCCCTAATAATATGACATAATTTAACCTTTATTACATCTTTAAAGGTCCAATTTCCAAATAGAGTAAATTCTGAAGTATTGGGAGTTTGTGTTTGATAGATTCTCCCTTCCCCCAACTGATGAATGGAGTAGGATGTAAATTGCTCCTGCAGTGTGGACATTCCTGAGCACCTAATCAGGCACCTTATATGGACTATACATTGAACATCCAATCAGCACCTGCCAAATACCCTAAACTTTTGATTCCTAAGTACCTAAGTGCCTAATCATGTGCCTTTTATGAAACCACCAATCAGCATCTGCTGAGTACCCTAAGCCCCATCCCTTCCCATTCCTCCCCTCAAAAGGCATGTTCACTTCTGCACATGTGCTCTCTCCCCTTGCTAGACAGCCCAGTAGGGGTCCTTCTCTAATAAAGCCTGTAGTCCTAGTTTTCAGCCCTCTGTGTCATTTTTAATTTGGTGTCAAAACCCAGGAGAGGTGCACAGGAGTGTGGATGATCCTCAAACCTAACCCCGAACTTCTGACTCCTGCTCTGGCTCTGCTTGGTGGTATGGTTCTGAGTTGATTGGCCCGCTCCCAATACCTCTCAAACCCTGCCATACCAGGACACGTGGGGATCTCCTTGCTTTCTCACCGGTAGGCTTCAGGAACTTTCCTGACTCCCCCCCCCCCCCGCATCGTTCCCTTGACCTGGAAGGGCCTTAGAGTTTTCCCATCTACTCAGCTACACGTTCTGTGTTCTACAAAAGCCCAGGTGCCTGGCTGGGAAACTCTGCTCTACTCCACGAGAAAGGTCTTGGGGTGACAACCTTGGAACCTTCTCTTGTCTCTCTCTATATATATAGGTTGGATGACGGCAAAGGAGGATGCTTCTTGTTCCCTCCCCAAATTTTCAGTGGCACTTCCCTCCGGTCATGGGGATCTCTAAGTCCAAACCCCCTTGAAACACATCCTTACGGTGTCTCCTTGCCAATGTCTCAACCCTTGGTCTTTCTGGCTACATCACACAAAGAAGCTCTACCTGGCCACAATATAAACTGGACAATGTATCTCTGTGGCCCAAAAATGGCACTTTCGATTCCAATATCCTCTGAGACCTAGATAATTTTTGCCACCAGACAGGGAAAGCATTCAACATCCCTATGAGCAGGTTTCCTTCCCTTGCCCCACCCCACTCTCGCACCTCACTTTATTCCTCATGTTCCACCCATCAGATCCTTCTTTACCCTCTCAAACCTGTCCTCAGCCCCTTTCTCTGTCTTCTGACTGCTCTTTTGACCCAGCAGATCACTCCTCTCCATGTGTCTCATTCCAGCTGCTCCCTTACAACTCTGCCACAAAAACTGCACCCCGCGTCCTACCACCTGCTTTCTCAGTTTGAAAAATGCCTCAGTTCTTTCTCTTCAAACCCTCTTAACCAGCAGCCACCTTCTCCCCAGTCCCTGAGAACCCAAATCCTGAGAATGTGAGCTCCAAAACAGCCTTTCCCATTCTCATTCTCAGGCCACTCAAAGAATGCCTTCCACAACAGCTTCTTCTATTCCCACATCCATTCTATCCATGAGGGAGGAAGCAAGAACTGAGGGCATAGTTTGCGTCCACGTCCCATTCTCTACGTCCAGCCTCACAGATTGAGAGGCATCTCAGGTTTCTTTTTCCACTGACCTGACCACATTTACTCCCACAACATACATCACAAACTTCAAAAAATGGATACAGGTCCACAAACTCCTTAAAGAGATCTCCTTAACCTGGCCTTTAAGGTCTTTAATAATAGAGACGAGGAGACCCAAATCCAAAATCAAAGGCGAGATCAGGCCAAGGTTGAGGCCCAGAAAAGCCTTTCAGCTCCTAGCCACCACTTTCAAACCCCAAATGAAGTGCCAGTCCTCCAGCTGCGGGTAAGTCAGGGGCTAATCCTTCTCCAGGCCCATGCTTCAAATGCAGTAAGGAAAGACACTGAGCCAAGTCCTGCTCTAACCCAAGACCCCATCCTGGGCCCTGCCCAAGGTGTGGGAGGGAAGGCCACTGGAAATCAGACTGTAGTCTAACTCATCCAGTTCAGGCCTCAGCCATTCCAGCATGGTCACCCACTGGATCCGGTTTAGAGTTCCCAGACCTCCTGGGACTGACCACCAAAGAAGCTGCCCAGGCCCTGACAGGGCCCCACAGACTTACATCACCAGGTCAGAGCCTTGGGTAATGACTGTGGTGGCAAGTAAGCTGATCTCCTTTTTTAATGGACACTAAGGCCACTAACTCTGCCCTCCCAAAATTCATTGGGACCCTTGTCCACTCCTCAGGCTCTATTATGGGGTTGATAGATTAGTCTCACAGCCATTAGCCACCTCACCTCTACGCTGTATCTTACTAAATTCTCCCATTCACTCTTTTCTTATTCAACCTCAGTGCCCAGCCAGGGCTACTATGCATCCCCTCATAAAACCCAGTTGTCCCAAACCACAGTCACCTACCTCAGTTTCACTCTCTCTCCCATAAGGCTGAACCATTCCCCTGAGACTGTAAATGCTTTATCTCCTTATGTCCTCTAAGACGCCCCTCTTCTGAACAAGAAATTTTCTCCTTTCTCTGGCTCACTGAGGACTCTCGCCTCCAGGTTCACAATTTTAGTCTTCTTGCAAATCTCCTCTATAACATGGCATGACATGGCAAAGGGACTCCCCTCACTGATTCCAAGGCCAACATTCTCACCCTTTTAATGCTCTGAAAACTGCTCTCATCTCAGCGCCTTCTCAACCTGCCTTCCTCCCTGACACCATCCTTCCCAAAGAACAATTTCCTTGACTGCACAGGCTTACTTAACAGTCCAGCTATTATCAGAAACTGAGATCTTTATCTCTAGGAAAAATGTGACAGTTTTAAACCCAATTGGCTAGAGGCTTGGGAACAGGCTGTGGTGCCTGCTTCCTCCTCCCTCTGCCTTTTATATTTAACTAGAGGCATGGTGCACAAAATTCGTGCATGGGGAGGGAGTGTCCCTCAGCCCAGCCTGCACCCTCTCCAATTTGAGACCCCTCAAGGGATGTCCATCTGCCCATTTAGGCCTGATCCCGGTATAATTGGGCCTAAACGGGCAGTCGGACATACCCCTCACAATCCAGGACTGCTAGCTCCCAACTGCTCACCTGCTTGCCTTCTTCGTTGCTCCTAACCACTTCTGCCTGCCAGCCTGATCATCCCCTAACCACAGCCCTGCCAACCTGATTGATGTCTAATTGCTCCCCTGCCAGCCTGGTCACCCCTAACTGCCCTCCTCTGCTGGTCTAATCACCCAGAACTGCTCTCCCTTGCAGGCCTGATCGCTCCCAACTGCCCTCCCCTACTGACCATCTTGTGGTGGCCATCTTGTGTTCACCTGGGGGCAGCCCTCTTATGTGCTGGAGTGATGGTCAATCTGCAAATTACTCTTTTATTAGATAGGATAGAGGCCTGGTGCATGGGTGGGGGCTAGCTGATTTGCCCTGAAGATTGTCCCAGATCAGGATGGGGGTTCCATTGGGGCTTTGGATGGCCTATGCGAGGCACCTGTGGTGGTTTGCAGGCCAGCCACACCCCCTGGTGACCCAAGCAGAGGCCCTGGTATTTGGGATTTATTTTTCTTCTACAATTGAAACTTTATAGCCTGGAGTAGAGCCAAGGCTTCTGCCCGCTCAATGGTGGCAGTCATTTCTGTTGAAATTTATTTACCTTCTATAATTGAAACTTTGTAGCCTTAAGCAGAGGCCTGGGTTGGCCAAGGCAGGTGGAAAGCTTGGCTGATTCCATCGTCGGGGAAACCCAAGCTTCCCTCCTGCTCTCTGTGGCTGGCAGCCATCTTGGTTGGGTTTATTTGGGTATTTTTTCCTGATTGGCTGGTGGGTGTGGCTTGTGGGTATAGCAGAGGTATGGTCAATTTGCATCTTCCTCTTCTATTAGATAGGATGGAAGGTCTTTGTCATGGTTATGCATTTTTGAAGGACATAGAAAGGTTTGAGGGCTAATTTGAAAGTGAAATTTGTGAAAGTTGTGTATGTGATGAGAAACAAAAGAGAAATGTTGAAAGAAATAAAGATGTTCTAAATTAACTATTTATAAGAATTGTAACAGGGTCATTTTACTCTGAGCAAGAAAGTGAGGCTTCAGTCTCCAAGCCTGGTAGGTCAAGGTTTCTGGATATTGCTTAAGCTAAACCAGAATATTCACAGTGTCTAACCTCTTATCCAACCATCCAGTTCCCTGGCTTCCACTACTCTATTCCTTCCATTTGCCTCCCACTTTCACTGCAATACAACATCAACTACTCATCCGTCAACCCTTTTTGGTAGTACCATGGTGACAACCCTCTCAGCTTGGAGTGTGGAACTAGAAAAAGGAATCTGATACCCTTTAGTCCACCTCTTCTCCTTACACCTATCAGCTTGTCTCCATGATCAGGGATTTTTCTTCCTCTGTGGATAAAACACATCTCTCTCCCCATCAGCTGGACAGGAACCTGTACTCTCATTTATCTCTCACCCAATGTAGATATAGCTCCCAATAATCAGTTTTTATGTGTCCCCATAACTCATCATATCTGACACAAAAGAGGAGTCCAGGTAATCCCTCTCCTCATGACCCTGGGCATCACAGCAGGGGAACTGCCATAGGGATCTTAACCACTGCTCTACCTATTTTGAAACCCTGTCTCAGGACCTATAAGAAACATGTGGATGTGCAGCAAGGGGCAAAACTGGGAAAACAAGAACCTTACTCCCAGGGTAACCTATTCTCCCCTTTCATATCATTAGTGAAGCAACTGGGACCCCTACTCTTTCCCCCCCTAAAAATAGCATGTAGATCTCAGTTGTCTTTCAGCTCTAGGCCCAGAAAAGCAGCAAAACCAGACAAGTGACACTGTGGCAGCCTCAGGACCAGGTTTTACCTCCCAATTTCTTGCAGAACAGAATGCAGGCATTCGCCAACCAGAAGGTGGAAGAGATCTATCTGGCCTTGAATTCAGAACCTATCACCAGAATCCTTGAGACCCCGGGTAGATGCCCCTAATGATGCCCCCTTTCAGCAGGAAGTAGCTACTGAATATGGACCTTCACCTCTGACCTTGCCCGGACTCTCAATTTTTTAAATATTACCAAAAGCCTGGAATGATAGATCCACCCTTCCCCCAATTGATGGACGACGGAATATGATGTAAACTATACCTGCAGTATGGACATTTCTGAGCACCTAACCAGGCACCTTATATGGAATATACGTTGAACCACCAATCAGTACCTGCCAAATACCCTAAACTTTTGATTCCTAAATACCTAAGTGCCTAATCATGTGTCTTATATGAAACCACCAATCAGTATGTGCTGAGTACACTAAGTCCCATCCCTTCCCATTTCTCCCCTCAAAAGACGTGTTCACCTCTGCACATGTGCTCTCTCCCCTTGCGAGACAGCCAAGCAGGGGTCTTTCTCCTCTAATAAAGCCTGTAATCCTGGTTTTTGTCCCTCTGTCTCATCTTTCAGGGTTTCAACATATAAATCTGATGGGAATATAATTTAGCCGATAACACCATGTCTTCTGAACCCCTCAAATGTAAAATGTACTTTTTACATACAAAGTTCATTCGTCCTCATGCCAAAAGCCCAGATATCTCAAACCATTCCAGCCTTAACTCTAAATCCCAAACCTCATATAAATCAAGAGTGGGTGAGACTGCCTCTCTGAGGCAATTTCTCTTCAACTATGAATCTGTCTTACTGGACAAGATACCTGCTTCCAAAATATAATAGTAAGATAGACATAGGATAGACATCCCAATTTCAAAATATAGAAATTGGAAGAAAAAACAAACCACCAATCTTAATCAAGTCCAAAACCTAGCAGAACAAATTCTGTTGGATTTTAAGGTCCAAAAATAATCCTCTGTGGCTCTATTCTCTAGACCAGTGGTCGGCAAACTGCAGCTCGCGAGCCACATGTGGCTCTTTGGCCCCTTGAGTTTTTAGCCAAGGCTAGGTTAGGAGTACCCTAATTAAGTTATTAGCAATATACTTATCTATATAGTTTAAGTTTTAAAAAATTTGGCTCTCAAAAGAAATTTCAATCATTGTACTGTTGATATTTGGCTCTGTTGACTAATGAGCTTGCTGACCACTGCTTTAGACCCAACAGTGTAGGAGTATGAGCTCATCAGCTCTGAGCAGCAGCCCCTTAGAACCTGAGTTAAATTTTACTCATAACACTTGCTGTTATCTAGATCATTGTTGTTTTTGTTTTTGTTGTTTTGGGGGAAGTGGCAAAGTAATACTCAACGCCAGATTCTGTCTTAGCCAACAATTTATTTAACACAGCTTTCCTTTGGGAGTTAGAATAATTTCATAAGTCAGTAGAATACAGGATAATATATCTAATAAGAAAAAAAATGAAATAATATACTCCAGACAAATTTTATCAAGGCAAAGGAAGATGGAAGGAATAAAGTCCAGTCCACAAGGGTGTACGTTTTTATACAAAGACACACTTGGGAGAGATGGTGACCAACCAAGAGCTGCTTTCTAGCTGCCAGTGCAAAACAAATGTCTCTTTTGCCTAGAACACATTGCTAGGGAGCAAAGATGCTGATCTGAGCAGACAGGCTGATCTTTTTCATGGGGCTACTGAATTGTTTCTCACCATTGACTATAAGGAGTCACCTTGCAAAGATTACAGTTAATGCTCCAAGTGTCTTTGGAGAGTTTTTAGGTTAGGGAAGAGCTGCCTTGAGGTGCTTATCTATGACAACAAATGGGATGATGACATTATGACATAGCATACTTCATACTTATATCAAGGCAACTTTTTTTAAGCGTTCCATATTTATTTCTTTATTATATATATATATATATATATATATATATATATATATTATTCTTTAAAGTATTACAAATAGTAGTATATATGTGTCTTTTTTTCTCACCATTAACCTCCTCCAAGCCTCCCCTACCCCCCAGCACATGCCCTCACCTGCTCACCCCCCAGTGTCTTGTATCCATTAGTTATGCTTATATGTCTGCATAAAAGTCCTTCGGTTGATCTCCCATGGCCCTCACCCCCGACCCTCCCCTGCCTTCCCACTGTAGTTTGACAGTCTGTTCAATGGTTCCTTGCCTCTGTATCTATCTTTTCCCCCCATTTCTTTTCTTTAAAAAAATCTTGCATCTGCATTCTAGATATAAACATATAAGAACAAAAAATGTTTGAGTCTCAGTTTCAGTGTCCAATAGGTCTGAGTCCCAGTTTCAATGTCAAATAGTTCCTTATGTGTACATGTCAGCAATGGTATCTGGATGGTGGACAAATGGTGGCAATGCAGGTTCCACCCTCTCTGGTTTGGTCCAGGCCCACCTGCAGTGATAAACAACTATGGACTGTTAGCATGGCAAGGTGTTGTCTGCATCTCCCATCTCTGGCCTGTCTTTGTGGTTGGAACAGATCTATCAGTTCCTCTTTGTTGCAGAAATCCATATGGTCTTGGAGTTGTTTTCTGAAAATATACAAACATATTCTAGACCAAAAGTTAAAGGAATCTTTTCTGTAAATTAGACTTGGGATTCTTTTTATTTTTTCCCAAATAATTTTCCTTTGGCTTATTTTGACACCTTCTGTATTTTTCATTTGTGTCCTGCTGATAGCATTACAGGTGGAAATTAATTTTCTGAAGTAATAATTTTCTTTTTTATTGTTTTTTACTTATTTTTTATTTATTTTTATTATTTATTTAATTTTTTATTCTTTAAAGTATTACAAATAGTAGTACATGATGTTTTCTATTTCTTCCTTAATCTCTCTGGTAACCCATTCATTGTTTAATAGCATGCTGTTTAGTCTCCATGTGTTTGATTTCTTTGGATTGTTTTTATTGTAGTTGATTTCCAGCTTAATGTCATTGTGATCTGAGAATATGCTTGATATCATTTCTATCTTCTTGAATTTGGAGAGAATTTGCCTGTGACCCAACATATGGTCTATCTTTGAAAATGACCCATGTGCACTTAAAAAGAAGGTATATCCTGTGGATTTTGGGTGAAATGATCTGAAGATGTCAATTAATTCCATCTGGTCTAGTGTGTCATTGAAGATTGATGTTTCTTTACTGATTTTTTGTTGAGAGGATTTGTCCAATGGTGATAGTGGGGTATTAAAGTTTCCTACTATGATTGTATTGCTGTCAATCTCTCCCTTGATATCCTCCAGGAGTTTTTTTGTTTTTTGTTTTTTAATGTATTTGGGTGCTCCTGTATTGGGTGTGTATATATTTACCAGAGTTATTTCTTCTTGTTGGATTTCTCCCTTTAGTATTATGAAGTGGCCTTCTTTATCTCTTGTTATGTCCTTCATTTTGAGATCTAATTTGTTGAATATAAATATTGCTACCCCAGCTTTTTTTTTTTCCATTTCTATTTGCCTGAAGAAACTTTTTCCATCCTTTCACCCTCAGTCTGTATGCATCATTTTTTTTTTTTTGGAGTTTGGTTTCTTATAGACAGCAGATATATGGGTCATGTTTTCTTATCCAGTCCATTACCCTATGTCTTTTGATTGGAGCATTTAATTCATTTACATTTAAAGTTATTATTCATAGGTATTTATTAGTCGCCATTTTTGTTCTTTACCCCTGTGTTCCTTCTTTGCTTCCTATTTCCTTTTACAGAAGACCCTTTAGCATTTCTTGTATTGCTGGTTTGTTGGTAATGAATTCCCTTAGTCCTTTTTTGTCTGTGAAGCTCCTGATTTTTTCTTCAATTTTGATTGATAGCCTTGCTGGGTACAGTATTCTAGAATTCAGACCCTTCCTTTGCATTACTTTGTATATTTCATTCCATTGCCTTCTGGCCTGATCAGTTTCTGTTGAGAGATCACTTGCTAGTCTGATGGGGGTTCCTTTTCAGGTGACTTTCTGTCTCTCTCTGGTGGCTTTTAAGATTCTTATTTTGTCATTGGTGTTTGCCAATTTAATTATAATATGCCTTGGTGTCAGTCTTTTGAGGTTTATTTTGCTTGGGACTCTGTGAGTTTCTTGGATTTGTGTGGGTTTTTTCTTTCCTATATCAGGGAAGTTTTCTGTAATTATTTCTTCAAACAGGTTTTCTATTCCTTGCTGTTTCCTATCCTGCTGGAAGCCCAGTTATGTGGATGGTGTTTTGTTCATGTTATCCCAAAGATCCCTTAAGCTCTCCTCCTGCTTTTTAATTTTTTTTTCTAGAAGCTGCTCTACTTGGGTATTTTTTCCTACCTTGTCTTCTTGCTCACTGATGTGGTCTTCTGCTTCTTCTAGTCAACTCTTGACACTTTCTATTGAGCTCTTTACCTCAACAATTTCACTTTTCATTTCTTCTTGGCTCTTCTTCATTTCCTCTTGATTCTTCTTCATTTCCTCTTGGCTCTTACTCATGTTGTCAATTTTGTCTTCCACTGTTTTCAGTCACTCATGGCCATTTCTCTGAATTCTTTCTCTGACAGGTTGCTTGCCTCCATTTCGTTTACCTCCTTTTCTGGTGAGGCTTGTTTTTCTTTCATATGTGGACTGTTTCTTTGTCTCATCATGGTCTCTCTTCTCTGTGTGTCTGGTTATGTAGTTCTCTCTCTCCTGTATTGTTTTAAATGTACAGAATACAACACAACCAGGTGCAATGCACCAGGCACTGAACAGGAATGTATTCACGATATTGGTAACTCCAAATAAAGGTAATCATCAGAGGAAGGCAAATTAGGTGATAGGTGAGAAAAAAGAGAAAAAGAGAAGATACATACAGACACACAAACCCTCACACACCCACACACACTCAAAAAAGAAAAGAAAAGAAAGGAAGGAAGAAATGCCAAAATGAAATTGGGAAAAGGAGAAGAAGTAAAAAAAAAAAAAAGTAAGCTGAGACTGGTTTGGCTCAGTGGATATAGCATCGGACTGTGGACTGAAGGGTCCCGGGTTCGATTCTGGCAAGGGCATGTACCTTGGCTGTGGGCACATCCCCAGTAGGGGTCGTGCAAGAGGCACCTGATCGATGTCTCTCTCTCTCATTGATGTTTCTGACTTTCTATCCTTCTCCCTTCTGCTCTGTAAAATATCAATAAAATATATTCTAAAAATTAAAATAAAAAAAAGTAAGAGAGAAAAGAAAGAGATAAGAAAGAAAAGAGGAATAAACTATAAATACGGGGTGAAAACTTCTATAGACAGCTACTAATCCCAACAAAAGCCAGAAACAAGTACCTGGAGATTGATACAAATTACATATAACAAGTAATATCAAGCGAGGTGAGGGAACACAGAAGCAAAAGTCTATAAAAAAATAATGCAATGACAACAACAACGACAACAACAACAACAACAGAAACACCAAAAAAACCCACAAAACAAATCAAAAGAAAAGAATAAGCAAACCAATCTCACAAACAAGCATAAAAATTCGATATAATCAACAGTGAAGTAAGCAACAACAGGGCAGAGAGAAAAACAATTTCGGGTAGTGGAGTCACAGGAGTGAGAGGTGTGTGTGGACTTGGAGCAGGTGGTTGGAGATTAGATATGTGAGTAGGGTGAAATTTTAACAGGGGGTAAAAAAAAAGAATAAGGAAAATCTAAAGCAGGAAAAGGGTAAGAGAAACAAGACACTAAATAAGGAAAGGTTAGCAAGAGAGTGGTGGCATAAAGGTGGAGTTGAGGTAAAGTAAAAAATACTAAATGGTTGATGAAAATAGACTGTGGAACACTAATCCCAAAGTAGAATAAAGAGAAAATTAAAATGACACTTAAAGAGACAAAAAGTGAAATAGTAGTAGTAGTAAAATTGATTCCTTAATTTGTGTCACACAAGAGTCAATTTGTGATTCAGACTCTGGGTGGCAGTGTTTCTGCATTGACCTCTGGGTCTATTGGTCCTCTATAGCCTGAAGTAAGATTCCGCTATCCCTGTGGTATTCAATATTGATTTGTGGGAATGGGCTTCCCCAGAGCTGCTCTTTAATGGTGACTGAAAGGCAGAGTGGGACTACAAAGAACAATTTAGACAGCTGCCATTTTGGACTATGTGACTTGACAGCCACCATGTTGGCCACATGATGTGTAAACTTACCTGGGGGCTGCCATCATGAAATCACAAAGACCAACCCCTCCCTTTGAATTAGCCAATTGCGAAAGACTGTGCTCCTGAGCTCCAATCAAGAGCAAAGGACAGGTCACGTGCGTTAGGGATTATTTGCGTCACTAGCCCCAGCACCTCACCCAACCGATCGGAATCAGCCAACTCAGAGGTTCAAGTCTGGCCCCACCTCCATATAAAATTGTGCTTTTGAAACACACCCTCTTTTGCTTCCTGCCACTGCGTTGGTGGAGGCAGAGAGCCAAGTCCGGACTTGAATAAAGGCTCTTTTGCTTTTGCATAGGACTCGGCTCCCTGGTGGTCTTTGGGGATCATGAAATCTGGGCATAACAGTGACTTCCTGCTCTTATCCCCAGCCTCCAGAACAAAGGCTCTCCTGCAGTCTCCCAGGGTGTCCCCCACCAGGTGATATCACGTTCCTGGCTTAGCTGGTATTAGGAGAAGAAGAAACGCAAATGCGCGAACTCAGTTTCTGCACGTATGTCTGCGCAAACTCCTTTTCCCCCTTTCGTTTAGCAGCCAGCACCCTCCAAAATTTTTTTGGCTGTCCTCTGTCTCGTCCAATTGGGTTGCTTTCTAGGGATCCCCTCTGCCACCAGCTCCAAGGGTCCCCTTCCTCATTCACCAGCTCTAACAGCCACAGACTTTTTTCAGGCACAGATCTCCCTGCTCCTCCAGTTCCCTCTGTGAGCACGCCCACCCCAACCCCAGGCTGAATCTGACCTTTCCGTGGCGAAGCGCAGAGCTACTCTGAATTTGCGTGTCTGCACCAACTGGGAACTGGTGTTCTGGGGCCCTCAGCTGTCCAGTGGGTACTGCAGCTGTATATTTTCAGGCCCATCCTCTTCAAAATGGCACGGTCTGCCTCCAAGTGGTGGCTCCACTAGAGAACCCAACTGTACCGGGGGCCGCTCAGTCAGGGGAAGCCTGTGGAGGCCCGTTCAGCAGACCCTCACCTTCTCCTGGAGCACAGCTGTCCCCCAACTCGCCAACAAACACTCCCCGCATGACCCTCAGCTGCTCCCTCTGTCTGCCCTGGGACAAGATTCAGGATGCGTCTGTCTATTCCACTGCCATTTTCCTACCCCCCTCAAAGCAACTTCTTGTCTATGACATAAACAAATGAATTAAAACAACTTCACTTAAGTCATAAACAAGTGGATTTGAAATAATATGGACTCCCATCCAAGTACTAACCAGGCCTGACCCTGCTTAGCTTCTGAGATCAGATAATATGGAACCAATACACAACAATCATGTTTAGCCATGTGTAATTATTCCTAAGTGACCCGTGAGTCCTGCTTCAACATGAGCATGCTCTTTCAGTCTATAGCTTTCAAAACCTCTAAAATTAATCACTCTTGCCGAAACCTGTTTGGCTCAGTGGATAGAGCTTCGGACTGCGGACTGAAGGGTCCTGTGTTCGATTCTGGTCAAGGGCATGTACCTTGACTGCAGGCATATCCCCAGTAGGGGGCATGCAAGAGGCAGCTGATCGATGTTTCTCTCTCATCGATGTTTCTGACTTTCTATCCCTCTCCCTTCCTCTCTGTAAAAAATCAATAAAATATATTAAAAAATAAATAAATAAATAAAATTAATCACTCTTACAATCCATTCTAGTACAGGTTCTTCATGAAGATGATGATACCATTCCATAAAATGAGATAGTTTCTTCACATACTACTCCCTGGTGTCAGTAGTTTTTTGTTTGTTTATTTTGTGTGCGTGGGTGTGTATATGTGCACGTGCATGTGCATGCGCACCATTCCCCTGCCCCTGCACTCCCAGTGGACTACCTTTTTTGTGTCCAGAGTCTTTGGAGCACTATCTGTTGTCTTGGCATAATATTTTCCTTTGTTGCTGGCATTGAGGCTAGAGGTGGAAGCTCAAGCTGTCAGGCTGATTGAAAACTGAGCTTGATCCAGCATCAATGCCCAACTCAGCATTATCTTCTAATTTTATTTTAGCTCTTGCAGATAACAATAACCAAGGGATTCTATATTTTACTTTTTTCTTATCAGTTTGCACTTTCCTTATGCAATTAGTGAACCAATTCCCTGGGTATGATGGTTAATTTTATGTGTCAATTGAACTGGGCAAAGAGATGCCCAAGATAGCTGGTAAAATGTTTCTGAGTGAGGTTTTAGGGGCGTTTCTGAAAGAAATTAGCATTTTATTCAGTAGATTTAGTAAATAGATCTGCCCACATTACTGTGGGCCAGTATTATCCAATTCAGGGTCTAAATGGAATTCAAAAGGTAAGGGAAGGGCAAGATTTGTCTCTCCCTCTCTTTTCCTTCTTGAGCTGAGCCACCCATCTTTTCCTTTTCCTGGGCCATCAAAGCTCCTGGGTATCAGGCCTTCAAACTCAGATTAATTATAATACAGCTCTCCTGATTTTTTAGTTTGCAGATGGAAGACTATGGGACTTCTTGGCCTCCATTATCATGTGAACCAATTCCTATAATTAGTCTATCTATCTATCTATCTATCTATCTATCTATCTATACTAGTATCTTTAGATATAGATATAGATATAGATATAGATATAGATATAGATAGATAAGTATAGATAGATATATGTAGATATATCTATATCTCCACCCCATTAGTTCTATTTCTCTGGAGGTCCCAGACTAATATATCAGAAGTTGGATTCATCTTCTATAATCCCATTTCAGGTTTGATACTTTGACAAAATTAGAATGATGCCAAATGAAAGTGAAGTACTGATGATACAGCTTTAATATAATGGATGCAACTCAGAAACAGCCAAATGGAAGAAATGCATAGGGTAAAGTTTGGAGGGAGAGTGGGTAAGCAGGGATTTCATTCCCTCTCCAGGCATGTCACCATCTCAGCATATAAATATGGTCACCAACCTGAAATTTCATAGTTCAAGGGTATCACGAGAATTTTCATAAGGAAAGTTAAGATCCAAAGAAGCAGCTAGAACTAGAAGCACATTACTTTTTAAACAAAGGAATGTTAAATTTTTGGAGAAGACACAAAACGAAGGGGTTGAGCTAGGGGCAGGAAATTTGGGGACAATGTCTAGGAAATATATCAGGGAAACTAATATAAGATAAAGGGCATTTTAGTAGGTTTGTTTGTAGAGGTCGATTTTGGTACCTACTACTAGTCTCGGGTGATAAGAATGTTCATCTCTTTTTGGTACAGGGAATACTCATGAAGTATTTTATAATTTACTTTTAAGTAAAAAGGGAGAAGTCAGAGAGCTCTTCCTACATTTTTCCTTTCTCTAATGACTTCAGCTCAAAATAATCAATGTGTCAAAATAGCATATTTTGAGGTAGCCTGTTCTGAACAACTTTAATAGTGTAGGTAACAACAGAGAGAATAAAAAATATTCCAAAGCTGGCCAGTGTGGGTCAGTAATTGAGTGTCAGCCATGAACCAATAGGTCACTGGTTTGATTCCAGGTCAGGGCACATGCCTGGGTTTTGGGCTCTGTCCCCAGTAGGGGGCATGCAGAAGGCAGGCAATCAATGATATTTTTCTCTCACTGATGTTTCTATTTCTCTATCCCTTCCTCTCTCTCTAAAAATAAATAAAAACCATATTTTAAAATTATTCCAAAGGTATTCAGGAGTTAAAATTGGCTGAGCTAGGTGGAATATTAGATGCGGATATTGAAAGAGTCAGTGTTAACTCTAGGTGCTTGAGAAGAGAATAAATACATGACACTAAATAAGATGTGGAATACATGAGGAAGAATAAGTTCTGATTATAGGGTAAATATGAGTTCAATTTGGGATATGCTACATTTGAAGTACCTGGTGGATATTTCTATTAAGTTCATGAAAGTATACGTGTGAAATATGGATCAAATTTTGAGACAGAGGTTTGGCAGTTATCTGTGCATACATTTAATATAATGTCATTTGGTGGCATACTTTATTTGGAAAAACATATAGAGCAAAAAGATATGACCAAAGATAAGACTTCTGGCAAACATTAATATTTAAAAGAAAATCAAGCAGCAAAGAAGACTGAAAGATGAGATTGAAAGCGATAACCTGGAAAAATATACTTATACTGTATAGAGAAAGAATTTCTGTAATGAAGGGTTTTTATATCAACTGCTGAAGATAGATAAAGTAGGAAAGTTACTTAAGGGGCAACTGGATTTAGCAATCAATGGGTCATTGGTTTAAAACCAAAAGGCAATCAATGATGACTTTAACAGTTTCAGTAAAGTAGTAGGGACAAAAAAATTATTGTGGTTGATTGGAAAGTGAAAAGTAGTGGGAAATCATCCAGAATTAGTCTTTTTAAAAAAGTTTGGTGATGAAAGAAAAGAAGGAAATAGTGTAATAGCTATATGGAATTACTAGCTTAGGGGAGATTTTTAAAAAATGGACAATCTTGTATATTTCTACATGCCAAGGAGAGGAGGAGAGGAGTATAAAGGAAGAAATTAAAAGTAAGAGTAGGCTTGAGAGAGTTGGAAAAGAGCCCATTAGAAATAGGTAGGTGTAGACAAGTTAGTACCTCTTTCACTCGGGATAAAAAGTAAAGCTATTTTAAAATCTTATTATACTTACTCCACTCTATCATGCTATTACTGTCAATTTTCAATGATATGTTATAATATATAGAGGACAGAATTAAGAAGAATCCAAATTTGAATATAAATAAGGAATCTATTTTTCACATGATCAAACTGTAAGGTTGAAAAGATGGCTATGGTGGAATAGCAGTGAAGATAATCTATAAGGTAGAAAGAAAGAGTAAGCTTTATAAATGAAAAGAGGCTTTTAAAACAAATGGCAAGGGATTGATTGCTTTGAATTAAGAAGCATAGAATAATGAATGACATGCAGAAGTAAACCTTTGTAAAAAAAAAAAAGAATACCCTTTATAAGTATGAGAGTTCTATAAGATTGCCTAGTATTCTAACTCCTAATACATTGTATGCGGTAAAAGCCAAGTAAAAATACCATAAAAGACTAAGCAAGGTTATTTGCATTTCATTCTTATCTGCTTGTGTCCATCAAAGCCCCAAAACAACAGAAATTCCCTAATTTAATTTCTAGAAATTTTACAATGCTGCATTAAGATCTTCATTGTGATAGACCTGCACTGAATTAAAGGACTGATAGAATCTGGGAGATAAATCTAGGGTACACTGCTATGTCAGCAAATTTGCCATTCGCTGAATAAGAGCTGATAAACAGAAAATCAATTTAAACAATCATAACAGTTAAATTAATCCATTCTAGTGGGAGTAACCAACTCTAGAGAGTGAGTACTCTAGATATTAAAATAAATGTTAAAGGCTAGGAAGAGAATATTTACACACTTCTCCCTTGCTTATATATTTTTCATGTAGTTTAACATTTTTCACTACATGCAGATATTTAAAATGATTTTGTAATGTATTTAGTGTTTAATATCCCTAGGGTAAATCATTGTTATCTTGTCTTATACTCATAAAGTATTACTGATAAGGACTGCAATAAAAGTAAAAGTCTGACTAAGAACTTAATTTAAATTCAAATGCTCCTTTAATTGCAACATTTTCCTGGTCTGGCCTAACACAGTTTTTCTTATTATAGTTTGAAAATACTCGTTCATATAACTGAAATATTTTTAACATATAGCGGTTTTTGAAATCAAAATATATATAAAAATAATATCTATTAGAGAATCAGCATATTTGTGGTGTGAAATGCAGTATATAAAGAGTTGAGTTTAAAAACAAGCTAGTTATGAGATATACAATACATTAATTGCTTCATTTTAAGCAATTTTTCTTTTAAAAAACAGATAATATACTTTTTTATTTGAAATCTTGTCATAATATAAATATGGCTTAGCTGGAAAAATGTTTACTCTTTCATTGAACATAGTATTGTTTCATTAAATGGTATATAAGTGTCAGCAAAAAGGATCTCAAATAGCAAATCCTTTCTGAGAGAAATTAGAAGCAGTTTATACACAATGGATTCTTTATAATGTGGCAAGAAATATAAGCCAAAATATAATACATAACTCTGCTGAGAATAACCTGTCTTATAGGTTTAATCTCAAGGATTTAACTTAGCATTGTTATTATGAGCTTTTTTTGTCAGTTAGAAATCTGGACTTCATAAACGTTTCAACATCATTTTATTTGTGTGAGATTAAACATATGGGGACTCCATTCTGTGGGATATGGAAGAATATGGCTCTAAACCCAGGCATTTGCTGGTGTAACTTTGGAACTACATGGCACTTAGTTGATCAGTGTCTAGGCCAATAACAGATTGGCTGTTCTTTATGGGATATACAATTATTAGGTACTCTGCTTTGTCCACTTTATTTCTAAATCATCCTTCAGCTTACACAAACCCCTTCTTTCCTCATTATGGATCTGGTGAACTTCATGAAACAGATTTTAAGTCAAATGCTTTGAAAATTCATTGCCTTGCAATATTAAACAAGGCAATGAATTTAACTTCTACTTTTGGCTCTTTTGGATCGAAGGTGCAGGTTTGCTCATTACAGATGCTAGACACAATTTGCTTCTGTTCGTACAGAGCTTAAGTATAATCTTGATGTTTATGAATTAATCAATTGTCATCAAGGCAACTGGTAAAAGAAGAGTACAAGAGTAAGTGACTTAAAAAGGTAAGACATCTGACTGTGGCTCAGGACTACTGTGGTAAATAGAATATGTGAAGAATTTAAGTTTAAAAAGATTCAGGAGAGAGAAAAGATGAGTTTAAGGAATATAGCATCATAGAGAAAATTTTCCGTTTTTAATATATCTGCAATAAAACTGTCAAACAAAATGAAAATACATTCTGCTCTGAAAATGCTATATAGTGTGATTCTAAAACTTCCTGAGTAATAATGGTACTATTTAACCATACTCATCATCTGAAAACTACTTTTTCACCAAACCCTCACTCTGTGGTTTCTCATCCTAATTCTTAGCACATAACAAATGTCAAGTATATTGCTGTTGAAAGAATCTTCTTATAATGCTTTTATAAGAGTAACATTAGCCTTAATACATAGTCAATCCATGGCCTAACTATGTCCCTTAGATGTTGTGTCCCGTGAATGTGTGTCCCTAAAAACTCTTATACTGAAGTCCTAATCCTCAGAACCTAACAATATTACCATATATGGAGAAAGAATCTTTGAAATGGTAATGAAACCCTGACAAAGTTGCTCAAGTAGGTTAGGACGGCATTACCATATGCCAAGGTTGTGGGTTTGAACCTTGTTTGCCAGTCAGGGCACATGCAGGAATCAATCAATGAATGCATGGATGGGTGGAATAACAAATTAATGTTCCTCTCTCTCTCTCTCTCTCTCTCTCTCTCTCTCTCTCTCTCTCTCTCTCTCTCTCTCTCTCTCTCTCTCATCAATAAATTAAAAACAAATAGCCCTTCCCGGAGCCACTGGCTCAGACACCGAGACTGCACCATCTTGAAGGGGAAAGTGGATGTTATCAGAAACCTGAAAATCTACAACTGTGGCACCTATCCAGCGGCTGCGAACCTCAGATCCCCTGTCCTCAATTGGCGTGAACAAGCAGATTCAGAGGAGCTCTGTTCTCCACCACAGACAGGTCAGATTTTGCCTTAGATAAGGTGAGGTCTCTGGTCCTGACAGGGTGGAGAGGCGCACATTCTACCAGAGCTGAAGGACCTGGGTAAATCTGCGCCTAGAAAAGTCCCTGGCTGTTGGGGCTGGTGTGATCCATGAATGTGGAAGGGGGTCTGGTCCTCAGAGCAGCTAGCAAAGGGGCTCTCTAAAAAGCAACCCATTTTGGTTGTGCAGAGGGACAGCATAGATATTTTAAAAATGTGCAGGCTACTTGGACACAAGGGGGAAGGAAGGATTGCACAGACTTGCACGCAGGCCCCAGAGTTCGTAAACTTGTGCTGTTTCCTCTTTGAATCCTTGCTTCTGATTGCTGAGCCCAGTGCATGGGATTTCCCAGTTGCAGACACCCTGGGAAATAGCAGGGGACGGTTGTTTTCTGGAGCCTGGGGATCAGAGATGGCAGTTATCTTCAGACTACCAGCTCTGGGGCGGCCTGCTCCCACAGCTAGTGTTGAGTGCCACAGAGAAAGCAGGATCCAAGGACTGGCTAGAGAGGACTTATAGACCCAGAGGTCAATCCATAAACACTGCCACCCAGGGGTTGAATCACAAATTGACTTTTGTGTAATCACAAATAAAGAAATACAAGTAATTAAGACACAATGCTTGCTTAAAAATCAGAACTGGCTTACAACACTGAGGAGCAGTGGAATGCAGGAAGCTGCAATACTGTCCTGACTGAGAAACATGCATGCCAAACAAAACAATAGAGGAAATGAATGACCTTCACTGCTGCAAATTTTATTTTTATTTTTTATCTTTTACTTAAGAAACAATTAAAATTTCACACTACTTATATATCTAATTTCCAATCGCCTGCTCTGAGTCCATACATACATTTCTCTTCTCTGTATTCACTATCCGAAAAATTGTTTTTCTATCTGTCCTTTGGTTGTTGTTTGCTTGAATGTTGATTATATCGATTTTTTATATCTCTTTGTGAGATTGTTTTGCTTAATCTTTTTTTGTTTTGTTTTTTGTTTGCTCTTTTGTTTGTTTTGGCTTCTGTTTTCCCTCACCTTGTTTGATATTAGTTGTTGTTTGTAATTTATATCCAACTCCAGGTACTTGTTGCTGGCATTTGTTAGGATAAGTAGCAATTCTATTGGAGTTTTCTGCCCATATACATAGTTTGTTCCCCTTTTCTTTCTTATTCTCTTTCTTTTCTCTCTTACTTTTTTTAATGTTCTCAATTTAATTTTCACACTTTTCTATTTCTTTTTCCTTACTTGATTTTACCATTTTAATTATTACATTTCTATTTTCAATCAATATTTACTACTACTACTACTACTACTACTACTTTACCTGTTTTTTTAAGTGTCATTTTATTTTCTCTTTATTTTACTTTCAGATTAGTGTTCTACATTCTATTTTCATCTTTCCTTTAACATCATTCTACTCTACATCAACTCTACTGTTATGCCATCACTCTCTTCCTAACTTTTCCCCTTTTGTTATCCTGTTTCTCTTACCATTTTACTGCTTTAGATTTTCCCTATTTTTTTCACTTATCTTCCTCATTCCTTAATTTGTCTTTCTCTGGTGGTCACCTTTATTTGGGGTTATTAATATAGTGAATACATTCCTTGTGTGTTGTACCTGTTTGTGCCTTTAAATCAATGCAGGAGAGAGAGAACTACATAACCAGACACCCATAGAAAAGAGACCATGGGGAGTCAAAGAAACAGCCTGCATATGAAAGAAAAGCAAGCATCACCAGAAAAGGAAGTAAATGAAATGGAGGCAAGCAACCTGTCAGAGAAATAATTCAGAGAAATGGTCATAAGATGGTTGTAAAGAATGGAAGACAAATTTGACAATATGAGTAAAAACCAAGAGGAAATGAAGAATAACCAAGAAGAAATGAAAAAAATGACATTGTTGCTGTAAAGAACTCAATAGAAAGCATCAAGAGTATGTCAGTGGAACACACAGCATATATTGCTACACACAAAAAAAAATCTAGTTCAGAACCCCAAAACTGTCCAAGTGAATAATTTTCCCTCAATAATCAGAACTGTTAAAGATATTCAGATTAGGTCCTTGAATATCACCCTAGGGAGAAAAAATTTGGGTATAATTAGTTTAAAAGAGGTAGAGATAAATACTCTTCTAGTAAATCCTGATGGAAAAATTATTTTAGAAAATGCAAAAAAAAATTAAACTCATTTTCTTCCTCACCTTTCTCTATAAAATAATGCTGTGTGTGTGTGTGTGTGTGTGTGTGTGTGTGTGTGAAACCTTTCCCTTTCTAATTCTTTCGCTGGGCTAAAAATAAAATTGACATAAGGCATATTAACAGGAAATAAACAATTTTATTCTGTATATAAGTGAACCCCAAAGATATGAGGCTTGCAGACAGTCAGACCATTGAGGTTTATGTGCCATCCTGAGTTAAGGAGAAGGGGTTCTGGGGCTTCAAAGGGGGACAAAGACAATTCAAAAGAAGATTGCAAAAACAAATGTTTGGTAAACAAATATTTGTCAGACAATACAGATAAGACTGATGTGAAAAATTATCTCTGGTGATATCTCTTTTCCTGGTACAGGCCTGGTATCTAACTTCTTTTAGATAGTTAAAGCAGAGGTATAAAAAAACAAAGACAAAAAGTGGTCAAAAAACAAACAAGAAACCACAAAAACTATCTCTCAGTCTGTTAGATCTTAACTGCCTTCCGATCAAAATAATCCCAAGCCAAAGTGGCACATTTTGGGGTCATGATTTTGTCCCCCTCACTTGCAATTACTGACAGATGCATTCAGTGTTTTCTTCTATTATTACAGCCCTGTGCTAGAGCTATTTTAAAATAACACTTTTAAAATAAAGACATGACTAACAATAGGCACTGTCTTTGTTTTAAAAGCTTGTGCATTAAGGTGTTTCAGGGCAATATATTGTTATTTTGGCCAGCTTAAAAACCAGGTATTTTAAAAGGCTTAATTGTTAACTACAGAAGAAGATGAAAGTAAATAAAGGGATGATTTATTAGTCATCCATTATAACCAAACCAGCTCTGAATTATAAGTTTCTTTCCACTGTATTTTCCTAATATCATCTTCTATCTGAGTTCAATCTTCTTTACGAAGTTTGGTTCATTGATCTTTATAATGTCCCCTTAAAGAAGATAGTATCCCAATGAAAGGATGAACAATGGAGGGAAAGTGAAGGTTCATAGATGAAAATACCAAGCTACATAAATTTCCATAAGATCATGTGTATTATATTACTTCAAACACATACCCTGTGTTGTGGCCCAGATTTTTCATAAATATACATATTTTCTCCTCAGCTAATGCATAAGCTCCTTCCATTTATGAAATCATATGCTATGTTTTCTCCATATTTTTTCACTGATCCTGGCATATAGAGCTGAGCAAAGGACACATAGCTAGTGTATGTCTATTGAGTGTTTATTTGAAAAGGGTGACTGCATTCTGCCTCTTACATTACTGACCTGCAGGTAAAGTAGGACCAGGATTTCACTATCACAAATCAGTCTTCATTTCCATCACAGATGAAAACAATAGACTTCCAGTGAAGCTATTTTCCTAAAACCTGTGATGTGTAACAGTGCCTCATTATGTAGATTGTTAATTGGAGAATGACTTTAAAAGAGCACATGAAAATGTCATAAAACCATAGAATATTAGAATGTACATTGACAACATCCCAGACTTCAATCCTACAACAATTAGTTTCAGTTATGCAAAATGAATAAGTTCAGAAGATCTAATATCCAGCAACACAACCATCTATACATAAAATCTATACATATAAAGAGGTAATATGTTAATATTACCATAAGGACCAATTTTCATATTGATGTGCACGCAGCAGGGGGTGGGCAGCAGGATCCAAGTTCCCTGGGGCCTAAGGACAGTGCCTGACAGGAGCCCAGACTGCAAAGAATGAAGAGGAAGAGGCCACTGGAGCTCTTCCAATCTCCCTGCACGGACACCTTACCCCAGCCTCCGCACCCCAGGGCGGGAAAAGAGAGGCTGACTGGATGGGGAAAAGACCCAGCCTTGGGGGTAGCTGCAGCCCATACCTCCGACTCCGGCCATGGGTGCCCACAACAATAGCCCACATTGACTGTCTGTCAGCGGCCCCGAGGCACCTGGGGCCCACAGACTACTGCAGCTGGGACCCTTGCACTGGGGCCAGGAACACATCTCCTCCCTACAACTCTAGAACCATTTGGAGACAGGCCTGAGTGGCCACCCAGGATCAAACCCTTCCCCTTGACAGCGGCAGCGCCAACAGTGGAAGCACACTGAACCTAGCTGGGGTTGTGGCTAACCCCACCTCCTAGCCCGCCTGGCTCCGCCCTGGCCCAGCCCCCACTCTGCTCCAGGACATTTGAGCCCTGCCCTGAGCAGGTACAGCTGGGAAACAGCCTTGTACAATTTAAAGAATGGTGCCAAGTAGGGAGGTTTGACAGTTACTTCCTCTTTGGACTCAGTGCCCCTCTAGCACCTCCCCTAACTCTCTATGCCCCTCCCGCAACTCCAGGAATGACCACCACTACAGGGCTGCTGGCCAGAACCTGCCCCTCCGAGACCTGCAGAACCCTCTGCAAAGCTTCCATAGCTACAGTCTCAGGAAATAATAATGCCCTCCTCCCCTAATCAGCACCTGCTCCCTTTGAGGGTACCCATGAGCTTAAAAATAACAATCCCTTTCTGTTTAAACATCACCTACTTGATGAAACATTTCTAGGTTTATTAGCTCAGGACCTCTTCATGACAACCCAGTGATGTAGGCAGAGAAGAGATTACAATTCCCATGGTATATGCATATGTATTCAGAAATGAAGCTCAGAGAGGAAAAGTGTCAAGCCCACTGGTTCCCAAGGTTCAGCACACGCCCCACTGAAGGGGCAATTTGATTTTAAATGGGGGCAATTTGAGAATGAGTTAACAGTGAATTTTTTGCATTTCTTGTGGTTCTAAGGGGCCTCATCTACAGCATATCCTACATAATAAAATGCTAATATTCAAATGACAAAATGGTGGAATGACCAGTCACTATGATGTGCACTGACCACCAGGGGGCAGACACTAAATGCAGAAGCTGCCCCCTGGTGGTCAGTGTCTTCCCACAGGGAGAGCGCTGCTTAGCCAGAAGCTGGGCTCATGGCTTTGGGCAAGCACAGCGGTAGTGGTGGGAGCCTCTCCCACCTCTGTGGCAATGCTATGGATGTCCAACTGACAGCTCAGGCTCACTAAGCCATCATTGGACATCCCCCCAGAGTATCTAGACTGCAAGAGGGCACAGGCCAGTCTGAGGGACCCCTCACCCCCAAGTGCATGAATTTTGTGCACTGGGCCTATAGTCCTATATAATAAAACCCTAATATGCAAATTGACAGACTGGCAGAACGACTGGTGGAACAACCAGTCACTATGAGATGCACTGACCACCAGGGAGCAGTCACTCAATGCAGGAGCTTCCCCCTGAAAGGGAGGCAACTGATGGCAGTGATTGGGGGGCAGGGCCATCCAGTGGGCAGTGCTAGGCCAGCAGACAAGATGGGTGAGAGCAAGGTGGCTCCCAATCACCCTACCCGCTGGTTGCCCTGCAGATGGCCTTGATTGCCAGCAAGGCCTAGGGACCTTACCCTATATATTGGGAAAGTCTCTTAGATTTAAAAATTAAAACCTTGCAAGGCTACTCTAACACTGAAAAAAAGAAAAAAACAAGATAATGCAGTGATAATATGCATAGACTCTGGCTTGCACATTTTGCGGTCAGCCCTGATTCTGACACTTATAACTGTGTGACAAAGCCAATTACTTAATTTTTCTCTGATTCAGTTATTCTGTCCACATGATAGGGAAAATGGTATTACTGCCTCAGCAGGATCATCTTATATACTACTTTTTATAATCAGGGCAAAAAAATGTAGCTGCCCATACAACAGCGAGATGCCTTTCACCTGTATGAAAAGTGTGGTCACTGGTGCAGGCAGAGTACCAGATTGCAAGAGGGATGTCCAACTGCTGGTTTAGGCTCGACATCCCCTGAGGGGTCCTGGACTGCAAGAAGACACAGGACAGGCTGAGGG
The DNA here is from genome assembly GCA_027563665.1 of Antrozous pallidus. Lineage (NCBI taxonomy): Eukaryota > Metazoa > Chordata > Mammalia > Chiroptera > Vespertilionidae > Antrozous > Antrozous pallidus. Next base: position 42,175,707 of record CM050509.1, on the reverse strand, counting down.
AACCCCCTCCTTGCACGAATTTTGTGCATTGGGCCTCTAGTAGTTAATTATACTATACTGTATACTTGAAATTTGATAAGAGGATACATCTTGATTGTTTTCACCACACACACACACACACACACACACACACACACACACAATCTGAAGACACCATGGTTTCCTCATTCTCCACCTTTGTTCTCAACTTTTGAAGCTTTTGAAGTTGACAGAACATTTCAATTTTGTCTCTCATTCAATATTTAACTCACTCTGTGACTGGAAAACAGTGATATGGTGGAAGATATTGTACAAAAATCACTAAGGATGGGAAAACTCTCTGAGAATTCCAACTTAAATTGAGCTACCCATCTTAACTAGGGTGGTCAGATGTAATTAAGTATTTTTAGTTAAATTTATTGGGATGACAATGTTATTGTCATAATTAGCTAATTAATTAATATTGATAATAGGAAGAAAGCAAGAAGAAACCCAATGGGACAGACATTCTAAGCATGGTCATCTGGGAAGATTCACCAGGAAACTACAGTTTCATGCTCCCCAGGGTAGCACAGGTCCATTCCCTGAAGATCATTTAGAAAAATGATCAAACAAAAGAGGAAATGGGAACATATGCAAAGAAGATGGGGTGACATAGGATGGTACTTGCCCATCGGTCTAGCCTGGGGAACAATAGATTGGCTAGGGGTTGGACCCCAGCAGAAGCACATGAAATTTTGGAAGGTTAAAATCTCCATACAAAGAGTTCCCACTCTCTTGCTTTTATTTGCTACCATTTTCTCTTGCTCCTGAATCTGCATTTACCTGGGTTCTCGCCTATTTCTTTCCATAGCCATGTGGCCTTAAGCAATCACATGTCCCATAGCCATTCGGACCACACATCTAATGGACTGCAACTGGAAATGCAAGTTAAACTAGCCAGATGCTGGACTGGAATTTATTTTATTTTATTTTTAATTTCTTTATTGATTAAGGTATTAAATATGGGTCGTATCCCACAATAACTCCCCCACTCATGCCCTCGCCCGCCCCCCACTGTTGTCTGTGTCCATTGGTTAGGCTTATATGCATGCATACTAGTCCTTTAGTTGATCTCTCCCCCACCTTCCCTCTGAGGTTTGATGGTCTCATCTATGCTTCTCTGTCTCTGTATCTGCTTTTGTTAATCAGTTTATGTCATTCATTGTATTGCACAAATGAGTGAGATGTGATATTTATCTGTCTCTGCCAGGCTTATGTCACTTAGCATGAAGCTCTCCATCTCCATCCATGTTGTTACAAATGGTAGGAACTCCTTCTTTTTTGCCACAGTATAATGTTCCATTGTGTGGATGTACCACAGTTTTTTAATCCACTTGTCTGCTGATGGGCATTTAGGCTGTTTCCAAATCTTAGTTATGGTGAATTGTGCTGCCATGAACATAGAGGTACATATATCCTTTCTGATTCTTGTTTCTAGTTTCTTGGGATCTATTCTTAGAAGTGGGATCACTGGGTCAAATGGGAGCTCCATTTTTAGTTTTTTGAGGAAACCCCATACTGTTCTCCACAGTGGCTGCACCAGTCTGCATTCCCACCTCCTCTTCAGCACTTGTCATTTGTTGATTAGTTGATGATAGGCATTCTTACAGGTGTAAGATGGTACTGCACTGTCATATTGATATGCATCTCTCTGATGATTAGTGACTTTGTGCATGTTTTCATATGTTTCTTGGCCTCCCTTATGTCTTCTTTTAAAAAGTGTATATTTAGGTCCATTGCCCATTTTGTGATTGGGTTGTTTATCTCCCTTTTGTTAAGGTTAATAAGTTCCCTGTAAATGTTAGAGATTAAACACTTATCTATTGGTGATAAAATTGGCAAATATGTTCTCCCATTCATTGGGCTTTCTTGTTGATATGTTTATAGTTTTCTTTGCTGTGCAAAAGCTTTCTATTTTGTTGTAGTTGCATTAGTTTATTTTCTCTTTAGTTTCCATTGCCCTAGGAGCGAAGAAATTGCTTCAGCATATGTCAGATATTTTTCTGCCTGTGGATTCCTCTAGTATTTTCATGGTTTCCCATCTTATGTTTAAGTCCTTTATCAATTTTGAGTTTATTTTGTGTATGGAGTAAATTGGTGGTCTGGTTTCATTTTTTTTTGCATGTGTCTGTCCAATTTTACCAATACTAATTATTGAAGAGACTATCTTAACTCCATTGTATGTTCATGACTCCTGTGTCGAATATTAATTGGGCATAGTGGTTTGGGTCGATTTCTGGGTTTTCTATTCTATTCCATTGATCTATATGTCTGTTCTTGTGCCAGTACCAGGCTGTTTTGAGAACAGTGGCTTTGTAATACAGCTTGATAGCTGGTATTGAGATCCCTCTTACTTTGTGCTTCTTTCTCAGGATTGCTGCAGCTATTGGGGATCATTTTATTCCAGATGAATTTTTGGAAATCTCATTCTAGGTCTGTGAAATATGCCGTTGGTATTTTAATGGGGAGTGCATTGAATCTATAGATTGCTTTGGGTAGTATAGACATTTGAATTATGTTCATTCTCCCAATCATGAACACGGTATGTTCTTCCATCTGTTTACATCTTCCTCTATCTCTTTTTTCAGTGTCCTGTAGATTTTCATGTATAGGTTTTTTACCTCCTTAGTCAAGTTTATTCCTAGGTATCTTAATTCTTTCTGGTGCGATGATAAATAGGATTGCTTATTTAGTCTCTCTTTCTGTAAATTCATCATTGATGTATAGAAATCTCATATATTATTTGCCGTTAACTTTGTATTCTGCTATATTGCTGAATTCATTTATCAAGTCTAATAATTTTTGATGGAGTCTTTAGGGTTTTCTATTTATAGTATCATATCACCTGTGAATAAGGATATTTTTACTTCTTCTTTTCCAATTTGGATGCCTTTTATTTCTTCTTATCTGATCACTGTGGCTAGTATTTTCAGTACTATGTCAAATAGGAGCACTGAAAGTTGTCATCCCTGTCTTGTTCCTGTTCTTAGGAGAAATGGTTTTAGTTTTTGCCCATTGAGTATGATGTTGGCAGTGGATTTGTTGTATATGGCTTTTATTATTTTGAGGTATGATCCTTCTATTCCCAACTTGCTAATAGTTTTTATCGAGAAAGGGTGTTGGATTTTGTCAAATGCTGTTTTCCATCAATTGGTATGACTGTGCGATTTTTATCTCTCAATTTGTCCGTATGATGTATCATGTTTATTGATTTGTGGATATTGTACCATCTTTGAATCCCCAGGATAAACCCTACTTGATCATGGTGTATGAACTTTTTTATGTACTGCTGGATCTGATTTGCTAGAATTTTGATGAAGATTTTGGCATCTCTCTTCATGAGGGATATTGGCCTGTAATTCTCCTTCATTATGTTGTCTTTATCTGGTTTTTGTATTAGGGTGATGCTGGCTTTATAGATTGAGCTTGGACGTGTTCCTTCTTATTGAATTTTTTTGGAATAGTCTTAGGAGGATAGATTTTAGTTCTTCCTTGAATGTTTGGTAAAACTCCAATGTGAAGCTGTCTGGCCCTGGGATTTTGTTTGCTGTAAGCTTTTCGATGACTGCTTCAATTTCTTCCATAGTTATTAGCCTATTGAGATTTTTATACTCTTCCTGATTGAGTTTTGGAAAGTTTCATTTTTCTAAGAATATGTTCATTTTCCCCAGGTTGTCTAGTTTGTTAGAATAGAGTTGTTCATAGTAATTTTTTAAAACAATCCTGCATTGTTCTATGGGTTCTGTTGTTATGTCACCTCTTTCATTTCTGATTTTGTTTATTTGAGTCCTCTCTCTTTACTTCTTAGTGAACCTGGATAGAAGTTCATCAATCTTTTTTTTATCTTTTTAGAAAACCAGCTCTTGGTTTCATTGTTCTTTTATATTTTTTGTCTCTATATAATTTATTTCTGTTCTGATCTTTATTATCTTTTTCCTTCTGCTCACTTTGGGCTTTTCTTGTTGCTCTCTTTTTCATTTTTTTTAAATATACTTTATTGATTTTTTACAGAGAGGAAGGGAGAGGGATAGAAAGTCAGAAACATCAATGAGAGAGAAACATCGATCAGCTGCCTCTTGCACACCCTCTACTGGAGATCAGCCCACAACCAAGGTACATGTCCTTGACAGGAATTGAACCTGGGACTTTTCAGTCCACAGGCCAACACTCTATGCACTGAGCAAACTGGTTTTAGCTTGTTGCTCTCTTTCAAACTATTTGAGTTATATAGTAAAATTATTAACTACCGTTTTTTCTTGTTTTCTTTTTCTTTTTGAATTAGGCCTTTAGAGCTATAAACTTCCCTCCCAGGACTGCTTTCATTGTGTCCCATAAATTTTGGATTGATATGGTTTTATTATCATTAGTTTCCAGGATGTTTTTAATTTCTTCTTTGATCTCTTTGGTAACCAAGTCTTTGTTTAATAGCATGCTTTTTAGCTACCAAGTGTTTTACTTTTTTGGATTGTTTTCGTTGAATTTATTTATAATATTATGCCATTATCATCTGAGAAGATGCTTGATATTAATTCGATCTTCTTGAATTTGGGGAAACTTCACTTGTGACCCAATATATGGCCTATTTTTTTAAATGTCCCATGTGCCCTTGAGAAGAATGTATATTTTGTAGCTTTGGGGTGAAATGATCTGAAGATGTAAATTAAGTCCATCTGATCTAGTGAGTCATTTAGGATTGCTGTTTCTTTGCCGATTTTTTGTCTACATGATTTATTCAGTGATGTTAGTGGTGCATTAAAGCCCCCTACTATGATTGTATTATTGTTATTCCATTCCAGGAATTTTTTTTTCAAGTATTTGGGTGCTCCTGCATTGGGTGAATATATATTTATCATGGTTACATCCTGTTGTTGCATTGATCCCATTAGTATTATTAAGTAGCCTTCCTTATCTCTTGTTATGGCCTTCATTTTGAGGTCTGTTTTGTCAGATATAAGTATTGCTATGCCATATTTTTTTTCATTTCCATTTGCCTGAATGATATTTTCCCATCCCTTTACTTTCAGTCTGTGTGAGACTCTTGTTTTGTTTTGTTTTGTTTTGTTTTTTAAATCTATTTATCCAATCATGTAATCTGCTTACTTTTAAAGTTATTATTGAAAGGTACTTGTTTGTAGCAATTTTCATTTTTTTTTTTTGTGGCCGTGTTCCTTCTTACCTTTTTATTTCTTCTTTTTACATAAGTCCTTTTGGCATTTCTTGCATTGCTGGCTTGGTAGTGGTAAACTCTGTTAGCTTTTTTTTGTCTGTGAGGATCCTTATTTCCTCTTCAATTTTGAATAATAGCCTTGCTGGATAGAGTATACTTGCATCCAGTTCCTTGCTTTGCAACACTTTGTAAATTTCCTTCCATTCTTTTTTGGCCTGATGTGTTTCTGTTCAGAAATCATTTGATAATCTAATGGGAGATTCCTTGCATCTAACTTTCTATCTCTTTCTTGCAGCCTTTAAGAGTCTCTCTTCGTCTGCACATTTGCCATTATAATTATGATGTCTCTTGGTGTGGGTGTTTTTGCATTCATCTTGTTTGGGACTCTCTGTGCTTTGTGACTTTTTTCTTCCCCACATCAGGGAAGTTTTCTGTCATTATTTTTTCAAATAAATTTTCTAACCTTTGTTCCTCTTCCTGTTGTTCTTGCATCCCTATTATTTGTATGATGCTTCATTTCATGTTTTCCCATAGCTCCCTTAGGCTCTCCTCCTGTCTTTTCTTTTTTTTTTTTTCTTTCTCCAATTGCAGGTCACTTTTTATGTGTTTTGACCTCTGTCCCCTAATTCGCTAATTCAATCCTCCCTTTCTCCTAGTCTACTGTTGAAACTTTCCATGGTGTTTTTTTTTTTAATTGTAACTATATCACTTTTCATTTCTTCATGATTCTTACATAGTTGTTGATCTTTTTCCTCCATCCACTTTATGAACTGTATGACCCTTATTCTGAATTATTTATCTGATATAGTGCATGCTTCTATTTCACTTCATTGCTTTTCTGGCAATTCCTCCTTTTCTTTCCTTTAGGGGCTTCTTTTTCTACCCATTTTGGATTTGACTGACTGACTGATCACCCAGGGGATGCTCCTTGGGTGACAGTGGCTCTTCGGGCTGAGGTTGTTCCTTGGGTGATCACAGTAGCAGCTGCTCCTCAGTTGGCATTGGGTCCTCTGGTGGGTGCTGTTTGCAGCAGTGGTGGCTCCTCTGGCTGGTACAAGGAGGCTGCTCACACAGCTGTTGTTTCTCAGATAGGGGTTGGCTGATCATGAGGCTGCTGCTCCTCAGATTGTCAGCAGGCTATGCACAGCTGCTGCTCCTTGGAAGGGGGTGGGCTGCTCATGTGGCTGCTGCTCCTTGGGTGGGGTGGACTGCTCATGTGGCTGTTGCTCTCTGGATGGGGGCTGGCTGTACACTGCTGCTGTTCTTTGGATGGGGTGAGCTGCTCATGAGTCTGCTGCTCCTTGGAAAGGGGCAGATTGCTTGCAAGGCTGCTGCTTTTTGTATGGGCGCATGCTGGTCATGCAGCTGATGCTCCTCAGATGGGGATGGTCTGCTTGGTCAGTTGCTGATCCTTGGATGAGGGATAGGCTCCTTGGGTGGCTGCTGCTCCTTGTGCAGGAGTGAGCTGTATGTGCGGATGCTACTCTTTGGACTTGGGTGGGCCACTCACCAAGCTGCTGCTCATTTGACAGTTTCAGGCTGTGTGTGGTCTGCTCCTCAGACCTCTGTGGGCTGTACAGGGCTGCTGCTCCTCAGACGTGGGCAGTCTACTCATGTGGTTGCTGCTCCTTCGACTGGGGTGGGCTGCTCAGGTGCCTGCTGCTCCTCAAATGAGGGTGGGCTGCTGGTGGTACTGCTGCTCCTAATATGGGGGCGGGTTGCTCATACAGCTGCCACTTCTTGGACAGGGGCCAGTTGCTTGTGCAGCTGCTGCTCCTCAGACAGGTGCAGGGTGCAGACTGGGTGCAGATGCTGCTCCTCTGATGGGGGCAGGCTGCCACTCCTCAGCTGTGGGCGGGTTGCTTGTGTGGCTGCTGCTCCTCAGATGGGGTATGAGTTGCTCACACAGCTGCTGCTCCTCAGATGGTGGCCAGCTGCATGGGGCTTCTGCTCCTCAGTCGTGGGTGGGCTGCTTGTGCAGCTGATGCTCTTTGGATGGGGTGGGCTTCTCACGTGCTTGCTGCTCCTTGGTTGGATAGTGGGCCACTTATATAGCTGCTGCTCCTTGGATGGGGCAGGCCACGTGAGGCTGCTGCTCTTAGGCCTGAGGCGGATGCTCATGAGGCTGCTGCTCCTTGGACAGGAGTGGGCTGCTCAAGTGTCTGCTGCTAGCATGGTCACAGTGCCCTGGGCATTCTTCATGGGTTCTGCCCTTCCCGGCTACAAATTGTCTCATCAGCTGAGTATCACTTGCCAATTCGAGGTGGATGTTATTTCTCTTAGCTGCTCATTCTATTTGCTCCAGGACAAGGCTTGGGACACATCTGTCTATTCTGCCACCATTTTTGTCTCCCCTGGACTGGACTTTTATATGGAACAGATACTCTTTGCAGTGACCTTAGTTCTGGTTCTGTTGAAGACACAGTTGGACTTCTTCCATGGAGAAGCAGAGATAGGACCTTGGAGGGGAGCCTCCTTAATTTTATATCATCAATAAAGGTTTCTAGGAAATCCTATTCTGCCATGGAGGGACTCAGGAAAATCTTTTCCTCATGCCACCTCAAGTACTACACTCTCACTGATAATATCATTGGTTAATAAAATTATATAAATTTGTTTAGAAGACCTTAGAAATGTGAGTTCAGATATCACTCCTTCCATGCTAGCTAAAAGATATAAAGTTACTCTATTAAAAGAATTTGAGCCCTAGCCAATTTATGGGTAGATCATCAGCCTACAGACTGAAGGGTCTAGTGTGTGATTCTGGTAGGTGACATGTGTCTGGGTTGTCGGCTTGATACCCAATGGGTGGTGTGTAGGAGGCAGCCAATAGATGATTTTCTCTCACTGATCTCTCTCTCTCTCTCTCTCTCTCTCTCTCTCTCTCTCTCTCTCTCTCTCTCTCCCTCTCTCTCTCTCCCTCTCTCTCTCCCCCCTTTCCTCAATGAAATCAATACAAATATGTTTAAATTTTTTTAGATCAATCCTTGAAAGAAATGTTTAATTCTAATGCTATCTAATAAAAGAGTAATATGTAAATTGACCATCACTCCAAGATACAAGATGGCTGTCCCCATATGGTCAAAGATGGCTGACCCCATGTGGACACAAAATGGCCACCACAAGATGGTTGGCAGGGGAGGGCAGTTGTGAACAGTTGGAGGTGACCAGGATGGAAGAGGAGGGCAGTTGGGGAAGACCAGGCCAGCAAGGGAGGGCAGTTGCGGGGGACTCAGGCCTGCAGGGGAGGGCAGTTGGGGGGACAGGCTTTCAGGATAGAGTAGGTGGGGGAACTAGGCCTGCAGGGGAGGACAGTTAAGGGGGACCCAGGCCTGCAGGGGAGGGCAGTTGTGGGGAACTAGGACTGCAGGGGAGGGCAGTTGGGGGACCAGGTCTGCAGGGGAGGGCAGTTGGGGGGACCAGGCCAACAGGAGAGGGCAGTTGGGGGCTACCAGGCCTGCAGGGGAAGGAAGTTCAGAGTGACCAGGCCAGCAGGGGAGAAAAGTTGGGGGGTGGGTCCAGGCTGGCAGGGGAGAGCAGTTGGGGAGACCAGGTCATCGGAGGAGGGCAGTTTGGAGCAATCAGGCCACCAGGGAGGGCAGTTAGGGGTAATTGAGCTGGCAGAGGAGGGCTGTTGGGGGACACCAGGTCTGCAGAGAAAGGCAGTTTTGGGCAATCAGGCCAGCAAGTAAGGCAGTTAGGGGTGACTGAGCCAGCAGAGGAGGGTAAGTTGGGGGGGAGACTAGGCCTGTAGAGGACAGTTGTAGGGCGAATCAGTCCAGCAGGGGAGGCCAGTTGGGGAGGTCCAGGACTGCAGGAGAGGGAATTTTGGGGTGACTAGGCCAGGGAAAGGCAGTTAGGGGTGACTGGGCCAGCAGGAGAGGACAGTTGCGGGGGGACCCAGGCCTGCAGGTGAGAGCAGTTGGGGGACTAAGTCATCAGGGGAGGGCAGTTGGGAAAAACCAGGCCTGCAGGGGAGGGCAGTTGGGAGCAATCAGGCCAGCAGGGAGGGCAGTTAGGGGTAACTGAGCTGGCAGAGGAGGACTGTTGGGAGAGGCCAGGTCTGCAAAGGACAGCAGTTTGGGGCAATTAGGCCAGCAAGGAGGGCAGTTAAGGGTGACTGAGCCAGCAGAGGACGGCAATTGGGGAATACCAGGCCATCAGGGGAGGGCAGCTGGGAGAGGGGAACCAGGCCAACAAAGGAGGACAGTTGGAGGGTCCAAGCCTGAAGGGGAAGGAAGTTTGTGGTGACCAGGCCAGCAGGGAAGGGCAGTTAGTGGCAATTGGGCTGGCTGGGGAAGTTAGACATTAAGCAGTCTGGCATTGGAGTGTTTAGGGGGTGATCAGGCTGGCAGGGAGAAGTGGTTAGGGGCAATCAGGCAGAGACAGGTGAGTGGTTGGGAGCCACCAGTCCTGGATTGTGAGAGGGATCCAAGATTGAAGAGGGTGCAGGCTGGGCTGAGGGACAAGCCCCATCCCCATGCACAAATTTCTTGCACCAGACCTATAGTATGCAATAAAACATGCATAAGTGTTTTTAACTTGGTTTCCACTAAAATTTCAAAGCCTATACACAAAGAATTTGCCAATGTATAATTTTGACCTTTTTTGAGGAATATGGCTAGATGTTATATTAGCCCTTATTTCTTCTCTATTGTTATAGTATTAAACTTATTTGCATGACATACAAGCCCTCCATAGTGAGTGCTCCACATACTTGCCTATTTCCATTTATCTCTATTATCTACTCATTACAGCTTTATCTGAATGCCAAATAATGCTTTTTTTCTAATTTCTATACTTTGCTCCTTAGGCCTAGAATGCTGTCTTCCTACTGTCTACTAAATTCTCACTCATTCCTCAAGAACCATTTCAATAACTCCTTTCATCAGAGACTTTTTTAATAGCTGCATTACCCTGAGCCTCAGAAGACTTGATCATTCTTCCTCACCACACCTCTGAAAGAGAAGTGATTATTCCATGCTTTGTGCCACCACCCATATCTTTTACATACTTCTATTATAGTACTCATAAAGCCACAATGTAATTATGTGTCTATAGGTGGGTTCTTCTGTAAGATCATGAATCTCTGGAAGTCAGGAAGGCAGAAGCTGTATCTAACACATAGCTACGTGCATGTTGAGTGATAATTCATGCATGAGAATGAACATGTAACAATAGGATGTTTCTCAGATTTAAACAATGCTTGCTTCACATTTAAATTTTTGCTTCAACTTGTTATATAGCCTTTAATTGTTCTTTACCTTCTTTCACCAAAAATCAGATAAATTTTTTGTAAATAGATAAACTCTGTGAGATTGTTTTGACAATCAGTCTATGCATTTTGATAAAATTGTCACTACTTCAGAGATAAATGATAATATTCAGGGGCTTTTCTTATACTTATTAAGAACCAATTGAATTCCTCAATTTCTATAATATACCACAAACATTTAAATTTCAAACTAATACATAAAGTTTAAAATTTATAAAGAGGCCTGCATTTTTGTTTTAAGGCTCAGGAATCTTGTAGATTTTATGTACCTGGTAATATTCATAAACACACTAAAGTATAATCACTACTACTAATATTTTTTTTGTTGTTAACGGCAAGTTCTTTGTGCAGATTTATCAGTAAGTTTATAGCAACCTGATCCCACAGTTATTATATAAAAATGTATGAGATTCTTTAAAATATTTTTCCTTTTAAATTTAACATATTCTTTACTAGAAAAACAGTTTCACTTTTGCTATATCAGCTAGCAAGAAAATTTCAAAGAGTATTACCAAAATACAAAGAAGCAACAAATCCTCATCTAACAGTCATGAAGTATAAGGGAATTGAATAAAAATAAACTTCTATAAGAACTGTTTATTTATATGGCAATATTACAATATACCTCTCTATGACACATAGTGTTCATTTATCAACAAAAGTTAGATTTTGAAAATCTAAGCTTATCTATCAGGGGAAACACTTGTAAAGTATATATTTATCTATTAATTATGCTATGCACCTGAAACTAATACAAAATCACACTGCATGTAAACTGTAATTGAAAACAAAATAAAATAAAAATGACCTTATATTTTTCTTTTGCAATTCAGTTATTACATATATGGTGTGGTTTATTTTATTTTATTTTTTTTACAAAATTATTGAGATTGCCTTGGCTGGGTAGCGCAGTTGGAGTATTGTCCCATGTGCCAAAAGGTTTTGGGTTCAATTCCTGGTCAAAGTAGATACATAGGTTATGACACATAGTGGAGGCAATCTATCAATATTGGTCTCTCACATGGATTTTTTACTCTTTCTCTCCCTTCCTCTCTCTATAAAGTAAATAAAAACATATCCTCAGATGATGATTAAAAAATTAATGTAATAAAAAAATAAGATGTTACAGCCGAGACCGGTTTGGCTCAGTGGATAGAGCATCGGACTGGGGACTGAAAGGTCCCGGGTTCGATTCCGGTCAAGGGCATGTACCTTGGCTACGGGCACATCCCCAGTAGGGGGCGTGCAAGAGGCAGCTGATTGAAGTTTCTCATCGATGTTTCTGACTTTCTATCCCTCTCCCTTCCGCTCTGTAAAAAAAAAAAAAATCAATAAAATATATATTTAAAAAAAAATAAGATGTTACAACCTGTGGGTATCCTTTATAATTTTATTTTTGCATCCCTTATAGGTACTCATTGTACATATCTCTTTCATATTTTAATGAAGTCACAAATAGAAGTGTTATAGATTGGATTAACCTCTAGGAATAAAAAAAGGATTTTTAGAGGTAAATCTGTTTTCAATTATGAATTATGCATTCTAAATGTAGTTGAAGTTAAAAAAGTTACTTCATTTCACTTTACATTATTTATTTTTGAAAGATGAAACAGAAGGAGCAGAGAGAGAGAGAGAGACCAGGGTACCAGGACACAGACTTTATTCAGGAGACCCTTCACAAGGGAGAAAGAGCTCACGTGTGGGGTGAAAGCAGGGAAAACAGGGGAAGGGGTAAAGAGGGGACCCAGCCGGACCGCCTCCCAGACTGCCTGGGAGAACAGTCCCGGAGAAAAGGTGCCACGTGCCGCACTGAGATACCCTTTAAGGGCCGGAACAGGCAGGGGTTGGGCCCGGGGCGGAATGGGAAGGGGTGGGACACAGGGCACTCTGGTATGCGCTTGATTGGTGGCTCAATGTCTCTGTAGCAGATGTCAATTGCATCATAACTCTGCCCACAGTTGGGGGGGTACCTATTAATTTTAACTGGATTATGTGGAATAACATGGCAAAAATATTATATGAGTTTAAACTACAGGGTTTATAGAGTTTGGTATTCTCTCAATGGTCAATAAATTAATAATGACAACACTAAAATTATGAATAATGATTAATAATCCTGGCAAAGTCAGAACAATGTTTCTTGAGTAAAATCATAATATCAGGAAATACAACAAAAGAAATATATTTCTTAACATAGTCATTATCCAATATTATAATTTAAAGTAGGTGATTAATTCTCCTTACTGAAAAAAAATTAAATTCTAATCATTGCTTTTCAATACAAAGGCACTGCATTCATTTTTTTAAAGTACAGTTTATTGAAGAATTCTTGCTCTCCCTGAATTCAAATATACACTCACTTCTTAGATTTATTAAGCATTACTGTGATGATAAGTGAAAATTATAAATTGTTACTTATCCTACAAATTCCAAAAGAAAAAACAATGTGCTTTATGTTCTTCTTAGTATATTACAAATTATTTTCCTTGCCACTACAATTTATTGCTGTTTAGATGTTTTACTTTTATTTAGTTTAATCTCTTCTTAAGTCTTAGGTAAAATTGCTATGTTCTGATATTGGCAATTATTGAACAATCTTATAATTGTTTAGCTAAAATTAGATGAAAAATTATTATCAAGATCCAATGACAAAACACTCTCAGCAAGTCTTCTTAACAAAGTGTGTTTTTTAAATCTTTATTGTTGGAAGTGATACGGAATTTTTGGACTGAAACCTGGATTTTTTGACTCCTGGAACCAAAGAATGAATCCACGGACAGAAAGTGTTATAGCAAAGGTGGAGATTTATTGAAGAACAAGCACAGACTCCCACATGGGGAGAGGGAAGAGTCCCACAGAATGGACTCCCAAGCTGGGAGGTGAAAAGGTCCCATAGAGTTCCTCTTCCTTAAGGATAATAAGGGCTGCAGATCTTGGTGCCTTGATATCCCCTCTGATTGGTCCCTATTCCATTAGACTGGTTATTATGGTAACTCCTGGGCTCAAAGGTCAAACCTCACAAGGGACAAGTGAGGTTCTCCTCTCTCCTTCCTACTCTTTTCCTATTCCCTTTGGGCTTTCTTCTTCTTTTTCTGAATGAAGGGCTTCTTTCTCTTTGTTCTGTAAATATAAACCTTTCTTGGCTTCTTCCACTTCCTACTCTTTTCCTATTCCCTTTGGGCTTTCTTCTTCTTTTTCTGAATGAAGGGCTTCTTTCTCTTTGTTCTGTAAATATAAACCTTTCTTGGCTTCTTCCAGTTCCCTTGTCTTATGAAAATATTATCTGTTGCTGCTTCCTTGTCTTATGGAGATATAACTGCACCTGGCTTCCTTGTGTTATGGAAATGTACCTTCTCCCAGTCTGTAGCCTGGTGTTTTTTCCAATGGACCCCAATTCTAAAAAATCCCTAAGCCTGCCTATGTTGCAGAAGACCAAAGAAATACCAAGCACGCTTCCTAGAGAAAAGGAAGGGCCCCTTTATTAACACTAGTGGACTCTGGGAATTATTTCCAAATCAGAGTGAAGAAACATGAAGAGGGCTTCACTTTTATAACCTTCTGGGGTCTTTGTCTTGCAGATATGGTTCCATCCCCTTTCTTGGGCATACAGGAAGGCCCCCAAGTGTTGGGGGTTCCCAAGCCATATCCAATGATCTGTCCTGGGACTAGTCATAATGACCCTCCCTCTCCCCGCACCCAGGGCAGTGCATTGTTCACAGATTTTATGGCCTGACAAGCCTTGCAAGACCAGTTTCCTCCTCACCTATACTCCCCTAAAATTCCTGCTTCAAAAGTATTATATAGGTCATTCTTCCCCTGCAACCCCCATCTTAATCTCTTCCAGCTCATTCCTCCTACACCCCCCCCAAGCCCTCACCACCCTACTGTCTGTGCCCACAATTTATGCTTATATTAAGTTCATTGATTGATCTCTTCCCATCCACCCTCTCTTGCCTTCCCTCTGAAATTTCTCAGTCTGTTTATGTTTCTATGTCTCTGGATCTATTTTTGATCATCAATTTATTTGGTTCATTAGATTCCACATATGAGAGAGATAGTATGGTACTTATCTTTCTCTGACTGGTTTATTTCGCTCAGCATAATACTCTCCAGGTTTATCCATGCTGTTGCAAGTGGTAAGAGTTCTTTCTCTTTTTCATACTAGGTGACAATTTTTTTAAATGTTTTTTTTATTCCCCTTTATTTTCTAGGGCTTCCTTCTCTTAAGGAAGAAAAAAAAGTTTCCCTCTTCCATTCTAGGTTATTTGGCTGGCCTAGTAATTTATTTGGCATAAAACAGATTAACAAAAGAAAAATTAATTTAATTATGGATGTATGGATGTCTCACAAAGACTGCAGTCAGTAATTGAGGCTTATATACCACCCAGAGCCAGAAGAAGGGCAATAGGGGTCAGGGATCTCAAAGGGAAGAAAACAATTCACAGGAAAATAGGAAGTGTGGTTGTTTGGTAAACAAATGTTTGCCAGGCCATGCAGATAAGACTGTGGACAAAAGGAGCCACATGCTAACCAGACCTCAGGGGAGGCCTGCATGGCAGTTTTGCAAACTCAGAGACCTAAAATAACCACAAAAGATGGTTTGGAAATTAAATATAACTACAAACAGGTTATAGTGGGTAGTCATGTCCTAGGCCTGTATTTTCTCTGACAAAGATCAACTTAGGTCTTCACTGAGCCATTTGCCTTTTTGCCTCTAAGATAACTATCCGTGAGATGTCTGGATAACTTGTAACTTCCCTTTTTCTGAAGCTCCTGGAGCACAACCAAATGTGGTGGGCACCAGGACAGATACACAAATTCCCTCATTATCATGTTAATTGTTCCTGCATTCACCTAAGTATGTGTCCATAATTTTACTTTTTATCCAATCCCAGGTAGGATTGCTTATCCCACCTCCTTAATCAACCACCAATGAATTTCATGTAACCCACCTATGTCCCTCCTTTGATTGTGATGTATAAATAGAATTGTAACCCGCCATTCTCTAGAGCATTATCTCAATTCATTGAGGTTCTGCTTCCTGGCATATGTCAACAGGGTGGCTCAAATAAACTCACTAAATTTCTTTACAGGTTTCAATGTTTTTTTTTATTAATAAGACTTTCTAATATAAAAAGTTACCTTTGGTAATAGCTCTCTCCTGGTACAGGCCTTCTATATAAATTCTTCAAGGCAGTTCAGGGGGAAGTAAAAATCTCTTCCTGAGTCTGTTGGGCTTTGATTGCTTTAGCTTGAAATAATCCACATGGCAAAGTGACACCTTCTGGGGTGACATGAGCTGAACCCCATCACTAATTAGCACTGAAAGACTTTCTGCTGCTACAGTATTTAAAGAATAAGGCAAATTATTTTATACTAGTGGCCCGGTGCATGAAATTCACACACATTAAAAGGGTATTATAAATTAGAGGAAATATTTTAATAGTGCTATTTGCCCTTTCTCTACAATAAAAGTGTGAGAGATAAAATGTAATGAGTACAATGTATATGAAAATAATCATAATTTCATTAATAAATGAATAATAACAAAATAATATAATAACAATACGAATCCACAATAAACTGTTAAGTTAATTTTCCTCCATTTAAAATAGGATTGAACAAGTCCCTCACAGAGAGATGAAATCCGTAATACTGCATTTGGGTGACTTGTGTTCTTATATTTTGTCTAGTATTATTGTTGAGTACACTGTTGTTTCTAAGTCTTAATGCAATATCTGTTCCCCAACCTTTTTCACCATGTGGAAAAAGAATAGAATATGTCATTGCATCTAATATACGAAACAGGATACTGATTCGTTTCACTTTAGTGGTATTTGGATTATTGGGATATGGTTTACAATGAATGAGCAAGTCCCTTTGAAAAGGAGATTCTCCATCTTCGTTTCTGAATATGACAGCAACCTCGATTACACGGGGAGAATTATATCTACCTGGGTCACCGTTATGATCATATTTAATTGCCATAGTTACTTCTGTGGGAGCTATACCTTTTGCTGCTGCTTCAGATTGGGATTCCTTTTCTACCTCATGTAGCATCTTGTATGATTTTGTTAATTCATTTATTTCATGCATTAGGTTGTTGACGTTGATCATGAGTCTTTCTGAGCAGGCCTGGTTTGCTGGGATTGATAATCTTTTACTTGTAGCTTCGGCTGTATCCAAAATATAGAGTTGAGCAAACTTCTGAGAAACACCATCAGAAGGATGTAAAGTTCCAGTATGATGATAAACTTGTCCATGTATTCTAAAACAGTATGGCCCATATCCTGATGGCGATGCAACATTTGCACCCATGGAAGCAAAAGCAAAAGAACTATTTATAGATCGAATGTTTTCCATGAAATTTTTACTGTCAGAATCTTCGTTTGTCATTAATCTTTTTAAATATGGTGGGTAATCTGGAAAATGTATATCATTTGGACAGACTTTCCCTTTGCTACAACATCAAGTAAATTTCCCATCAGATGGTTTTTCATCAGAGAAATTTAGTAATAGGCAAAATTTACATCTAACAGTCATTTCACCACAACTATGTTCGAGAATTACATCCTCACGTACTCCATTTTCGCTGAGAAGGCAGTTCCTACCACTATTGCTAGTACTTGTTGATGACTGTTCTTTAGACATATTCTGTCTTCACCACCGCCTTCTTTCAACTTCAAAGGCACGTTGTTCTTTAGACATTTCCTGTCAAAGATGCCGGTGTTTTTTGGCTTCAGAGCGATGTTTTTCCAATAGCTGCTCTTCAGATACATTCTGTCACAGGCGTCACCTTCTTTCAAGATCAGATGCACGTTGCTCTTCAGACATTTTCTGTCGATAACATCAGCACCTATCTGCTACACAGCTCCATTGTACCAACAGTTTTTCTTTAGACATAGTCCCACCTCTCTACTGCCATGTTCTGAGATAGAGGAAAATGACAGTCTTGACAGTCTTTCAGCAGTGTGACCAATGGCTGATTTGGACAGATTCTGTGGGTGTGGGACTTCCTCATACCTGTTGTCAGTTTCCACAGCTGGGATGCTGAAGCTGGGACTCGGGGGCCTTCCCTCTGGTGGTTGCCTTCCATTTTTGCTGGCATACAGCTGAAGCTACACATAAAACATTAGCAATGCCAGGGGCCTCAGGTAGATGCAGCTGTGGCGAGCTCCTGCCACCACTGCTACTGCTGCTGCCATCGCCACCTCATTCTTGGCACCTGGGGGCCTTAGTTAGATGCAGCTGTGGTTTGCTGGCACTGCCACTGCTTGGTCTCCAAGCCCAGGGCCGGGAGTTTGATGCCTTCACTACTTCGTCTCTGCTCCTGGGGCCTGACACTCATTCCTCTCGACCCCGCCCCTTGCTCCAATTAGCTGGTAGCATAGCCAATCAAGAGCCAAGGTATGCTCACATTTGCATGTTACTCTTTTATTAGATAGGATAGCTGTCTAGGATCAAGTTCCACTTGAAAGAGAACAACAATTCTCAGTTTGTTTTTATGTACATGCAAGCAATCATCTTATAAATCTAAAAAATTATCTTAAAGTACTCTGCAGATATTGTAATGTTTGGACATTTTAAAGCATTAATATTGACACTATTTTATAAATGACAGCATATGGGCACAGAAAAATCAAGTAGCTCCACCAGGAATCACAATCTAAAATCCCCATTCTTTATCTATGAGATCATGAGTTATTCAAAATTATTGTGCAAATTAACACACACACACACACATACCACACACACACACTCACACACACACACACTAAGAGAAGCCATCAGTTCAACTCTGGTACTTATAGATATGCAAGTACATGGGCCAAACAAATGTCTGACTGAAACTTCTACTAAATAAACTATAGGGTCTATGAAAAAAAAAAAAAGATCTAAACATACAAGGGGTTAAAATTGGAATTGGAGTGTGCCTCATGAAAGTAGTTTAAAACAAAGAAATATAAGCAGTGTAAAAGATCAGAAAAGAAAAAAAAGATTAGAAATTTATATGTAGTTACTTTAGGAAACAAGGTTATAATGTCTAATTTTATGATAGAAGAATTTATTTCCTCTAGGCTCTATTTTTATGTTTCCTTTCATATCTGTGTGGCTCTGAGCAAGCACATGTTCATAATAAATAAATTTTAGAAATTAGTCAGGATTTTGACTTTAAGGTGAGTTGATGTAAATGTAGAGAGAACAGCTATTTGACTATGTATAAATTAATTAGTGGTGTGTGAGTCACAATAAAGATTCATTTAAAGTGTAGTTTTCTCTTTTTAAAAATAGTTTATTGGTGTGTTTTTTTTTTGAGAGAGAGAGGAAGGAGGAGAGAGAAACATAATCAATGTGAAAGTGAAGTATGGTAACAATCATCTCAGGTAGAAACTGCTGATTGGGTTCTGTACTTATTTGTTGGCTAAAACAATAAAAAATTATTTTGATTTTTCTGAACTTATGTATGATTGAATATTTCATTGATGATGGTTTGAATATCCCATTGATTGTGATCTTACTGGTCATCGAAGCACATTCATCTGTGAACCAGGACAGAACAATTATCCTAAATTGTCTCAGTAGCTACAGATAGTGCATTATTGTTGACTCAGTGATCCCAGAATCTGGACAGCACAATTATTCTAAATTTCCCAGGTGGTCTCAGATAATGTGTTTCTGTTGATTCAGTGATTCTTAGATACTTTAGGGAACTAACTTGCTCAATTTCTGTAAAAATGATTTTCAAGAAACAGGTTCCTCATTCCAGACCCAAAGATGTAATCAATACCTTTGTGATATACTGTCAATATAAGCCAGATGTGGCAAGCTGTTTGGGGCTGCAAGGTTTCGAGTGTGGAATGGCTCCCTTGTATGCCGCTGGCTTTTAATAAATGTGTCCATAATTTAACTTCTTGAGGTGTCCTTTGTAAGATGGGGGTACACTACAACAAAAGCACAACATCTATTGGCTGCCTCTTGCATGACCCCTACTGGGAATCAAGCCTGCAACCCAGGCATGTGCCCTTGACCAGGAACGGAATAAGCAACCTCCTGGTGCACAGGACAATGTCCAACCAGTGAGCCACACTGGCCAGGGTAAAACTGAAGTTCTCTTATTTTATCACTAGAGACCCAGTGCACAAAATTTGTGCACAGGGGTGAGGTTGTGTCCCTCAGCCTAGCCTGCACCATCTCCAATATAGGACCCCTCGAGAGATGTCCAACTGCCTATGTAAGCCCAATACTATGGGCAGTCGGACATCCCTCTCACAATTCAGGACTGCTGTCTCCCAACTGCTCACCTGCCTGCCTTCCTGATTGCACCTAACCACTTCTGCCAGACAGCCTGATCACCCCCTAACCATGCTACTGCCAGCCTAATTGGTGCCTCACTGCTCACCTGCCAGCCTGATTACCCTGAACTGCCCTCCCTGAAGGACTGGTCACCCCTAAATGCCCTCCCCTGCAGGCTTGGTAACCCCAAACTTCCCTCCTCTGCCAGCCTGGTCACCCCTAACTGCCCTCCCTTGCAGGCCTGGTCCCTCCCAACTTCCCTCTCTTGCTGGCCATTTTGTGGTGGCCATCTTATGTCCACATGGGGGTAGGATCTTTGACAACATAGGAACAGTCATTTTGTGTGTTGGAGTGATGGTCAAATTGCATATTACTGATTTATTAGATAGGATAGAGGCCTGGTGCGTGGGTGGGGGTCTGCTGGTTTGCCCTGGAGGGTGTCCCAAATCAGGGTTGGGGTTCCCTTGGGGTGTGGGGAAACCTGGGCGAGGGGCCTGAGGTGGTTTGCAGGCCAGCCACAGCCCCCGCTGACTCAAGCAGAGGCCCTGGGATCTGTGATTTATTTATGTTCTATAATTGAAAACTTGTAGCCTTGAGAAGAGCCAAGCCTCCTGCTTGCTCCATTGCTGGAGCCATTCTTGTTGGGATTTATTTATCCTATATAATCAAAGAGCAATATGCAAATTAATAATCACCCCACTACACCCACAAGCCATGCCCATCAGCCTGAGTATGCAAATTAACCCAACCAAGATGGTTGCGGCCACGGAGCAAGCAGGAGGCATGGGTTTCTCTGGCAATGGAAGAAGCTAAGATTTCTGCACACCCTGGCAGGTCCAGGCCTCTACTCAAGGCTACAAAGTTTCAAATATAGAAGATAAATACATCCCAATAAAAATGGTGTCAGCCACAGAGCTGGAGAGAGCAGGAAGCTTTAGTTGCACCAGTGATGGAGGAAACCAAACTTCCACAGCACTGGACTGCCAAGGCCTCCTCCCACCTCTCGTCTTCTATAATTGAAACTTTGTAGCTTTAAGTGGTACCTTTGGCTGTGCCCTCACAGAGCAGAAGGGGCTTGGAAATCTTTCTAGGTCTTCTTTTATAAGGCATTAATCACATTTATGAAAGCTATGTCTTCATGGCATAATTACCTCCTAATACTATCACTTTGAGGGTTAGGATTTCAACATCTGAATTTTGTGAGAACACAGATATTCAGATATCAGTAGTATTCTTATCTTGACAAAACCAAATATATTTTATTTTGTATAGATGGATCAGCAGGAGCATGAATAGAGTTTACTCAGGAGAAAGCAAATTTTTTTTTAAAGTAAGCTATTCCAGATTTTCAGATTTTTGACCATTAACAGATCATTCAAATTCTTTCATTAAAATAAAAATGGTATAATAACAAATATTGTAGTTCAGTGAACATACATTTGAATTTGTTAATATTTTGTAAAATGCTATTAACTGTGTTTAAAAATAATCATTTGGTTTTAATCTGGCTTAATCTTTCTTAAATTTACCCTTATAATGAGATCCAAACTTAATAAGCTTAGGAGCTTAGCGTATTAAAGAAAACTACTGATGTTCTCTTGAATACATTCATTATAATTATAACTCATTCCCATTCTCACAATTTCCTGATGGTTTGCAAATAAAGTATAATTTACCAATATAAAATGACTATCTTTCTATCAATTACACTGAAATATTCTTAGCTAACTTATAGCAGATAGCAATTCAGTATTAATTTTCTTTCTCTGAGTTCTGAGAACAGTTGAACTATAATTATACACTAGATGAAGATTTGAGAAACATTACATAGGGATAGTATTCAATAAATATTATTTGTTATTCATATATGAAAAATTTAGACAGCAACCCTTTTAAAGTATGATAAGTAGTTTCAATTATTTCTAATCAGATGATTGATTGACATCAGTTCATATTAATATATGACCAATTAGCATTAGCCTCTCCAAAAATTCTCATCTGGAGACACTTCCTCTAAAAATGGATGACCACTATATATACATTATGCCTCTTGGGTCACTCATCATTTGCAATGTGTATAGAATTATTCCACATACATATAAGAGGATAGTCAGCATTTTCTCAACTGTTTTATAGAATACTAATTCAATAAATTTCTAAAAAAAAAACAGGAAAATTTGTCCTGGTGAAATATATTTTATGAATGCTGTATACTACACACACCTCTTGGAGATTTCCAATGCAGATGACTACTTGAAAAGCCCTGAATGCAAGTTTGGCATTGTTTAAGCATGTATTTCTCATATAAGTTTATCCATAGAAAACCATTTCTCATGCAATACATATATCCCAAGGAAACATGATACTAATTTTTAAAATGCTAGTTTAAGAAATTCTCAGAAGAAAACATTAAATATTGATTAAATGTTATTAGTATTAAAATATGCATACCATGGTAAAATGATGTAGTAGGAAACCAAAGTACATACCTTAATAATCTATTAGGTACTTAGAAATAAACAAGAAATTTAGAAGAATGATTGAAATCCATGTGTACACATGAAATATATCTAATTATTTTTTTCAAGCTGATTCACAATAAAAATACAAGAGTCAATTTAATGAGATTCAGCAAATATCTCTATCATGAAAAGATAAGAAATAATATGATCTCCAAATTTTTGCCTCATTTAAAATTAAAATCTATACATATTAAAATTTCCTTAAACTTAATAAAGCATTGGTGAGGTTGTGGACAATAAGAAGTCTCATACAATTAGGTAAAAGTGTAATGTGGTATGATATTTTTAGAGTGAAATTTAACAATATATTCCAAAATGTAAAATCAGTATATTGATTTTATAAAAAAGATTCATTGACAAGAATTTACGTTATACATATACACTATATTAAAATAAAAGTA
Source organism: Antrozous pallidus (assembly GCA_027563665.1). Lineage (NCBI taxonomy): Eukaryota > Metazoa > Chordata > Mammalia > Chiroptera > Vespertilionidae > Antrozous > Antrozous pallidus. Next base: position 42,153,027 of record CM050509.1, on the reverse strand, counting down.
TATAGTAATATATTTTTATTGAAACATTGCTTGTGATAACAAAAACTAAAGACAATCTAAGTATCTACTCATTAAAAAAATGGGTATATGCATTATAGTAAACTAGTAGCCCTGCACACAAATCCTTCTGCCAGTAGTGCTCTGTGCCTGCTACCCAGAGGCTTTCCTCAGCCCAGAGGAGCATCCATGGCCATGCGGGGAACACTTGCCTCATCACTGGGGCAATGATGCAACATTCCCCCCTCTGCCTGGCTGCTCCATGCCTGCTGCCCAGAGGCCCTCCACAGCCGGGTGGAACACTTGCCTTGTTGCCCTGGAGATGAAGCAAGCATTCTGCCAGGCTGCTCACGCTGCCCGTTCTCAGCAGCCACCCATCCAGGACTGGGGGACTCCACTGGGGCTGAGAGGACTGGGTGGCTTCATCTTGTGGCTATGGGCACTACCATCTTTGTGACAGAGTGACAATTAATTTGCACATTACCCTTTTATTACCTAGAATGGATGCTGAACACTATCTTCTTATCTAATAAAAGGCTAATATGCAAATTGACCAAACAGCAGAACGACTGTTTCCTATGACTTGCACTACTATCAGGGAACAGATGCTCAATGCAGGAGCTGCCCCCTGGTGGTCAGTTTGCTCCCACAGGGGGAGTGTTGCTCAGCAGAAACCAGGCTGGCAAGGGCAATGGCGGAGGTGGAAGCCTCTCCTGCCTCTGTGGCAGTGCTAAAGCTGTCCGACAGATGGATTAGGCCTGCTCCCCAAGGGCTCCTAGACTGTGATAGGGCACAGGCCAAGCTAAGAGACCCCCCACCGAGTGCAGAATTTTCATGCACCTGGCCTCTGGTGTTATCATAATTATCTGGAGAGCTCTCAGATTATATTCTTAATAACAGGTATATCATTTTTTAAATTTAAATTCTTTATTGTTTAAAGCATTATATAAGTCTTCTCCCCCCCCCCCATTGACCTCTCCTTGACCACTCCCACCCCCAGCACATGCCCTCACCCCCATACTTTCTGTGTATACTGGTTATACTCATATGCATGCATACAAGTCCTTTGATTCATCTTTTACCCTCTTACCCCCTGTCTTTCCTCATAGGTTGTACAGTCTGTTTGATGCTTCTGTGTCTCTGGTTCTATTTTTGTTCATCAGTTTATGTTGTTCATTATATCCCACACATGAGTAAGATCATGTGATATTTATCTTTCTCTGACTGGTTTATTTAGCTTAGCATAATGTCCTCCAGTTCCATCCATGCTGTTGCAAATGGTAAAAAATCCCTTCTTTTTTACAGCAGTGTAGTATTCCATTGTGTAGATGCACTACAGTTTTTAATTCACTCATCTGCTGATGGGCACTTAATCTGCTTCTTAATAGTAGGTATATTCTTAATGCAGTTAAGAGTATAAACTCCAGTCCCTGCTATTTGAGTTCAAATCTTGGCTATGTTGTTTATTGTGTGACTTTGGAAAGTTCTTTAACCTCTCTTTGCATCACTTTTTTTATCTGTAAAGGGAATAATAGTAGTATCTAAGGCATAGGGTTGTTCCGAGGATGAAATACATATTATTAATACATCACAAAAGCAAGCAGAGACTGCTATTTTCCAGGAGAGATGGGACATGTTGTAATGGACCAATGGTGCTACAAAGAACACCTAAAAAAGCAGGATTAAAAGAAAAAGAAGCAACATAAATCATCAGTTTAAACACTATAAACGCTCTAAGGATAAGGGTAAATATGTTAGAATTCTGAAGAGTAGATCTTATGTAGTTGCTTTTCCCAATTTGTCAATTTTGAGTGTAGCCTAGAAGCTGAAAATCTGGATTTAGCCTAGATAAATGGCTGTGATGAGAGGGGTGAGGGAAAGGGAAAAATTTAGCATAGATTTTGTTCATCTCACAGAGCTGGAGTGACAAAATTGGAAATTTAAGGAGCCAAACACATGATCACTTTTCTCCTCAAAACATCTTGCATGGGTCAAGAGGTAAAGATATAAAGCTGAAATTCTCTAGAAAGAAGAGAGTTTTGGGCAGTTTCATTGTGCTTAGGAGAAAAAGTTAAGAGGTTAAGTCCTGTTAGGGGTGAGGCCCTGTTGAGATAGTAAGCTGTCAGTTGAAATCTCTGGAGGGTTATCCCCTAAGAACAGGAATGACTCAAAAATAGAATATAGGCCCAGTCAAAATTACAACCTAGACTTGCTTCATCTTGTTCTTTTAATGGATTATGGTGATCAGCTCCCACTATGCTGTACAAAAGAGTAAAGTTTAAACAATTTGGATTGAGTATAATGTATTTGGAGCCTCTACAATTTTAAATGGAAGGTCCAAAATTTGCTAATAACTATTAAATATCCTAAGAGCTAGAACCAGATGTCCCCAAACAAGGGAAAAAAAACCCTAGAAATAGAAACAGAGGTGAGCAACACTTTGCAATTAGTAGTCAATGTTTTTTTAAAGCAATAAATAATGTTTTAAAAATAAAAGAATAGTGCGAGAATTCACCATGAAAAGAGAATCTATGGAAAGTATATAAAATGAAAAACACAGACTATAAAAGTAAAATAACTACCTTAAAAATCTCAGTAGATGTGTTGAACTATATTTTAAATAACAGAGTGAAATAATAAAAATGGTAAAATATAGAAAAAGATATAATATAAATATTGTACATATTAAAATCTTGTAACATACTAGTAATTGGTGATTCATAAGGAGATAGAAAATGAGGCAGACATAGTATCTGAAGAGATAATGTCTGGAATTTTCCAAAACTGATGAAACCTACAGATAGAAGAAATTCTGAAAACCCCAATAAAGATAAGTTCAGTAAAAATCACATGTACTAGCAGTCATATCAAGATTACACTAACAAAAAACAAAACAAAACAAACAAATAAAAAAATAAAATCTTAAAAGCGTCTTGAAGAGGCTCAGGGTAAATTATAATCAAAGGGACAATAATTTGACTTGACAATTGATTTTTCAAAAGAAATGATGAAAAATAAGTGAATGAGATGTTAAATAAATAAAATACTTGGCAATATTGAATTCCATATCTAGTGAAAATAATTTTTAAAAATGCACATGAAATAAATGCATTGTTACATAAACAAGTGAGAAATGTCACAAGAAAGCTTAACTTAAAAGAAATATTTAATGAAGTACTTGAGGGAGAAAGAAAATTATAGCAGATGGAATCAAAACAAAATGGAATAGAATGAATAACACATAAGAGGATAAATGTGCATAATTTAAAAACTGAACAGAATGATAATAAAAAATCTTGCATTTAAAATATGTGTAGAAATAAAGTACATGACAACAATAACAGGTTATGCGTGAGGGAATAAAGTGAATTAGTAGATTCTAATGTTTTAGTTTTATTCATAAAATTATTTGAGTCATTTGAAGGAAGTTAAATAAAGGTGACAAAAATAGAAAAGGAATATACAATGCAAAAAATAGCAAGATGATGGATATAAATAAAGATATGTGAATAATTTCATTAAGTATAATGGATTAAATTCTTCAATTAAAAACCTGAAATTGGAAGATGGAGCAATATCAATTATATGTTGCAAATAAATTTTAAAACAGAAAAATAAAAGATTGAAGATACTATGCCATGCAAATACTAGCTGAAAGAAGTCTGCTGGATCTATGGTACTATTAGACAAAAAAGACAAGGAGCATTCCAAGAGTTAAAAAAAATATATTTCAAAATGTTATTAGGAAAATTGAATATTCACAGGTAAAAGAATAAAACTTGATCTCTATCTTATACCACTCACAAAAGTTAGCTTGAAATGGATTAACCACTTAAATTTAGGACCTAAAACAAAGAAATACTTGGAATAAAACATTTTAAAAAGCTACTTGACATTGGTCTTAATAATTGTATTTTGGAAATCACACCTTAAATATAATCAACAAAATAAAAAATAAACAAGTAAAAAGTTTCTACCCAGAAAAAGGAACCATCAACAACATGAAAAGATAATCTGTGGAATTAGAAAAATTATATGCAAATCATATTCATGATAAGGAATTAATATCCACAATATATACAGAAATTATACAATATAATGGCAAAATAAGCCCAAATAATTAAATAATGGGCAATAGATCTAAATAAATGTTGTTCCAAAGAAGATGTACAAATAGCCGACAGGTACATGAAAAGATGCTCAACATAATTAGTCATTAGGGAAATGCAAATTTAAACCACAGTGAGATATCACCTCATGCCTTTTATAATGGCATTCACCAAAAAGACAATAGATAATAAATGCTGGTTTGAATATGAAGAAAGAGGAATCTTTGTGCACTGTTGGTGGGATTGTAAATTAGTGCAACCACTTTGGACAATAATATGTAGATTCCTCAAAAAAAATGTAAAGTTAGAACTACCATAAGATCCAGCAATTCCAGTTCTGGAAATATATCCAAAGAAAACAAAAGTACTAACTTGAAGAGGTATCTCCACCCCTAGGTTTATATATACAATACAGAAATTGTAGTACAGATAAATATATATAAAAGTTTAAGTGACCAGCCAACTGTCCGACCAGCCAGAAGGCAGCTATGGCATGCAATGAGCAGACACTCAAAGTAGGAGTTGCCCAGAGACAACAACTTTGCAGAGTGCCCTCTTGCACTCTGATGCCCAATCTCTGCAGGCCAGGCTGAGGGATCCCACCTGCCAGAGGGACCTTGCTTACTCCTTAGACACCCTTCGAGCCCCAGCACTGCCCCAGGTGCAGCCAGCCAGGGAGGGACCACAGGAGGTTGACTCCAGGGCATGTACGGTCCATCACCCAGTCCTGCCCCGCCAGCCACCTTCTAATTAATTTCCTTTCAATGTGCATGAATCCATGCACCAGGCCTCTAGTATATCGTGTAAATATACATACACATACACAGGGTGGGCAAAAGTAACTTTACAGTTCTTAGCACATAATAAAAAGATTATTTTGTATTATTATTTATTGATTATTGTATTATTTTCCATATAAACAACTGTAAACCTATACAAATACACAGATACAAAGAAATAATTATCTGGGTGATTTATATATGTGTCTGTCTGCCTGTTTGTGTGTATACTGTTATTGAGTTTGGAGCACTTTACCATATATAATTTGCATCTTAAAAACAAAAAGACACAAGACTACTAAAAACAAGAGAACAGGCTCAAAATGGAATCACTTATGGTGTGGCACACATCACTGAATCTAGATTTAATTTAATTACAGTTTCAGCTTTTCCAGAATTGGACTCTTAAACCAGTCAATCAGGAATAGCCTCATTAGCACTAGTTAGGTCATCTGCCTGATAGACCCTTGCCATCCTTAAAAGAAAATAACATTGCCATAACCAATCTGCTTTTTTTATATATATATAACTTCCTTGTTCCTCCTCCTTTCAGCCTTTAAAATCTTTCATTTTGTATAGCTCCTTGGAGTTACTTTCTACTAGATTGGATATTGCCCAATTCATGAATCATTGAATAAAGCCAATAAGATCTTTAAAATATTCTTAGTGGAATTTTGTTTTTTAACAAGACTATTATGAACATTTTCACACATTTTCAATTTAGATGAAATTGAAAAAAAACTACTTAGAAGATGCAATTAAGTACAATCGACACATGAAGAACTAAAAAATTCTAACCATCTTAGAACTCTTAAATTGCATCTGTTGTTATAAACTTTCTGACAAAAATATTCTGTGTAGAAGCTATGCTGGTGAATTCTTCAGAGTATTTAAAGTAAAAAATTAAAGCACAATTTACGCAATCTCTCCCAGAGGATAAAAAAAAAAACAAAAACAAGAATACTTCCTTATTTTTATGAGGCCAGCAAAACTTGATGCTCAAACTGGAAATAACAAGAAAAGTAATAGAAATAGAAATATTACAGACCATATTTCTCAATAATATGGACATAAAAATCCTAATGGAATAGTAATAAATCCAACCCAGTAACATATGGAAATATAATGCAGAAATACCAAATTAGAACTATAGCAGAAAAGAAAATTGATTTAATATTAAAAGATAAATAATTTTATGTAATTCACCATATTAACAAAATAAAAGACAGAATTATATGATCATTTAAAAAATGGGTAGATAATAGCACTTGATAAAATTCAAGACCTTGAGTGCATACCATTTAGTGGAGGAAGCCAGACATAAAAGAGTACACACTGTCCTATTCTTATCAAATTCAAAAACAGGCAAAACTGGTTTATGGTATTAGAAATCATTATGACAGTTACTTTTTGGTAATAGGAAAGAGGTAATGACTAAGAAGAAGCATGATGCCAGCACTGAGTGTTGGTATTTTTCTGATTGCTGATCTGGCTGTTGGTTGGTTACATGGGTGCATTGAACTTGCAAGAATTTTTGAGCCGTGCACTTACTAAAATATAACATTTCTGTGTTATATTTTAGTAAGACTATTTTTTAAGTAGCTCGTACTGGTAAAAGAAAAGATAAATTTGAAGATAGTTCTAAAAAGACGCAGTATAAAATGTGTACTACATGTTGAAAATAATACTTATATTGCCATATATCTAAGCTGTAGACTTTGAAACTTGTTATGAAGATAATAAAAAAAGTCAGTGCATGCCTGCCTGCCTCCCTGATTGCCCCTAGTCTTACTCCACTGCTAGGTAGAAGAGGGTTGGAGAGGTTTTCTAAAGCGTCCTTCACAGAAGTTCAGATTTTTTTTTAATTTGTAAGGAGCCAGTAATATATTATTATGTTCATGGAAACACACACTAAAATATTTTCATTGATTGTTAGAGAGAAAGGAAGGGAGAGAGAAAAACAACAACAACAACATTGATGTAAGATTGCAACATCCCTAGGCTGCCTACTGCACAACCCACTGGGGGGTTAAGCACTGAAACCTGAACATGTGCCCTGACTGGGAGTGGATGGAACCAGTGACCCCTGGGTGCATTGGACAATGCCACACTGGCCAGGGCTATGAAAATAAACATTTTAAAATGAGTATCATGGGACATAGGAATAAATGCATAAAATGTATTAAATACAGCTCCTAAAATGTAAAGTAGGCTTTAAAATGAGGCATAACTATATTAAGAAATTCTATGAAAGTAAAACAAATATTTTTTTTTAAAAAAACCTCTTTAATGTAAATATATAACATTCCATTTTATAAATTAACTGGTGGCCCAGTGCATGAAATTCATGCATGGGTAGAGTCCCTAGCAGCTGCTGGCTGCTGGACAAGGCCTTGCTCTTTTCTGCGCTGCCCCCTGGTTGTCAGCACACATCATAATGAGCGATCAAACTCGAGGTCTTCCAGTCAAATTCCCGAAGAAACACTTTACATATTAGGCTTTTATATATATTCTGATACACATAAATACAAAAATATATGTGAGATGCTGACTTTAAATTATTGAGTAAAAATTAATACTCATCAAATCAAATAACATTTGTCAGTGAAGTGAAATATACAGGGCAATGAGCCACTTCACATCATTTATATTTTAGAAGAATACATTTATTATTTAAAATTTGAGTTTTCTTATTCTTTAAGTTAAAATTAATTGAATATGTACTGTGTTCCATGTGCTTGTCTAAGGTTTGAGGATGCATAGGCAAATTTAGTTGAGATACATTTCCAGATGGTCACAGTAGCAAGCAGGAGTAAGAAAATTACAGATAAAACCTGAGTCTAAAATGATGTTAAGCCTTAAAAATCACTTAGCATTCTCCCATGCACTTTGCTCAGGTTAACATACAGTATGCAAATGAGCTCTGAGTGCGATCAGAATATTGGGAGCTCAACCACTAAACCAATGTTTCCCAAATATTAAAGGGCAACCAAATATCTTATGATGATTGTTCAAGTGAGTATTTCTGGGCCCAGTCAGGAATCTGCATTCTGTTTGGTTTGATAAATTCCCAGATAACTTTAGCAAAGCCAATTCCAGGTCTATATGTAAATAAACACTCACCTCTGCAAAGAAAGTTAATGTCTAAAGACTGACTAAAAATTAAGCTCAATTTATCCTTCATCCATTTTAACTTCTAACTTGTAAGAAAATATGAGTGAATAAAATTTATTACGGCTTTTATTACCATTTACACTTGAAAACACAAAAGGAACAAATAAGTTTTTCATCCAATAGGATCACAGGCAATATATTTTATATATTCACAAAAAAAATCAGAGAGAAATAAAATGTAGTGTGTATATTTGTCTTGGACATGTATTGTTTAAAGACACTTTAAAATTCATCCTCATTCAACCTCTGCAGAAAAACTGAAAAGCACATACAGAGAAGGAATGTCTGGGAAAAAAGTCATGACTAGCAATGGACTATTGAAAAATTAGTTAATCACTACCGTGTTTTAGCAAGTTTTCTATATCTCCAAATCCATGGGACCATGTCCAGTATTTATGTTTCAAAAGTACACATCTATAAATTATTTCAATAATTTTATAATATTTGCTCTCTGAATGATCCTTCCCTTTGAACCTATTATTTTCTTGGAATAATCCTCATCTTTTGAATTTTGAGGTTCTGAGAAGAGCTAGTTTAGCTGAATAAATTGCTATATAATTTTTTGTAGCCCTGTTGAGTACATAAACATTTTCTATATGGATTCAGCTCTTATACCTTTAATAGTTCATAAAATGCATCCACTGTGTACAGACTAAGTAAAGATTAGTGTAAAGACCAATGAAATATTTTACATAATTGTCGCAAGACTAAGTATAGTTACAAAAATAAGCATTTCTATTTTATACTAACTTCTGACTCCCATTCACAAGGTGTTTTATAAACTTTAATAACTCTGTATCTCATTAAAAGATTTCAATTTATGTTTTGGAAAATTTGATTCCAGGAAGATATTGAAAATACAACTGACAGAAAAGTAAATAACACCTCTATTCATAGAAATACATGAATTATATTTATGCTTATTTATTTTTATATTTATACTAGGATCCTCAGCCTGGCCTGTGCCCTCTCGCAAATTGGGCCCCCACTGCGGATGTTGGACTCCTGGTTTCGGTCTGATCCCCACAGGCCAGGGGATCAGGCCAAAGTTAGCAGTCCAACATCCCCTGAGGAATGTAGTAGTGCATGAAGCAGCAGGTAGCTAGGGAGGAGCCTGAGCCAGACCAAGCGCCATGCAACTCCTGCTATTCCCAGCCCCACTGTTCTTGCAACCACTACCCGCCACTTGGTAGCGTTGCTGTGGAGGCTGAAGAGGCTTGAGCCATTGCAGCTATGTCCCACCAACAGTGAGCCAGACATCTGGCACCCACCAGTCAGCTGAGCAGCACTCCCATTGTGAGAGCACACTGACCACTAGGGGGCAGCTCCTGCATTGAGCGTCTGCCCCTGGTGGTCAGTGCACATCATAACAACCAGTCAACTGGTCATTCAGTCACTTAGGCTTTTATATAGATGATAGATAGATAGATAGATAGATAGATAGATAGATAGATAGATGATAGATAGATATAGATGTATAGATAGATGATATAGAGATAGATATAGATATAGATATAGATATAGGCATAGACATAGGCATAGGCATAGGCATAGACATAGACATAGACATAGACATAGACATAGACATTGACATAGACATAGATATAGATAGATTATATATATATATATAAATTACATATTTATAAGATATCAATGGTATAAAACAAACCTAGTAGATAGGAGTTATGCAATGGTGCCTGTTTATTGCTGAGTTGTGGGATACATAAAAAAAAAGGGATGATTAAAGCTTCCATTAGAAGTAATATAGAACAATATTTGTAGTTCACTTTGGGGAGTAAGTCACTCCTAAAGGTCAGGTGTTTAGAGATATATTTTAGCATGTCAGACAGAAACACCTAGGAAATCCTATGTAAGGCTTATCTCAAAGCCTCAGTGATGTCATGGTAAATAATGATGAAAATTTAAGAGGGAAGATATAAGAATGTATAGGCATCTGTAAATGAATTAGTAGTGGCTGCATTACGTGAAAGATTCTTGAAGATAATTTTAACTTGCCTCAATATTTCCCAGACTTATCACTGAGATGCTATTCAATGCCTTGAATCAATACATAATTTCAAAGCAATTACAATTAATACTTAAGGAGTAAACTGTTAACCTCATAAGAGCTAGTACAATGATTCTTGTTGTTTTAAATTGATAGAAATAATAAAAATGTGAGGTTAATAAAAATGACATTTTCAATTCCCATACTGGTTTGGGTGTAAAACAAATGTTTCTTCTAGGGATTCAGTCATTTTATGGTTGTCTCATATTTGAATCAAAAAATATAATAGCCGCTTCTTTATGCAAAATGGGATCATGCATTTATAAATGGTCAAATTCAATAGAATGTTAGTTGTTTGGGTTACTTCTCATCAACATTTTCTCAAAAAGGTGAAAAAAATGATGTTTACCTTTTATGCCAGGATATACTTACTATTCTTAGTAATAAACACATATGATGCTGAACAACTATTTGGAAATTAATATGGTGACTATGTAATGTTATTGTACTAACATTACTGAATATGAATAGAAATATGTGCTATCTTACTGGAATTTTTGGAGCAAACAAGATGTAAATAGCCCCCATAATTAGAATATACCAATGAGAGCCTCCTCTCATAACCCAACATAACAACTCTTGAAGGTAAAAGCAATGTTAATGGGACTGTTTAGAAATATGTATATGAAAAATATTTAAATCCATTATATATATATATATATATATATATATGTATATATATATACACACACACATACACACACACACACACACACACACACACACACACACAAGGCCTGCTGCATGAAATTTGTGCGCTGGGAGGATGAGGGGTTTCCCTCAGCCCAACTTGCACCCTCTCCAATTTGGGATCCCTCAAGGGATGTCCAAATGCTTGTTTAGGCCCAATACTGGCAGTTGGATATCCCTTTAACAATCCGGGCTTGCTGGCTCCCAACTGCTCGCTTGCCTGCCTGATTGCCCCTAACCACTTCTGCCTACCAGCCTGATCACCCCCTAACCACTCCCCTGCCAGCCTGATTGAAGCCTAACTACTCCCCTGCCAGCCTGATCATCCCCAACTACTCTCCCTTGACAGCCCAGTCACACCCAAATGCCCTCCCCTGCACATTCCCTCTTTATCAGATAAGGTTTTTTCTTTAACATATTGGACAGCCTTAACTGGTTTGGCTCAGTGGATGGAGTGGCAGCCTACAGGCTCAAGGGTCCCAGGTTAGATTCTGATCAAGGGCATGTACCTTGGTTGGGGGCACATACCCAGTGGGGAATGTGCAGTAGGCAGCTAATTGATGTTTCTCTTTCTTAGATGTTTCTAACTCTATCCATCTCCCTTCCTCTCTGAAAAGAAATCAATAAAAAATCATATTGGACAGTGTACCTGCTGTGGTCTTGACAAACCAGTAAAAATGTAAACCCAAATTAAAAGCGTCATAAAATAAACTCCTTAAACAGGAATTTCATGAGACTTTGGAAAGGTGATATCATGTGGTTGTTTCTTCCTTTTTTCTTTCTCTTTCTTTTTCTTGATGTTTCATCTTTTGTCCTTTCTTTCTTTTCTCTTTTTATTCCTTTTCTGTCCTCTCTTTCTCTTAACTTTTCTGTTGGTAGAATCACCAGTACTTGAATTGCTCAATGGGGACACGGGTGCCTCCTAGCCAGACACCCTGAGGCTGCTGCTGGGAGGGGATTGGGGCATAGGGGTGCAGGCACCTCCCAGCCGGACACCCGGGGCTGCCCACCTCTCAGCAGCAACCCTCCCTGGGACTTGGAGACTCTGGTAAGGCTGAGAGGACTGGGCGCCGCCATCTTGTGGTTATGGGTGCCACCATTTTTGTCGCAGAGTAATGGTTAATTTGCATATTACTCTTGCTTTTTAGATAGGATATATGTGTTGCAATTCTCATTCATAATTAAGTGTGATGCTCCTCCCACACATGCAGAAAGGCTAATCTCATTTTTACTTACAAAACCAGAAAATCAATGTTTTCAAAATATGTTAGGCATTTATTTGGGGGGTAAACATTCAAAAGCCATGGTCTTGCAAGATGCTTATAATATAGAAAATATGTAAGTAAATCACTAATGATAGTAAAGTGGTAAAAATATGCAAGTTTGGTATTTAGCACTTTATTTATGATTGGCTTTAAAGTGTTCTTTTAAAAAGAAAAATGCTAGCCATTATAAAATGTATGAATAGCCCTGGCTGGATCACTCAGTTAGTGAGAATATCATCCTGATATGCCAAGGTTGCTGGTTTGATCCCCTAGTCAAGATATATATATAAGAATCAATCAATGAATGCATAAAAATAAGTGGAACAACAAATCAGTGTCTCTTTCTCTCCAATCTCTCTCTCTCTGTCTCTCTCTCTCTCTGTCTCTCTCTCTCTCTCTCTCTCTCTCTCTCTCTCTCTCAAATCAAGAAATAAAAATTTTAAAAACGTATAAATATATATAGTAAATCAAAGAGATTAAAAATTCCTTGGCATGCCGAGACCGGTTTGGCTCAGTGGATAGAGCGTTGGACTGCGGACTGAAGGGTCCCGGGTTCGATTCCGGCAAGGGCATGTACCTTGGCTGCATGCACATCTCCAGTAGGGGGCGTGCAAGAGGCAGCTGTTCGATGTCTCTCTCTCATCGATGTTTCTGACTTTCTATCCCTCTCCCTTCCGCTCTGTAAAAAATCAATAAAATATATTTAAAAATAACAATAAAAATAAAAATTCCTTGGCACTCTACTTTTATATATTTCTATATTTTCCATATTATAAACTCTCCAGAAATTTTGAGGGTCTAGAATGAGACTAGATCTTTGAAGATACATAGAATTTTAAGATGGCTATGTTAAAATGTTTTATTTTCTGAAATAGTAGGTTACTTACCAAGTGGTTAAATAGTTTCTTGTTGGTTGTGTAATTTGATCAGTAAAACAGACTGGACAACAAGAGGTAGTTTATTTCATTCAATATTTAAAACAGTTTTTTTAGCAGTACACTCTAACACTAAGTTTAAAATTAGTTTCAGGTGTTCAAACTTTTATGATGCTTTGATCTATTAGCTTCTACTGATAGTGACATATCTACCTTCAATTTATAACTTTATTTCCCAAGACACTCCTAAGAAGCTTCAGTCTAAGGTCAACTGTAAGCAACATATTGATGTGTGAAAAATGATTGTTAGTTATTTCTAAAATTTATTTATTCATTTATTTATTTTTAAAACAATTACAGATATACCTAGTTTTCCCTTCTTTTTTCACCTCCACACAGATCTTGCCCTTCCCTGCCCTTTACCACTCTGTTGTCTGTGTTCATGGGCTCTTCATATATGTTCTTTGGCTAAACTCTTCACCTTCTTTTATCCAACCCCTCTCACCCCCAACCCTCTGAGATCTGTCAGTCTGTTCCATGTGCCCTTAACTCTGGATCTATGTTGTTGCTCAGTTTATTTTGTTCATTATATTTCACATATAAATGAGATCATATGGTATTTGCATTTCTCTGACTGCCTTATTTCACTTAGGATAATAACTTCCAAGTCTACTCATGCCATTCCAAAGGGTAAGAGCTCCTTCTTTTTTACAGTCTAAACTACACACTAGATCCCTTGGATTTCACTGATATTTACAGAACATTTTCCCTCATGGCAGCAGAATATACATTCCTCTAAAATGCACATGGTACATTCTTAAAGACAAATCTCATATTAGGAGACAAAATAAGTCTTAACAAATTAAAAAAAAATTAAATCATATCAACCATCTTCTCAGATCACAGTGGCATGAAACTAGAAATACAACTCAAATCATTCAAACAAATGGAGGGTAAATAGCATGTTATTAAACAATGCATGGGGTATCCATAAGATCAAGGAAGAAATAAAAAATCACATGGAAACAAATGAAAATGAACACACAACATCAAATCTGTAAGCTACATTGAAAGCAGTTATGAGAGGGAAATTCATAGTAATAGATGCCTAACTGCTATATAATTAAGAAGCAAGAAAAATATCAAATAAACAATCTGATTCTACATCTAAGAGATCTAGAAGAAGAACAATAAAAGCCTAGAATGCCAGGTGGTGTGCCTCAGTGGTTGAGCATAAATCTGTGAATCAGAAGGTCATGGTCCGATTCCTGGTCAGGACACATGCCCAGGTTGTGGGCTGGATCCCCATGTGGGGTGTGCAGGAAGCTGCTGATCCATGACTCTCTCTCATCAGTGATGTTTCTTTCTCTCCCTTCATTTTCAAAATCAATAAAAATATTTTTAAAAGAAAAGCCTAGAGTAAGTAGAAGGAAAGAAATAATAAAGATCAGAGAAGAAAGAAATGACATACATACTAACTAAGCAATACAAAAGATCAGTGAAACCAAGAGGGAAGATCCAAATAAGTGAAATCAGAAATAAAAGAGATGCAGTAACAAGGGACATCAAGAAATGCAAAGGGTTTAAAGAAAATACTATGAATAAATTTGTGCCAACCAATTAGACAATCCCGGTGAAATGGACAAATTCCACAAACCATGAGGTCTTCTAAAACTCAGTAATAATCAGAAAACCTGAATAGACTGAAAACAACTAATGAAATTTAAGTTATAATTTTAAAAAACCTCCCAGCAAACCAAAGTCCTAGACTAAATGGCTTCACAGACTTACAGAACATTCAAAGTAGAACTAATGCCTCTCCTCCTCAAACTATTCCAAAAAATGCATGAGGAGGGAAGACTTCAAAGTCCTTTTTATGAGGCCAGCATTACCCTAATTCTAAAACTAGATAAAGACATTACAAAGGAAGACAATTACAGGCCAATATCCCTGATAAATTTAGATGCTAAAATCCTCAACAAATTTCTAGCAAATCAGATCCAGCATTACATTAGAAAAATCATACTCCATGACCACGTGGGATTTATTCCAGAGATGCAAGGCTGGTACAATATCTGCAAATCAATAAATGTGATATATCATATAAACAAACTGAGAGACAAAGATCACATAACCATATCAATAAAAGCATTCACTAAAATCCAGCACCCATTTAAGATAAATACTCTCAGGAAAGTGAGAATAAAAGTACCTTACCTCACAATATTAAAGGCTATATATGAAAAACCTATAACCAACATCATGCTCAATGGGAAAAAAACTAAAAGTGTTTCCCTTAAGGTCAGGAACAAGACAGGAATTTCTACTTTCACCAGTCTTTAAAATTGATTTTTGAATATAAGGATTTCCCCTCAAAACACACCAAGAATAGCATTTAAGACAAAACTTTTTCCTTACGTCTAGTTAAGAACACTAGATGTGTTCAACTAAATAGCATATTGGAGGTTAAATGTATTGAGAATAAAATAAAGTGATAGTTCAAACTATAATTTTTAATATGTCTAATGTAGTACCTTTTAAAATAAAATATATTAAAAAAACAGATATTCTATATGCTTGATATATTTTAAGAATATCTGGTCCATACTGAAATCATCATGATTTTTTTCATGATAATCACAGTTATATGTTCTGTCCCACAAGTCCTATTAAAACACTTAAGGTGTGAGATTAAATATCTATATAAGGCAATAATAAATCAAAATAAGTTTAAAAACAATATTGATACCTTATACCCCCTTAGGATGGCTACTATCAAAACATCAGGAAATAAAAGTTGGCAAGGATGTGAAGAAGTTGGAATCCTTCTGCACTGTTAGTTGGAATGTAATATGGTGTAGCTGCCATGGAAAACAATGATTAAAAACAGAATTACCGGGGGAGAACAAAGATGGCGGCATAGGTAAACACCTATTGTTCTGCCCCGCTCAACGATTTAAGAACTACAACATAACAGCAGAACAGACATCACCCAGAATCGCCAGAAAGCTGGCTGAGTGAAAACTCCACAAATAAGAGTAAAGGTGGAACACTGAGACTCAGAGGAGTAGTGGGAGCGCAGCCTAGAAGACGGAAACAGGTTAGGAGCCCTCCTGGTTGCACGCACTGGCTGTAGGGCTGGAGCAGCAACCCCGGCTAGATTTCGCCAACGGGGAGGGCAGAGACGTCCCACTACAGGGATTCCCCAGTGCCAGGCAAGGTCCGAGGTCCGGGGGACGCACCCTGGAAGCGGGGCGCGGCAGAGGTCTCCTAGTCTGAGGAGAAACCCAGAGGCTGGGAAAAGAAGTTTGCGTGCAAGTGTCGCACAAACCGGAGACTTGCCCCCTGGAAACTTGTCTCCTGGTCCCAGAAACCATCTATTTTACAACCCTGGGCTAGACTTTGGTGTGCAGACACATTTGGGGAGAGGCAGAGTTGTCTGGAAAGGAGAAGAGACTAGCGGCTTTCTCTTGGAGGTGCCTGCAGCCATCCCCATCCAACAGAGACCCGCGCATGCAAGCGCGACATAGGACATAGCTGACATTGAGGTTGCCTGCACAGCACAGAGACTCCGCCCATCCAACCTGAACACAGTCTCCCTTCACACCCAATTGGCCTGGAGGTCAAACCCTCCTAGGGCTAACAACAACAAGCTGGGTTTAAATTCAAAAATACTGTACAACCCATAAAGGATTGCAGTAAGAGTACCCACCTCAGGTAACTGGGGATACTGAGCCACTGTCCCTTTGAGGATATCTACCACATAAAGCAGCCACCATGCAGAGATATGGAAAGAAATCAGGTGTGAAAGAAATGGAGGAGAAAAGACGACTAGACATAGAGTTCAAAACCACGGTTATAAGGCTTTTCAAGAGGCTCCTACAAAAGGCCGATCAACTTAATGAGAATCACCAGGAAATAAACAAGACCAACCAGGAAATGAATGAGAATTACAAGGAAATGAATGAGACTTACAAGGAAATGAATGAGACCCTCAAGGAAATGAACAAGACCTCTGAGGATATGAACCAGACCCTCATAGATTTGAAAAAGGACCAACTAGAAATCAAGCATACACGGACTGAAATAAAAAATATTACACAAAGTCTTAAAAGCAGTCCAGAGGGCCACAAGAACCAAGTCAAAGATTTGAAATACAAAGAACCAAAATCCACTCGGCTGGAAAAGCAAGAGCAAGAAACAAAAAGAATTCAGATAATTGAAGATAGCATAAGGGGCCCCTGGGACAACCTCAAGCATGCCAACATCCGAATTATTGGGGTGCCAGAAAAAGAGAGAGAGCAAGTTAATGAAAACCTACTTGAAGAAATAGTGACTGAAAACTCCCCCCACCTGGTGAAAGAAACCGACTTAAAAGCCCAGGAAGTACACAGAACCCCAAAATATAGGAATCTAAAGAGGACCACACCAAGACATATCATAATTAAATGCCAAGAGCAAAAGATAAAGAGAGAATATTAAAAGCAGCAAGAGAAAAACAGATGGTGACCTATAAGGGAGCACCCATACGATTGTCAGCGGATTTCTCAACAGAAACGATGCAGGCCAGATGGGAGTGGCAAGAAATATTCAAAATAATGAATAGCAAGAATCTACAGCCAAGATTATTCTATCCAGCAATGCTATCATTCAGAATTGAAGATCAGATAAACTTCTTCACACATAAGAAAAAGCTAAAGGAGTTCATCACCACCAAACCAATATTATATGAAATGCTGAAAGATATTTTTTAAGAAGAGGAAGAAAAGGTTAAAATGTAAATTATGAACAACAAATACACATCTATCAACAAATGAACATAAAAATCAAGTGAATTTATAGGCTGATGAACAAGATAAACTGGTGAATATAACAGAAACATGGACATAGAGAGGGAATGGACTGACGATGCTTGGGGAGAAAAGGGTTGTGGGAAGTACAGCAAGAGATTGGACAAAAATCTTGCAACATTGGGAGAGGACATTGGGGAGGGGGAGGTGAGGGTGGAGGGTGGGATCTGTACAGGGTGGAGGGGAGATATAGGGGGATAAAAAAGGGGAAACAATGTAATTAATAAACTGAACAATAAAGATTAAAAAAAATGGAATTACCATAAGATCCAGCATTTGCACCTGTGGGTATATATTTAAAAGATTTGAAAACAGAGTCTACAAAAACTATTTGTACACCCATGTTCTTGGCAGCAATATTCACAATTACCAAGAGATTAAAGTAACCCAAGTGTCCTTCTACAAATGAATGGATCAACAAAATATGATATAAACACACAATGGAATATTATTCAGCCTTAAAAAGGAATGGAATTTGACATATGCTACAATATAAATGAACCTCGAGGAAATAAATTATGCAAAGTAAAATAAGCCAGATATTGTATGTTTTCACTTAACTGAGGTACTGAGAGTAGTCAAATTCATAAAATAAAATGATGGTTGCCAGAGATTGGTGTAGAGGGAGGAATGGGAAGTTGTTTAATGAGAATAGAATATCCGTTTTAAAGATGAAAAAGTCCTAGAGATTGGTTACACAAAAATGTGAACATACTGAATACTACTGAACTATATGCTTGAAAATAGTAAGATGTAGAGGTGAGGATGTGGAGAAAAAGGAACCCTTATGCACTATTGTTGGGAATGCAAATGGTGCAGCCACCATGGAAAACAGGATGGAATTTCCTCTAAAAATTAAAAATGGAACTGCTTTATGACCCAGTGATTTCACTTTTTTTTCTTTACCCGAAGAAACCTGAAACACTGATTCGAAAGAATATATGCACTCCTATGTTCATTGCAGCATTATTTGCTTTTTTTCCTCTTTCAAATCATTTTAATAATGTGGCAGCCAAAATAAGAAAAGAAGACTTAAATTTGTTTTCTTTAAGGGGGGTGCTACCATGATTGCTTCACACAAGCATGATCATCTAAGATAATGATGACACCAAAGAGCAAGGGTGGTAAAAAGGCTTCAAGGCTCACAGACTGAAAAGCTTGGTTTCTGAAAAGTCTCAGAGGGGTCGCTGGTGGCAGGAAAGTTAAGGGACCTTCACAATATAGGGCGCGGTTGCTGGGTCATCAGCACCTTGAACCGTTTCTTGATGGTGACGTGGTGTCGAGAGTATTTGTTGTCTGGGGAGAACCGAGCAGGATGGGCAGAGCAGGTCTGTTGTCCCATAGGATCAAACTTCTTCAAGGTATAGACCCATTCTCCCAGTTCATTGAGGTAATACTGGAGAAACATGATCTCGCTGAAGCAGGAGGCTCCAATTCCCAGCATTACTTACAATAGCCAAGATTTGAAAGCAGCCCAAGTGTCCATCAGTAGGTGAGTGGATGAAAAAAGCCGTGGTACATTTACACAATGGAATACTATTGTTCTGTAAAAGGATTAAATCTCATCCTTTACAACAGCATGGGTGGACCTGGAGAATATTTTGCTAAGTGAAATAAGCCAGTCAGAGAAAGACAAGTACCAAATGATTTTACTCATATATGGAATCTAATGAACAAAATGAACTCCTAAGCAAAATAAAAACAGACTCATAGATAGCAAGCTGATAGCTGTCAGGGAGTAGGGAGAGTTGGGAGAGCTGGGTTGTGGCAGGTAGAGGGATTGAGCAAAAACAAACAAAAAGAGAAAAATCTCATCAACATGGAGAACAATATGGTGATTTCTGGGGGGAGAGAGAGAAGGTGGAGGAGTGAATAAGGGCAATAAATGGTGATGGAAAGAGACTTGACCTTGGGTGTTGAACACACAGTACTATGTACAGATGATGCGTTGTGGTACTGTGCACCTGAAACCTGTATAATTTTGTTAATTAGTGTCATCCCAGTAAAGTTAATAAAAATGAAAAAAAATAGTTAAGATGGTAAATTTTGTTATATGTATTTTACCATAACTGAAAATTAAAAATTAAAATTTTTATTCACAGCCCCTGATCTTAAGACAATTATAGAAATATTTATTCTCATTATTTCTAGAACCACACTCATTCTAGCATGATGTTAACTAGCCAGTCTTTTTAAAAGCCAATTTAAATACCCCAGGTTTTTAAAAGTTTAAAGTATAAAGAAAAACCAAAGTATTATTTAAGATTCCTCTGGGGCATCCATATACCAAATACTTTTATTTAGAGTAATCTTCATAAAGAAAGACCAGGGGAAAAGAAAGAAGAGAGCTTCAAGCATGACATATGGGGATATCTTAAAATTTTCTCTGGCTCATGATAAATAAATATAGAGCAAGCCGAATTATAAGATGTTCTATTTTAAGAAACCCATTTTCTATACAAGTAAAATAGG
Organism: Antrozous pallidus; assembly: GCA_027563665.1. NCBI lineage: Eukaryota > Metazoa > Chordata > Mammalia > Chiroptera > Vespertilionidae > Antrozous > Antrozous pallidus. Next base: position 42,132,748 of record CM050509.1, on the reverse strand, counting down.
GCTTAATTTATCATGTTCTGGAAATATCCTTTAATATTTTTTTAAAATAAGGGATTCCATTACATCACTTAATTTTTATTTGAAGACTATAGTACATATCTCAGAGTTGAAGGCAATGGCAATGTGTTAGAAGTCACTGTAAATTGGAAATCAATTCATAATAAAGATGAGACTTCTAAAATTATCATGTGAGTCAATGGGAATATCTGATGGCATTTTAAAAATGTGCTTCATGTACAAGTGTCAAGGAATGCATTTATTGTGCAAAATAGGGGTCTAGTTTTAGTCAAATAAGGTGTAACTCAAAAAGAAAATACACATTAAACCCCTCTAACTCTGGGCTAGTAAAGAAGAAGAAATAAGTTAGTCATTTTTGAGGTGCTGGACAATGTTATTTGATAAATTTACTAGGAGCCTATAGGAAACTGAAGTTGCTGCCCTTTCACTGGAACATTCAAGTTCATCATTTGTGTGTAACATAAAAGGGCAATTTAGATGTTAAAATTTAATCAACATGAAATATTAATGTCTTAGGTGGAAACAGAGAATGGTGCAATAATGGCATTCAAAAGGGTGAAAGTAGCACCATTGCTCTCAATGATATCATCAATTCAGTGAACTGTACCTCCAAAATGGAAAAACAGAAAAGTCATTTGTAAGGAAGGTATCATCAATATTTAGCCTTTTTGCCCAACTCTAGAATGGCCTATATTCTACAAAGGATGAAAAACACATCTAACCAAAGCATACACTGAGTGACCAGATTATTATGATCTTTGAACTCATAACAATCTGTCCACTCAGTATATTATCTGTCTATCTATCTATCTATCTATCTATCTATCTATCTATCTATCTATTTTAGAGGCCCAGTGCATGAATTTGTGCATGGGTGGAGTTTGGCCAGCCTGGCCAGGGGGAGGGGACATGGATGGTGGGCCAGCCTTCCTGCTGGTCGAACTCCAGGTCGAGGGGACAATTTGCATATTAGCCTTTTATTATATAGGATATACACTAAGTGGACAGATTATTATGCATCCAGAGATCATAATCTGGCCACTCAGTGAAGATGTCTTTATTTATTTAAAACACAATAGGAAATCACTCTCCATACCAATGCCCTTTTCAAGATTGAATCCTTTTCCCATCCCTCTTCCCTTCTGACCAAGGGATAATAGCTCTCTCAGTTTCTAGCTTCAAATTCAACACTATCCCTTGTTAATATTAACAATAAATAATAATCTTATATAATAAAAGTGTAGTATGCAAATTTTCCCCTCAACTGGGAGTTCATATGTGAGTTTGACTGAGGGGGGGGGGCGCTGGCCAGGGGAAGCAAGGGAGGCCCTTGCTGGCAGCTGGCAGCCACTAGGGACCCTATTAATGCAGAACTTTTGTGCACTGGGACTCTAATAAAATAATAATAAAACATAGTAACAGTGGGTAGATTTCCTTTTTGTTATTTTGGTTAATGTAATTGCATTGGGGGAATTTAAAAATTGATCATTACCAAATGAAAAAATGAAATATTACTCTTGGGAGTATTGAATAGTGTTTAATATTCACTAAACAAACATACATTTGGCTATCTACTTACAAATGATTAATTACTATGTGCCAGGCATATAGTAATACATGTGCAGATCTATTAAATATTGGTTGATTTTGGAATGAGAACCAGAAAACCTAAATTCTGAGCTACTACACCTTTCCCCACCTCTCCTAAGTACAATTTCTATAGTGATGACTCTTCATTTGTATCTCTAAGCCCAAACTCTTTTATGAGCTCTAGATCCAAATTTCTAACTGCCTACCAGACATTTTCATCTAGATATTCCACAGGCATTTCAAATTCCACAAGATCAAACTGTAATGGCTATGTATGTATGTATGTATGTATGTGCTCTTAGTATAGACACTCACAATATACTTTCAAAACAATGTTAGCTCTCCTTCTCCACTCTTATTCTATTTTTAAAATGAACCAATTCAAGAATCTCCTGTTCTGGTAACGCTTCATGACCTTTTCAGACAGAATTGCTATTCTCTCCATATTCTCATTGTAGTTTGTATACCTTTAATACTGTATTTACCTTTTTAAAATCATTAGTGAATTTGTATAGTTACTAATAAATCAATATTTTTATCTAATGCTACATTTATAGACCTCTAGGGAAGATCATATATTTTGTAGTTGCTGCTACATTTTGTTTTTGAAGAGATTTATTTGAAAACACTGAAATAAAATGGTGTTTTCACAAGGAAATTTGATTTCAGTATGTCTGAGTTGAGACTTGAGCATCTCTCACTTTTAAAATATGTGCAAGTAGCTCTGACATACTCCAATGTCTAAAAATCACTGAATTCAGAAATCATCCATACAGAGATATCACTACAAAATAAATGTTTAAGAATAACTCCTGAAGTTTGAGTAAGTATATAATCTTACATTGGATTAAATGTCTGGTATGTCATTCTAATGATTTATATAATGGTAACAAATGCTGGAGATGTGCATCAAACAATCTATGTAAAATTTCAACCTGTGCACATTAAAAATATCCTGAATATTAGTTAATATGAATGTTTATTGCCATGGAAAGATGTAATTATTAATTGATAAAAGCAGATTGCAAAACAATTGTAGAAACGGCTGCAATACCTTAAAATGCTATACACAAAATTGTTAATGTCAGTAATATCTGGCTGGCGGAAATTAGGCTATTTTGTTTTTTTATATTTCACTTTTCTGTATGTGTCACTTTCCACAGTGCACATAAAAATCTCCTTTTAAGAGATTGGAAGATGGCGATGGACAGGAAGGTACGGGGGGGAGAGAATGTGAGAGAGTGAGGAACCCATAGAAGAGAATGTAGCATGTGTGGTGTGTGTGTGTGTGTGTGTGTGTGTGTGTGTGTGTGTGTGTGTGTGTGTATGAACTAGAGACAGTTAGACTCTGCAGGTCCTCCAACAGGCTGCCAAACCGGGAATCCCTGGAAGGCGGAACCCCACCAACAATGTGGACACTGTCGGGTGGTTGGCTGGCAGGGCGACAGAGATCAGGCCATCTTGAGAAGCGGAACTGCCTCAGACTGGGACTCTGCCTTCACCCAGTCGCATCTCAGATGCAGGCCAGGGACCTGCACCCACTGGGGACAGAGAGTTGCAGCCACAGCTTCAGATCAACAGACAACAGGAGTCCAGACTTCCTGGCAGCAGATTTCTTGCATCAACACTAAGAGCCAGTGACTCCAATTCTTGGTGCATGCACACACGGGGACCCTGACTCTCAACTAGAAACCTCAACAGGCAACAGACTCTGATACTCGATTCTTGGTGCAGACACAGGGAAACTCGGACTCCTGGAACCATTTTCAACACATGCCAAGAGCATGGTGCAGGCGGGGTCCCTGATTCTAGGTGTGCACACGAGACCTCACAGAATGCTGGGAACACTGATCCTGGGCAAGCCTGGCTCACACCAACCCACAGCTTCCACACGCTCTAGTGTTGGAGCACTTCAGTGACACTCAGGTGGTGCAAAGTTCCCACAGCACATAGCCCAGGTTCACGCAACTCAAAGTTTGAACCTTCTGGTGATAGTCAGAATGGGGAGACAACACAATACCCAGAAGAAAGAAAATGAGGAGTCGCAAAGAAAGGAAATTAGTGAAACTGAAGTTTGCACAATGACCGAAAAAAGAATTCAGAGTAATGGTCATGGAATTTATACATCACATGGATGAGAAAATCAACAACATATGCAAGAATCAGCTACAATTAAAAACACCATGAAAAGTTTCAACAGTAGACTAGAAAAAGCAGAGCACCAAATTAGTGAGTTAGAGGATCGGGTACAGAAACAAGCTCAAACTGAACAACAATTGGAGAAAAAAATTAAAAAAACAGGAGGAAAGCCTAAGGGAGCTTTCAGACAATATGAAACAAAGTAACATATGTACAATAGGGCTGCCAGAAAGACAAGAATTGTAGCAAGGATTACAAAATCTATTTGAAGAAATAACAACTGAAAACTTCCCAGATATGGGGAAGAAAAAAGTTACACAAGTTCAGAGAGTCCCAAGCAAGATCAACCCAAAAATACCCACACCAACACACATCATAGTTTCAATGGCAAATATCAACAACAAAGAGAGAATCTTAAAGGCGGCAAGAGAGAGACAGAAAGTTACCTACAAAGGAAACCCCACCAAAATATCAAATGATTTCTCAACAGAAACACATCAGGCTAGAATGGATTGGAAGGAGGGTATATAAAGTGTTGCAAAGCAAAGGACTGAATACAAGAATACTCCATCCAGCAAGACTATCTATCAGTCAAAATTGAAGGGGAAATCAGGAGCTTCACAGACAAAAAGAGGCTAAGGGAGTTTATCACCACCAAACCAGCAATCCAAGAAATGCTAAAGGGAATACTGTAAAAAGAAGAAATAAACAGGTAAGAAGGAATGCAGACACAAAAATAGATATGACTACAAACAAATATCTTTCAGTAATAACTTAAAACATAAACAGACTAAATGTCCCAATCAAAAGACACCGAGTGGCTGAATGGATAAAAAAAATCACAGCCCATAAATATGCTGTCTATAAGAGAACCACCTCAGAACAAGAGACTCACACAGATTGAAAGTGAAAGGGTGGAAAAATATCTCTCAGGCAAATGGAAATGAAAAAAAAAGGCAGGGGTAGCAATACTTATATCTGACAAAATAGACCTTAAAGTAAATGCCATAACAAGAAATAAGGAAGGCCACTTTATAATACTAAAGGGATCGATACAATAAGAGGATATAATTCTGATAAACATATATATATATATATATATATATATATATATATATATATATATATATATACACACACACACACCCAACACAGGAGCATCCAAATACATAACAAAACTCTTAGAAGATATTAAGGGAGAGATCAACAACAATACAATCATCGTAGAGGACTTTAATACATCACTGGATAAATCCTCTAGACAAAAAATGAGCAAAGACACAGAAATCCTAAATGATTCACCAGAACCGATGGACTTAACTGACATCTTCAGAACATTTCACCCAAAAGCCATGGAATATATGTTCTTCTCAAGTGCACATGGGACATATTCAAAAATAAACCACATATTGGGTCACAAGCAAATTCTCTCAAAATTCAAGAAGATTGAAATCATACCAAGCATCTTTTCAGACCACAATGCCATAAAATTAGAAATAAACTACAATAAAAACAATTCAAAAATCTCAAACACTTGGAAACTGAATTGCATGCTATTAAACAACTATTGGGTTATCAATGAGATCAAAGAAGAAATTAAAAGCATCCTGGAAACTAATGACAACAAAAACACAACAACCCAAAATCTATGGGACACAACAAAAGCAGACTTAAGAGGGAAACTTATAGCTCAACAAGCCTACCACAAAAATCAGGAAAAAGTGGTAGCAAATAATCTAACTCTACAATTCAAAGAATTAGAAAGAGAGCAACAAGAAAAGCCCAGAATGAGAAGAAGGAAGGAGATAATAAAGATCAAAGCAGAAATAAATGACATAGAAAACAACAAAAAAAAATTACAAAAGATCAATGAAACCAAGAGCTGGTTCTTTGAAAGGATAAACAAGATTGATGAAACTCTACCCAGCTCACCAAGAAGCAAAGAGAGAGGAATCAAATAAATAAAATCAGAAATGAGAGAGGCAAAATAACAATGGACTCCACAGAAATACAAAGGATTGTTAAAAATAATATGAACAACTCTAGTCAAACTAACTAGACAACCTAGAAGAAATGGACATATTCCTAAAAAATACAACATTCCAAAACTCAATCAGGAAGATTCTAAAAATCTCAATAGTCCAATAACTATGGAAGAAATTGAAGCAGTCATCAAAAAGCTCCCAGCAAACAAAAGCCCAGGGCCAGACGGCTTTACTGGAGAGTTTTACCAAACATTCAAGTAAGAACTTAAAATTATCCTCCTCAGACGATTCCAAAGAAATTCAAGAGGAAGGATCACTCTCTAGCTCATTCTATGAAGCCAGCATCACCCTAATACCAAAACCAGATAAAGACAACACAATGAAAGATAATTATAGGCCAATATCCCTCATGAACATAGATGCCAAATTCCTCAACAAAATTCTAGCAAATCGGATCCAGCAGTACATCAGAAAGATCATACACCATGACCAAGTAGGATTTATCCCAGGGATACAAGGATGGTTCAATATCCGCAAATCAGTAAATGTGATACATCACATAAACAAATTGAGAGATAAAAATCACAGAGTCATATCAATTGATGCAGAAAAAGTATTTGACAAAACACAACACTCCTTCTTGATCAAAACGCTCAACAAGGTGGGGATAGAAGGATCATACCTCAACATAATAAAAGCTATATATGAAAAACCCTCAGCCAACATCATACTCAATGGACAAAAACTGAAGCCATTTCTCTTAAGAACAGGAACAAGACAGGGATGCCCACTCTCACCACTTCTATTCAACATAATACTAGAAGTACTAGCCATTGCAATCAGACAAGAAGAAAGAAAAGGCATCCAAATTGTAAAAGAAGAAGTAAAGCTATCCTTATTTGAAGGTGACATGATATTATACATAGAAAACCCTAAAGACTCCATCAAAAAATTATTAGACTTAATAAATGAATTCTGCAATGTAGCAAAGAAATCTATAGCATTCCTTTAAGCCAATGACAAACTTACAGAAAGAGAGACTAAAAAAGCAATCCCATTTACTATCTCACAAAAAAATTAAGATACCTAGGAATAAACTTAACAAAGGAGGTAAAAGACCTATATGTGAAAAACTTTAGGGCACTGAAAAAAGAGATAGAAGAAGACATAAATAGATGGAAGAACATACCTTGTTCATGGATTGGCAGAATCAACATCATCAAAATGTCCGTACTACCCAAAGCAATCTACAGATTCAATGCAATCCGCATTAAAATACCAATGCCATATTTCACTGACCTACAACGAATTTTCCAAAAATTCACCTGGAACAAAAAAAGACCATGAATATCTGCAGTAATTCTGAGAAGAAGAACAAAATAGGTGGGATCTTAATACCAGATTTCAAGCTGTATCACAAAGCCACTGTTCTTAAAACAGCCTGGTACTGGCACAAGAACAGACATATAGATCAATGAAATAAAATAGAAAACCCAGAATTTGACCCAAACCCCTTTGCCCAATTAATATTTGACAATGGAGGCATGAACATAAAATGGAGTCAAGATAATCTCTTCAACAAATGGTGTTGGGAAAATTGGACAGATACATGTAAAAAAAAATGAAACTAGACCACCAACTTACACCATGCACAAAAATAAACTCAAAATGGATCAAAGACTTAAACATAAGAAGGGAAACCATAAAAATGCTAGAGGAATCCACAGGCAGAAAAAATCTCATACATATGCCGAAGGAACATCTTCAATGATACTGTTCCTAGAGCAATGGAAACTAAAGAGAAAATAAATAAATGGGACTACATCAAAATAATAAGCTTTTGCACAGCAAAATAAACTATCAACAAAACAACAAAAATCCCACTGCATGGCAGAACATATTTTCCAATGTCACCAAAGACAAGGGTTTAATCTCCAACATTTACTGGGAACCCATACAACTTAACAAAAGGAAGATAAACAATACAATCAAAAAATGGGCAATGGACCTAAATAGACACTTTTCGAAGGAGGAAAGAAGGAAGGCTAACAGATATATGACAACATGCTCAAAGTCACTAATTATCTGAAAGATGCAAATCAAAACAACAATGAGGTATCATCTCACACCTGTCAGAATGGCAATCATCAACAAATCACCAAAGACAAGTGTTGGTGAGGATGCGGAGAAAAAGCTTTGCACTGCTGGTGGGAATGCAGACTGGTGCAGCCACTGTGGAGAACAATATGATGTTTCCTCAAAAAACTAGAAATGGAACTCCCATTTGACCCAGTGATCTCACTTTTAGAAATATATCCCAAGAAACTAGAAACACGAGTCAGAATGGATTTATGCACCCCTATGTTCATTGCAGCACAATTCACCATAGCTAAGATTAGGAAACAGCCTAAGTGCCCATCAGCAGATGATTGGATTAAAAACCTGTGGTATATCTACACAATGCAATACTACACTGCAGTAAAAAAAGGAGTTCTTACCAATTGCAACAGCATGAATGGAACTGGAAAGCATAATGCTAAGTGAAATAAGCCAGTCAGAGAAAGACAAATACATAATCTCACTCATTTGTGGAATATAAGGAACAACATAAACTGATGAACAGGGACAGACACAGAGGCAGAGCAGCATCGACCAGAATGCTTGAGCTCAGGGAAAAGATATGGGAAGGAAGGGGGAAAGAGGAGAGACAAATCAAATGACTTGTATGCATGAATATAAGCCTAACCAATGGACATGAACATCAGGGGGGTGAGGGCATGAGTTGGGGAGTGTTATGGGGGGGTTAATAGAGAGATAAATACACATATGTAATACCTTAATCAATAAATGAGTTTGGAAAAAAATTTCCTTGTAAGACTGAAATAATCAAATAATATAGGTATTAGGTAATATGCTAGATGCTGGAGACAGAACAATCGGTAACGTAAAGTCAGGTTTAGAGAAGTTAAGCAACACACTGATGGCTACTCTGTAAGCAAATAATAGAGCTAGGTTTTTCTTATTCTAAAATAACATTTATTCCATTTCATCTTGGTGTCCCAGATCCAGTATCAGCTGTTTACAAAACTGTTAAGTAATCAAAGTTTCTGCTGCCTACACACAGTTCCATGCTATGAATTGCCAGTATCACTGCCATGGGGCCTTTTTCAGTATATTCTTCATCCATCATTCTAATCCTTATTACATTCCCTAATATTTAGCCCAACTCACCTGATAAAGTAATTGATTTTAAAGAGTTATTAGTCATTGAACTGGACTTCTCAGTGTCTTATGTATGCAGCCTATTGGGCTAGGTGTCGGGATGACAGTTCACATTCAAATGGGGGGGATTAGATATTCCCATAGTTAACTGCACTACAGTCTGATAAATGCTATAATAAAAATAATAACACCCATCTGGTATAGCATCAACCCAGGAAAACTCAGGAACCAAGAAGCCCCTTGTTCGATTCTTGGTCAGGGCACATGCCTGAGTTGCAGGCTCTATCCCTTTTGAGGGGCATGCAGGAGGCAGCTGATCAATTGGTGATGTTTCTCTCTCATTGATGTTTTTATTTTCTATCTTCATCCCTTCCTCGCTCTCGAAAAGAGCAATAAAAATATTTTAAAAATAACAAAACATCCACTATAGAAACATGAAAAGTGCTAATTCTGTCTGGGATGTCACTGAGAGTTTTTTTTTAAAGGTGGTAGAGGGAAGTCAAGACCATTGTCTATGCAAAAATCACATAGCAATTAAAGAGCCCTCCTTCTTGAGGATGAATCTAACTTTCATGGCAACCCCCTGTAACCACATAGCCCTTACGCTGATGCCACACTCCAATGTAGATGTCTCTAGATTTGCAGCAGGCCAGAAGTGCTAACTACTTTTAGGCACCCCTGTGAGCACATCTGAAAATAACATCCCTTAAAGCAAACATCTGTGGTCTAGGTAGCCTTTTGCTCACATTAGTACATGTTGTTCTCACTGAACTGCATCTCTGAGCAGCTCACATGGTGTCTTATTTAATGTATCTAGGTTACCCAAGACTTGCAGAGATTAGGAAGCTGTCAGTAAAACATCTGGAAAGGCTTCGCGAATTGCTTTCTAAAATCACTCTAAATTAGCAACTAATAGAAAATTTTGACAACTTGCTCAACACTGAGTAAAGCTGGATAAAAGTCAACCTCTAGAGGATTCTATTTTGTTTATCATCAATGCTAGAGTATATTTAACAAATTAATTTTTTCCAGAGGAGTCATCTTAATTTATTTCAGTGGACATCCTTGATCAGTAATTTCTTTCTTCTCCCTTCGGGGAATCAATCCAAAGAATAAAGGGGAGTCACATAATTTTTTGAGTCAGCAATATGCTTGGGGAGGAATATGTAGTTAGAGATAAAGGCAACTAACATTTTTTTGCATAGTTATAAGCAACTAAGCTTTTTCAGGCAACAATGATAGATAATTTATACCTAAAGATATGCTTTCCCTTATGTTAAGTGAATTATATTTATGGGTTTCTTAGAGTTCTGGCAATGTTAATTTTGAACTATTACACACTCACAGGTTACACAATTCATTGTACTTCTGTAGCTCACTTTATCTCTGAACTAGAAAATATTTCAAAATACTTCACTTTCTACACAGTACAAATACATACATACTTAAGTCACTTAGTTTTTTTAAAGGCAAGGCATGTTAATTTGGCAATAAAAAGTTATACCCTAAATTATGAGAAATTTAAGAGTGAGTCAGTAATGAAGGGCCAAGCCAGAGAACTAATTAGAGTACAGATATTCACTTTTATGTGGAATCTAAACTGATGAACAAAAATAGAAACAAAGGCATGAATACAAGAACAGACTGATGGCTGTTGAAGGGGAGAGGGAATTAGATGAAAGAAGATGAAGAGATTAGCCAAAGAACATATATGCACAACCCTTAGACACAGACTACTGTGTGGTATTGTGAGAGGAAAAGGGGTGGGGGCTTGGTGGAGGTGAGCAAAGTGGGGGAATGGGGACATCTGTAATAGTGTCAACAATAAAAGTTAAAAAACTAATTTATGAAAAAAATTAAAAGAAATCTTCAAATCTAAGTATTTGCAAGTGAAAATATCGAATTCCAGTGTCATTATAATTTATACATGTTCCTTTATCTTCTGCTATTACAAATGGATAAGCACGATGGCTGGACCTGGAAATAAATGAGGGCAAATTTTAAGAAAAGGAGGGGGAACACAACAGGATTCCATACTATTTAAAAGTTAATTTTATTTATTTATTTATTTATGCACTTACTCATTTTTAATAGCCTTGAACTTTAAATCTCCAGAGAAAAACACATTCGTTCAGTAAATATTTACCAATGGCCAATGATTTGCTAGGCATTAGTGGAGAAATGAGAGAATATAAAGATGACAGTTATAGTCTCTGCTCTCAAGACATGCAACTGAGCTGGAGACACAAATACATCTCACTGCTAATATAACAACTATATAAACTTGTTAAAACAATCTCTGTAACAAAAGCTTTTTTTATGTATTTCTAAATTCACGTTCAGTACAGCTCATTATATTACTTGATTCAGATCTGCAACTGAACAGCATGTAGTACATTGACACCAAGGCAGCATCTGAGTGTCCAAACATTTAAGGAAAAACAGACACGACAAAACTAATCCAAGGTCAGCAAAACCTGGCCAGGTTTGAGGAAGGTCCAATCTCCCTTCTCACTTCCAGTATTCTCACAAAGGGAGAAGTAAAAACTGCTTTCCTAACAATCCACAATTTGTATTTATCTGAGCCCCAAAGAATTTTTCTTCAACGTCATGCCATTCATATTTAATCAGCAGCCCAAGTTCTTAAAACAAACATCTTGTGTCCTTGAAAACCACATGCTATTAGATGAGGGTTATAACATCACTACTTTTTACCAATATACTTCTTCTACTTTACGTAAGAATCTTTGAAATTCACAAAATAACATTAACTTGGACTTTACAAATTAAGAATCTTTTTCAAAAGGAGTAGAGATTGAGCTTATGTTTCTTCTTTGTGTTTTTTCTTGTGACTTAACTGCTAAGTATGATTGGAAAATTTAAAGTATGCTCAAATATAATATTTGGTATCAAAAATAGCAACAGAAAAATTATCCAGTCTATAACCTGGATCAGTATACATTCTTCCCAGTCTACAATTTTACACTTACAATCCCTGCTTTGAATGATGGCACTGAAACTCTATGCAAGTTCCTTAAACAACAAACATTCAAATATATTCACAGTTTTTGACAGTACTAAGGCAAGAAGTGAAAAAATACACTGTCATTTGTCTACTTTACAACAGGTCGTAGAAACTTAAGTATGGGTTGAAGAAAAAAAGATTGATTAGGTTTTTAGCTTAATTCTTTAAATTCAATCAGCAGAACCCTTGCATCCCTGAAGTGTTCTGACCAATTGAGACTTTTGCTAGAAAAACAAGATTGTAGGACAGTTCTTTTTTTCAGAGAATAAACTTTGTTAAAAAGCACGTTTAGCACCAACAACTTACAAACTATAAACACTAAGACTACAATTTGCAAATGGAATGCTTTCAAAAGTTGATAATCAAGAACTTGGAATGTAGTTTCCAATTGGAAAAGTGCTATAAAATTAGAGCTAGCTTTCCAGAACAGATGTACTAACCCAGTTAAAAATGTTCTTAATATACCGTCTATTTGAAATGAAAAATAACCAGAAACAGTATTAATGTAATAGTGATGACAAAGAAAAAGATACACAATTGTAAAACTGACTAAATGGCATTAGAATTTATAAATGACTTAAAGAGAGGACACAGCTAAGAATTAGCCCAGAATCTTGGTATAACAATTACAAATACTGTTAAATGGTTGTAGAAAGGTATTAAAGCCAAATTTTGTTTGCCTAAAGGACAACTCTCTCTCCCTCTTCCCCACCCCTCTCTGCTTAATACACTAAGCACAGGTAAGTTGGGCAGTTCTAAGTGGAGGACAAAAGCCACATATAGTTAATAGCACAAACACAGCCTGACAAAGGAAAATGAGAGGGAAAATGTGGGCACTTGGAGAACACTGGCCATCCTTAGCTCCAGAGGCCTGCGTAGTTCCCATGGAGGCCACAAGGGAGAGGCCCCCCAGCCACAAAGAGCTTCATCTCAGGCCAGTTGTAGCAGTGGGTGTAGAGAGCGTTGGGGAACTCATTCATGCCACCAAAGTGGTTCATCCACAGGTTATCATGGTTGAGCCAGCCTCTGCCACAGGTGAGCCTGAGCTTCCTCCCCGAGGGCTCTGGAGAGGAATCCAGGTTGGATGATGCCCTCCCCTCCAGGAACTTCTGGGCACGGACGTCATAGAAGAGCAGGGAGCCATGGCCTGTGCCCACGGTGATGATGTGCTGGTGGAAGCTCAAGGAACGCACACCAGTGCCGCCCTCTCGGGAGCACAGGGGCCGGATGTTCTGGTGACCATGGCGCAGATCCAAAAAGGAGACGTGGGACTGGGAGCCCACGGCAAAGAGGGACAGCTCATCGCAATAGGTCAGGCACACGTTGTCTCTGCAGTAGGGCAGCCTGAAGGACAGCAGCCTGGACAGGGTGCTGTGGGCTTTCCACAGGTGGAAGTAGCCGTCTAGGGACACTGCTCCCAGCTCCTGGTTCTTGCCGCTGAATGCCAGGGCCCGCACCTTTCGGTTACTGGGGTTAGTGCTGGACCTGGGGATGGTGTCCATGTCCCTTGGCCGGATGTGGGCGTACACAGGGAGCCCCGCGTCACTGTGCCAGGTAATGCTGCCACTGACCATGTCCGGATCCATTCTCCACAAAGCCACAGTGCCATTGCGGGACCCGCTCACAGCCACAGTGTCACTCATCCAGGCGATGGCGAAGATCCAGTCCTTGTGGCCGTGGCGGTCGCCCAGGCACACGGGGTCCAGGGTGGGCAAATGGTAGACAGCCAGGCTGTTGGGGTTCTCGCCCCCTGTGGCCAGAAGCGTCTTGGAGGGATTCAGCTGGATGGCGTGGATGCCACAGCTTGGCTGGGCCCGAGCCGGCTCGGGTGCCCGGTCCTGCATGAGCGGGATTCGCGTGACCTGGCCCGACTGCACGTCCACCACGAAGAGCGTGTTGCACTTGGTGCCGCACACCACCTGCCTGGCGTTCAGCCACTGCGACGCGAACACCTTGTTGAGGGTGCCCAGGGCCAGCTGGCGCTCTCGCAGCAGCTCTGGCAGCTTCTGCACCGCGTAGCCGCGCAGCCTGCCCTCGAAGCCCGGGAACCCCGCGCGGCCCTGCGCGCCCACCTCGCGGCCCATCAGGTAGGGCACCAGCGAGCGCCGCGTGACCGGCCGCTTCTGCTTCTTGGGCAGCAACAGCGGGCCCGCTGCAGCCGCGGCCACCCAGCCCTGGGAGGACGAGCTCGCAGCGGCCCCCTCGATGGCGGGCGCTTTCCGCTTCCTGCTACCTGTTTGCTCCATAGCCCTGGTGGTCGGCGGGCGAGTGGTGGAGTGACGGAGGCTGCGGGGCTGTGGCAGAAGTGGCGACGAGAGGCACTCGTGTTGGCTGTGGTGGTGCAGGGGCGGAGTAGCCTCCAAGTCAGCCAGAGGAATGAACAGCGCAAGGGCCAGGGGTCTGGGGCGACCGAGGGTAGAGGAGCCTACTGCGTTCAGGGGAAGGAGCCCTAGGACTGCAGGTCGGGGAGGTTTGAGCAGTGGTGCTGTACTAGGCAAGGTGGGGGAGTGGGGGAGAGAGGGCGGGAGCAAAGAACTGGCTGGCATGGTGGGAGGGAGTGCAAATCAGGCACAGCGGGCGGTGGTGGTGGTGTATCCATGAACTCAAGATTGCTTTATGTGCCTGTCCTGAACCCCCACTAAGAGACAAGGGTTATTTTGCTACTTTCAGGACAACAGCCAATCAGCCTTTTAAAAATCCTTACTTAAATACAATTTTAAAACCTCAACCGGGAGGCTAAAATGAGCTCAGGCAATTGTCTGAAAAAGAAACAAATGTATATTTGCAGCCTGGGAGACACTTGATTAAGATTAGGCCTTGAATTTAGTGTGGGATGCGGGTTGGCAGCTGCAGAGAGCACCTCCCACCCATCCCTCACTTAGTTTCCTTCTGCAGCAGCTTTTTTTCACCCCCCCTTGCTGATGTCTTAAAACAGTTTAAAAATCAGTACACACACACACACACACACATAGAGTGGCCAGATTATTATGACCTCTGAAGGCATAATAATCTGAGCACTCAGTGTATATCCTATATAATAAAAGACTAATATGCAAATTGTCCCCTGAATCAGGAGTACCACCAGCAGGCAGGCCAGCAACCGCCCATGACCCCTCCCCCTGGCAAGGCTGGCCAGACCCCACCCATGCACGAATTCATGCAGCAGGCCTCTAATATATATAGAGATCATAATAATCTGGCCAATCAGTGTGTGTGTGTGTGTGTGTGTGTGTGTGTGTGTGTGTGTGTGTGTGTAGAAATAAAATTACTTCAAACTGAAGTATCTGAGCTTCCTTACTGGAATGTCCTGAGGGATGCATTCCAAATACAGATCCCTGGGCCCCAGTTTCTGACCTGAGTGATGTCTGGGACCCCTTTGGTCAGGCAGAGCCTTGAGAACCTGTTGGGCTGCCTCAGAGAGGAGAGGTTGCTTGGAGGTGCTGGCTTCCCTTGTAACTCAGAGCTCTAAGGAGGTGGAGAGGAAGAGTTTGAGGAAGGACCATCTCCCTTGTTGCTTCTAGGTTCTGTCCCCATTCTTGGTCCCAGAGGCTCAGATGCGTGGGCATATTCCCCTGGGGCCTTGGGCTGAGGTCCTGAGGGATGGATAAGATTTTTCACAAGCAGAGATGAAGGTAAAGAATTATCCAGAAGGCAGCAACCACAGGGACACAATCATGAAATGTAAGGGCAGTGGCTTGGTCTCAGGAGTACTATGTTTCTTTCATATTTTGCTCTTCTGCTTCATGGCAGCCAATCCAGTGGCATGTTCCTACCCAGACATTATCAGTAACACAGCGAGAAGGTCTTGCAAGGCAAGTCTGGTGGTTAATACCTATTTTGCTCATACTTCCTCCTTCTGCATGGTGGTGGGTGCATGGAGAGATGCTTTTACTTTTCTGATCAACCTGGGGAGCCCATGGGAGCAACTTTGTTACTGCTTCCTCTTCCCTCCCTCTCCCCCTGCCCTGTTTGCTGATTTTCTCCCACCTTCCCCCACCCTTTTTGCAATGTCAACTCAAGTGCACAAATTCCAAGTACAAACCATGAGTCCTTCCTACCACTCCAGTACAGGTACTGCATTCCATTGCTCCCCAGTACTCTCTCTTGCATCCCAGTTCTGATTCTTCCTCATTTTATTCATCCCATAGTAACAAAAATGTTGCATCTGCTGCTTGTGGTAAACATCGAATTATAGAAAGCTACATGGAGACTGCGTTCTGTTTTTCACAGGTAGGGGTGGAGGAAATAGACATTACAGAAATAGGCAAAACACATGGAGAGTGTAGAGGAGTAGTTCACAAACTTTCTTGTATATTAAAATTACAGGGACAGCCTAAGAAATATGTATATACCTTGACACTGTCTCTAAAGATTTGATGCAAATGATCTGTGTGGACCACTCTTTGAGAAACATTGGTCTAGGCTCTTCTCACCCATGTCAGGGCAGGGTGTGTTGAGGAAATTAGCATATTCAGTGTATTTCAGGGTTATCCTGAAAATGGACCCCTATCCAGGTGAATATTATGAAACCTTTAGCAATTAAAGAGGTTACAATTAGTTTGAGGTCAAAGCAGAGTGTGACCTAGGCAGAAAATAATTGTACCTATTAAATACAGTATATATAACTGATTATATTTTACTATATAACCTTATACCTTTACTGTGCTATATTTATTATTATACTAATAAGCATTGTTGTAGCAATTTTAGAAATATTATTCTGTTTAATCTACTTTTATAATAGTGGATGCTCCATTTTGTAGATGAGGAAAAGGGGCTTGAAGAGGTCATGATTTTGTCTAACATCAATGAATTAGTAAGTAATAGGTGCAGGATTTGAATACAAGTACTCTGAATCCATATTCCATGTTCTCATTATTTCTCTGAAACTGGGGATATGTCAGGGATTGAATGAAAGGTTCTGCTCATGATGGAGATTTAAACTTCATTTCTTTGTACCACAAAAATGTGGGATTTAGCTATGGACATCTGCAGAAAGTAGATGGGTGAAGACACTGAGAGCAACTGTGAGAGATTCTGGGATTCAGCCTGTGATTAGTGGCAAGGCTTGCTGAAAGTGGAGGTTCTGTAGCTCTTCTGGAACAGCAGCCAGACAGACTAGCAAGAACTAGTGTAGGTTCCTGATGTCATTCTGTGGAAGAATGACCAATCTGGGTATCCATAGCAAACAAGAAAAACTGAGGACTATATCTATCTTCTTTTTCATGGGAGTAATGAAGCATCAAAATTGAATACTATCCCACAGAAAATGGGGAGGAACCCTTTCAATTACTGATATTAGACTTTCTATCAGTCAGGTGTGTGCAACTGGGACTCAGATGTAATTTGGTTTAGAAAAACAAAGAAATGTGTTTTATATTCCTTTCAGGTTTCATGAGATGATAATACCCAAACCCAGGATTCAGAAGAACAAAGAGGACTTGCATGCTCTGGGATTTGTGGTATCACACATAGTAGAGGATGTGTATTATAACTTTCCAAAACATGGTGGAGATATAGGAAGGGAAACTTCCAGGTCTGGCAAAGAGAGAACACCCCTATTCCTTCCAGGTCTTCACTCCTACCACTAAAAAAATCCCCTGGACATAGCACAGCAAACAAATAAAATGAAGTCTCTGAGCAGTGGAAAGACTAAGGATCTCAGAATTTGAGAAAAAAAAACAAGGTGGTGGATTCCCTGAGTTTCTTTATTGCATCCCATATATCCCAGACAGGGAGGTGCAGAAGCTCCAAACTAAAACCTTCAACAGGCACAGGTAAAAAACAAAACAAAACAAAACCCCAAGAAAAGTCTGTTTCCTCTAGGCAAAGGATCTGAAAAAGGGAGAACTAACAACAGAGAACCTTATTTTATTTCATTTTATTGATTTTTTTTAAAGAGAAGGGACAGGAGAGGGAGAGATAGAAACATTGGTGAGAAAGTAACATCAACATCAATTGGCTGCCTCCTGCATTCCTCCCACCGTAAACAAAACCCAGGCACATGCCCTAACTGGGGATCAAACCCATGACCTCTTGGCGCATGGGTTGACACTCAACTACTGAACCACACTAGTTGGCCAGGTGGGGAATCTTTTTTGCAATACTCATCCTACTTGAGCCAAACACTTGAAGAAAAACCATCCTACCTCTCCTCACCCAATTCTTTCAGTGAGGCCAAATGGAAAGCTGATTTTCCATTCTCAATAAGGCAGAAGCAGGTTTTGTACCCTGATTCCCATGCAGGAGTGGTCTCATTGTAATACCAGGGTGAGCAGAGCCTCCAGCTATAGCTGACAACAAGGAAACTGTTGGAGGAGGGGCTAATCACCACTTTGCTTCACCTCCCTCTTCTTTATCAGTGTGATGGAATAGCTCAATGAGGAGCTTAACTTTCATCCTGATCCAGCATCAATGAGACAGAGCTAGTCAGCACTCCACTTTCCATCACCCTTGGTATGGGCAGGAAGCTGAACCTCCACAGCCACCCAGCAGCAAAGAGACTGAGAAAAGATGGAAAAGCAAGGCTAGTTCTGTTCCCCAAAAAATAGTGAAATGACTATCTACACATGCAGATTCAAGAAACTAAGTGAACTCAAATAGGGTAAGTCCAAATAAATCCACACCAAGACACACTATAATTAAACTTCTGAAACTAAAGGTAAAAAAAAAATCTTAAAAACAGAGAAATCACACATTACCTAGAGGGGAAAACCAAATTAAATGACATCAGATTTCTTATCTGAAACTATAGAGGTCAAAAGGATATGCTGAAAAGAAAAACAAAAAAACGAAAAACTATGTCAACCGGAAAGTTTGTATCCAGTAACAAAAAATTCAGGAATGAAGGGAAAATAAAGATAGTTTCAAATGGGGAAAAATGAAGAGAATTTGTTGCTAGAAAAACTACACTTGGAGGATGGCTAAAGAAAGTTTTCTAAGCAGAATGGTAATCAAAAAAGAAAACTACTTGGATTTTTAAAAATATATATTTTATTGATTTTTTTACAGAGATGAAGGGAGAAGAATAAAGAGTTAGAAAGATCAGTGAGAGAGAAACATCTATCAGCTTCCTCCAGAACAACCCCTACTTGGGATATGCCTACAATCAAGGTACATGCCCTTGACTGGAATTGAATCCAGGCCAACACTCTATCCACTGAGCCAAATCAGTTAGGGCAATATACTTGGAATTTTAGAAAGGAAAGAAAAATATAAAAATAGATAACAATATGATCAAATATAATAGACTGCCCTACTGCTCATGAGTTTCTTAAAATATCTTACTGATATTCCATGCTTTACGTTACCTGACCCTGATTACTTAGTCTTCAGTAATCATATTTGATGTTTGAAGCAAAAATTACTTCATTATCTAATGTGTACAGGGAATATTTAAGATAATGATATTTAGAAGTAGGGAGGTTAAATATAACTTATACTTTACTCAAGGTTGTAAAGCACTGGTAACAGTACACTATGATAAATTACATATGCATATCGTAATAGGTAGGTAACTACTAAGAAAGTTTACAAACTGATATACTCAAAATACTATCAGTATAAATAAGTGAAGATACAATCATTAAATAATAGTTCAAATAACCCATAGGAAGTTGAAAAAGATAAACAGAGAAACAAGGATAAGAGGAATAAACAGAAAACAAGTGAAGACTTATGCCCAAACATAGCAATAATTACCTTAAATATAAATGTTCTAAATACAATAACCAAAATACAGAGATTGGCAGAGTGGATTAAAAATAAAACATTACCTGGAAATATGCTTGCTACAGATTATACCCTTCAGATATGAAATTGGTAGATTCAAAGTAAAAGGATAGAAAAAGATATATCATGCAAATATTAACCACAAAAAGCAGGAGAAACTATATTAATATCAGAATATATGAACTTCAGAATGAAGAAAATTACTAGAGACAGTCATTACATAATGCTAGGAGGATTAACCCACAAGGAAGATAGTGCAATTCTAATTTTAAAATAAAATAAAGTAACATTCTATCTAATAAAAGAGTAATATGCAGATTGACCATCACTCCAACACAAAATATGGCTGCCCCTGTGTGGTCAATGATCCTTCCCCTATGTGGACACAAGATGGCCACCGCAAGATGGCTAGCAGGGGAGGGCAGATGAAAGGGGCCAGACCTGCAAGGGAGGGCAGTTGGGTGCAATCAAGCCTGCAGTGGAACGAAGCTGGGGGTGACCAGGCCTTCAGGGAAGGGCAGTTGAAGGGGATCCAGGCCTGCAGGGGAGAGCAGTTAGGGGTGACCAGGCCAACAGGGAAGGGCGATTAGGGGCAAACAGGCTAACAGGAGAGCAATTAGGCTTCAATCAGGCTGGCAAGGGAGTGATTAGGGGGTGATCAGGCTGGCAGGCAGAAGTGGATAGGGGCAATCAGGAAGGCAGGCAGGCGAACATTTGGGAGCCAGCAATCCTGGATTATGAGAGGGATGTCTGATCAGGATTGAGCCTAAATGGGTAGTTGGACCTCCCTGGAGGGGTGCCAGATTGGACAGGGTGCAGGCTGGACTGAGGGACAAATCCTCCCTGCCCCTTCTCCATGCATGAATTTCGTGCACCGGGCCTCTAGTATAAATTAAATTATCTTATTTTTTAAATACCTCAGTGGATTGTCTTATATTCACTGCTTTGGAGGTGTGTTCTAGTGAACTGTCACTTATTGAATGCTTATCAATAAGACAAGTGCTTAACATAAATTATTTTATTTAATGCCTACCACCACAGCTGGAGGCATGTATAATCTCTCCCAATTGAACATATTAGGAAGTGAAGGTATTTCTAGTTTAAGACAACTCAACAAATTTATACAGCTAGTCAGTGAGAGACCCGGGATTGAAATGCATTTTGGCTTGCTTCCCAAGGCCATGTACAGGCTATACAGTATGTATTCTGTGTTGAATTTTTGCTTACAAAGACAAGTGATTTAGTGAGTTTTTGTTACATTTCTTTGAAGATAAAAAGTACTGCTTTTAGTTTTAAGGTAGAACACGGGAACAAAATCTTAAATGTACAACCCAGCTAAATAACATGAACAGACTGTTGAGAATGATTAGAATAAAAATATCTTAAATTCTTACCAAAAGTTCTGGTTCTCCTTGCTGAGAGTGTTTTTGGACATGCCACATTACTCTCAATCATTTTGAAAATACAAAATACAGCATATATAATGTAGTTTCAAGTATGTAAGAAGCAAAAGAAAATATATATAATATTTTCAGTATATCTTTCTTATGCTTTTTCTAATTCTTAACTCATAGAATCATGGGACCAATGCACATCAACCAATACATATTAATCTTTATTTCTGGTTAATGATCTCTAAATTACCCTGAACACAGGAATAAGGAATGTTTATGTTGCCTGCCTTCCTATACCACCTTTGATGGTAACTTGCCTGACTTATAGCACTTGTTCTAGAAGAAGCCCTTTGTTGATCATGCTTTATATTACCTGACCCTGTACTCCTAGTCTTAGTTAAATGGACCAAATGTAGGCTCAAGGATAAAGTGAAGTCAATCCATAGAAAGACTGATATTCCAGGTAAAAAAAATGAGCTGGGACAATGAGATTCTCAGTTTCAGTAATTTTAGGTAGTAAATACCAACTACCATGAATTTAATATATATTTCCTGTAGCTAGTCTAGAATGGAATTTTGAAAACCCTGATTTGGGGGAATGTGGCAGATGGAGTTGAATTAAGTAACAAGGCAGTATATTGCATAAAAGTACCCAAAAGGCATTTATAATACAACCAATTGGTAAGTGAACAATGAGACTCTGATTACTACACTTTTTCTAAAAGCTTAATATGTTTATCTTCAAGTTTTTAAATCTACTATATCCGAAAGAGCAGACTGGCATTTACTGTGTGTTTCAATCTAGTTAATTCTCATTTATTTTGAATATATGTACATTTTCCCATTATTACTTGTTGGAATGTCCTCTAAGCATTGTTATTCTACTGAAAAAATAAAGTTGACCCAGTCGGTAGTATTTTATCAAATTAACTTCATGTTTTAAGAGAACCTAATGGCCTTCATAGCAAAATGATGTCCTGTGGAGAAATGAATTGAAAATAGAAAGCAGGAATCTGTCTTTCTATCTTTCTAGATATCTTCTATCTTTCTGTCTCTATACGTGCATATAATTTCATATATATGCATAAATGATAATTTCATATATTCATCAGTAATGATTTAAAAAAATAATTAGGAGAGAGCACATGCAAATATGTAAAATAAAATAAGAAAACCAAGCACAGCATACTCCTTGTCTTTCAATGTCTACATGTGAAGACATAAAAGGTAGTATGCCAGAAGCCGATCATTGTTTTAATGATAGAGAGCTGTGAACAGGGTATTTGGAGGGCTGGTCAACCTTAATTGCTCTGAAGGGTCGGAGCTAATTACTATATATTGGTGGTTGAAGCAGCCTCTTACCTGTTAGTCCTAAGTATATTCAATGATTAGCTTTTATTGGTGTTTCCTGCTTGGGTGTTATGGGTGTATCTTATGTTCTTAATCTTAATAAAAGGGATGGTAAAGCTGGAGCAAGCAGTAGTTCTCCCACTAGAGTTGGACTACCACCTGGCCCCCACTTTCAAATTTATATTTATTTAAGTCTCTATTCATTTGTGTGTGGCTTTCTCCAGAACCCGAACTTGAACCGGAGGCCCTGAAAACACATGGGACGTGAAAGGGGTCCCCACAGTAGTAAATTACAAGGTCTCCAAAAATTGGAATCTTTACCCAATTTACTCATTTTAAAGATTTTCTTACCATGCCTAGCACAAGTGTTTTTCATTTCTAAGACCAAATTAAAAAAAAAAAAAGATATTTTAAAAGAAAGGTATGTTGTGGAATAAATGCTTATATTATGATTTTATCACCTTATTTAATATCGAAATTTCAGCATTTATGCATTTA
The DNA here is from genome assembly GCA_027563665.1 of Antrozous pallidus. Lineage (NCBI taxonomy): Eukaryota > Metazoa > Chordata > Mammalia > Chiroptera > Vespertilionidae > Antrozous > Antrozous pallidus. The sequence continues at coordinate 42,109,796 of CM050509.1, read as the reverse complement.
TTTTTAGAGTTAAGGTACAGGGCTAAATCATCAGGTAGACCATTTAAATCAAATATACAACAGGGCATAGTTATCCAGATATGAGAAGATTTCCTAGCCTAATAAAAGAATAATATGCAAATTTGACTGTACCTTTGCCATACCCACAAGCCACGCCCACAGCCATGCCCACCAGTCAATCAGGAGCAGATTATGCAAATAAACCCCAACCAAGATGGCTGCCACCACTGAGAGCAGGAGGAAGGCTTGGGTTTCCCTGGCAACAGAGGAAGCCAAGCTTTCCGCCTGCCATTGCATGCCTAAGCCTCCATTCAATGTTACAAAGTTTCAATTATAAAAGATACAGAAATGGTGGCAGCCACTGAACTGGAGAGAACAGAAGCTTGGGTTTCCCTAACAATGGAGGAAGCCCAGCTTTCGGCCTGCCATTGCCGGCCTAGGCCTCCACTCTAGGCTACAATGTTTCAAACAGAAATGGCTGCTGCCATTGAGCAAACAAAAGGCTTGGCTCTGCTCCAGGCTACAACTTTTCAACTGTAGACATAGATTAATCCCAGATCCCAGGGCCTCCGCTTGGGTTGCTGGGGGGCATGGCCAGCCTGCAAACCTCCACAGGCCCCTCGCCCAGGCTGCCCCTCACCCCAAGGGAACCCCTACCTTGATCTGGGACACTCTTCAGGACAAACCAGCTGGCCTCCACCCATGCATCAGGCCTCTATCCTATCTAATAAAAGAGTAATTTGAAAATTGAGCATCACTCCAACACACAAGCGGGCTACCCCCATGTGGTCAAAGATCCTGCCCCCATGTGGACACAAGATGGCCAGGAGGGGAGGGCTGTTGGGAGGTTCCAGGCCCTGCAAGGGAGGGCATTTGTGGGCCATCAGGCCAGCAGAGAAGGGCAGTTGGGAGGGACCAGGCCTTCAAGGGAGGACAGTTGGGGGCGATCAAGCCTGCAGGGGAGGGCAGTTAGGGGTGACCAGGCCAGCAGAGGAGGGAAGTTGGTGACAAACAGGCTGGCAGGGGAACAGTTAGGCATCAATTAGGCTGGCAAGGTAGTGGTTAGTGGGTGATCAGGCTGGCAGGCAGAAGTGGTTAGGGGCAATCAGGGAGGCAGGCAGGTGAGCAGTTTGGAGCCAGCAGTCTGGATTTTGAGAAGGATGTTCGACTGCCCGTTTAGGCCCAATCCTACCGGGATAGGGCCTAAACGGGCAGTTGGACATCCCTTGAGGGGTCCCAGATTGGAGAGGGTGCAGGCTGGGTTAAGGAACATCCCCCGCCACCCCCTCTGGTGCACGAATTTTGTGCACTGGGCCTCTAGTAATTCTTATAAAACAAAATGACTATAAGACATGAATACATTTTTCTAGCAAAAAATAAATAAACAAATAAATGGATTATGAACATTATTTTCAACTAAGACCAGGAGTAAGGTATTATGAGGACCACTTGGTGGTACTATGGGTACATGAATATAAAAATTATATTCTAGACCAGAAAGACTCTTTGGGGTTCAGTGCATGAACATTTCTTGGAGTGTTAGAACTCAGTAAAGAACCTATCTAATGCATCTAGTAGATCACTTGATCCAGTTGGGCCTGCTGAGCAGAAAATACTAATTGAACATCAGTTTGCTCAGGAGAGTAATTTCTCACATATGCTCATCACTTGGTATTGATCTATTGATGGTTCTCAAACAGTTGATCTGTTACTACCCTGGAAGCTCTATGCTGGAACTAGTTTTAACAGCAACAGAGTAATCACCCTTTCCCAAAGGACCCACAGGGATACTGTATATTGATCAGGATGTTCCAGATTGCATATTCAAGTTCACAAATTTTGATGTTTTCAATTTTTTTAAACTTTGAGTTTGAGTTAGAGAAAACTACAATAATAGGAAAAATAATAATTATAATAATCGTTGTCATTTTTCAATAGCTTATTATGAGTTATGTGCATACAATTCTCACACAATCTTGAAGCATGAATATTTTTGTCCCTACTCTCCAGATGAGGTGACAGATTTAGAAAGTGTTAGCCAATAAGTATCAGAGGTGAACTGTAAATTCAGTTTTATCTCAAGCCCCTCAACTGCATTGTCTTAGTGAGTTCTCGCTGCTATAACAAAATAACATAGACTATATGGTTTAAGCAAGGAAAAATTATTTCTAACATTTTGGAGGCTGCAAATCTGAGATCAGAGTGCCAGCATGGTCAGGTGCTGGTGGAGGCTCTTTTCCTGGCTTGCAGATAGTGGCCTTCTTTTTGTGTCGTCACATGGTGGATAGAGAGAGAAACCTCTAGTGCTTCTTATTCATCATTTAATGACACTAATCTCATTATGGGGGTTTCCCTCTAATGACTTCATCTATACTTATTTCCTCCCAAAGGCTCCATCTCCTAATACTATCATATTGGGAGTCAGAACTTTAATATTCAGTTCATAACATACTATAAAAAGAACATTCAAATTTTTATGTGGAAGCATTTCTAAATTGTATTATGAACAATCATTCATGAAATGCTTTGACATACACACACACACACACACACACACACACACACACACTAGAGACCCGTTGCAGGAAGATTCCTACAAGTAAATAGAGCCTGAGCAAAGCTCCCTGCCTTCTCTGCTGCTTCACTCCCGTCTCCACTACCTCACTCTCTCCCGTCTCTTCTGCCTCGCTCCCTCCCTTCTCCCCCACCCCGCTTTCTTACTTCTCTGCAGCTTTACTCCCTTCTGCAGTGCTTGGATTCCTTCTATGACATCTTCTGTGTGTATATGCAAATTAACCGCCATCTTGGTTAGGTTAATTTGCATTCTCACTCTGATTGGCTTGTGGGTATAGCAAAGGTACTGTCAATTTGCATATTACACTTTTATTAGATAGGATATATCAGTGAAATACATTTGGCAAATAGAATTACACCATATTCAATGCAGAGAAATTCAATTCACAATGCATACTATTAGATTGAAGTCTCTGACAAGTCCCATGGAAAAGAGATCTGCTTTACTTTATTCAGAACTTCTCAAATTTGGTTTTCTATTAAACACTTTTCCACAGGACACACTTTGAGAAATATTAGTTTCTGTCAGTCATGCTCTGCTTTTCCAACATCATTCCTGGATAAGATTATGACTCGGGGTTTTGGGAATTTGAGTAAAATAAAACATGCCCCAAGGCTAGCAGCAGTGAACACAAAGAAGAAAGCTTAATTGTGTGACATTTGTGGTTCTGTCTGCCGTTGACAAAAGCTAAAGCAGATGTCAGGGACAGTATGGAACTCTAGTATGTATCATACTTAATATTTATAGGCTTAAGAGTCAACATATTGTATAGATGAACAATAATGGTGATGGTGATGAGAGTTATCATTATTATGGGTTATTATTATTATTATTACAAGCTGTACTAATCGAAATACTGCTCCCTCACTGTATTACTCAGGGCTGTCCAGAAAAACTGATTTTATGCACACACACATACACACACACACACACACACACACACACACATACACACACACAAACACACACTGTGGGGTAAATGTAGCTTTACAGTTGTGAGTATGTTAAATATAGTTTTTTCTTGTATTATAATTTATTAAGAATTGCAATATTTTCTATATGATTAACTGTAAATTTCAAAAAATCCTTGTTTGTGTGTGTGTGTGTGTGTATTATACACACACACACACACACACACATACACACACATACACACACACACACACACACACACACACACACACACACAAGGATTTTGCTGACATGATTGTAGAGTCTGAGTCCCCAATCTGCCAACTACAAGCTGGAGACCCAGCAAAGCCATTAGTGTAATTTGTCTGAGTCCAAAGGCCTAAGAACCAGAGGGGCCAATGATATAAATCCCAGTCCGAGTGCAGGAGAAGACAAATAGGCAGTAAGGAAGGCAGGTGATCTCCCCTTTCTTCACCATTTTGTTCTGTTCAGGCCATCAAAAGATTGAATGATGCCCAGTGACATAGAAAAGGACAAGACACTTCAGTCAGGCTACCTGATTCAGATGTTAATGTCTTCAGTAATCATCCTCACGAACACACTCGAAAATAATTCCTAAGCAGACATCTGAGCATACTATGATCCAGTTAAGTTGACATATAATATTAACCATCACATTCATCATAGGTGGTTTTTGAAAATCTAGAAAACTGATTATTGTACATAATTGACATGACTTTATTCTTGTACTGCAGCACATGACAGTCTTTATGTCTGTGGCTAAAGAAATTTGTTGAAGGTGCTCACTCTTTAAAGCAAACCTACATATAAAAATCAATTGCAGGAGATTCATTTGACTAAGGCTTCTATATAAAGTTTCAGAGTAGAAGTGATGAATTTCAAAAAAGACATACTAAAGCCTTCACAGTGTGAAATAAATTTCTGCAACCCCTTTTTTAAACATCATGACAAACCTAGAAACAATTAAGTGAATATAACTAATTAAAACCAAATTACTAAATCGATAGTGTAATTTAGCCCAAACTAAAACTCACTCTAGCAGACTTGAACTACTTAGATTTGACAATTTGAGTACTGGATCTCAATTAGATAATATGATGCTATTAGCTTGGAAACTTGCAGAAAAGTATTTATTTTTAGATTTGAGATTAATAATAAGGTACAATAGAATGTTCTTAGGACAGATGAACTATTGCAATATTCAGAATAATACATAGCATTAGCTCTATTAATATGATTATACAAGGCTAGCTAGTCACATTCCATATGTTGAGAAAGAAATACTATTAAGATGGTACTTATATTTAAGATAGAGATCCAAATTAATGTAAATGACAATTTATATGTATAAACTTTGTTTTAGGTTTGTAATTATTATTATCCTGTCTGATTTCTAGGCAAAATTACCCCTGGTAGAAGATTGTTGATGAAACTGGAGAACTGGGCATGAAAGATCCTCTATGGAATTTAGGAGGTAGCATAAAATCCTGAGGTCTTTGGAAGCATGCCAAAGGAGGAGACATGGAGTATGGAGAAGTCATTTATAGAAAAGAGTTGGGTGAAATATGGAAAGAAGCTCTTCCCATTCTTGCTTATGTGCCTAGATAGCAAAATTATGATACAGGCATATTAATAAATGGTACAGTTTAAGTCATAAATTGATTTAGTCTATCTGGTTATATGAATACTAGAGGCCAAGTGCACAAAATTTGTGCAGGGGGGACAGGGGTGTCCCTCAGCCCAGCTTGCACCCTCTCCAATTTGGGATCCCTCGAGGGATGTCCCTGTAGGATCGGGCCTAAATGAGCAGTCAGATATCCTCCTCACAATCCAGGACTGCTGGCTCCAAACTGCTTGCCTGCCTGCCTCCCTGATTGCCGCTAACCACTTCTGCCTGCCAGTCTGATCACCCCCTAACCACTCCCCTGCCTTCCTAATTGATATCTAACTGATACCTTGCCACACTGCTTGTCCACAACTTCCCTCCTCTGCTGGCATGGTCACCCCTAACTGCCTTCCCCTGCAGGCTTGATCACCCCCAACTGCCCTCCCTTGCAGGCCTGGAACCTCCCAATGGCCCTCCCCTGCTGGCCATCTTGTGGTGGCCATCTTGTGTCCACATGGGGGCAGGATCTTTGACCACATGAGGTCAGCCCTCTTGTGTGTGGGAGTGATGGTCAATCTGTGTATTACTCTTTTATTAGATAAGATAGATCCTGAGAGATTTGGAAGAACTTGATAGTGTGGATTGCTAATAGCAGTAATTTATATGACTGGGATTGAGGAATATCAATTTCCAGAGCCAGAATTTTATCATTAAATTTCTTCTGTAAACAGGTAAATTTCTTCTGTACATCTTCAGTTGACCCTTGAAAATGTGGAGGTTAGGAACATCAAATCCTCATGCAGTTGAAGCCTCACTAATAACATAAATAGTTGATTGACACCAATAATCACTAATAAAATAGAAACCTGCAAATTAACCATCACTGCCCTACACCCACCAGACAATCAGGAGTGAGTGTGCAAATTAACCCAACAAAGATAGTGGCAGCCATGGAGCTGGAGTGAGCAGGAGGCTTGGGTTGCCTCCAGCAATGGAAGAAGTGCCAAGCTTCCCACCCACCCTAGCCTCTGATAAAAGCTACAAAGTTTCAATTATAGAAAATAAATAAATCCCAGATACCTGCTTCCAGCGGGCCCTGGTCTCCACTCAAAGACACACTGAAAAAACAAAAAGAAGGTGCTGAGAGCTTGGATCGCCAGGGGTCATGGCCAGCCTGAAAATGGCCATCAGCCCCTCACCCAGGCTGGCTACATACCCATGGGTTGAGGGTCCCTGCTGGGGGGGGATTGGCCAGCGTGCAAACTGTCATTAGCCCCTCACCCAGGCTGGTCACACCCCCATGGGGTGAAGGTCCCCAATGGGGGGCTTGACCAGCCTGAAAACGGCCCTCAGCCCCTCACCCAGACTGGCCAGGCACCCCAGTGGGGACCCCCACCCTGAAGGGGGTGTGACCAGCTGCAAACAGCCATCATCCCCTCACCCAGGCTGGCCAGGCACCCCAGTGGGGACCCCCACCCTGATCCGGGACACCCTTCAGGGCAAACCAGCCGGCCCCCACCCATGCACCAGGCCTCTATGTATACTAATAAAAGGTTAATATGCTAATTAGATTGGGATACCTTCCAGATGTTCTTCTGGACAAAGCCATGGTGGCAGGGCTGAGGTAAAGGTGGTTAGAGGCCAAGAGGGGAGTGAAGTTTGGGTGATCAGGCTGGCAGGGGGTGGGGCTATTGAGGGTAAGCAGACCAGCAGGGAGGCCAGTTGGGAGCAATCAAACCTGCTGGGGAAGGCAGTTAGGGGTGACCAGGCCAGCAGAGGAGGGAAGTTGAGGACGACCAGCCCTGCAGAAAAGGGCAGTTGGGGGGGGGCAGGCCTGCAGGGAAGGGCAGTTGGGGGGACCAGGACTGCAGGGGTGGGCAATTAGGGGTGAACAGGCCTGCAGGGGAGGGCAGTTAGGGGCAATCAGGCTGGCAGGGGAATAGTTAACCATAAATCAGGCTGGCAGGGGAGTGGTTAGGGGATGATCAGGCTGGCAGGCAGAATTGGTTAGGGTCTATCAGAATGGCAGGCAGGCGAGCAGTTGGGAGCCAGTAGTCCTGGAATGTGAGAGGGATATCTGACTGCCTGGGCAGTTGGACATCCCTTGAGGGGTCCCAGATTAGAGAGGGTGCAGGCTGGGCTGAGGGACACTCTCCCACCATGCACAAATTTCATGCCCCGGGCCTCTAGTCTTTTATAAAACTGCTGTTTGAATTCTCTGCTATTGTTAGTCCCTTGTTATGTAAACTCTGTCCTTTTTAGACAGTCTTTTATTTTGTAAAATAACTTTTATTTTGTTTGAAAAATAAATAAAAACTTAACTGTATGACCTTGCAAGCTAGCCATCTAATGTAATGGACTAGTACTGACAATAATTCCCATATTCTTATGCCAAATGTTTGTTCTTTGTTTATCCAAGATTACAAACTATATGTAACAATAACTTACACACAGCTCTTTGCAATACCTGCAAACAAAGAATCTCGAAAAGTATAAATATGGGAAAGTTCCTGTATGTGTTGCTCAGAGATTTGGAAGTAACACCTTCCTCTGGGCTGCACAATAAACAACTCCTAATTAATTGGCTCATTAAGGTGTCTTGTATCTCATTCGCTGATTTATGACACAACATTTTTAGCTGTATCTTGTACATTAGGAAAGAGTGTAATCATCCAAATAGTGTGATTTAACCTGCTTCTCACCAACTCACCAATATTTAATGTTATTTTATTATTAATTAATTAATTTACTCATTTATTTATTTATTTTTAATATATTTTATTGATTTTTTACAGAGCAGAAGGGAGAGGGATAGGAAGTCAGAAACATCGATGAGAGAGAGACATCGATCAGCTGCCTCCTGCACGCCCCCCACCGGGGATGTGCCCACAGCCAAGGTACATGCCCTTGCCGGAATCTAACCTGGAACCCTTCAGTCCACAGTCCGACGCTCTATCCACTGAGCCAAACCGGTCTCGGCTTTAATGTTATTTTAATAAGGAACACAATATTTTTTCAAAAATTGGAAAATAATATTAAATTAATACAGAGATATAAGTGACTGATATTAGATCCTTTCTTAAAATTTTATTAACATGATTGAAAAAAAAAGTATGAAAGTGGTAGGAGGGATACATTAGGATAAAATGCATCTGACCCATCAATGAGCCTGCTGATATTGATAAAAGGTTAATATTGATAATGATACCTCTCAGGTTCAACAAAATTCAAAAACATCTTTTGAATAATCAGAACATAAATCATAGTCAATGCAGTGAAACTCCTAATTATATTGTCTCTTTAAATATTAATGATTCAGAAGAGCTATCAACCAGATGGTGGACTAGGAAATTCTAGGTCCTCATTTCACCATGGAAAAATTAAAAACAAACAGAAAAACAAAACAGAAAACAACTTAAAGACTGGATAAAGTCATTTTGTAGGAGTTCTGGAAAACTATCAGAAGTTAATAGCTACCAATAAAGAAAACAGATTTCAAATTGTAGGAAATCTACAAATCACGATTACTCCACTTTTCCCCTGGTTTGGAGAAAGCAGCAGCCTACTTTCCAATTTCCTCTCTCAAACCATAGGGAGCAGACCAATGTTCTAACTTATCTGCGTTTTGCCTGAGTAACTGGTCTCTGTTTCACTTACCTTGGAGCTCAGGCAGAGAAATGCAATGGATGCTCTGTCCTAAAAGTTTTTGTGAATCTAAGACTCACAGATGCCTGAGCCAAGAGATTATGGGTGAAGACATTCACATTACCATCTAAGGTAGCATCCCAGTTCCCAATTCTTTTCTTGAAACTGAAGGAAGCAGAGCAGACCTTATTTGCAACATTCTAACTAACTGGTTTCTGGTTTTGTTTTTCCTAACTTTGGTGTCAGGCTGGAAAAGTTCAGGAAAGCATCAAGCACTTGTAAAAGCTGAAGGAGGACTATAGATCCATGAGAGCCTGGCACAACAGGTTATTGGTGGAGACATGCAATAAACCATCCAAGGACCCAAGGAGAAGCTGGTGTGACATTCTTTGGGAAATTAACACACTCAAAAGCAGCTATGTATATGGGAGAATCAATAAATCCACACACAATCCCAGGCAAGATGTATGCTAGAAAAAAGCTGGAAAAGGCCTTAAGGCTTCATCTTTGGCTGGTCTCAAGGATCAAAGTGTGTCAAGGTAATAAATAGAGAACTTTCTGTACAAACATTTTAATTTTTGTGAAGTCTTATTTATCTATTTTTTTCCTTTTGTTACTAATGTTTTTGGTGCCATATCTAAGATTTAACAACAACAAAAATTTAACAACACAGTTAATACCAGGAGAGCAAAGGACTTGAATGAATATTTCTTCAAAGAATACATACAAATAACCAATATTCACAGAACGTGAAAAGATGCTCATTATCACTAATCATTAGGGAAATGCAAAGTAAAACTACAATGATATACCACTTCACACATATTGAGATGGCAAATATTTTAAAGTAAAACAGAAAATAATGTGTCAGTGAGGATGTGGGTGGTTTGTGTATTGTTGGCGGTCCAGTGGCTACAAAAAACAGAAGGGTGGTTCCTCAAAAAATTAAAACTAGAAGTAGCATATTACACAACAATTCCACTTCTGAATATATATCCAAAGGAGTTGAAATTAGGGATGTGAACAGATATTTGTATGCTCATGTTCATGACGACATTATTGAAATAGACAAAAGGTGGAAACAACCCAAATGTTCACTCATAGATGAGTGGACAAAATATGGTATACACATATAATGCTACAACATGAATGAACCCTGATGATATTATATTAAATCCAATAAGCTAGTCACTGAAGGACAAATACTTTATGATTCCACTTATATGAGGTATTTAGATACTTCATATTCACAGATGGAAAATATATCTGTGAGGAAAAATGTTATTATTGTTTATTGGATACAAAATTTCAAATTGGGAAGATAAAAAATCCTCTGGCGTTAGACAGTAATAATAATTGCACAATAAGGTGAATGTACTTAATAAAACTGAACTGTATACTTACAATAGTTAAAACACCAAAGTTTATGTCATATGTATTTACCACAATAAAAAATACAAATTAAAAAATTAATGATTCACATATTAAACACATGGCAATTTTATTGTAACCAAATACCAAGAGTTATCATAGTGACTTGCATAAAGATCATAGATAAAATAGTGTTCTGTATTTTGTGTGCGAGAATGAGGGTACTTTATTTCTATTAGAAAGAATAGACAGGAATTTTTCCCATGGTATTATTTATAATGTCTATTAACATTGGCTGAATGTTTATATAAATTGCTGAAAAGCATGAAATGCAGACCTTAGGAGCAAATATCCACAAAGGAAAATTTTCATTAAATCACAAATAAAATGTAAAGAGCAATAGTAAATAAAATATATAAAATATAACTTCATGCAACAACATGGATGAATTTTACAAACAATAATATTGAACAAAATAAGCCACAGACAAAATAATATAAACTGCATGAAACCACTTATAAAACCTAATGATTTCAAAAATTGATGATTTGAGCACTTTTTTCTTATATAGATGCTATACTACAATTAAAATTTATTTTTATTATTTATCTTTAAATCTCAGGAAAGCAATCCAAATGTGTGGCAGTAGGGGAAATAATAAACAAATTTTGACTTAATCACACAGTGGCTTGCCATTCTGCAATGCAAAGGAACAACTACTGATATACACAACAACTAACATAATCCTGAGAAAAAAGAACTGGGAACAAGAAGAACCTATAGTGTGATTTGTTTATATAAACTTTTAGAAGAGACAAAACTCATCACTGGTACAAACTGAACAACTATTGCTAGTACTGTGTGTAAGATTGACAAGGAAGAGACATGAGGTAACTTTCTAAGCTAAAGATATAAGTTATGGGGATTTCTGCATTTTCCAAAACTTATTGCTTTGTACACTTTGGATTTGTACATTTCTTATTTGAACACAAAATAATGGATTTATTGTTTAAAAATTGAATGCAAGCTGCCTTTAGTTAGGAAAAAAACGTGTTCTTTGACCCAAAAATTTCACTTGCAACAAAATGTTCTAAGTAGAGAATTATATATATATACACACATACACACACACACACACACACACACACACACACACACACTAGAGGCTCAGTGTATGAAATTTGTGCACTCGTGGCATGTCCCTTAGCACAGCCTGCACCCTCCCCAATCTGGGAACCCTCAGGGAATCTCTGACTGCCAGTTTAGGTCTGATCCCACAATATGGGACTGCTGGCTTCCACCTGCTTGCCTGCCTGCCTGGCTGATTGACCCTAAGCGCTTCTGCCTGCCAGCCTGATCACCCCCCTACTCATTTCCCTGGCAGCCTGATTGATGCCTAACTGCTCCCCTGCCAGCCCAATTGTCCCCAGCTGCCCTCCCCTGCCAGTCTCATCTTGCCCCCAACTGTCCTCCATAGCTGGCCTGATTTCACGCCCAACTGCCCTCCCCCATCACCCTGGTTGCCCCCAACTGCCCTCCCCTGCTGCCCTGATATTGCCCCCAACTGCTCTCCCTGCCAGCCTGATGACCCCTAATGCCTCTGCCTGCCTCTTCACCCCTAACTGCCTCCCTTAACAGCCGGGTCTTGCCCCTCATCGTCCTCCCCTGCCAGCCTGGTTGCTTCCAACTGCCCTACCGTGTTTTCTTGATTTCCCCCACAACTGCCCTCCTCTGCTGGCCTGATTGCCCCCCTAAACTCCTGCCAGCCCGATCTTGCCACCAACTTCCCTCCCCTGCCGGCCTGATTATCCCTAAAGGCTTCTGCCTTGGCCTCCACCAAGATGGCTTTGTTCAGAAGGAAGTTGGATGTTCGGAAGATGGATGATCAACCCGGTTTAATTAGCACATTACCTTTTTATTAGTATATATAGATTATATAGGATACAATTGCTTAAATGGGGGGGAGCCTTTTGCATCAGGAGGAGATGCTCTTGGCAGACAAAAACACATAACCCCTATATTTGGACTGATAGTCAGCCATATGCACTATACTGCCAAACCAGTCATTAAAAAATGAGATGGCAGCATAGGTACACACCTAAAATTGCTGCCTTGCATAAACACTTCAAAACTACAACAAAAAGAATAATCGGACATTATGCAGAACCACAGGAAGGTTGGCTGAGTGAAAATTCTAAAACGAGAAGGAAAGATAAAAGCACACTGAGACTCAGGAGGTGTAGAAATAAAATGCAGAGATATGGAGGCACAGACATGGAAAGCACTGGAAACTGAGTACGTGTTTATCTTTTTCAATACATAAGCTCCTGACTGCTCTGAACTCCAGTTCTGGGCGAGACTTTGGGGACCCAGACTCATACTGGGAGAAACTGGGCAGAACTCGAGTGCAGCTTTCTCTCAGAGGTGTTTACAGTTATTACCAAGGGATACTGAGACCCGGGGGCCTCTTAGAATAGGGCTGAGGGACAGCCATAGTTGTTTTCTCTGTCCTGTTGATTCCCTGAGACACTGTCCCACCCAAGCTGTGCTCAGAGGGTTTTGCATTTGAATGGCCTGGCTCTTTGCAATCTAAAATCACCCAACAAACTACAGCTGTGTCAGAGAGCACCAGAACTTCCAAAAGAAGGCCCAAGGCCCTGCAGCATCTTGTATTGCTTCATAGCTGGGCCTAATCTGGGCACCTCCAAAACCCAAACAAAGAAGAGGAATCTGCAGATCCCTCTGTAACTCCTGCTGGGTGACCTCAGACAGAGGTTAAATTTGCACCTCCTTGCATATCCAAGAACCAGTGAACCCAATGGTCAGAGTGAGACCATTCAGATTACAATTCTTCACATCCACGGCTCCAGAAGCTTGGCTTCCTCCATCGCTGGGGCAACCCTAGCCTCTGCTCTCTCCAGCTCTGTGGCTGCTACCATTTCTCTTGGGATTTATGTATCTTCTATAATTGAAACTTTGTAGCATTGAGTGGAGGCCTAGGCCAGCAAGGGCAGTTGGAAAGCTTGGCTTCCTCCATTGCCAGGGAAACCCAAGACCCCTCCTGCTCTCAGTGACCTCAGCCATTTTGGTTGGGGTTTATTTGAATATTTACTCCTGATTGGCTGGTGGGTGTGGCTTGTGGGCATGGCTTGTGGGTGTAGCAGAGGTATGGTCAATTTGCATATTACTTTTATTAAATAGGATATATATAATGATAAACTATGTATACATAATTTATATACATCCTATCTAATAAAAAAGTAATATGCTAATTGACCATCACTCCAACACACAAGATGGCTGCCCCCATTTGGTGAAAGATCCTGCCCCCATGTGGACACAAGACGGCCACCACAAAATGGCCAGCAGGGGAGGGTAGTTGGAAAGGACCAGGCCTGCAAAGGAGGGCAGTTGGGGGCAAAGAAGTCTGCACAGATGGGCAGTTAGGGGTGACCAGGCCAGTAGAGGAGAGAAGTTGGGGTATCCGAGCCTGCAGGGAAGGGCAGGTAGAGGGGACCGAGGCCTGAAGGGGAGAGCAGTTTGGTGGCAGGGTGGCGGGACAAGCCCTGCATGGGAGGGCAGTTGGGGGGACTAGGTCTGCAGGAGAGAGCAGTTAGTGGTGATCAGGCCTGTAGGGGAGGGCAGTGAGGGGCAATCAGGCTGGCAGGGGAGCAGGTAGGCATCAATCAGGCTGGCAGAGGAGTGGTTAGGCGGTGATCAGAATGACAGGCAGAAGCGGTTAGAGGCAATCGTGAAGACAAGCGGGTGAGCATTTGGGAATCAGTAGCCCTGGATTGTGAGAGGGATTGCTGACTGCCCATTTAGGCCTGATCCTACTGGGATTGGGCCTAAATGGGCAGTGAGACATCCCTTGAGGGGTCCCAGATTGGAGACAGTGCTGGCTGGGCTGAGGAAACCCTCCTCCCTCATGCACAAATTTCATGTACCGGGCCTCTAGTTATAAATATAACATGATATAAATATATATAATTTATCATATTATATTTTCATGGGGTTTCTTGTATATTATAAAAACTAGCATGATCTGCAAGTCCTTTATTTGTGAGTCATTTGAATAAAATCTCATGTGGCCATTTAATGAAAAAGTATAAGCTATTTAAAATTGAATTATATATCAAAGCTTATTGACAGAGAAATATGTACATGAGTTTTGGAGTACAAAAATATTTTAAAATAGTAAGTGTAATATTATACTTTATATATAAATATTATTTATGTACAGGTAAGCAGGTAGATAGCTACATAGAATATATTCATAAAAGGATAGGCACAAAGCAGTTAATGCTGTTTATTTCTAAGAGAATGAATTTTAAGAAAAATGACTAATATTTATATATCATATAAAATTGTTATAATAAGACTATGTGATTTACATAAGCAAAGAAAATATAAAGCTATTTTCATTGTGAAAAATAAAATGCAAGTTACCTTTGAAAACAATTTCTCTTTAAATAAATGTGAGGAAATACATAATTTCTTCTCCCAGAGAATTAAATAATACTAAGGAAAGTTAATTATGTAGAAAAACAACTGAACAACAATTTCTGTATTCTCCATCATTTATTTATGGTCAGTAACAAGCTTTTTTTTCATAGCACAAACAATGTAAGTGTATTCTAATTAACTTGTCTTTTCTCTGTGGGTGTGTATAATTTTAGTTTTAAGTAGTATTCTCTTATATTCACTGTTCAATACACAGGGCAGATGGTTGTCAAAGAGACAAGATAAGAAAAGACATGTTTGTCTACCTTTCAGAAGTGAAGATTTCTAATTAACTTTGCTTTCACTTTACAGATGTCACTTGAGGTAAGTTATCAACTTTCTAACTAGCAGGCTAGCTTAGGGAAATTCAGTCCACATTTTTTTCTATTCTTTTTGGCATTTTTACAGGTTGCTTAATGTTATAATAAGCAAGAAAAAAGTTTAAGGATTGATTAAAACCTTGATAATGAAATTGTGTAGTGTGCCTCCTCAAGCATCTTTTGTTATAATACAAGGAAGTTTATTCCAAAACTTTTACTGCAGTGTGCTTACAAGTAATGAATAATAGGCATTTAAATTGTGAATAGAGGTAAAAATACTATAATATGAATAATAATTATTGTTAACAAATCATATTCCGAACAGCTGTTAGTTGCCATAGAGGATATATAATGAAAAGAAATGATCTTTAGCCTATTTGGAGAAATTTCACCTTACTCTTTTATACAAGTAAATTCATCCTCAGATTTCAATAGTCATTTAGACATGTACAACAATACAAAACCCCCATTTCGTTTACAAAAAGTTCTAAGCATGTGCTGTTATTTATATAACATTTCTTCCAAATGTCCATTTTAAGGTGTATTTATAATGAGTAACATAAACTGATAAGCAACAATAGAGCTAGAGTCATAGAATCATCGTACAAACTGTCCAACCATAACCAATGGAAACAGATAGAGGGGGGCAGTGAGAAGATGGGTGAAGGCATGGGCTGTCGGGGAGCAGCCAGGGAGAGGTCAATAGGGGAAAAGGAGACTTATGTAATACTTTAAACAATAAAGAATTTAAATTAAAAAATTAAATATAAAGTATACTTATAAGGATTAGCTATTACAGTAACTGAGACAAATCAAAATACCTTTTTCTCAGTGTTAAGCATCTTTATTTTCCAAAATAAAAACAGATTAATTATTCAATTGTTTTTCAGATTACAAAAGTCATAGTTTACCATGATATGGGAAACAGACTCTAATATTTACATGCAGATGGTTACTGGGGAGTAGTCTCAAAAATATAATCCATGAGTGCATGGGGAAGGAGGCTGGACAGAGGCAATAGTTGAACTGAGACAACATTGCACTACGGGACTTGGCAGAACTCTAAGGGAGCTCTGGGGCTGGCATAGCCCTAGCAGGTAACCCCAAATGGAGGCAAGCTTGCCCAGCCTTTGTAACCTTTTCATCAGTCAATCATTAGATGTGGTATAATCCCAGGAAAAGGATGTTACCTTGGGGAAAGCACCTGCTTTAACCTGACTACAATGCAGCTGGGTGAATAATGTCACAGGCCTGAGGATGGGAGGATTCTGTATGTTTTACCACAGCATTCACTACTACTAGTAAAAACTGCACATAATGCAAGAATATATATATATATATATATATATATATATATATATATATATATATATATATACTCTAATATGCAAATAGACTAAATGGCAGAACAACGGAAGAACTGAACAACCAGTGGCTATGATGTATGATGACCACCAGAAGGCATGCACAGAACAAAGCAGGGACCAGCAGCAGGTGGCAGAGCTTGGAACATGGTGGGTATCAATCCCCACAGGACAGTGGAACAGGTGAGCAGGAGCACCAGACCAAGGCAGGGAGCTAGTTGCTGTCATCAGGGCATTCTCTGATGGTTACTGAAAATTCCTTGCTCCTTTGCCCATAGTTCTGCTCAGCACTCTCACCTGCTGCCTGTAATGGCCCCACTCACACCCGTTGCCAGCACCTGGAGCTGGCGCTGATGGCTCAGTGCCATCAGCTGGTGGGAGCTGTGGCTGCTGGGCCCGATTGCCCCTCAGGGCTTCTCCACCTCCCAAGGGGCAATCGGGACCTGCAGCCACCACTTGCACCCGCTGCCTGTGATGAGTCCCCTTGCACCTGCTGCTGGCACTGGAGCTGCTGCCCACTGCCAGCGCCAGCCTTGCTCCCATCCAAGGCAGGTGCTAGAGCCGCTGCTCATACTTGCTGCTGGTGCTGGCCCTAATTGCCCTATGCCAGCAGCGTGTGGGAGTGGTGGTGGCAGGAGCGGGGTTGCTAGCAGAGAGGAAACCAGGGTCCATGGCAGGAGGGGCCAGGCAGGGGCACAGAAGATGGGCTGATGCTTACCCCTGTGCCCACCACAGCCTCACAGCCCACAGTTCCTTCCAAGGTGCATGAATTCATGCACTGGACCCCTAGTGTAAAAAAATAAAATAAATATGTAGATGTACCACAGTTTTTACATTGCGGTAAAAAAGAAGAAATTCTTACCATTTGCAACAGCATGAATGGAACTGGAGAGCATTATGCTAACCAAAATAAGCTAGTCAGAGAAAGATAAGTATCACATGATTGCACTCATTTGTGGAATATAATAAACAACATAAACTGATGGAAAAAAATAGAACCAGAGACATAGAAGCATTGAACAGACTGTACAACCTATGAGGGATGGTGGGGGGGGGCGTGAGGGGGTAAGAGATCAACCAAAGGACTTATATGCATGCATATGAGCAAAACCAATGGACATAGACAAAAGTGGGGTGAGGGCTTCTGCTTGGGGAAGGGGATGGCGGGGGAGAAGTCAGTGGGGGAAAAAAAGGAGACTCATGTAATACTTTAAACAACAAAGAATTTTAAAAATAATAAATAAATAAATAAATAAATAAATAAATAAATAAAGTAAAAATCTCCATAATCCCATCCACCATATATAAGATATAAGCATGGCTAACTTTTTGTTTGATATTTGCATATCACCCAAACCTGAGGACTCCCTTTCCCCTCTTCCTCACTGCCGCATCAAATAACTGTTGACAATTTTATTCACTAAATGTTTATTTTTTTAAAAAATATGTTTTTGTTGATTTTAGAGAGGGAGAGAGAGGGAGAGGCGAGAGGTAGAGACAGAGAAACATCGATGTGAGAGAGTAACATCAATTGGTAGCATCAATTGGCTGCCTCTTGTATGCATCCCCAACCAGTGATAGAACCCACAACCCAGGCATGCTCCCTGAAATAGAATCAAACCGGCAACCTCTTGGTCCATGGGACAATGCTCAACCAACTGAGTAACACTGGCCAGAGTCATTAAATGTTTCTTAGCCATCCTTCTTCCAATGTTATCTGCATTTCATGGCCCTAATACAGGCCCTCAACATCTCTTGCTTCATTTATGACTTTTGCAGTTTTACTTATTAGCTAACCCATTGACTGTTGTTTCATTTCTCCTTGCTTTTTCAGACAGACTTTTTTCTTCCCAACATATACTGCAATGTTTTAAGATTTGAGGTTGCTTAATTGCTTTCTTTTTCCCTGAAATAGGACTTCTGCCAAACATATACACCGACCCCCATTTGCCCCTTCCCCACACTTTAGCTCTATGACTGACCTATTTAACTCTTTCTCACCTTTGCAGGCCCAGTGTTATCATGCAATGTCTCCAACCCCCATCTTAGGCTGTGTTCTTAAATCACCCTCCAGAAACCTCTATTAGAATATTTACTAATATATACTTAAATACTTTCATTGACTTTCCATTATATTTAGTACAAAATCTCCAATTTAGTGGTTAGACAATCATAAACTTTACACTTGGTTCCCTTTAATATTTCTAGTACTTAAACTGGCATCATACATAGTTAACACAATGTTATTGACCACTTCTTTCTGGTTTTTAATTATGTATCCAAGATAAGTCATGTTTTGGGGACTTTTTTTGTAGCTGTTCCCTATGCCAGGAATGTCATTCTCTCTAATCTTTACATGACCTCTTTCTTGTTATTGAGTTCTTCAGTGAAACACTCTGTTTTGGGAGAGCTCTCTTGAGCACTCCAGTTTCCTTACCCAGTCATTAGCATAACCTCTTTCATTTTATTCATAGCATTTTCACAAGGTAAACTATTTTGGCTACTATCTCCTGCCACTATTTGAAATTAACTACCATATGACAGATCTATGTTTGGCTTATCTACTACCACTGTTTCCTTAGCATCTAAAAAATTGCCTGACACATAGTAGTCTATTGATAAATGTATTTTTATGTATTTTATTGATTTCAGAGAGGAAGGGAGAAGGATAGAGAGTGGGAAACATCAGTGAAAGAGAATCGTTGATTGGCTGCCTCCTGCATGCCCCTCACTGGGGAACTGAGCCCATACCCAGTCATATGGCCTTGACTGTGATCAAACCTGGGAACATTCAGTCCATAGGTTAACCCTCTATCCACTGAGGAAAACCAGCTAAATATTTCGTGAATAAATATTTCGTGAATAAATATTTCGTGAATAAACATTTTGTGATAAATTTATTTATTTTGTGAATAAATAATTGTTTTGTCTTTATTTTCTATTAAACTATATGTTTTTCAAAACTGGAGCATGTGCCATAATTTGAAATCCCACTGTTTATCAATAGCTCCAAACCAAAGTGTTTAGAATACAGCATAGGTTTAATAATGTTGTAAGATTTTACTGCTTTATTTTTATAATTTGGGGCCAGGTATTTTGGGATTCTTGGGAAGATGTCCATTTTACATATTTTGTGATTGCTTGCTCTACATTCCCTAAAACCATAGAGAAATAATCTAGGTTTATGAGTTAATTAATAATTCTTTACTCAAAACATCTATACACGGACTTTATTCCTTCATTCCTTCCTAAAAAATTCAGGCCAACATTGCAATTAGACAAGAAGAAAAAATAAAAGGCATCCAAATTGGGAAAGAAGTAAAGCAGTCTTTATTTGCAGATGACATGATATTGTACATAAAAAACCGGAAAGACTCCATCAAAAACTAATAGACTTAATATATAAATTCGGCAATGTAACAAGATACAAAAATAATACCAACAAATCTATGGCATTTCTACAAGCCAACAGTGAACTTACAGAAAGAGAGACTAAAAAAGCAATCTCATTTACCATCGCACCAAAAAAATTAAGATACCTAGGAATAAACTTAACCAAGGAGGTAAAAGACCTATACACAGAAAACTATAGGACACTGAATAAAAGAGATAGAAGAAGACATAAAAAGATGGAAAAATATACCATGTTCATGGATTGGGAGAATCAACATCATTAAAATGTCCATACTACCCAAAGCAACCTATAGATTCAATGCACTTCCCATTAAAATACCAACAGCATATTTCACAGACCTAGAACACTCCAAAAATTCATCTGGAATTTTTTTTTAAAAGCCCCAAATAGCCACAGAAATCCCGAGAAAGAAGAACAAAGTAGGTGGTATCTCAATACCAAATTTCAAGCTTTATTACAAAGCCACTGTTCTCAAAAGTGCCTGGTATGGCACAAGAACAGATATATAGATTAGTGGAATAGAATAGAGAACCCAGAAATCGACCTAATCACTATGCTCAATTAATATTTGACAAAGAAGGCATGAACATACAATAGAGTTTCTTCAATAAATGTCGATGGGAAAATTGGACAGATCCATGTAAAAAAATGAAACAAACCACCAACTTACCATACACACACAAACACACACACACACACACACACACACACACACACACACACACACACACACACACAAACACAAAATGGTTCAAGGACTTAAACATACTATGGGAAACCATAAAAATACTGGAGGAATTCACAGGCAGAAAAATCTCTGACATATGCAGAAGTAATTTCTTCACTGATACTGCTCCTAGGGCAATGGAAACTAAAGAGAAAATAAACAAATGGGATTACATCAAAACAAACAAACAAAAAAACAAAAACAAAACTAAACCAAACAAACAACAAAAACCTTTGCACAGCAAAGGAGACCATCAATAAAACAACAAGGAAACCCACTGGATGGGAAAACATATTTGCCAATGATATCAATGATAAGGGTTTAATCTCCAAAATTTACAGGGAACTCATGCAGCTTAACAAAAAGAAGATAAACAATCCAATCAAAAAATGGGCGACGGATCTAAATAGACACTTTTCAAAAGAAGACAGAAGGAAGGCCGAGACATATGAAAACCAGCTCTAAGTCACTAATCATTAGAGAGATACAAATCAAAAGAACAATATGCTACTATCTCACACCTGTCAGAATGGCTATTTATCAACAAATCAACAAATGACAAGTGCTGGTGAGGATGCAGAGAAAAAGGAATCCTCGTGCACTGCTGGTGGGAATGCAGACTTGTGCAGCCACTGTGGAGAACAGTATGGATTTTCCTCAAAAAAAATAAAAATTTAACTCCCGTTTGACCCAGTGATCCCACTTCTAGGAATATATCCCAAGAAACTAGAAATACAAATGAAAGAATATATGCACCCTATGTTCATAGCAGCACAATTTACCATAGCTAACATTTAGAAACAGCCTAAGTGCCTATCAGCAGATGAATGGATTAAAAACCTGTGGTACATCTACACAATGGAATACTATACTGTGGTAAAAAAAGAAGGAGTTCTTACTATTTGCAACAATGTGGATGGAGATGGAGAGCATTATGCTAAGTGAAATAAGCCAGGCAGAGAACAATAAATATCACATGATATCACTCATTTGTTGAATATAATGAACAACATAAACTGGTGAAGAAAAAATGGACCCAGAGACAGAGAAACATCAATCATAACATCAAACCTCAGGGAAGGTAGGGAGGTAATGGGGAGGGATCAACCAAAGGACTTATATGCATGCATATAAGCCTAATCAATAAACACAGACAACAAGGGAGTGGGAGCATGAATGGAGGTGGGGGGTAACATGGGAATAAGGACACATATATAATTCCTTAATCAATAAAGAAAAAATTTAGGCCAAAAGCCTCATGGAATTTGTATAAAGACACACCCACTGAAGATGGGACTGTCCCACAGCCTAGCACAACTCTCACAGGGAACAAGGCTATTGTTGAGCAGAATCAAGATATTTGTTCCATGCAAATAGACTAGATATATGTAGATATATAGAGGATACAGGTTTCCAGATTTCTCATTGTCATAAAGGGAAGTTACAAATAAACAAAGTAAAAGAATGGGTGACTACAAATGAATTCTATAGATAGGTTTTAGAATTGAAGGTATTGGAGAATCAAATATGTAGAGATAAATATAACTAGGATAATGAGTTTTACTGTAAAAAAGTATAAAATATTGCTGAAAGAAATTGAAAAAGACCTAAATAAGTGGAAAGGCAGCCAATGTTAATCATAGGAAGACTTGATATTGTTAAGATGTCAATACTACTCAAAGTGTTTACAGATTCCATGCAATCCTCATCAGAATTCCAACAGCCTATTTCTGCAGAAATGAAAGCTTATCCTCAAATTCATATGACAATGAAAGGGGCCCTGAATACCAAAAACAACTTTTAAAAAGAAGGGTAAATTTTGAGGACTCACTTACTACAAATCTATGGTAATCAAGTCAGAGGAGTACTTGCATAAATATATACATATAGACCAGTAGAATAGAAACAAACCCATGAATTGATGGCCGATTGTTTTTGATAAGTCTGCCAAACCCATTCTTTTTTCATCAGATGGTGCTGAAACAACTGGATATCCACATATAAAATAATGAAATTGAATCAACACCTCATATCAAATACAAAAATTAACTCAAAATGCATCAGTGACCTAAATATAAGATTTAAAACAATAAAATGTATAAGAAAACATAAAAGTAAATATTGACAACTTTGGACTTAGTGATGAATTATTAGATATGTCATCAAAAATATGAAAAAAACACAAAGAAAAATAGATAAACTGAGGTTTAGCAAAATTTAAAACTTTGCAGCTCAAAGGATATTATCAAGAGAGTGTAAAGACAACCTAAAAACTGTAGATATTTACAAATCACAAATCTGACATGAGTTCAATATCCATAATAGATGAAGAACTCCTACAACTCAACAACAGAAAATACAAACAATTAAAAAGTAGACAATGACCTTATGCAGCAGCTCCAATTTCTGTGACCACATACAAAGAGTTGGGACTTATGCAGCAGCCCCGGGCATTGTGACCTCTTCAGCAGCCATGTGAGCAGAAGCTGCCCACAACCACTGGAGGAGCAGCCACCTCCTGCAACTGCAAAGAAGCAGACCCTTCCCCCCATCCCCGGAGCAGTTGCCACTCAGGACTGCCCAAGGAGCAGGCAGTACCAGTGACCATACAACCCACTACCAATCTCACCTCTGTAGTCACAAGCCCCATGTGACTTGACACCTAGATCCTTTGGTGAGAGCAAAAATGGGGAGATAGAAAACAACTCCCAAAGGAAAGAAAAGAAGGAATTGCAAGAAATGAGCTAAATGAAATGAAGATAAACAATATGTCAGAATAAGAGTCATTAAATTCATAAACCAGATGGATGAAAAAATCAACAACTTATGAAAGAATCAGGAAGAAATAAAGAGTAATATAGCTACAATAAAAACAATATGAAAGCTTTCAACCGTAGACTAAAACTGGAAAACCAAATTAGCGAATTAGGATACAGGGAAGGAAAACATACCCAATCTGAATTGCAAGTGGAGAAAAAAATTAAAAGATATGAGGACAGCCTGAGGGAGTTTTGGCACAAGGTGAAACAAAGCAACATATGTACAACAGGGTGCCAGAATGACAAGAAGAGGAACAAGGGTTAAAGAAAACTTATTTGAAGAAATAATATCAGAAAACTCCCTTAAATTAGGGAAGAAAAAGTCACACAAGCACAGAGAATCCCAAACAAGATGAACCGAAAAAGATCCACTCGAAGACACATCATAATTGAAACAGCAAAAGTTAACAAGAAAGATTCTTAAAGGCTGCAAGAAAGAGACAGAAAGTTATCTACAAGGGAACTCCCATTAGATTATCAAATGATTTCTCAACAGAAACACTTCAGGCCAGAAAAGAATGGAAGAAAGCATACAAAGTGATGCAAAGGGAAGGACAGAATCCAAGAATACTCTATCCAGCAAGGCTATAATTCAAATTGAAGGGGAAATCAGGAGCTTCACAGACAAAAAAAGGCTAAGGGAGTTTATCATTACCAAGCCAGCAATACAAGAAATGCTAAAGGGAAGAAAGAAAAGAAGGAACACAGTCACAAAAAATAAAAATGGTTACAAACAAGTACCTATTCTATCTAATAAAAGAGTAATATGCAAATTTGAGAGATTAACTACATGTAAAGCTCATACTAGCTTTGGAAGTCACAATCCAAAGAGGGCAAGGACGTTTTTTGTTTCAAATCAGGCCATAATGGGGAAGAATTTGGTTAAAAGGCAAAATTATAAAGAAATTAAGCCCTAACCAGTTTGGCTCAGTGGATAGAGTGTCAGCCTGCAGACTGAAGGGTCCTAGTCAAGGGCATGTACATTGGTTGCGGGCACATCCCCTGTAAGGGGTGCAAGAGGCAGCTGATCGATGTTTCTCTCTCATTGATGTTTCTAACTCTCTATCCATCTCCTGTCCTCCTTGTAAAAATTCAATAAAATATATTTTTAAAAAAGAAAGAAATTAAAATGCTGAAAGGTACTCTTTTAAATCAGGCTCAAGGAAAAATAGTGCTATTGTCATTTTTAACTATATGGTTTCTTTTTCAAATTGCAAAATGCCGACTTTGTATTGGGGATCAAAAGTCTGTAAAAATTAAAAAGTCCCCAGATTTCCGGGAACCAGTTCCAACATGTCATAATTACAAGAGCTTCATCGAAAGGTTGGTGAAGCTTTGGGGGAGAGGGTGCTCAACAAGGGCTGAGCCAATATGTAGTTTACCTGTTGGAGTGGCTAAAATGTATCTCCCCCAAACCAGAATAGGATAATTGCTTGCTTCCAGACAGCTCAGAGCATCTTAATCTGTATGTTATTGCCTCCTGTTGGCCAAACACGTAAACAGCTGTAGGCTATTCTCCAATCTGACAATGCTCCTGTAAACCCTACCCTTTGAAACCTTACCCTTTGAAGTGTATTATCTCCATCTTGCCTTAGGACAAATTGTGTTAATTAAAAGCATGGGATCTTAAATCAAGGGGTAGTATTTAGTTCCTTTAGCTGAAGCTCCTCTGACCCCCAATGCCTTTCAAAATTATCTTTCATCCTTGGACTCCCTATTGAATCTACACGCAGCTTCTTACTCCAGATTACTGAACCCCTTCTTAATGCTGGGACAAGAACCCAAGCATTTATGAATGCCCACCCAGGGGCACCAATACCAGATCCTCTGTTTCTAGTGTGGAAAGACTTGGCAGCTAGAGAGGGTAGAGCTGTTAATCCTCTTGCCAGATAACTTTGATGCTTTGTTTAAAAATACCATAGGATGCCTTGAGACAGGCAGATTTTAGCTAAAATAACTTTAAAGGCCAGTCAATGCTAAGGAGGGTGGAATAAGAAAATATTCAGGATAGAACTGTGATTTATTAAGTTGTTTCTATATGTTATCTGTTTAATGTAGTTTCTCATTGATGTTTCTAACTCTTTTTTTTCTATCATTTTTGTTTGGTTTAATGTGTTTATGGTTAGTTTACTAAGCATGCCTTTAGTTTAATTGGGAAAAGAAACCATCTGGGTGGCCAAACCATTTACTGAATTTCCCCAGAGGAAGCAGGATGTGGGGGTGGGGATATGTGTGGTGATCCTGTGAAATGGACACTCACTCTCAAGAGTGCTATTAAAAAGTCTTATTTTCACCATGATTTTTATTTCCAGGTCTGTCATTTAAAAATTTAGCAGAATTTAGAAAGGCATCTGGGATTTCTGTATCCTGGATAATAATTGACTTTAAAATCTCAAAATTATTGTAACATGGATGTAACTAGAATAAAGAATTTTTAGTAAAGCTTTTCAGTTATAATTACAGGTATATTGATAGTGGGGGTTTGCTTCTTCATAAAGGAGGGGGCTGGTCCCACTGCAGCAACCTCTAAGGAAAGTATGTGGCATGGCACTTTTACATTTAAATAGCTACAACCTTGCTTGCTTCCCCCTCCTTTCACCAGGCAGAAACATAGTTTTCCAAAATCTTAGGCTACTTAAAACTTTGGGGTTTGCTAAATTAAATAATAGAAACTTATTAAATATCTAGGTATTTTGAAATGACAAAATACTGAAATGTTAATCTGAGTTTGTCATATGAAAAATTTAGAGAATAAATTTGAATCTATTAATTAAATATATCTTATATTTTATTTGAAATATATTCTTAAAAATATAAACTTATTACTAATCTGAGAAATGCTAAGTATTTAACTTGCCAGCTAAAATTTAAGGCTTCTAAGAGATTAAAGTTCAAATTAAGTTGGGAGAAATTATATAGTTGTGGTAACGAAAAGCATAAAGTATAGGATTTTATTTTTGAGAAAATAATTCTTGTACTTTCCCTGGATAAATTAGTATTTTAAAATATATTATAATTATTATATGTACTATGTATGGTAAAATTTCAACCAAGGCCTAATTAAAAAAAAAGATTAATTCTATGGTTTGAACCAAATTTTTAATATAAAAACAATTTTAAATTTAATTAATATCTTTTAGAATAAGTATAAAAAGTATGTAATATAATCTTTGGGATATAATATATATACACTAGGAGCCCAGTACATAAAGATTCATGAATTGGGGGGGGGGGTTCCCTCAGCCAGACCTGCACCTTCTCCAATCTGGGAGCCCCCATGGGAGCCCTCTCCAATCTGAGAATTTATGTCTGTTTTTACAATTTTATGAGTTAATTGTCTGAGAACCCCCAATCCAGTTTGGTTTGTTGCTCAGAGAATAATACAGGCATTTTTTTTCTTTGCTTCATTGATGAAGATTTCCTGGAAGGTTTAGGA
Source organism: Antrozous pallidus (assembly GCA_027563665.1). Classification (NCBI taxonomy): domain Eukaryota; kingdom Metazoa; phylum Chordata; class Mammalia; order Chiroptera; family Vespertilionidae; genus Antrozous; species Antrozous pallidus. The sequence goes on along the minus strand of CM050509.1, from coordinate 42,083,082 downwards.
TATCTTCTCTTTAATTTTTCCTAGATACTCTGATTTTACTTATGTCTCTCACCTTTGCTTTCCCTCCATCCCTCACTGCAATAGTAACTTTTTCCAGGCTCACTTTGCTCTAGTGTCTAGGACAGTGGTTGGCAAATCACAGCTCGAAAGCCACATGTGGCTCTTTGGCCCCTTGAATGTGGCTTTTCCACAAAATACCACAGCCTGGGCGAGTCTATTTTGAAGAAGTGAAATTAGAAGAAGTTTAAGTTTAAATATTTGGCTCTCAAAAGAAATTTCAATCATGAGACAACACCAAGATGGCGGCATAGGTGAACACCTATTGTTCTGCCCCGCGCAACGATTTAGGAACTACAACATAACAGCAGAACAGACAGCACCCAGAATTGCCAGAAAGCTGGCTGAATGAAAACTCCACTAATAGGAGTGGAGGTGGGACACTGAGACTCAGGAGCGGTGGGAGCGCAGCCTTTCAGACGGAAACAGGTTGGGAGCCATCCTGGTTGCTCGCGCGCACAAGGTGGGGCTGGAGCAGCAACCCCAGTCCCACTGCCCGGATTCGCCAGCACCAGGCGAGGTCCGTCCCACTGCCCAGATTCCCCAGCGCCAGGCGAGATCCCCCGAGGTCCAGGGGACGCACCCAGGAAGCGGGGCACGGCAGAGGCTCCTGGTCTGCGAGTTTCCGTGAAAGGGTCGCGCAAACCCGTGACTTGCCCCGTGGAAACTTGTCTCCTGGTTCTGGAAACCATCTATTTTACAATCCTGGGCTAGACTTTTGGTGTGCAGGCACATTTGGGGAAAGGCAGAGTGGTCTGGAAAGGGGAAGAGACTAGCGGCTTTCTCCTGGAGGTGTCTGCAGCCATCCCCATCCAACAGAGTCCCACAAATGCACGCGAGCGCTGCATAGGACGCAGCTGATGCTGACGCTGCCAGCACAGCTCAGAGACTCCGCCCATCCAACCTGAACACAGTCTCCCTTCACAGCCAATTGGCTTGGAGGTTAAACCCTCCTAGGGCTAACAACAACAAGCTGGGTTTAAATTCAAAAATACTGAATACAAACCATAAAGGACTGCAGTAAGAGCACCCACCTCAGGTAACTGGGGATACTGAGCCACTGTCCCTTTGAGGATATCCACCACATAAAGCAGCCACCATGCAGAGACATGGAAAGAAATCAGGTGTGAAAGAAATGGAGGAGAAAAGACGACAAGACATAGAGTTCAAAACCAAGGTTATAAGGCTTTTCAAGAGGCTCCTACAAAAGGCCGATCAACTTAATGAGAATTACCAGGAAATAAACAAGACCAACCAGGAAATGAATGAGAATTACAAGAAAATGAATGAGAACCTCAAGGAAATGAATGTGACCCTCAAGGAAATGAACAAGACCTCTGAGGATACGAACCAGACCCTCATGGATAAAAAAAAAAAGGACCAACTAGAAATCAATCATACACAGACTGAAATAAAAAATATTACACAAAGTCCTAAAAGCAGTCCAGAGGGCCACAAGAACCAAGTCAAAAATTTGAAATACAAAGAAGCAAAATCCACTCAGCTGGAAAAGCAAGAAACAAAAAGAATTCAGATAATTGAAGATAGCGTAAGGGGCCTCTGGGACAACCTCAAGCATGCCAACATCCGAATTATTGGGGTGCCAGAAAAAGAGAGAGAGCAAGTTAATGAAAACCTACTTGAAGAAATAGTGACTAAAAACTTCCCCCACCTGGTGAAAGAAACTGACTTAAAAGCCCAAGAAGTACACAGAACCCCAAAATATAGGAATCTAAAGAGGACCACACCAAGACATATCATAATTAAAATGCCAAGAGCAAAAGATAAAGAGAGAATATTAAAAGCAGCAAGAGAAAAACAGTTGGTTACCTACAGGGGAGCACCCATACGATTGTCAGCAGATTTCTCAACAGAAATGATGCAGGCCAGATGGGAGTGGCAAGAAATATTCAAAATAATGAACAGCAAGAATCTACAACCAAGATTACTCTATCCAGCAAAGCTATCATTCAGAATTGAGGATCAGATAAAGTGCTTCGCAGATAAGAGAAAGCTAAAGGAGTTCATCACCACCAAACCAGTATTATATGAAATGCTGAAAGATATTCTTTAAGAAGAGGAAGAAAAAAAGGTAAAAATATACATTATGAACAACAAATACACATCTATCAACAAATGAACATAAAAATCAAGTGAATTGATAGGCTGATGAACAAGATAAACTGGTGACTATAACAGAAACATGGACATAGAGAGGGAATGGACTGACAATTCTTGGGGAGAAAAGGGTTGTGGGAAGTACAGCAAGAGATTGGACAAAAATCTTGCAACAATGGGAGAGGACATTGGGGAGGGGGAGGTGAGGGTGGAGGGTGGGATAGGTACAGGGAGGAGGGGAGATATAGGGGGATAAAAAAAGGGGAAACAATGTAATTAATAAACTGAACCATAAAGAAAAGAAAAAAAGTTACAGAAAAAAAAGGAAATTTCAATCGTTGAACTGTTGATATTTGACTCTGTTTACTAATGAGTTTGCCAACCACTGTTGTAGGAGATCCATATGCCACCAGAATTATGATTCTCAGCATTCTTGGTGCTCCCTGAGCTCTGGGCTTCTACTTCTGGTCCTGGAGCTGCCACCAGAACTACTACTCCCAGGATTCTTGGGGCTCCCCATGCTCTGGGTTTTCCCTTCCTGCTCTGTCTCCATCCAATGGCCTCACACAATGCCAAGTCCTCCAAGCCACCAGCTCTCCCTCTCTGCTCTCTGTCTGGTATCTTGGGGAGCCAAGTTCTCCAAGTTGCTCAACTCTCTGCTAGCTCTCCAGCTCTACTCTCTGCCTGGTGCTTTTGTATGCAAATTAATTAGCAATCATTTTGTATTAATTTGCATACTCACCCCTGATTGAATGGTAAGTGTAGCAGAGGTATAGCCAATTTACATGTTTATCTTTTATTCTATATGATATATAGAATATATATGTATATATGTATATATGTATATGTGTGTGTGTATATATCTATCTATCTATCTATCTATCTATCCATCTATATATATGTATGTATTGGTAATCTTTCCAAATTAAATTTTAAGATTTTAACCAAGAGATGGCTTTGAATTCTATGGTAACAAAATGCATAAAGTATAAACATTTATTTTTGAGAAAATAATTTTTGTACTTTATTTGTACAAATTAATCTGCCAACTTTGATTAGTTAATTTGGAGATATAGATATAGATATAGATATAGATATATAGATATATAGATATATAGATATATAGATATATAGGTATATAGATATATAGATACGTAGATATAGAAATTTATGAGCCTGGAGTGATTCAAAGATTTATCCTCTCTTCTTAAAATAAATAATTTTGAATTAGACCTATCTAACATACTTGAAATCATGTAGAAAGCTTTATCAAATAAATATTAGTAACTATATTTTATTTATATACAGATATTTTAAATGTTATAAAGGTTCTAACTGCTAAAGGAAGGCAGGACAAAGTTGCTGAATACTTCTTCAGCAGCAGAATTTAAAAAACAAAAGCAAACAGGAGTCTTCTGGCAGCTTGCTTTTTTAATGGGCTTGGGGGGTAGGGTGGCATCTGTACTTCATAGGCCAAACATATAAGTTTGTTTACTTTGCTTTTTCAATAAAGATGCCTACTTTAATTAAATAACTTAGTTTTGTATAATATAATCAAGATGTCATATATATAAGAAGCCAATATTTTCATAACTAATTGGCTTTAACAAAGGCCAAGGTAACAAAAACTGTATACTGCCAGTCTGCTGAAATAGTTACCTCCCATAATCCTTCTGTGTATGCAAATAAGCACTAGCAAAAAAGCATGCTGTTTGAAAGTAAATTTTTTAAGCTTAATTCAAAATAGAAATTAAAAATGTTTGGAAATCTCTTCCATTAATATTTACAGGGTAAACTGAAGGTTATTATTCAAGCATTAAATCTGATTATTAATAAAGTCACCATAACTAAAAGAGAATCACTTAAAATGCAGTCAGCAGTATCAGCCAGCATCTGAAAAGCAACCAAGTAAGTTGCTTGGTTTAAAATAAAAATAAATTTTTTTTTTAAAAAAAGAAACATTCTTAAGTGTGGCCTAGAAATTACTCTGGAAGGAAATATAGGAAGATTTCTTTCAAATATCTGGGACACTGTAATTAAAAATTAATATATCAGGCCTCAAAGAGGAAGTAAGTAATTTGAAGTTTTGCATCTCCATACAAAGTTTATGTGGGTATACTCAAAGACTAGTAGCAGAAATTCAATTAGTGTTGTTTAGTGTCCACACCCAAGAACAAGTAAGGTTAGAAAATAAGCCATATTTTAGACTGATTTAAATAGGCAAATTGAAATAAGTGAATGTTCTGAGAAACTTAGTTGTAGTAGGCAGGAAACTATTCATGGAGTATTAACTAATTTTTTTACTGATGGTTCATCTCATAGTAAAGCTGCTTATCATCTAATGAATTCAGACCAATCATATTTCTGTGCAAAGAATTGAATTAAAAGCTGTCAAGACTGCATTGCAGGGTTTCAAAAAAAGTGGGGATAGTGAAGTAATCTTGTGTAAGTAAATTATATCAAGCCTTAATTATTTTTAATTTTTTCACTTTAAAATGGTTTGGAAAAATGAAAAAAAAAATCCCTAGTCTAGTTTATAGAAGAATTCCTTTATTAACATTTGGTCAAGAATATGCTTATATACAGTATTTCCAGAAAACTCCTCCAAGCCAGTGTGGATTCCTGCAACAATGGATCCGAGAGAGGAACTGGATTCTTGTTAAATTTATTAAATAGAAAAAGGATGATATGCTGTAAGGAAATTCCAGCAGGTCATAATTACACAATAAGTTCATCAGAAGACTGATGGACACCTTCAGCAGGACTGAAGATCTGCATATTATTGCCTGCTGCCATACAGCTGAGTGCAGTTCCCCAACCTGCTGGTCCTTTATTGTTTAACAAACCTCACCTTTGATATGTATATCTGCTTTGCTAAAGGGCAAAATGTGGGAATAAAAAGCCGTGGGTCCAGACATTCAGAGAGCCCACTTCACTAGAAAGTGGCAGCTCCCCTGGATCCCCCATGACTCCCAAATTTATATTTCTTGTCTAGTCTCTCTATTCATTTACATTGCAGCCCCTTCTACAGATTCCTGATCACTTGCAGTGAAAAGGCTGCTGCATATGCCCAAAATAACTTTTTAAAAATATATCTTTATTTCTCTAGTCTGTTTGGTTCAGTGGATAGAGCATTTGCCTGAAGACTGAAAGGTCCTGGGTTCGAATCCAGTTAAGGGCATATGCCCAGGTTGTGAGCTCCATCCCCAGTGTGGGGCGAGCAGGAGGCAGCTGATCTAAGATTCTTTCTCATCACTGATGTTTCTATTTCTATCTCTTTCTCCCTCTCCCTTCCTCTCTGAAATTAAGTCTGTATGATTGTCAAACCTATGATCTTTAAAGATATTTGAAATTGCTAGTAGGCAATTAAATAGTTTAAATATGTTTGGGAAATGCAGCAATATATATTCTATACGGATTAGACACAATTCATCAAATTATAGAAAGTCAAACAGAATATATTTAAAATATTTATCATGTTTATATATAAATGTTTTATCTTTGAACAGATGATTACAAAAGATAAAAATATCATGTTTGAATATAAAATGAGAATTACATAACATAAAAATCAGCTAGAAATTGTGAAAAATATTTGCATCCCTTAACCCAATGTTTGCATTTATGATATAGCAAGAATGTATTCAACTTTATAGGAACTATGTCAAGTTCTCAACAGAAAAATGAACAAGAAATTTGAACAGATATTTCCCATAATGGAAAATTAATTACTGAACATATTATAAAATGGGAATCCACACTAAGTATAATCAAACTAGAATCATATTGAGATTTTATGAAAGCACAGCATATTTCTAATTTAATAACCAGTATTGATAAGATATTAATGTATTTAAATTCAAATGGTATTATAAATTGGAATAAACCTTTCAAAAAACAATTTGGCAGTGTTTACTGTGAGCCACAAAATATGCATGTCCTTTGACTCACTGCCAGGTATTCTCGTAAGAAAATAATTTAACAGAACAAAAAGGTCATTAAAACATCCTCTGAAGTGTTTACCTACAAAGGAAAATACCAGACACAATTAATTATCTGTAGTGTAATGATTTAATAAATTTTGATATATCAGCATGTCAAAAGAGAAAGCACATTAAAATACTAATCAAGGCTGAAAGTATGCAGAAAGTTGGTATAACAACTAAGGAGAATAATAGGACAGAAACTGATACGTAAACTATGAGTAAAATGATGTAAAATATCTGTACGAAAGGCAATCTGAATGAATGAAAATAATGTTAGGATTATGTGTTCTTTACTATTATTTTAAAAATTACCTTGAATGCAAATTTTTGTGAAACTAAAATGTTATGTTAATAATTACTCCTGAATATGGTTAGAGCTTAAATTTATAGTTACAGGCGAGGGTACCCAACTAAGAAGAAAAGGGCTCTGAAGCCAATAATACCTAGTCACTAGATTATCATTAAGGGCAAGAATACAGTGGACTGAGACAAGTTGAGAGCTGGGACAAAGAATTGCTGAAAGAAGGTTAGAAGAAGAGCTTACCTACCAAAGTGATGGAGAACTTCTGAAGTCAAACTATGTCTTCTGTGTCAAGGTTTTGGAAGATTGCCCTTGGCTTGGTTTCAGAAAAGAACTCTGAATGAAGGGAGAAAATATTAAGAATATAACTGTGCTTATTGGTCCTACAAAATCAAGTTACAAGAAATCAAAGGCAGGTGATTAGTTATGTGTACCTTCTTGTCTTAGATCTAGATGTATTTGAATTAATCCTTTAAAATGTTAGGGTGTAACCATAGTTGGTTTGGCTCAGTGGATAGAGTGTTGGCCTGTAGACTGAAAGGTCCCAGATTCCATTCTGGTCAAGGACACATGCCTGGGTTGCGAGCTTGATCCCCAGTAGGAGACATGCAGGAGGCAGCTGATCAATGATTCTTTCTCATCATTGATGCTTCTATCTCTCTCTCCCTCTCCCTTCCTCTCTGAAATCAATACAAATACATATATTTTTAGAAAATAATATAAGATGTTAGGTTCTGAGTGAAAAGCTCTACCTAACCACTGATGGCTAATGTTTATAGTCTTGTTTTATTTTTTTAGATTTGGCTTGACTTTACTTTTAAGTTGTTTTTGGTGGCCAGTCTGCATTCTAAATTAAGTTCAAAAGTATTGGTACATGAACATTTCTCTGCAGTTTAATGAAAATGTGTTACTAAAGTGCCTTGTTGTAACATTGAATTTATCTCAGGTAATAAGGAGCACAAAAATGAACCACTATTTCAGCCCCTGAGGGAAAGCAGGGAACCTGAGTATCAGAAAAACCCATTAGGGAATGCACACGGTAATATCATAACTTCAGCAACATTTTCGAATTATCAGGTTGTATCATGAGGACATGAACTGATGAGAGGTAGCATTGGCAGGCCCAGAGTATTACATGTAATGATCAAGTATTAATTCATATATCCTAATCAATCAAGCAGGTCTTTAATTAATTATAATTATTTTATTATTGTTCTTAGCAAGCAACAACACTGAATCCTGGAATCCCTGAACAGTCTGACTTAATCCATTTCTTGATCATCTTTCTTGATATTTTTAGAGTAAACTAATATTCAACTCAATAAGCACAGCAGCTGTACTCTGCGACGTTAACACTTTATATCAGAAGTAAAAATTCCCATACACCACTTGGTAAATCAATAGATTATTTCTTTAAGTGCCAAGGTCCTTCTTTGCATTTAAGTGTTCAACAGTATTTATCAAAGGAGTGATAAAGGAGTTTAGGAATGAAGAAGAGGAAAAGAAGGGTGATACATGAACCTTAAACTTTAGGAGCTGGTGCCTATCTCTGAATTATAAAAGTTGTAAAAGTTTTTTTTAACTATAATGTAAATTACTTCAAGTACAGTAAGCTTTCAAAACTGAATTTTCTCCCAATTATTTTGAAATATTTCTTTTGAACTAAACAACCATCACATGACTATTAGGTTATTGATGGTTTTGGCACCTTCATAAATATATTTAGAAAATGCATTGTGATTACACAGATACTATTTTGAGTGTAATATTTTAAAGAAGTCAATTCATGAATTTTATGAGCACAGTTCTATAAATTAATATTTCATATATTATATAAACCGTTCTATGCCAAAATTATAACAAAATTGTGAATATAAGATGGACAATGAATTTGCCAAAATTCTTTTCTTAGACAAATTATACTGAGAAAACCAGTTTCGTATGAGCCACTTTTGTGGATATTTCTTTTTGAACCCAAGGAGAAAGCTATCGGCCAAATTATTTATAAATATCTTCAAATTATCTCAAAACTTTGAGGAAAGATACAGGGCAAAAGTAAATAAAATAATACATACAAATAAGAATATACTTGTTTACACCTTTGAAATATAATACATAATTCAGGATTTGACAAGCATTTTGAGTGAGTATCCTATTAGAACTGTTTGAGTAGTGAAAGTTTGCTTTCCTAGCTCATATCAGCCCATATATTCTCATAAGGAAAGCTATTCCTTCAGCATTCGTTATATAGTTCTATCATGAAATATTATTTCATAAATTACTATACTAATTTAGAGCAATAAATTCTACCTTAAATAATATGGCTTCCCCAAACTGTTAAATATTTGTCCAGTGAATATTAACATACATAATGCACTACAAAAACTAAATGATGAGGAAAAAATAGGTAAGGGGGGGAAATCTCTTCCACATTCTGTATAAAACTAAGTATAATTTTGAGTTTTTTCAAATTTATTTCAAGTTTTGAAAACTAGGAATTATTATGTATTTTCAAATATAATGCAAAATTATTTATTGTAAATATATAAAAGGATAATTAGGAAGAAGTTTGCCTATCCCTTTAGCAAAATAATAGTAACAAGAAGAGCTATTATTTCTCAAATATTTATTCTAGCTTCACAAACATGCTGCTGGATATTTTTCATGTATCATCACATGTAATCCTTAAAATAATCACATGAGGTTGATGTGTTGACCATATTTACACATGACCAAGCTCATTTAGCAAGTCTGCACTACTTACATTTTTTATTATTCCCTTGTCCTATCCCAGTCATTTACAAGTACAACTTATACAGTCAAATAAAGGTGTTAGGCACATTTATATTTTAAACAGTATCTTAATCTAAGTTATTTATGGGTTTTAAGAAGATGATAAAATATTTTTCAGGAATTAACCTTTTATACTTTACAAATTAGAAAAGTTAATAAATGTTGATTACATAGTTAATAAAACAGAACTATACGAAGTCCCTCCTTTGGAGTTAGAAACAAACCATGTCCTGTAGTCTTCAGAAATTCTCATCTCCCAAATTAAGGGAAGTATTTCCTTTGCATAAAATGAAACTTTTATGATAATGCTGCTATGATCACACCTTTGAAGCAGGGCAAATGTGTGAGTGCAACCATTAGCTATGGTATTTTGATAATATAAAGGCTATAAAGATGGAATTTTACAAAGCTGGCATTAGGGTTTTGTTTTGTAATCTTTGTTCATTTATTGCATCATTATTTCTAATTGTCCTACTTTAGTTGTGCATATTACCGTTCAAGACTTTGAGTGCTAGAATTTATAGTTATTCCAGCATGTAAAGTAAAATCCATAAAAGAATAGTGAATTTAACAAAATAGTGATGATTCAGATTCTAAAATGTATGACGTTATCCATTTATCCAGTCTAAAAAAAGTATGGCTTTCATTATTAAGTTACAATGGATCAAGATTTGTGTTCACATCAATGTTGCCCTCATTTCCATTTATATTAAACTGGTATTTGTTTTTTAAAGGAGGCACATGAATGAACAGAGCCTTCCCCAATCTCTGTTTGTTCAGCTTGTAACATGCACAATAGCAAATTCAATCTTGTTAAGAGGCTTATTCCTCCATTGTAGAACTTACTTGAATTGCAAGAAAGTTTGAATTTGCATGGGTTATGTGTTTGGGTGGAAGAATGAATCTAAGTTCTTTAAAGACTTTATTTTTCTTTCTCAATGATAAATTATTTATGACTGCTTAATTTCAAACATCTTTTGCACCATTCCGTTAGTTGAGGGGAAAATTTTTCATTTCCATACTACAAAAATCAAGTTCATTTGCATAAATTACGCCCAAAATGTCAATGAAATCACACCTATTAAAATTCAGAAGGACAATTTCTCACTCAGGTAAGTTCTTTAAAGCAAACAGTTTTTCTGTGATGACACATAATTTCATTTACGTCAAGAAACAAGGCATATGGACACATAGTCATATTTCTCTTTGTTAGAAAATTGTTTTTTTATGACACACACATAAAGTCGTTTTACCTAAGAATTTTCCCCTTAAAATGCATTACAATTAAAGAAGAAGAAGAAGCTAATTGTCATCAGCCAACACATGAAAAGAATACTAATTAAATTTTGGTCATATTGCAAGCATGTAGGTCACTTTGTCAAATGTAGACAACAATTGATCTGACCAGTGTTGCTCAATTGATTGGGCAACATGCCTTGCACTGAACTGTTGCTTGTTTGATTCCTGGTCAGGGCACATGCCCAGATTGGGTGTTCAATCCCGAGTTTGGGGCAATCTCCAGGTCAGGGCTTGTAGGAGGCAGCCTATCTATGTTTCTCCCTCACATCAATATTTTTCGCTCTCCCTCTTCATTTCCCTCTCCCTTCTTCTCTCTGTAAAAAAGTCAATACAAAATCCTTTAAAAAGTATAGACAACAGTTGAGTGACTACTATTTTTAATGTACTGTATTAAGTGGTAAGATATAGAAGTTACCATTGGGTATATAGATGAGAAACCTATAGAACTCTCTCTCTCTCTCTCTCTCTCTCTCTCTCTCTCTCTCTCTCTCTCTCTCTCTTTCACACACACACACACACATGCATACACACAGACAATGCACACACACACAACACACAAAACACACACATACACACATACACACATACACACACACACACACGATAGATTGGAGGTATATATTTCAGTGGAAAAATAGCATTAGAAAAGAAGTCAAAGAATAATTTAACCTTGGCACTAACATCTATCATCTGTGATCTTGGAAAGTCTAAACGTTTCTGCTGAGCTTCAGTTTCTGCCTTTATAAAAATGAAAAAATAATTTGAAACAATGTGTTCTATATTAAATTAAACTAAAAGTACATGCAACTAAATGTTATACATAATCTTCAAATGGGTCTTGTACATTAGGAGATCAATAACAACAGCTAACTAAGGTGTTTCTTTCTAGATTTTAAAAATTGTACTATGGTTATGTAAGACAATGTCTGTTTCTGAGACTTTTAAAAATACACTGAAGTAACCTATATAATAAAGAGCTAATATGCAAATGGTCATCATGTCCTTGCACCCTTATGCTGTTATGCCAGGGCCGGGGGACTTGAGGCGGTACTGGAGGACCTGAGGCCATGCCCCCAACCTGGCCCAGTGGGGTTTGAAGGGGGCCTGAGGTTGTGCCCCCTGCCCCAGTGCCAGGGGATCTGAGGCCACGCCCCCCACCCTGGCACTGGGGCTGGAGGACCTGAGGCCACACCCCTTCTCCAAGCACTGGGGCCCTGGGAGATCTGAGGCCAAGCCAGGGGAACTGAGGCTGCTTCCTTCCCCGCCTGGCAGAGCTTGATGGTGCATCTGAGGCTGCACACCCTACCCAGTGAAGCTTGATGGGGTTGGGGCTGGCCGGGTTTGGGTCTTGTGTGATTTCTAGGCACACTTGGATGGGCAGGGACTTGACTCTGGGTCCCAGGGCATGCCCCAGACTCTGACAGGACATTTTCATATACATTTTACTAATTTTCTATCATCTCTGACACTTCTATTATACAGAAAGGGCAAATAACAATATTAAAATATTTCCTCTAATTAATTCTCTTTTAATGTCCATGAGTTTTGTGCACTGACCATCAGTTTAAAGATAAAAGGGCATCAGTCAGAGAAAGATAAATACCATATAATTTCACTTATATGTGGAATATAATGAACAAAAAAACCCCTAATAAACAAAATAGAAGCAGACTCATAGATACAAAGAACAGACTGACAGCTGTCAGATGGGAGGGGTATTGGGGGATGAGATGAAAAGGTGAAAGAATTAATAAAAAGGGACACAGACAACAGCATGGTGATTGCTAGAGGAAAGGGGTGTGTGGAGAGATGGAAGAGGGCAAATGGGGCATAAATAATGCCAGAAAGAGACTTGACGTCGATTGGTGAGCACATGATGCATTGTGCAGATGATGGTTACACTTGAAACCAGTATGGTTTTATTAACCAATGTCACCCCAATAAATTCAATAAAAAGGTAAAGGGGAATTATATATTCAATTTATTTTAAAATTATTTAGGGGGAAAGGAGAGGGGAAAGCACCAATGACAGCAAGTAAAGTATTGATTTAAATACAGAGTGTCCCAAAAATGAATAAGCACTTTGAATAATTATAAAGTCAGTGTTTATTAACATACAGTTCATTTTCAAAATTTAAAAGAATCTACAGAAATGAATAAGGTTTTTTTTGTCAATGCCTTTTTTCAAACTGATGATCATTGATTGTCCAAGCATCGCTGATAATGCAAAGCAATATTTGTTCACCCTCAATTCATACCTGTTGCCACTTTTGTACCATAAACTACCTTTTATGTATACTTATTTTTAAAAAGTCTAGTGGCATTTTAGTGGCGTTTTCTTTGTTCAAAACTTAGTCTGGCTTCACCCATCATTTCAAATCTGTTAAAGGATATATGCTTTTCTAAGATTAGGTGACAAAAAAAAGAATGTCCACTGTCACTACTTAGTTGCTAAGGCAATTCAATTGCATACAGATCTACTATACTTAATTTAACAAGGTTGCATTGGAAAATAAGAAATGACAAATTCGACCTTCTCAATTTAATTTTTAGAAACAATGAGAAAAAACTCCAGAAATCCACATGCATAACAAACTTATATAGTAAAATTCTGTCATTATGAAATGCAACCATATAATTCCAAGGGCTTGAGAGAGAATATAATTATGAATTTCCTAATTTACTTCCTATACTAAATAGTAACTTACCCAAATGGCAGGACAGATTGAGCATAAAGTAATACAGTAGACCCCCATCCTTACCTGGGTGTGATACATTCTAAGAACTTCAGTGGATGCCTGAAACCACAGAGTACCGAACACTATATAGAAGGGGAAGGAAAAGTTGGTTTAAAATTGTGAGTACAGGAAGCAGAGTTTAACCTTGTGTTATTTATTTATTAGTCAATGTATTATTTCCATATTAACAACTGTAAGCCTATGTTTCCCCACTCTGTGTACTATGTTTTTTTTTCTTGTACATACATAGCTATGATAAAGTTTTATTTATAAACTAGTGGCCTGGTGCACATATTTGTTCACATTGAAAGGAAATTAATTAGAAGAAATGTTTTAATATTGTTATTCACCCTTTATAATAGAAGTGTCATAGATTTAAAAAAATAGTAAAATGTATATGAAAACAATATATAAATTGATAAATAATAACAGCATGATATAATAACAATAAAATGTGATATAAAAGCAACAAAAACATGATATAAAAGCAACATTGATAAAAACAATGACTGATAAATTGATTAAACTTATTCTAATATCTCCCAGTATACCACATTAAGAGTAAAAACACATTCAGGGTATTAAACTAATTTCCTTTGTGATGAAATATTTACACCTTTAACTTTAACGTCACATGCTCTTCGAACTTGACAGAAAGCAACATATAACTGACCATGTCTGAAAACCAGTTCAGGTAGGAATATTCCTACTCTGTCTAGAGTTTGACTTTGCGATTTATTGACAGTCATCCCAAATGCTGGCATCATGGGAAACTGTCTTCAAATTAATTTAGATGGGAGGCCAGAGTCAGATGGGGACAAATCAATTCTTAGAATCAGAACAACCTTTCCATCTATAGATCCTGTTAATTCTTCAGCTTCAATTATGTTAGTTCACACTATTTTGATAATAAATATATCACCTTTACAAAGACCCATTTACTATTAATATTTCTCAGTAGCATGATGATTCTACCTACTTTCAATTTTAATTTATGACATGGCATTCCCAAAGGAGTAAACTATTAAGAAATTTGATGGGAAAATTTTCATTTTTGGCATCATCCATTGAATCGATGGAATCATCACTCAAATAGGTGTGAAAATCTCCATAGAGTATATCCAAAATTTATTTATTTAATTTATGAATATGCTCATATTTTGGACAAAGAATTGATTACACATTTAGATACATTTTAATATTATATATATATATATATATATATATATATATATATACTCTTTCCAGTTATCTTTAATAATAGATCCATTACAATTCATTTCACAGGGGATTTCAATAATATCTATTCCTAGATGAAAACTGCTGTCAAGTTTGTAATCTCCAAATTTTACTAAGCATTCACTATAAGCAGAATCCTGTGACCTCATATTTGTTTTAAGAGACAACTATCTGAAGAGGCAGGGTGGCCTTGAACAGGCTGTCAAGCTACAGGGGAAGGCTTGGGTGGATGGGAGGCGGATGCGGGGGCAGATCAACTGAAGGACTTGTATTCATGCATATGAGCCTAACCAATGAATGAAAGACACTGGGGCAGGGAGGGGGGAGGGTGGGGATATGTGCTGGGGGGTAGAGGAGGCTGGGGGAGGATAAGGGGGAGGGGGAAAAGAAAACATGTACTACTATTAATTATGTTATACTGCAAAAAAATCATTAAAAAATATTTTTTAAAAAAGAGACAACTATCTGAAACATCCACAAACACTATAGTACTTTAAACTTGTTTGCACTATGGCCGATCACATAGCATGCAGCACAACACTGCAATATTTCACGGTATGTTGTGCCAATAGTTGGTCTTCAGACATATTCTGTCAATGACACTGCTTTCTTTCAGATTCAGAATGTCAACAAAAACAACCAAATTCACAATTGACAATGACAGATCAAAACACACACGTGCAATTGGCACTAGCGAGAGCTTTATATATATCTCATTTGTGCAACTCAACATTTATTTTTAAATTTCCAGTGCACATCATATGGACCAGCTAGTCAGTCAATTGGACAGTCAGACAGACATACAGTTAATCACTTATCCTTTTATGTATATAGATTAGGCACAGTAGAGATTAACAACAAAAACTAATAAAATGGTGCAAAATTATAATAAATACTGTGATAAAAGTTGTGTAAATGATTGGAGTCCATTATTAAGTAAAATAAGGATTACTTGAAAAAAAACACTATGAGACTGTGTATTTGATCTGACAACTGGATAGCTACTAAGTGACTGATGTATGGGATGCATATAGCATGTAGACACTGAACAAAAAGATGATTCATGTCCTAGGCAATATTTCATTACATTTCTCAGAATAGCACACAATTTAAAATTTATCAATTGTTTATTTCTGGAATTTTCCATCTATTATTTTTTATTACAATTAATCACAAACAATTCAAACCACACAGAGGGTGTAGGCTGAGCTGAGGGAAAACTCCTCCTTGTCCAGTGCACAAATTTCATGCACTAGGCCTCTAGTAATATAAATAAAAGTTAGAAATCCTGTTCATCCCTTTTGGAGGGAAAGAAAGAGAAACATCAGTGATGAGAGAGAATCTTTGATCTGCTGCCTACTGCAGGCTCCACACTGAGAATGAAGACTACAACCCAGGCATGTGCTCTGAGCAGGAATCAAACTGTGACCTCCTTGTTCTTTGGTTGGTGCTAAACCACTGAGCCACACCAGCTGGGCTCTCTATATTTTTAATGACACCATTGTAATGATCTTTCCCTTCTTGAAAAGGGTACACTTTTCCTCAGTGTAAAATCAGAAAAGTGAGAGTATATGATTATATTTTAGAGGTAAACTGATATTACTTTGGGAAAAATAATGATTACATGTATTCATTCTAAAGAAACTGGAAGTGGCTGATGTCTATATTTCAGTAACCATGTAAAGTCTTAAGTGAAGATAACTGTTGTACTGAGAATTGAAATTCTAGCTTGTTTATTTAGTAAGACCCATGAGAACTTAAAATTTTTGAGTTCATACAGATTTACAAGATCTCCAGGGTCACTGTGAGAGGAATTGTCTTTATTTTTAAAGTTAAATTTTTATATCCACACATACAGAAAGGGATATCTAACTAAACCTCCATAGTAGTTCTAGTAAGATGTAATATTTTTCCTACCACCAAACAAAAGTCATCAATATCGGCAGAGCAGTAAAACTGTTAGAACTGACTAAATGAAGACTCTTTAAGTTATTCACATTATCAATTCCCACAAATTATCAATGCACACATTAGGTAAAGGTCCTTATTTTCTTTTGTACATAATCATATCACAAAGCAGCTGTCTTTTTCAGACTACATTGTTGGGCGGACTAAACAAAAAATACTGTTATTACTTATATATCAGCTCAATATATTTCAGAGTGTAAATTCCTTAAGGACAGAAGTTACGTATTTCTATAATATTGCCCTTAATATCAAAGTCCAGGATGGCAGAGGCAGTCTGGAACAATTCAGAAAATATGTACTAAAAATCATTTCATTTTTTTTAGTCTTAACACATGGCTTATAGAAGTGTAGAATATGAGATTTAATGACTTTGTATACAGAATATTATCTGTAAATATTATATATAAAAGGCTAAAGTAGAAAATATTATTTTTTGAAATTGTAAATTCAAGTAAAGCAGGAGAAATATTAATATTAGATGCAGAATTTAAAGCAACAAATAATCGAATGGGAAAATCAGATTCATTTTATAGAGGTTAAACATATATAAAACAGTGAAGATATGAGACACAAACAGATAGTATTAACACTTGTTTTTTATTACATGCCAGGTTTTGTGATAAGATCTTAAGGGATATCTCATTTAATCTTCACAAACATTCTACAAGATAGATAACATTTTGCATATTAGACAACTGAAGCTAAGCTAGGATAAGTAACATCCTTTAAGTAAAAACAAAAGAAAACAAAGCCCCACAAAATATAAGCTTCTGACTACAGAGTTATACAATTACTTTAGGCTACTAAATTTGAAAATTTTATTTAAAGGAATGCTTATTTCTGGAAAATATAAATTACCAAAATGCTTTCCCTTAAAAATCTAAGGTAACTTAATATTTTTAAAATATCTCTCAATGTTTCATGTTAATAGATCACATTTGAATATGGTAATATTAGCAGGCTCTGAACAAATATTTGTTAAATTACATTCCATACCCACTAGGAGAGAAATAATATTGATGCGGCAGACAATAGCTCTTGAGTCAATGGACAACACCACATTTTCTGTGAAACAATAAAGATAATTCCATAAAATTAGGAATAATTTAGTTATGTATTGGCTAGGAAATTCTGTCCAATGTGAAAAGATTCTAAATAAATATATAAATGGTGTAATTATTGGAAAAATGCAGACATAGTTAAATATTTACAGATAATTAGATTATGTGCCTAGAAGTTCCTTGAGAAGTAACAACTGCTAATGTTTAAAAAGTATTCTAAAAATTTTACATAAATACAATAATTTAACCTCATAACTTAACTATGAAGTGGATACTATTATTATCATCTTATTTTACAAATAAAGAAACAAAGGGCCGAGACCAGTTGGGCTTAGTGGATAGAGCGTCGGACTGCGGACTGAAGGGTCCCAGGTTCGATTCCGGTCAAGGGCATGTACCTTGGCTGCGGGCACATCCCAGGTAGGGGTGTGCAAGAGGCAGATGATCGATGTTTCTCTTTCATCGATATTTCTGGCTCTCTGTCCCTCTCCTTTCCTCTCTGTAAAAAATCAATAAAATATATTTTTTAAAAAAAAGAAACAAAGGCACTAATGAAGTTAGGTGACTAGCTTAATGTCACCTAACTAGTTGCTGAATGGAACTGGGGTTTGAATATAGAAAGTGTGTCTCTAGAATCTGTATTATGAACCCCTATACTTTACAACTCCATTAACATAATAAAAGAGTTCAGTAATGAGGCCTCAGGTAACAAAAATATATCAGTACTTTTCCTACATTGCAGAAATTATCAATTCAAAAATGGAATGGATAATATTTTAATTAAGAGAAAAAGTATAAAATACCTAGGAATCTATGTTCAACAAGATATGAAGAGGACAAAGGTAAATAAAAACATCTAGAAAGTTCTGTATGGAAAGACCTATACATATCTATGAAGGATGGCTATTTTTTCACAATTAAAGTTTAATTCAATCCTAATAAGAATCTCAGGCATTGTGGGGACTTTTAAAAAGTAAATGACCTTTAAGTTCAACTGAAGAAATAGATACATACCATTAACCAAATTATAAATAAAAGGTATCAATGAAGGATTAATCATCAGATATTTTAAAATATTATAAATATTTATATAAAATAATATGACTTCGAGAAACGGATGAAGTATATATTTCAGACTCAAATATAAGCTTTTAGTGTATAATAAAAGTGTATCACAAAAGAGCATTAGAAGAAGAATTATTCAGCCTAAAATGTTAGGACATAAAATTAATTATTTGTAAAAGAGTGCAACAAAACCTTGATAATGATTTATTAGGGCTTTGTAATCGTCCACAATATTTACAAACTAAAAGCACAAAATATCAAAAACATAGGATGTTGACAACACAGACCACAATTAGCTTCCCAGTCTTGCTTTAATGAGGGCAATCTTTAAACACCACAAAATGTATTCTGCCAAGCACCAAATTAATCATCAAAGTTATTATTCACCTTATGCCTTCCTAAGCTATATAAATAATTGAATTTAACTGTGAAAATACCATCTCATAAAAAATCACCACTACTAAGAGTAGAAAGAGAGAATGAATTAAGTTTATGAATGAGTTTAAATGTGAATAACTGTACACAAGGCACAAGAAAGCTTTTAGGGGAAGATGTATATCACATGGTTTTGATTCATCTTCCCTTTGTTTCTATTTTAAATATTGGTTTTATTGGAGGTTATTAGATGTAGAGTTACATAAAAATAAATGTTTGCAGAATGTGATAATGTTACTGTAAGATATTTCATTTTGAATTCTCCTCATTTATTATATCCTGCATATGCTATTTGTGTGACATATAAGTTAGCTTCAAATGATTGGGAAGTAAACTGGCATTAGCTGATAGAAACTTGAAAATTATATATGGAGCTTTTCCATTCAGAGTAAATGCTGATTATAGTAAAAGCTCTACCACTGTCTAGTCAAAAGTTGGCCCTTTATGTGAGACCAATAGGTCCTGGGACTCACTCCTGAGAATTGACTAAGGTAGACTTATTCTCTAGAGTTAATAATGACAGCTAATTGGATTGTAGTGCTTACTCTATGCTAGGTTCCTAAACATTTTATGTTCTATGAGCATGTTAAGTTATCTTTTGCTGTTAAGAATTATATGAAGAATTTAATATATTATTATCTTACTTTGCAGGTAAGGGAATGGAGGTGTGGAGAAGTTGATTTGTCCAAGGTAATACCACTAATAAATGGGAGAGACAATATTATGAATCCAACAAACTGGCTCCAGAGTTCAAGCACTTAGCTACCATAATTTGCTACTTCTGGTCAAAATAAAAAGTTTCTAAGGAATTGACTAATACATGTTCATCTCTTTACTCTCCCTCCTTTCATCCTTTCTGAGCTACTTCACTATGAGTGACTTTGTTTTTCATTTTCATCTATGTGATAATTATGGATATATTATCACAAGGCAGAGAAGGTAATAAAAACTAGAAACACACGTATGTATAGCTATCCAAATAAACCAGTTTTACATAAAGCAATGATTTAATAAAGGTCTAACAACATATTCTGTGACTACATTCTCAATAACTTGAATAATCATTGGTGTTTAACAATATTTTTGCCTTGCATTTCAATTTATTAATTAGTCTTTACATAATTTTATCCACTTTTTAATAGTTTTATTGATGTATAAATTGGATATCACATTCACCCATCAAGAGAGTATGTTCAATTATTTTAAACAAATTTATAAATTTTCAGATTTATGTAACCATCATCACAATCCAGTTTTTAATAATTTTATCATCTCCAAATGTTCCATTGTGACCATTTAGGGTTAAAATCTGTACTCATCTCTAGTCTTAGGTAGCTACCGATGTGCTTTTTATATCTATAAATTTTCCCTGCCTAGACATTTTATATAAATAGAATCATTGTATGTGCAGTTTTGCATTGTGCTTCTTTTTCTTTTACAATATATTCTTGAGATCTGTCCATGTTATAGCATATTCAGTAGTTCACTCCCTTTTATTGATGAGTAGTACACAGTTATACAGATATACTATTATTTACCCATTTCCCAGTTGTAGGACATTAGGATTGTGTTTACTTTGAGGTAGTTATGAATAATGATGCTGAGGAAATTTGTGTGTACATTTGACCTTTGAACAATGTAGGGCTTAGGGCTTAGGGGCTTAGTTGAAAATCCCATGTATAAATTTGATTGCCCCAAAATTAAACTATTAAAAGCCTTACTGATAACAGAAAGTTGATTAACACTTATTTTGTATGTTATATGTATTACATGCTGTGTTTCTTCAAGTAAGTAAGCTAGAAAATCATAAGAGAAAGTAAATTTATAGTACTGTACATATTTATTGAAAAAATCCACCTATAAGTGGACCCACATACTTCAAATCCATATTATTCAAGGGATACTGTGCCTAGTTTTGTGTATGCTGTGCATATATTTTAATTTATCCTAATAAATGGGATTTTTTTTGATAATTCATCTACTTCTTTATTTTTTATCTTTATTGTTCAGTTTATTAATTACATTGTTCCCCTTTTTCCCTCTATAGCTCCTATCCAGCTGGTACCCATCCCACCCTCTGCCCCCTTACCCCCCGCACTGTCCTCTCCCATAGTTACATGATTTTTGTCCAGTCTCTTGTTGCACTTCCCACACCCCCTTTCTACCCAAGAGTTGTCAGTCCATTCCCTCTCTATGTCCGTGATTCTGTTACATTCACCAGTTTATCCTGTTCATCAGATTATTAATTCATTAATTTTTAGATTCGTTTGTTGATAGATGTGTATTTGTTGTTCATAATTTACACTTTTATCTTTTTCTTCTTCCTCTTCTTAAATAATATCTTTCAGCATTTCATATAATATTGGTTTGGTGGTGATGAACTCCTTTAGCTTTTGCTTATCTGCGAAGCACTTCATCTGACATTCAATTCTGAATGATAGCTTTGCTGGATAGAGTAATCTTGGTTGTAGATTCTTGCTATTCATCACTTTGAATATTTCTTGCCACTCCCATGTGGCCTGCATCGTTTCTGTTGAGAAATCTGCTGACAATCGTATGGGTGCGCCCTTATAGGTAACTAACTGTTTTTCTCTTGCTGCTTTTAATGTTCTCTCTTTGTCTTTTGCTCTTGGCATTTTAATTGTGATGTGCCTCGGTGTGGTCCTCTTAGGGTTCCTATATATTGGGGTTCGGTGCACTTCTTGGACTCCTAAGTCAATTTCTTTCACCAGGTGGGGGAAGTTTTCAGTAGCTATTTCTTCAAATAGGTTTTCATTGTCTTGCTCTCTCTCTTTTTCTGGCACCCCTATAATTTGGATGTTGGTATGCTTGAGGTTGTCCCAGAGGCCCCTTACACTATCTTCAATTTTTTGAATTCTTTTGGTTTCTTGCTTTTTCAGCTGAGTGGATTTTACCTCTTTGTATTTCAAATCTTTAACTTGGTCCTTGGGGTGCTCTAGAGTACTTTTAGGTCTTTGTATTATATTTTTTATTTCAGTCAGTGTATGCTTAATTTCTGGATGGTCCTTTTTCATATCCTTGAGAGTCTCGTTCATATCCTTGTAGGTCTCATTCATTTCCTTGAAGGCCTTATTTATTTCTTTACAGGTCTTGTTCTTTCCTTGTTAGTCTTGTTCATTTCCTTGCAGGTCTTGTTCAATTCCTCGTAGTTCTTATTCATTTCCTCATAGGTCTTGTTTATTTCCTTATAGGTCTCGGCCTTTTCTAGGAGCCTCTTGAAAAGCCCTATATCCATGGTTTTGAATTTCATGTCCAGTCGTTTTTTTTTCCCTCCATTTCTTTCACATCTGATTTCTTTCCATGTCTCTGCATGGTAGCTGCCTACCTGAGTTGGTCAATTAGCTTTGTGTGGTAGATGTCCTACAAGGGACAGTGGCTCAGCCTCCCCAGTTAACTGAGGTCAATATGTATTGCACAGTCTTGTTGAAGTTAAGCTCAGGTTAATTGTTGTTAGCATTTGGAGGGGTTGACCTCCAGGCCAATTGTCTGTGAAGTTCAGCTGTGCTCAGGTTGGATGGGCGGAGTCTGTGGGCCAAGCAGACAGCGTCATCTCCATCCTATGTGGCCCCAGGGTCTCTGAGAGAGAGCCAGCTGCCAGAGAATTCAGACTCTCCACAAAACAATGCAGTCTGATGGTTTCCTGAATGAAAGAGTAAGTCATGAGTGCTCTCTGTGCGGTCACACAGCTGCGCTGTTCCCAAGCTCACACGCACTCCACACAAGCTCACCTTCTCCACAAGGCTGCACATCCCTGTAGCACCTGAGCTTCGGTGTGCCCTCCCACTGTCCAGTTTTTACCCCGTATGATTGTGGGTTCCCTGGACTTCCCCCAGAGCTAGAGAATCAGTCCAGTGAGACGTCTTTATCTCCCCCGTTCAAGAATACTGGCCGGTTTTCAGCCACCCGCCTTATCTGCTGGTGCCCTCACTCCTCCAAATCTCTGACTCCGCATCTATCTTCAATGCTGTTCGCCGCCACTCCTCCAAGTCACAGTGTCTTATCTTCACTTTTATTTGTGGAATTTTCACTCAGCCAGCTTTCCAGTGATTCTGGACGGTGTTTGTTCTTTCGTTAAGTTGTAGTTTTGAAGTTGCTTTGTATGGCAGCACGATAGGTGTTTACCTATGCCGCCATCTTGGTTCTCCTCCTCCAGTGTTATCTTTGGGATTTTTTTTTCATTTCTCTTTCTGTGAGTTCGTTATTGGTGTATAAAAAGGACATAGATTTCTGGGAGTTGATTTTGTATCCTGCTACAATGTCAAATTCATTTATTAGGTCTACCAGTTTTTTGAGAGAGTCTTTGGGGTTTTCTATGTATAGTTTTACTTCATCTTTTCCAATTAGAATGCCTTTTATTTTTTTCTTCTTGTCTGATCGCTATGGCTAGTACTTCCAGTACTATGTTGCATAGGAGTGGTGAGAGTGGGCATCCCTGTCTTGTTCTGGTTCTTAGGGAAATGGTTTTATTATTTTCTCATTGAGTATGATGTTGGCTCCAGGTGTGTCATATAGTGCTTTTATTATGTTGAGGTATGATCCCTCTAGTCCCACTTTGCTTAGAGTATTTATGAAAAAAGGGTGTTGGATTTTGTCAAATGCTTTTTTCTTCATCAATTGATATGATTATGTGATTTTTGTCTCTCAGTTTGTTTATGTGATGTATCACATTTATTGATTTGCAGATATTGTACCATCCTTGCATCCCTGGAATAAATCCCACTTCGTCATGGTGTATGATCTTTCTTTTTTTATATAATTAATTTTTATTGTTTAAAGTATTACAAATAGTAGTACATATGCCTACTTTTTCCCTCCATTGACCTCCCCCCAGCCTCCCCTACCCCCCAGCACATGCCCTCACCTGCCTCCCCCCAGAGTCTTGTATATATTGGTTATGCTTATATGCATGCGTACAAGTCCTTCAGTTGACCTCTTATAGCCCACCACCCCAACCTCCCCTGCATTCCTGCTATAGTTTGACAGTCTGTTCCATGCTTCTTTGCCTCTGTAACTATTTTTATTTCCCTTGTTTATTTTCTTTAAAAAATCTTGCCTCTGCAGACTAGAAATAGACATATAATAACAAAAAATGTTGGAGTCCCAATTTCAATGTCCAACAGTTCTGAGTCCCAGTTTTAATGTCAAACATTTCCTTCTGTGTACATGTCACCAATGATATCTAGATGGTGGACACATGGTGGCAATGCAGGTCCAAACCTATCTGGTTTGGTCCTATGCAACCTGCAGCGATGCACAGCTGCTGACTGCTAGCATTGCAAGTTGTCTTCAGCATCTTTCATCTCTGGATTGTTTCTCCTCTTGCTGTTATATCTTCTTGTTGGATTGCTCCCTTTATTATTATGAAGTGGCCTTTCTTATATTTTGATATGTACCTAACTTTGAGATCTAATTTTTCAGATGTAAATATTTCTACCCCAGCTTTTTTCCCCATTTCCATTCATCTGAAATACCTTTTACATCCCTTCACCATCAATCTTGTGTGAGTCCTTTCCCTGTGGTTGGTTTCCTGAAGAGAGCAGATATGTGGGTAATGTTTTCTTATCTACTCATCTACCCTATGTCTTTTGATTGGGGCATTTTATTTATTTATTTATTTATTTATTTATTTATTTATTTAAATCCTTATTCTTCAATTTATTAATTACATTTTCCCCCAATAGCTCCCCTCCAGCCAGTACCCATCCCACTCTCCGCCCTTACCTCCCCCCCGTCCTCTCCCATAGTTGCATGATTTTTTCCAGTCTCTTGCTGTATTTCCCACATCCTTTTTCTCACCAAGAATTATCAGTCCATTCCCTCTCTATGTCCATGATTCTGTTCTATTCCTCATTTTATCCTGATCATCAGGTTGTTAATTCACTTGATTTTTAGATTCATTTATTGATAGATGTGTATTTGTTGTTCATAATGTATATTTTTACCTTTTTCTTCTTCCTCTTTTTAAACAATACCTTTCAGCATTTCATATAGTATTGGTTTGGCAGTGATGAACTCCTTTAGCTTTTTCTTATCTGTGAAGCACTTTATTTGACCTTCAGTTCTGAATGTCAGCTTTGCTGGATAGAGCAATCTTGGTTGTAGATTCTTGCTATTCATCACTTTGAATATTTCTTGCCACTCCCGTCTGGCCTGCATCGTTTCTGTTGAGAAATCTGCTGACAATCGTATAGGTGCTCCCTTATAGGTAACTAACTGTTTTTTCTCTTGCTGCTTTTAATATTCTCTCTTCGTCTTTTGCTCTTGGCATTTTAATTATGATGTGCCTTGGTGTGGTCCTCTTTAGATTCCTATATTTTGGGGTTCTGTGCACTTCTTGGGTTTTCAAGTCAATTTCTTTCGCCAGGTGGGGGAAGTTTTCAGTCACTATTTCTTCTAGTAGGTTTTCATTATCTTGCTCTCTCTCTTTTTCTGGCACCCCAATAATTCTGATGTTGGTATGCTTGAGATTGTCCCAGAGGCCCCTTATACTATCTTCAATTTTTTGGACTCTTTTGGCTTCTTGCTTTTCCAGCTGAGTGGATTTTCCTTTTTTGTATTTCCAATCTTTGACTTGGTTTTTGCAGTCGTCTGGACTGCTTTTAGGTCTTTGTATAATATTTTTTGTTTCAGTCCGTGTATGCTTAATTTCTAGTTGGTCTTTTTTCATATCCTTGTAGGCGTTGTTCATTTCTTTGTAGGTGTTATTTATTTCGGCGTAGTTCTCATTAAGTTTCTCGGCCTTTTCTAGTAGCCTCTTCCTAAACCTGATTACTGTGGTTTTGAACTCAATGTCTAGTCGTCTTTTTTCCTCCATTTCTTTCACAGCTGGGTTCTTTCCTTTTCTCTGCATTGTGGTTGATTTCCTAAGTCAGTCCCTTAGCAGTGTGTGATAGGTAGCCTCTAAGGAACAGTGGCTCAGCTTCCTTATGCAGCGTGCAGTGTCAGCCTTAGCTCCTCCTTACCGCATCTAAGGGGTGCGTGGTGTCAGCCTTAGGTCTGCCCTATGTGCCACACAGCTTCAGCGTCAATGGGGCTTCCGGCGTCAGCTTATCTGTGTGGCTTACGGGTCTCAGTGTTGGGTGGCAATGTAAATCCACCGCTGGTCTCCCCGTTGCCAGACATCTCTGCCTCTCCCCAAATGAGTCTGCACGGCCAAAGTCTCACTCAGGGTTGTAAAACAAAGCAGTATGGTGGTCTCCGAGCAAGTGAGCGAGTTGCGTGTTCTCTGCCTGGTCGAGGACTCCAGGAAGTACTGTTCCAATTTACTTGTGCACTCTCCCCAAAACTCACAGACCTCAGCCGCCCCCGGGATCCTCCTTTCCCTGACCTGGGATCTCGCCTGGAAGTGGGGGGTCGGTGCTGTGGGAGGCCTCCGCCCTCCCCGCTGGAGAAAACCAGCTGGGCTTGCTCTCTGCTGCCCATCCTTCACTGCTCGCTCCTGATTGGGGCATTTAATCCATTTACATTTAAAGTTATTATTGATAGTTACTTGTTTGTTGCTGTGTTCCTTCTTCACTTCCTATCCTTTTTATAGCAGATGCTTTAGCATTTCTTGCATTGCTGGTTTGGTGGTAATAATCTCCCATAGTCCTTTTTTGTTGTGAAGCTCCTGATTTCCCCCACAATTTTGATTTGTAGCCTTGCTGGGTACAGTATTCTTGGATTCAGTCCCTTCCTTTGCATGGCTTTGTATATTTGATTCTATGTCCTTCTGGCCTTATGTGTTTCTGTTGTGAAATAAATCACTAGTCTGAAGGGGATCCCTTGTAAGTAACTTTCTGTCTCTCTCTGGCCACTTTTAAGATTCGTACTTTGTCATTAGTGTTTGCCAATTTAATTATAATGTGATTTGGCGTTGGTCTTTTGGGGTTTATTTTGTTTCGGACTCTGTGAGCTTCTTCAATTTGTGTGAGTTTGTCCTTCCCTATGTCAGGGAAGATTTCTGTCATTATTTATTCAAACAGGTTTTCTGTTCCTTGATCAGTTTCCTCTCCTTCTGGCAACTCTCTTATGCAGATTTGGTTTCATTTTGTGTTGTCCCAAAGTTCCCTTAGGCTCTCCTGTTTTTTAAGGTTATTTTTTTCTAGATGCTGCTCTGCTTGGGTATTTTTTCCCACCTTGTCTTATAGCTCAATGATGTGTTCTGCTGCTATTTCTAGTCTACTGTTGATGCTTTCTGTTGAATTCTTTATAGCAACAGTATAATTTTTAATTTCTTCTTGGTTCTTACACATATTGTTGAATTTGTCTTCCATTCTTTTCAGTGACCTTATGACCATTTCTCTGAATTCTTTTTCTGACATATTGTATGCCTCCATTTTTCTTACTTCCTTTTCTGGGTGACATTTCATTTTCTTTCATATGTAGGCTATTTCTTTGACTCCCCATGATCTCTCCTCTTCAGGTGTCTGGTTATGTAGCTCTCTCTCTGTCCTTTCCCTAAGCAAAATCTGACATTTCCATGAGAAAGTACAAAGCTCATCTGAGTCCATGTATTCATGCTGCTTGAGATCCATTGTTCCTGGTTTGCAGCTGGTCCCTGTGTGTTGTGATTGTAGATTCCCAGGATTTATAAGCTTTTGGACATAGCCACTTTGCCCTTCAAGATAGCACTGTCTCCTATTTTCTGTACTTTTTATAAAGACTAATTTCTATTCTTCCTGCCACTCTAAAAACCAAATGTATTCACTATATGTACATGTAAATGTCTTACTACTTTGTTAGATCTTGCATGTAAATAAGTCTTAGCATTTACATATTAAACTGCATATTATATTTTCAAAAATTAATCTGACTTATTTTTCCTTTATATTACAATTGGATTATTGATTGAATTATGTGTGCAAGTATATTATATTTTGAATTACAGTTCAGGATAGTAAAAGTGCCATTAAAATGTTAGTGATATATATATTGTTGAGCCTGATTGAATTGAGAATCAGTGACATGATAAACTCAATGACAGCTTTTTTACTGTAGCCTAATTATCTTAACTTTCTTTACATTCAGTAAAAAAAATATTAAAAGTCTCATTCCACTGTTTACATAAAGGCAGTACTACTAAATAAGGGATATTTTGTTGTTTTAATAGTCACCTATTTTTCTTTTTTCTTTTGTTATATCTACCAACCTGTTTAAATCAAATTATATTATTTACCTGGATGAATGACAGTGGCTATAGATTTACCCTATAGCAATTCTCCAGTTTCTTAATTTGAGTTATAATGACCATTAGCTTCAACAAGGTTAACCCCTTCTCCCTCTCTCTCTCTCTCTCTCTCTCTCTCTCTCTCTCTCTCTCTCTCTATATATATATATATATATATATATATATATATATATATGGCTAATATGCTAAGTGTCCGTCTGTCTAACTGGTTGCTATGATGCACACTAGTCACCAGGGAGCAGGCACTCAATGAAGGAGCTGCTGTGATGCACACTGGCCATTTATAGATAAATGGCACAGGAGATCTGTTGCCCACAAAATAAAACTCAACTTAGTCCAGGTGGGACACAGGCCCTGCCACCACCTCGAAGCAGTGCTCTAAGTGACACCTAATTGCAGCCAATGATGGCAAAACCCCATGGTGCAAAATGAAGTCCACTACCCAGCCCATCCCAGAAATGGTGGCTGTGCACACTAGTGAATGACATGTAGCAACATCAAGCTTCCTCTTCCTAGCAACTAGCCTCCTTTCAGTTTCTTCAGCCCAGGAACACAAATTGCTTCATAGCTAGGTGGACACATTTTACACATTAACCAAATGTCTGTGAAGCATTTTCCCATGCCTCATCTCATTTGATCCTGGAGGAGACTCAGTGGAATCCTATTTTCTTTTCATTATCTGAAAAAGTGAGGTTTCAAAATCTTAGAAACTTGCCCCAACTGAAAATAAGTAAGAAATGGTGGACATTGAAAATGACTTCAGGTTTTCTCACTGCACAGAATATAGTCAAACACTGCTTCAGTTAAATATTTTACCCTTTATTCTCCCTGTGTGATCTACAATAATAATCTGGTTCATGCTGATATATACTGCTATGTTGCTAAAAATTACCTGAAAGAGAAGTTGGGGTGCTTCAATAAATCAGAAAGCAGGTCTAATTAAGCAAGTTTATATATATATATATATATATATATATATATATATATATATATATATGGTGAAGTTGACTTGCAAATGCATGATACATATAAAGTTCTTGCTGGCACCAATCGCAAGCGTGCATTTTCATTTGTCATTGTCAATTGTGAATTTGGTTGACACTTCCATTACAGAGAAAGGCGAATAGTGATATTAAAATATTTATTTTAATTAATTTCCTTTCAATGTGCATGAATTTGTACACTGGGCCACTAGTCCTATATAATAAAAAGCTAATATGCAAATCGATCATTTGCTATGATGCTAACACTGACCAACAGGGAACATATGCTTAATGCAGGAGCTGCCTCCTGGTGGTCAGTGTGCTCACTGCTCAGCCAGAAGCCAGGCTTATACTGGGGAGTGCAGTGGTGGTGGCATGAGCCTCTCCCACCTCCATGGAAGCACTAAGGATGTCCGACTGCCAGCTTAGGTCTGTTCTTCATCAGTTGGACATCCCCAAATGGCTCCCAGATTGAGAGAGGGCACTGGCCAGGCTAAGGGACACCCCTGAGTGCACAAATTTCATGCACTGGGCTTCTAATTTTAATATAAATTTTTATTGAAACGCAATATACATATAGCAGAATGCAAAATCATAAGTGTATAGTTCTGTGAATTTCACAAATGTTACCCAATTGTATAACTACTATTCAAATAAAAAAATAGAATATTCTAGAACCAAAGAAACCCTACCTTGCCCTTTTTATAGCCATCCCATATGTTTGGACGTATTGTGAATTTTGATTTGATAAACTATTTTTCTACTTTTGCCAAGTATTAATTTAGAACCTACATAGTATCATAATGATGGCCAATGAGATATGGATAAAATCTGCTAGGAGATTTTGGACATGTTTTCTTCACTCTTAAAAATGGAATACAAGAAGAAATGTATCCTCTTTTCTGACTTTGGATATTGGTTCAATGTGTGAGTATATGGTACTTAGTGTGGCTCCAAACATCTTGTAACTCTAAGGGTATAAAATCTAAGAATAAAAACTAACAGTGTGAGGATGGCAAAACATAAATGTGGAAAGAATGGGTGTATAATAGTATTTTTATTTTTCTGTAAATGCTCTATTTTAGATATTTTATTATATAATATAATAAATGTCCTTTATTATTTAAGAAACATGTGTTAAGTTTCTTGTTATTTGCATCCAATGGTAATGTCCTGTAAATGGTAATGTCCTCTTCCATAAAATATTTACCTTCCATTAATTCTCTCCCACCACTATCTGCATTATACTTCTACTATTCCTGTGAAATAGCTTTTAATAAATCACTGATTATTTCTTATTTGCTAAATTTCATGGACATTCTTAATTCTTAAGCATTTTTACCTATAGAATTTTATACTGTTGACTACACTCTCTGCACCATTATCTCCTCTTGACTTCCATAATGTCCTGAACTCTTCCAAAAATATTGGGCTATTTTTATTCCATTACTTCTTATCATCTCCACTCATCTGTTTAAATAAGAATATTTTATAGGGGTTTCTCTGAATCTACTTATGATTTTTACAAACTTGCACTATGTAATCTCACTCATATGGTTTTAACTATCACATAACACCCAAGTCTTAATCTCTATGCCTAAGATCTTCCATGATCTCCAGACCTTATCGCCACTTATGTATTGACTATATCCAAATAAGTTCCAAGCATACTTTAACCTCAATTCAGGAGTGTTACAAAGTAGGTTTATAGTTGTTTGTATGAAAAATCATACACTAATTAATGATAATAATAATAATATAATACAAGAATAAACTATTTCATATACTCACAACTATAAATCTACTTTTGCCCACCCCTGTATATTTGAAAAATTGATTGGTTTTAGTATATTTTTTATCTTAAATCTACTCTTCCTTATGTATTCCATATGTTGGTCACATTCCATATGTTGCCTTTTTAAGAGAAAGATTCTGGAATCACATTAGTACCAATCTATCTTTTACTTCTCAAGGAATCCAATTAATTATAACTTTTTGTTACTTTTCTCTCTAAATATTTCTCCAATTTATCCTCTCTTCTTCATCCTCTCTATACTATGATTAATATCAAATTTAATATTATCTGTTTTATTGCAAAAGCCTCCTAACCAATCTTCTTCCCACTAATCTCAACTCCTTGGAATTTATCTTCCACACTACTGTCACAGTGTTCCTTATTAATTGCAAATCTGACAAAACAATTTCTCCTTCTAAAAGTTTTAGCCAATTTATGTGCTCACATCCCCCAAATTTCCAATTGAATAAGTAATAAAAGCTCAGTAAGTGATGTAAAATGCCAAAGATCTGAAATGGCAGTCTAATTTCTGTCACACAATAGTAGTTTCCATTTTACAAAGCTCAAATGAAGCCCCTAAATAGAGAGTTATGGAAACTTGACTGACATTAATAAGGGAAAACAAAAACTCTCTACTTCACAGAAGTTTCTATCCAAGGAAGCCAGAGATATTGTATTCAACAGCAACCATACTCCATTCTCCTATTATTATGTGTCTTGAACTCTAATTCTCAGGTACTTAATGTGACTTCAGTAAAGGAACTATGGAGCAGTATTTTTATCTTAAAATCCTATATAATAGAAGGCTAATATGCAATTTGTCCCCCCTGATGGAAGTTGGACTGACGGAGAGTTAGATGTGCGCTGACCACTAAGGGGCAGCAGTGTCAGATAACCAGGGAAAGGCAGGCCCTAGCCCGCAGAGGGCAGCTGCTAGGGACCCTACCCCTGTAGGAATTTCATGCACTGGGCCTCTAGTGTTAAATAAACACAAGAGAAGGCTAAACATAGGAAAACTAAAGGGAGTATACTCTGGACAATATAGTATTTAAATGCTTTCCCCAAAATTGACAGGATAAACTGATTCAGAATATTCAAATGTGCTAAAACACTAGTTTTGAAATTATTTTTTCCTGATATTTTATCCATTTTCCTTCTACTACTACATCTACGCCATTCAAAACTATATTTATGATTTTGTTGTTTTAAGGGATAAATAAAATAAATGTATTCAGCAGGTAGTTTTTAGTCCTTTGTATGTATCAGACACTGTTGTAGATTTTTGAAATGTAGCCATAAAAAAGAGAGGAAAAGTGGGTAAAGATGGACAATTAATAGAAATTCAGGCAATAATAAGAGATATGGAAAGTAATAAAATGAGGTAAGGGGATAGAGTACAGGAAAGATGTCTCTGAGGAAGTGACATTTAAGTGGAGATATAAATGAAGTGAGGGAGTGAGCATGCAAGTATTTGGGGAATGAACATTGTAGAAGAAAAGAAAAGCAAGTTTAAAGAACCTGATTACTATGATCTTAGCACCTTTGGTTTAAGAGCTGAGCTGATAGTCACCAAGGGATATTTCTGTTCTAATTCAACATCAGCCAGCATTCCATCTAATGACCTTTAGAATGAACTTAGCAAACACAGCTTGAACACCGCTGTGAGTTGGAGCAGTGAAATGAATTATTTCACACCTAATATTAAGAATAATAGGCAATGGATTTCAGAGATTCCGCCTCAGTAAAACTGCCTCTGGTTTGTATTCCTGAGTTGTTTGTAGTTTGCAAAATTCTGTAAAACATGAACCATATATGATAAGAGATGAGATTGGGTTAGTTTGAGGTGAAAACAGTACTGCTTAAGAGGCCGAAATAATTTTTTATATGTTGGATGAGATAAGTAAATAATCAGGAAAATGGGGAAGAAAGATGTTTTTCCAAAAGGCAGAATGAAAAAATACACATGAAAATAATTAGCATCTGGGTGACATTATTAAATATTATTTATGGTATCAATAATAAAATACTGATAAAATAAGGTTTAAAAATTATCAATGTTTACCTAACATAAATAAAATAAAAATGCATACTTTTCCAATGATAAAATATATAATATAAAGCATATAAGTTCTCTTTAAAAAGAAAATAGATATAAGAGCAAGGATAAAACAAGATGATAAAATAAGAACAAGCTCTTTAGTTCCAAAGATAAATTTAAAATGAATCATCCTATTAAAGAAAAAGGTCTCTCAGGTTAGATTGAGAGATAAATTAATCTCTTTATATTTATAAAATAAATTTCTGAAGTAAATGGTATAAGAAATCTAAAGTAGACGTTAGGCACAGATATCCAGCCAGATATATTCATAAGAAAAGAGATTCAGACCATTATTATATAAAAAAAATAAAATTCAAGCTAAAAAGATGAATCTGGGCAATGGATTTTTTTAAACTCTTGGACAAAGCATGCAAAATACAATGAAATTATAATAGCCACAATTTTCATTCTCTAAATAATATGCTATCTATCTATCTATCTATCTATCTATCTATCTATCTATCTATCTCCTATATAATAAAAGAGAAACATGCAAATTGACCATACCTTCGCTATACTACCAGCCAATCAGGAGGGGGAGCATGGCCAAGCAGTGTGAGTGGCACGAGCGGCGGGGCCAGGCAGCGTGTGAGAGGTCATTGCAAGTGCAGGGTGCCCCTGGGGCTGGGGGAGTGGGGCTGGGGCTTCCAGTAAGTGTGGGGCACTGAGGGCCAGGCAGTCACCAGGTGGTTGCCAGTGGCTGGGGCTAAGGCCAGGGCTGAGGGGGCAAGGCCAAGGTGGCTTGGGCAGAGCCAGCCATCGGCTCCATTAAGGGGGCAGGTTGGGCTCAGGGATCACCTACCCCAGTGCCAAATTTCATGCACTGGGCCACTAGTGTGTGTGTGTGTGTGTGTGTGTGTGTGTGTGTGTGTGTGTGTGTGTGTGTATAGTGCTTTTTGAAGTACAACTCAGCTGGGACTGCTTCAAAGGAGTTATGAAATAAAAAAACAGGATTCAACTCTTAAGGCATATACTAATGCTTCAGGAAAAGAAGTAGTAAAAAGGATGCTTTCTCCTATTTTCTTCCACAAGTTACAAAAACCTAGAAAACTCTCAAGCAATACAAAAGCAAAGTATCAAGTTGCATAAGACATGTTCCTCATTTCTTAGCCCACGAGAATACAGTTTTGGAAGCATTATCAGGAACATCTATCTAGAAAATTTCTTAAGGGGGTTACCTAGCTGAGAGAAATATCTCAAAGTAGAGGAATACTCATCTAAAAGCCATAATACATAAACCTAAGTAATTCCATAGCAGAAGGTAGAGGCAGCAGCCAAGGTGACACAGGACTGAAAATGCCCCAACAGGATGCTGGAGATGAAAATAATAGCAAGTTGGGACCACATGCTAGTATATAACATTATTTTTTATTTTACTGTTTATTTTTTGTTTTGTTTTTTTTTGTATATATATATATATATATATATATATATATATATATATATACATATTATTGTTTAAAGTATTACAAATAGTAGTACATATGTTTCCTTTCCCCCCATTGACCTCCCCCCACTTCCCCTACCTCCAGCACATGCCCTCACCTGTCCCCCCCCAAGTGTCTTGAAACCATTGGTTATGCTTACAAAGTCTTAGAATCACCTGGTTAATTCACTTTCTCAAGGTCATTAATATAGAGAAAAGAAGATATCTTTATGGAGAAAGCAAAGCAAGAATCTGTTTTGAGTGTTAAAATATCCCTTATTTTATAAAAGACTGATATGAATTTTATGAATACATTTCATCATTAGCAAAAAAAAATCTAGAAAATAAAGGTTGAAAATAGGGGGTATTTTTCTTCCATGGGAAGTTCTGTAGTAGGTAATCCAAAGCTAATATGGTGGCTCCACAATGGCATTAGGATCCTAGGCTCCTTTTTATCATCTCCTCTGACTTCCTTAGTTTATAATTTTTATATCCGTCTGTCCATCACATAGTCATAAGATGGCTGCTCCACTCCCAGCCTCAAGTACAAATAAGAAAATATAATAATAAAGAAGGAAGCAACAAGGAAGATTGTCCTTATATTAGGAATTGCCAAACCTTCCAGAAATCCAAGCTGACTCCCCCTTCAATCTCATTGCCCAGAATGTTGTTTTATGCCTAATCCTAGGTACAAAGAGAATGATAAATGTAGTGTTTTAGCTAGGGCTGTTGCTTCATGAACAAAATTGAGATTCTAGAAATAAGAAAAAAGGAAAATGGATATTTAGAAGACAATGATCTGCAGTAGATGGTGATAATTATAGTTCTTCATTTGTTTATTTGTGCATTGTTATTGTATCTTTTAAAATTATTTTTTTTTGCCAGTACACCCATTTATTTAATTAGGATAATGTAGAGTGACTAATTCAAATACCACCCACTGCCACCAATCAATCATGGTTTTTGATAATATTATCAATGATGAGTTTCATTCATCTTCCAAAAGTGAAATCCATACTTTTTTAAAACATTAGTAGAAATCATAGTTTGTATTTATTACAAACATAATTGTTGGTGTCCCTAAAGAATTATTTTCACTTTTATTTATTTATTTATTTTTTAATTTTATTTACAATATAACTTATATTTTATAGTAGTACATATGTTTTCCTTCCCCCCCCAAATCCTCCCCCCAGCCTCCCCTAGCCCCCCCGCACATGTCCCCACCTGCCTCCCTCCCCACCCCAGAGTCTTTCATTCATTGGTTATGTTCATATGTATGCATACAAGTCTTTCGGTTGATCTCCCCCAGCATCTGCCTCCCCTCCACTCCAGCCTTCCCCCTGTAGCTTGACTGTCTGTTCGAGGCCACCCTGCCTCTCTATCAATCACTCTCCCCTGTTTCTTTTCTTCAAAAATATCTTGCCTCTGCATATTGAAAACAAATGTATAAGAGCAAAAAAAGTTTGAGTGTCAGTTTCAATGTCCAACTGTTCTGAGTCCCAGTTTCAATGTCAAATAGTTCTTCATGTGTACATGTCAGCAATGGTATCCAGATGGTGGACACATCGTGGCAATGCAAGCAAATTTTCAAGTATAATTGATATATACTACCATATTAGTTTCAGGTATACAACATACTGATTAGACATTTAAATAACTTACAAAATGATTACCTGGTTTTATTGTATCATATACCTGTTGAAATAGCAAGTTGGGACCACATGTTAGTCTATTACATTATTTTTTATTTTACTGTTTCTTGAAACATAAAGTCTTAGCAACACTTGATTAATTCACTTTCTCAAGGTCATTCATTCTGTAAATCCGAGAATCAAGATTTGAATGCATATCTTTTTAATTCCAATGCCCATACCCTTTCCAAGATATCACCTGCCTCTCATAGATAACTAAAAGTTAACTCAGTTATTCTCCTAGCTCAAAAATCTTAATGCCCCTCCAAGCATGTTGCATATTCACTTGCCACTATTGGGCTAAGGTTTGTTTGTTTGTTTTTCTCCTGAAATTGCTCAAATGAAATAACATAACACATCACACATACCACATTCAGAAAAGCAAATTAGCTGAAAGGCTCAATAAGATAAACAGTCTCTCCTCTGGTTGTTCAAATAAAGTGACATCTGATAATAAGTTACCATTCTGACCTTTATTATATGTGTAAATATAGACCTGTGCAGTGTGTTTGAACAATCGAAAGGTTTCACTTTGATGGCTTTAGCATAAGCAGGCACAGAATTTCTCTTCATGTGAGACATAAAGGTGGATTTTAATTATCTGATTCTCTTTAAAAATACATTTGTTCTTTCACTTTTGGAACTGCCTTATAAATGGAATTTAGCTTAGGGAATCATTTAACTTTCTCCTGGTTGCCAATTGGCTGCCGGCACCTTTTCAATCTCTGTGTAAGTCAATTTCTCCCATTTGTAAAACAGAGAATTAAAGTTAGTAAAGACAAGAAGAGTGAAGCATAGCATGGAAATTTCAATTTTCAAAGAAAAAAACAAAAAATATATTAATAACACATATCTTTTTAAGACAATTAAATCACCTTGAAGTAAATATTTTTAAGCAGAGTATTTTACCTAAGGATAAAAGTAGTTGCATATATAGGTAGAGACATAGATATGCAAATATGCCACAGAATATGTGACAGATTTTTATTTGAAGTGATTATTTAGTTCAGAAAAGGAAGAGAAGAAGAGGAGGCATTTTTATTGTCTAGGATGCTTTTCTCTAACCGCTTGTTTCACAAACCACTGTAGTCAGTAAAGGGTTAAACAAACCTGGAATCAACAAGCAGTCAGTCAATTTCATATGATAATGGATTTCTATGCAATTTCCAGAACCTTAACCATGACTTCCCATGATTAAAACAAAAACAAACAAATAAACAACAATGCAACAAGGTTATGCAACTTGAAAGGTTACCAGACGAACAAGTTAGCCATATTACAGAGCAACAACATATACTGCAAATCTGCAGTGTTCAACAATCAATATATCAAAATACAATTTATATTATAAGTTAATCTTTTGTGCACACAGAGCTTACTGTTAAACATCAATCTTGCTGGTGGAGAAAACAAAAGCACGAAAACGAGGCAAGCTTAGCAAAGTTTTCTCTGGAAGTGGGGATCACAATGCCTCACCTTTACATTTGTCACCAACACCCTGATCACTTTTTCTCAGTCACTAAGATTGAGCTCAATCTAAGATACAGTATCCGCCAATTTGTTTTGCCAGTAATTATCTATGTACTTAAATTTGTCATCTTTTTTCATGTTCTCTACTTGAATCAGTTGAACCAACTCAAATTTTAGTAGTAAAATTTCTGAAAGGATTCTCAGAATGTTCATGAACCTAAGGCTATATTCTACAGTGCAATTTTCTACAGTCTTTTGTAGTCATGCCAACCATCTCATTGAATATTAAAAGATGTCTTCCTATCATTTCTGCTGGTTTGTCAAAACTGTAATAAGTACTTCCTTGGAGTTTTCTACACTGCCAAAGATTCATTTGCTAAAAGAAGTATATACAGTAACACATTTACACTAATACAATCTAGAGGATATATTATTTTAAACACTCTTTGTCACCTTCTTTATTTCTCAAATTGTTAAGAATCCCATTCCTGGCATACTTTAATGTAATCAACCCATAGTTCAACATCCTCTGGAAACATTCTTCTTCTTTTATATCTAATAGTTATGTGTCTATCAGAGACAATCAATCCAGGATACAAAAGCAGCCATCAGCTTGTTAGTTCCTGATTGAATCTCTAAATCAGTTTCAACAACTTAGAAAAATATTTGACTTTTCTATGAAGAACTTCATGAATTTCTTAAAACAAATAGAAATATCTCCCAAACTATCTGTCAGAATATGAATGATCACAAATGCATAAGGTCCACTGTCCTCTGAAGAAAAGAGTTGTCCAGGAAATCTATGTGATACTATAAAATCCCAAACTTCTACATAGAATATCTAACTCTCAAATGGTACAACTCAGAGTCCCAGTTCTACTGCCAATGCAAGGGTTCCCTTTCATCATATCGT
This sequence comes from Antrozous pallidus, assembly GCA_027563665.1. Taxonomy (NCBI): domain Eukaryota; kingdom Metazoa; phylum Chordata; class Mammalia; order Chiroptera; family Vespertilionidae; genus Antrozous; species Antrozous pallidus. Next base: position 42,044,453 of record CM050509.1, on the reverse strand, counting down.
TTTTACTAGAAGAAGTCAATACAAGCACCTTTCTTGTATTTGCTGGGTCCATTTTGTTCTCTAGCACCATTCTGATAATAGTTTGGTGACTAGGATGGGAAGCACTCCTTGGTAAATTCTAGGATATGGTTTGGTCCAGACTTAGGAAGGCAATGTGCCAAAGTTCACAGATAGTATGAGAGCTACCACAGATTTAACCAATTCAGTTAAGCTCATCTCTTTTGTCACATAATGTATCTAAGCTATCTCCATATAGCCCATACTGCAGGATTATCAAGGAGCTGTTCTCTAACAGGAATGTTGTTTGAAGGTGGGCATACTTATCAGCCTCCAGTGCACAATGCTGCTATTTTTATTAACTCCATTGACTGTGACACAGAGGGGGAGTAGATGGAGTTGGGGGAAGAGGGCTGTTTTTCTCCCTCTTCCAAATATACACAGCCTTGGTAAAGAGAAGTATTATGTTCAAACCATACAGAGAAAATGAAGTCTTTGAAAATGTGGGTGTTATACATCTAGACTAGCTACCTCCTTTCTTTGTGTCATGAAAAAATGCTTGTGACCTTTTTGCTTGCATACCCAAAGTATCTCACATCACTTCTTTCTCCTCCCTCATGCTATCCCTTCTTCCTTAAGTCCTTTTCTTGATTGATATCTTCTCTGAAAAAGCCTCTTCTCTTGCCTTTTTACTCCTTCCCATGTATTCTATTTCTTTTTCAGGAAAGAAACCCCAGGTTCCCTTAATGGACTTGTAAAATGTATGCTTTCAAGGATCTACTATAAGTTGGAAATGTGGTCTTCTCGATAAGGTTTCTGCTAATAGCTAGAAGGAAGGGGTCAACCATAGGTGTAAGATCAGGTCTCACATTTCAGATAGTAATTTACATTTCCCAACATATACAAAAATTTAGACACATTTCACATTATGAGGGTTAGCTTCTCACCAAAATCCTTCAACAGGTCTATATAAGAGGTATATTGCCTCTATATTAATCTTTCCCCCCTGTTTCCTGCATACTGGAAATAAATGTATAAGAATAAAAAAAAATGTTTGAGTCTCAGTTTCAGTGTCCAACAGTTCTGAGTCCCAGTTTCAATGTCAAATAGTTCCTTATGTATACATGGCAGCAATGGTATCTAGATGGTGGCAAAGAAGCATTGAACAGATTTTCAAACTATAGGGGGAAGGGTGGGGAGGGTGGGAGGCAGAGGCTGTAAGAGATCAACTGAAGGTCTTGTATGCATGCATACAAGCATAACCAATGAATACAAGACACTGGGACGGGGGGCAGGTGAGGACATGTGCTGGGGGGTAGGGGAGGCTTGGGGGAGGACAATAGGGGGAAAAGGAAAAGATATGTACTACTATTTGTAATACTTTAAAGAATATAAATAAATAAACAAACAAACAAACAAACAAACAAACAAATAAATAAAGAGGTACATTGTGTGGTCAATATAACATCAACCCTATAATGCCTAAGGAATACTTTTCTTCCTCATAACTTGGGGTTACATTACAAAACAAAATTCTGTTAACTTGATCTTGAAGAATACTTTGTCCAATTCATCTTCCATAATTTCTGGATGTTTTATTTCCTCCTTAGAGGTTATAAAGGAGTCCTGCCATCAGTAGAAAGCTATAAACCCCTTGTCAAGTGTAATTCACTTCAACCCATCATTCAAAGTCTTCTATGATTTTTTTTATCACATAGGTTTATATTCTATAAGTTTCTGAAACCATAATGGCTTATATTTCCCCCAATGCTATCTTTGCTTTCATATTTCTGCTAATTTGTGCATGCCATTTTTGCTACATGAATTACACTTCCTATTTTCTTCTCTATTCAAAAAAACCTTACTTACTTTTTGGGTTCTACTTCTTACATTTTTTTTTCATGGAGACTTTCTTGATCAGCCCAGGTACCAACCATCATTAACTACTTAGCTTAGGTAGTACTGTGTATTTCCTTTATTCATCTTATGTGGTTTTTTATTGCCATAATTTATTAATAAAAATTCAAATTGTACTTATCTCAGGACTTAGTAGAGCAAGTGCTTGGGGATATAGTGAGCTTCTATACATGTTTTCTGATTGAATAAATAAATATATTGAGTGTTTTATAATAGAAAAGCAAATGGAAGGACACTTGAAAGGGCCCAGATGTTGTCTGAAGTCCTAATGTTTATTTATTTGAAAGTAAGTGAAGTGGGGTTGATATACACATAGGCACAGATGTATACACACACACACACACACACACACTCAGGAACCACTAATTTGCCAGCCTATGTGAAGCCCATTTTGAAAACAATATTTTATTGGTATATCCCAGATAAGCCTCATTCCAATGAGTTTATATATGTTGGTATGACAATATAATATAGTTTAACAAACCTGGATTTTAGATTTAGAATGAATTTAAAGTGAATTCTAGCTCTTAATTTATAGCTCTGTAAAATTGAATAAGACATTTAACTTCTCTGAGCCTTGGCTTCCACAAGAGTAAATATTGAAGAAAACAAAATTATTATGACATTTACATGGGATAGTATATATATATAAGACATTTAGCATGGTTGCTGTGAAGTAGTTGATATTCAATGCATGTAATTTACTTTCCCATTTTGGCATTAAATACTTGAGATTTTTCTTTAATGATTTCCTGTATGTTCATTTTTTCTTCCACAATTAGATTGTAATCTCGAGGTAAAAAAATAATTTCTTTTCTTTTTAATTTCTTCATATTGGATTTAATATTATTGCACATACATTAGACACTTAAGAAATGCTTATAAAATTACACATTCAAGAACTCATTTTTATATATACTAAAAACTATTAAATGTATATTTTAAATGGGTGAACCATATGATGCATAGATATATCTCAATAAAGCTTTTGAAAACAAAAAGAACTCATCTTACACTAATATATGGCCCATCCATGAGAAAGGATCGTGATATCAATATTTTATGATAGGCATTTCTACTATTTGCCAATAGCTTATTATCATCTACGTCCAAGTGTGTGAAGAGGTTCCATTTCCTTTCTCTCTTGAAGTTACACATAGCCATGTGACTGTCACTGGCTGATAAAACATGAGTGGGAGTAGTATATGTCACTTCAGGCTGAAAATATTTAATTGCTGGTTCTTATCTTTCCAGTGCTTCTTTCCCTGCTGAGGCCATTGAGGAAGAAGTGTCATGTTGATGTAGCAGTGTTGAAAGTTTGATATGATCAGGATTGCTAAGTATGAAGGATGGCTGCCCTGGGGAGACACACATATCTGCAATAGACTTTGATTAAGCAAGAACAACATTTGCCATGATAGGCTGTACTTAACAGAATTCTAACCTGGCTCTCAAAAATCCTGCTCCCTACTTTACATACCTGTCTAATCCTATCCTCAGTATGTGAGACTATGATGGAATAATAGCTCCCTTGATTAGTCACCTTATGGGCCAAGTGTTGGGATAGTCACATTACACAGACTCCTCTGTAGCAGACTGGAGTGAAATTCTCCTGCTGGCATTGATGAAGAAAGCTACTATGTAACAAGAGGGCCATATACTAAGACCTTCAAGGTAACATCAGGAAGCTAAGAGTAACTGCCAGCCAGCAAGAAAATTGGAATATCAGTTTACGATTGCTAGAAATGGAATTCTGCCACTAATTCCAATGAGCATGAAAAGCATCTCAAGTCCCAGATGAGATCACAAACCTAGCTGACATCTCGATCTCAACCTGTTGAGATTCTGGTAAAACCAGATACATCATGTCAGCCCTTCTAATTCAGAGAAACTGTGAAAAAATAAATGAAAATCATTTTAATTGTCATGTTTGTGGTAGTTTGTTATGCAGTAATAGAAATATATATATATATATATATATATATATATATATATGTGTGTGTGTGTGTGTGTGTGTGTGTGTGTGTGTGTGTGTGTGTGCGTGTGTGTGTGTGTGTGTGTGTTTTCAGATTTTTGTGCTGCTTGTTTATTTTTGCACCACCTAACCCATCTAACGGACACAACATTCTCAGCAGATATTTAATGACCTTGCTTTTAAGAACATGAAAGAAGACTCTTCCTTATTGTCTAGAACTCCCTTTGTAAATAACAATGGTCAGCTGAATTTGAAAGACTAAAAATTTCCATTCTACTTATACTTTGCATTTATTGCATCATGACAATGGGACAATCATAAAAATAATCTAAATGGAATCTTCTAGGTGGAATGATTTTTATCAGTAAAGCAAATGAGCAGTGGATTGAATATTTTTGCATTTACACATTGAGCCAAACTGTCACCATTTTGTTTTCTTTTTAAGATAGAAATAGTGGTATTTTATTTTGATTCCTTGAGGAGTTGAACATAATTTTGTGCAAAGAAATTCCATAATAAAACACTTTCTTATGAGGTAAACATATGATATTACATTCAATGACTCTGAAGTGCCAAGCATTGAATGAAAATATTATTGAGGTAAAAAATGTCCTGAATTTATAATTTAAAGAGAGAAAGTATACTAGGATATCATTAGGGCATAGCTTATTTTTTTAAATTTCTTTTTATATTATATATTTTTATTTTTTGAAATATAATTTAGTTTTAATAGTAGTACATATGTTTTCCTTTCCCCCCATTGTCCTCCCCCTAGCATCCCCTACCCCCCAGCACATGTCCCCACCTCCCCCTCCAGTGTCTTTCATCCATTGGTTATGCTCATATGCATGCATACAAGTCCTTCAGTTGATCTCCCACAGCACCCGCCCCCCACCCTCCCCAGCCTTCCCTCTGTAGCTTGACAGCCTATTCAATGCCTCCCTGCCTCTATATCAATCACTATTCCCTGTTTCTTTTCTTCAAAAATATCTTGCATCTGCATACTGGAAATAAATGTATAAGAACAAAACATGTTTAAGTCTCAGTTTCAATGCCCCACTGTTCTGAGTCCCAGTTTTAATATCAAATCGTTCGTTATGTGTACATGTCAGCAATGGTATCCGGATGGTGGACACATGGTGGCAATACAGGGTCTATCCTCTCTGGTTTGGTCCTGGGATGCCTGCAGCAACGCGCAGCTGCCAAGTGCTAGCATGGCAAGGTGTCTTCAGTGTCCCCCATCTCTGGACTATCCTTGTGGCTGGAACAGACCCCTCAGTTCATCACTGTTGCAGGAACCCACATGGTCTTGGAGTTGTTCTCCTGAGGTTTGACATTCTGATGGACTTTTCTCTGGCTCTGGATCCATTCTTGTTCAACAGTCTATGTAGTTCATTAAATTCCTCAAATGAGTGAGATCTTGTGATATTTTTCTTTCTCTGCCTGGTTAATTTCACTTAGAATAATGCTCTCCAGATCCATTGATATTGTTGCAAATGATAGGAGCTCCTTCTTTTTTTTTTTTACCACAGCATAGTATTCCATTGTGTAAATGTACCAAAGTTTTTTAATCTACTCATCTGCTGATGGGCCCTTAGGCTGTTTCCAAATCTTAGCTATTGGAAATTGTGCTGCTAAGAACATAGGGGTGCATATATCCTTTCTAATTTGCATTTCTAGTTTCTTGGGATATATTCCTAGAAGTGGGATCACTGGGTCGAATGGGAGCTCCATCTTTAGTTTTTTTGAGGAAACTCCATACTGTTTTCCACAGTGGTTGCACCAGTCTACAATCCCACCAGCAGTGCAAGATAGTTCCTTGTTCTCCACATCCTCGACAGCACTTGTCATTTGTTGATTTGTTGATGTAAGCCATTCTGAAAGGTATGAGATGGTACCGCATGGTCGTTTTGATTTGCATCTCTCAGATAATTAGTGACTTTGAGCACGTTTTCATATGTCTCTGGGCCTTCCTTTTGTCTTCTTTCAAAAAGATTCTATTTAGGTCTGTTGCCCATTTTTTTATTGGATCATTTGTCCTCCATTTATTCAGTTGTGTGAGTTGCCTGTAGATGCTTGAGATTAAACCTTTATCACTGATAACATTTGCAAATATGTTCTCCCATACAGTGGGTTTTCTCGTTGTTTTGTTGATGGTTTCTTTAGCTGTGCAAAAGCTTTTTATTTTGATGTAGTCCCATTTGTTTATTTTCTCTTTAGCTTCCATTGCCCTAGGTGCAGTATCATCGAAGAAGTTCTTTTGGCATATGTCTGAGATTTTTCTTCCTGTGGATTCCTCTAATATTTTTATGGTTTTCCATCTTATGTTGAAGTCCTGTATCCATTCTGAGTTTATTTTTGTGTATGGTGTAAGCTGGTGGTCTAGTTTCTTTTTTTTTGCATGTATCTGTCCAATTTTCCCAACACCATTTATTGAAGATACTGTCTTGACTCCATTTCGTGCTCATGCCTCCTTTTTCAGATAATAATTGAGGATAGTGGTTTGGGTTGATATCAGGATTCTCTATTATATTCCATTGATCTATATATCTGTTCTTGTGCCAGTACCAGGCTGTTTTGAAAACAGTAGCTTTGTAATACAGCTTGAAATATGGTATTGAAATCCCACGAACTTTGTGCTTCTTTCTCAGGATTGCTGTGGCTATTTGGGATCTTTTTTTATTCCAGATGAATTTTTGGAGAGATCTTTCTAGGTCTGTGAAATATGCCATTGGTATTTTAATGAAGAGGGCATTAAATTTATAGATTGCTTTGGGTAGCATGGACATTTTAATGATGTTGATTCTCGCAATCCATGAACATCATATGTTCTTCCACCTGTTCACATCTTTCTCTATCTATTTTTTTTTAGTGTCCTGTAGTTTTCCGCGAATAGGTCTTTTATCTCCTTAGTTAAGTTTATTCCTAGGTGTCTTAATTTTTTTTGCTGTGATGGTAAATGGGATTGCTTTTTTAGTCTCACTTTCTGTAAGTTCACTATTAGTGTATAGAAATGCCAGAGATTTCTTGGCGTTAATTCTGTAGCCTGCTACATTGCTGAACTCATTTATTATGTCCATTAGGTTTTTTTTGAGTCTTTTGTATTTTTTATGTACAATATCATGTCATCTGCAAATAAGGATAGCTTTATTTCTTCTTTTCCAATTTGAATGCCATTTTTTCTTCTTCTTGTCTAATGGCAATGGCTAATACTTCCAGTACTATGTTGAACATGAGTGGTGAAAGGGGCATCCCTGTCTTGTTCCTGTTCTTAAGGGAAATTGTTGCAGATTTTGCCCATTGAGTATGATGTTTGCTGTGGGTTTGTCATATATGGCTTTTATTATATTGAGGTATGTTCATTCTATTCCCAACTTGTTGAGAGTTTTTATCAAGAATGGGTGTTGGATTTTGTCAAATGCCTTTTCTGCATCAATTGATATGACTATGTGATTTTTATCTCTCAATTTGTTAATGTAATGTATCACATTTATTGATTTGCGGATATTGTACCATCCTTGCATTCCTGGGATAAATCCTACTTGGTCATAATGTTTGATCTTTCTGATGTACTGCTGGATCCGATTTGCTAGAATTTTATTGAGGATTTTGGCATCTGTATTAATGAGGGATATTGACCTGTAATTCTCTGTCATTGTATTGTCTTTGTCTGGTTTTGGTATTTGGGTCATTCTAGCTTCATAGAAGGAGTTTGGAAGTGTTCCATACTCTTGAATTTTCTGCAATAGTCTGAGGAGGATAGATTTTAGTTCTTCCTTTAATATTTGGTAAAACTCCCCTGTGCAGCCGTATTGCCCTGGGCTTTTGTTTTTGCTGGAAGCTTTTTGATGACTGCTTCAATTTCTTCCATAGTTATTGCTCTATTGAGCTGTTTAGATTCATCCTGATTGAGATTTGGGAGGTTATATTTTTCTAGGAATATATCCATTTTTTTCCAGGTTGTCCATTTTGTTGGAATAGAGTTGTTCATAGTATTTGTAAACAATCCTTTGTATTTTGATGAGGTCTGTTGTTATTTCACCTCTTTCATCTCTGATTTTATATATTAGGGTCCTCTCTCTTTGCTTCTTGGTGAGCCTGGCTAGAGGTTCATCAGTCTTGTTTATCCCTTCAAAGAACCAGCTCTTGGTTTTGTTGATCTTCTGTATTGTTTCCTTGATCCCTATGTCTTTTATCTCTGCTCTGATCTTTACTATTTCCTTCCTTCTGCTTACACTGAGCTTTTCCTGTTGCTCTCTTTCTGACTCTTTGAGTTGTTGGGTTAGATAATTTATTGCTGCTGTTTCTTGTTTTTTTTTTTTTTTTTTTTTTTTTTTGCAGTAGGATTGTAGAGCTATGAACTTCCCTCTCAATACTGCTTTCACTGTGTCCCATAGATTTTGGATTGTTTTGCTATCATTGTAATTTGTTTCCATGATGTTTTTTATTTCTTCTTTGATCTGTCTGGTACCCTTGTCATTGTTTAATAGCATGCTGTTTAGTCTCCATGTGTTTGATTTCTTTGGATTGTTTTATTTTAGTTGATTCCCAGTTTTGTGCCACCACTGTGATATGACAATATGCTTGATATGATTTCTATCTTCTTGAATTTGGAGAGACTTTGCCTATGACTAAACATATGGTCTGTCTTTGAGAATGATCCATGGATACTTGAAAAGAATGTATATTCTGTGGCATTGGGGTGAAATGATTTGAAGATGTCAATTCATTCCATCTGGTCTAGTGAGTCATTGAGCATTGATGTTTCTTTACTGATTTTTTGTTCAGAGTATTTGTCCAATGGTGATATTGGGGTATTAAAGTCTCCTACTATGATTGTATTGCTGTCTATTTCTCCCTTGATATCCTGCAGGAGTTTTTTATGTATTTTGTTGCTCCTGTATTGGGTGTGTATATGTTTGCCAGAGTTATTTCTTCTTGTTGGATTGCTCCCTTTACTATTATGAAGTAGCCTTCTTTATCTTTTGTTAAGTCCTTCACTTTGAGATTTAATTTGTTGGATATAAGTATTGCTACACCAGCTTTTTTTTCATTTCCATTTGCCTGAAGAACCTTTTTCCATCCTTTCACCCTCAGTCTGTGTGCGTCTTTTTTTTCCAGAGGTGGGTTTCTTGTAGACAGCAGACATATGGGTCATGTTTTCTTCTCTTTTTTTGTTTCTTTTTTTTATTTTTTTATTTACAATATAACCTATATTTAATAGTAGTACACATGTTTTCCTTACCCCCACTAATATCCCCCCCAGCCTCCCTTACCCCCCAGTACATGTTCCCACCTGCCCTCCTCCCCACCCCAGTGACTTTCATTCATTGGTTATGCTCATATGTATGCATACAAGTCCTTGGGTTGATCTCCCCCAGAATCTGCCTCCCATCCACTCCAGCCTTCCCCCTGTAGCTTGACAGCCTGTTTGAGGCGACCCTGCCTCTATATCAAGCACTTACCCCTGTTTCTTTTCTTCAAAAATATCTTGCCTCTTCATACTAGAAACAAACGTATAAGAGCAAAAAAAGTTTGAGTGTCAGTTTCAATGTCCAAGTGTTCTGAGTCCCAGTTTCAATGTCAAATAGTTCTTCATGTGTACATGTCAGCAATGGTATCCAGATGGTGGACACATCGTGGCAATGAAAGATCCATCCTCTCTGGTATGGTCCTGGCCTGCCTGCAGCCACGCACAGCTGCCGACTGATAGCATGGCAAGGTGTCATCAGTGTCCGCCAACTCTGGACCATCCTCGTGGCTGGAAAAGTATGGGTCGTGTTTTCTTATCCAGTCCATTACCTTATGTTTTTTTATTGAAGCATTTAATCCATTTACATTTAAAGTTATTATTGATAGGTACTTATTTGTTGCCATTTTTTTTTCTTTACCCCTATGTTCCTTCTTCGCTTCCTATTTCTTTTTACAGCAGACCCTTTAGCATTTCTGGCATTGCTGGTTTGGTGGTAATGAAGTCTCTTACTCATTTTTTGTCTGTGAAGCTGCTGATTTGACCTTCAATTTTGATTGGTAGCCCTGCTGGGTACAGTATTCTAGAATTCAGACCCTTCCTTTCCATGACTTTGTATATTTCATTCCATTGCCTTTTGGCCTGGTACATTTCTGTTGAGAAATCACTTGTTAGTCTGATGGGGGTTCCTTTGTAAGTGACTTTCTGTCTCTCTCTTGTGGCTTTTAAGATTCTTACTTTGCCAATTTAATTATGATGTGCCTTGGCATTAGTCTTTTGGGGTTCATTTTGCTTGGGACTTTGTGAGCTTCTAGAATTTGTATGGGTTTTTTCTTCCTTATATCAGGGAAGTTTTCTGTCATTATTTCTTCCAACAGGTTTTCTATTCCTTGCTCAGTTTTCTGTTCTTCTGGAAGTCCCATTATGCGGATTTTGTTTTATTTCATGCTGTCCCAAAATTCCCTTATGCTCTCCTCCTGCTTTTTAATTTTTTTTTTCTAGAAGCTGGTCTACTTGGGTATTTTTCCTACCTCATCTTCTAGCTCACTGATGCAGTCCACTGCTTCTTCTAGTCTACTCTTGATACTTTCTATTGAGTTCTTTACTTCAGTGATGTCATTTCATTTCTTGGTTTCATTTCTTCTTGGTTATTCTTCAATTCCCCTTGGTTATTACTCATGTTGTCAAATTTGTCTTTCATTTTTTTCAGCCACATTATGACCATTTCTCTGAATTCTTTCTCTGACAGGTTACTAACTTCCATTTCGTTTACCTCCTTTTTTGGTGAGGCTTGTTTTTCTTTCATATGTGGGCTGTTTCTTTGTCTGCCATGGTCTCTCTTCTCTGTGTGTCTGGTTATGTTGTTCTTCACTCTCCTCTCCGTGTTGGAGAGCAGAGTTTCTTCGAATCTGCACATCTGCGCCAACTGGGCACCGGTGTTCTGGGGGTCTCAGCCATCCAGTGGGTACTGCAGCTGTATATTTTCAGGCCCTTCTTCTTCTTGTCATGAACTTTGTTAACTGAATTTCTGGTCCTTGCAACAAACAATATATCTGGCAAAGACAGGAGTCATATGTGACATGAGACCTATTATGCTTTTGTCAGATGTTTTCTCTAAGAACTTGCTGCTTCTTTTTAATCACTTAAGAAACAATACTGATGTGACAAGCTTCATTCTTTCCTATCTGCATCTTCAGCCTAATGGTGAGAAGTGAGCTTCCATAAACTTTCAAAAGGAGGGAAATACTGCCAAAGTCACTATACAACCACTTAGAATTGGGCATAGCTTAATTATTATAAAAAAACTTAAATAAGTTATAAGAATAATTCCTCAAGCTGTAACCGGTTTGACTCAGTGGTAGAGTGTCAGCCTTTGGACTGAAGGGTTCGGGTTCAATTCCAGTCAAGGACATGTACCTTGGCTGGGGGCACATCTCCAGTAAGGGGTGTGCAAGAGGCAGCTGATCGATGTTTCTCTCTCATCAATGTTTCTGACTTTCTATCCCTCTCTCTTACTCTCTGTAAAAAAATCAATAAAAATATATAAAAAGAATAATTCCTCAAAATAATTGAAAAACCACCTTAGCAATGTATATGAATTAAAATTTTGCAAAATGGAACATTATTCTAGCATAGTAATTGTCAACCTTTTTTATCTTATGGCACACATAAACCAATCACTAAAATTCTGTGGCATACCAAAAATATATTTCTTGCCAATTTCACAAAAATAGGTATAGTTTTTATTGATTTAGAAATAATTATTAGAAAAAAATGGTAGCAGAGTAACAGACATATCTCGAGCCTTGTCCCCGAGATGATAGAAAGAAAAGCTGAGGGTCACATGTGGAGTGTCTGTTGGTGAGTTAAGGGACAGCTATACCCCAGGAGAAGGTGGGGGACTGCTGGATGGGTCTTCCCTAACCGGGCAGCCTCCACTGCTGCTGTGTATCCTCCCGTAGCCATCAGCTTGGATGCAGAGACCACTCCATCTTGAAGGGGAACGTGGATGTTATTGGAAGCCTAAAAATCTACAATTGAGGCACCCACCTAACAGCTGCAAACCCCTGAGCACCGGTTCCCATTTGGCACAAACACGTGGATTCAGAGGAGTTCTGCACTCCACCATAGAAAGATCAATTTTGCCTGGGATAAGGTGAGGTCTCTGGTCCAGGCCAAATAGAGAAATGCTCACACTATGAGAGTTGGAGGACTGGTGGAAGTCTGCAACTATAAAAATCCCTGGCTGTTGGGGCTGGCGGGATCCATGAATGTGGAAGGAGGTCCTCAGAGCTGATAACAGAGGGGATCTCTAGAAAGCAGTCCATTTTGATCTGACACAGAATGATAGCCTTAAAAAATTTTGGGAGTGTGTGGGCTGCTTGGACACAAGGGGGAAGGAAGGACTGCACAGACTTGCACACAGCCCCTGAGGTTACACACTTGTGTGCTTTCCTCATGAACTCTTGGTCCTGACTCTGAGCTTAGTGCATGGGATCAGTTGGGGGCATCTTAGGAGACTGAAAGGAAAGGTTGTTTTGTGGAGCCTGGGGATCAGATCGAAGAGTGTCCATCAGAGAACTAGCACTGGGCAGCCCATTCCCACAAACTGGTATTGAGTGCCAAGGGAAAGCAGGCTAGAGAGGACCTATTGTCCCAGAAGTTAATCCAGAAACACTGCCACCAGGGGTTGAATCACAAATTGTCTCTTGTGTAATCACAAATAAAAGAATACAAGTTATTAAGACACAACACCTACTTAAAAATAAGAACTGGCTTACAGTACTGAGGAGTAGTGGAATGCCGGGAACTGCAATACTGTCCTGACTGGGAAACAGGCGAGCCAAACAGAACAAAAGAGAAAGTGAATGACATTCACTACTTCACATTTTATTTTTATTTTATTATTTTTTATTTTATTTATATTTTTCATTTTTTAATATTTTTCTTCATCTTTTACTTAAGAAACTATTTTCTTTTTTCTCACTTGATTTTACCTATTTAATTATTATACTTTTACTTTCAATTAGTATTATTACTACTACTATTTATTTTACCTTTATTTTTAAAAGTGTCATTTTATTTTTATTTTACTTTGAATTTAGTGTTCTACATTCTATTTTCATGTTTGTACTCTATCTCAATCCTACCTTTATACAATCACTCTCATCCTAACTTTTCCCCATTTGTTGTTCTGTTTCTCTTACCCCTTTCCTGCTTTAGATTGTGCCTATTCTTTCATTTCACCCCTGTTAAAATTTCTCTGTACTTATATATCTAATATCCAATGCCCTGCTCCTCATCCATACACACATCTCTTATCCGTCTTCACTATTCAAAAAATTCTTTTTTTCTCTGTCCTTTTGCTTTTGTTTACTTGAATGTTGAATATACTGATTTTCATGCTTGTTTGTGAGATCGTGTTGCTTACTCTTTTTATGTTTTGCTTGCTCTGTTTTTGTTGTTTTTTGCTTCTCTTTTCCCTTGCCTCACTTGATACTGGTTGTTTGCAATTTGTATTCATCTCCGGGTACTTGTTGCTGGCATTTGCTGGGATTAGTGGCTGTTCTATTGAAGTTTTCTCCCCTTTTTTTCTTATTCCCTTTCTTTTCTCTCTTACTTTTTTCCCCTTCTCCCAATTTCATTTTTGTACTCCTAACTTTTTATTCTTTTTCTTTTTTGTCTTCTTTTTCTCTCCTATCCCCTAATTTGCCGCTCTTTGGTGGTCACCTTTATTTGGGGTTGTTAATAACGTGAATACATTTCTGTTCAGTGCCTTGTGAGCTGTACCTTGTTCTCTTGTATTTTGTGCATTTAAATCAGTGCAGGAGAGAGAGAACTACATAATTAGACAGCTGGAGAAGAGAGACCATTGGGAGACAAAGAAACTGCCCACATATGAAAAAAGCAGGCATCAACAGAAAAGAAAGTAAATTAAATGGAGGCAAGTAAACTGTCAGAGAAAGAATTCAGAGAAATGATCGTAAGGTGGATGAAAAGAATGGAAGACAAATTCGACAATATGAATAAGAACCAAGAGGAAATGAAGAAGAACCAAGAAGAAATAAAAATGACATCACTGCTGTAAAGAACTCAATAGAAAACATCAAGGGTAGATTAGAAGAAGCAGAGGACCGCATCAGTGAGTTATAAGACAAGGCAGGAAAAAATACCCAAGTAGAGCAGCTTCTAGAAAAAAAAAATTAAAAAGCATGAGGAGAACCTAAAGGAACTATGGGACACTATAAAACGAAACAACATCCACATAATAAGGGATGCAGAAGGAGAGGAAACTGAGCAAGGAATAGAAAACTTGTTTGAATAAATAATGATAGAAAAATTTCCTGATATAGTGAAGAAAACACCCACACAAATCCAAGAAGCTCACAGAGTCCCAAGCAAAATGAACCCCAAAAGACTAATGCCAAGACACATTATAATTAAATTGGCAGACACCAATGACAAAGTAAGAATCTTAAAAGTGGCCAGAGAGAGACAAAAAAGTTACCTACAAAGGAACCCCTATCAGACTAGCAACTGATTTTTCAACAGAAACTCATCAGGCCAAAGTAATGCAAAGGAAGGGTCTGAATCCAAGAATACTCTACCCAGCAAGGCAGTCAATCAAAAGTGAAGGTGAAATCAAAAGCTTCATAGACAAAAAAGGATTAAGGGAATTTACTTCCACTAAACCAGCAATGCAAGACATGCTAAAGGTTCTGGTGTAAAAAAAAAGAAATAGGAAGTCAAGAAGGAACACAGGTGTAAAGAATAAATACAGCAACAAACAAGCAACTATCAATAATAACTTTAAATGTGAATGAATTAAATGCCCCAATCGAAAGACATAGGGTAATGGATTGGATAAGAATACATGACCTATATATCTGCTGTGTATAAGAAAACCACCTTAGAAATAAAAGATGCACACAGACAGGGATGGAAAAAGGTTTTTTAGGCAAATGGAAATGAAAAAATAAAGTTGAGGTAGCAATACTGATATGTGACAAATTATATCTCAAAGTGAAGGACATAACAAGAGATAAGGAAGGACACTTCATAATACTAAAGGGAGCAATTCAACAAGAAGAAATACCTCTGATAAACATATATACAATCAATACAGGAGCATCCAAATACATAAAAAAATCCTGAAGGATATCAAGGGAGAGACTGACAACAATACAATCATAGTAGGATACTTTAATACCCCACCATCAAAATTAGCAAAGAAATATCAATCCTAAATGATTCACTACACCAGATGAAATTAATTTACATATTCAGAATATTTCATTTCAAACAACAGAATATACATTCTTTTCAAGTGCACATGGATCATTTTCAAAGATAGATCATATGTTGGGTCATAAGCAAAGTCTCTTCAAATTCAAAAAGATAGAAATCTTATCAAGCATATTCTCAGATTACAGTGGCATAAAACTGGAAATCAACTACATTAAAAACAATAAATAATCAAACACATGGAGACTAATCAGTATGCTATTAAATAATGACTGGGTTACCAGAGAGATCAAAGAAGAAATAAAAAAAACATTATGGCAACAAATGACAATGAAAACACAACAATCCAAAATCTATGGGACACAGTGAAAGCATTCTTGAGAGAGAAGATTATAGCTCTACAAACCTACTGCAAAAAACAAGAAACAATGGAAATAAATTACCTATCCCTAGAACTCAAAGAATTAGAAAGAGAGCAACAAGAAAAGCCCAGTGTAAGCAGAAGGTAGAAAAATAATAAAGATCAGAGTGGAGATAAACAACATTGAACAAAATAAGAACAATGCAAAAGATCAACAAAACCAAGAACTAGTATTTGAAAGCATAAATAAGATTGATGAACCTCTAACCAGGCCCACCAAGAAACAAATCGAGAGGACCTAAATAAATAAAATCAGAAATTAAAAAGGTGAAATAACAACAGACCCAAGCAAAATACAAAGGATTGTTAATAATACTATGAACAACTCTATTTCAACAAATTGGACAACCTGGAGAAAATGTACATATTCCTAGCAAAATATAATCTTCCAAAATTCAATCAGGAACAATCTAAACATCTCAATAGACCAATAACTATGAAAGAAATTGAAGCAGTCATAAAAAAGCTTCCAGCAGCCTAAAGTGGTTTTCTCAGTGGATAGAGCATTGGCCTGCGGACTGAAAGGTCCCAGGTTTGATTCCTGTCAAGGGCATGAACCTTGTTTGCAGAACATCCCCAGTAGGAGGTGTGCAAGAGGCATCTGATTGATGTTTCTCTCTCATCAATGTTTCTGAATTTCTATCCCCCTCCCTTCCTCTCAGTAAAAAAATCAATAAAATATATTTTTAAAAAAGCTTCCAGCAAACAAAAACCTGGGGCCAAACATCTTCACATGGCAGTTTTACCAAAAATTCAAGAAAGAACTAAAACCTATCCTCCTCAGACTATTCCAACAAATTCAACAGGAAAGAACATATCCAAGCTCTTTCTATGAAGCCAGTATCACCTTAATACTAAAACCAAAAAAAGACAACACAATGAAAGAGAATTATAGGCCAATATCCCTCATCAACATAGATGCAAAAATCCTCAACAAAATTCTGGGAAATCGGATCCAGCAATATCAGAAAGATCATACACCATGTCCAAGTAAGATTTATCCCAGGAATGCAAGCATTGTACAATATCTGCAAATAAAGAAACGTGATATATCACATAAACTAATTGAGAGATAAAAATCACATAATAATATTAATTGATGCAGAAAAAGAATTTGACAAAATCCAACACCCTTTCTTGATAAAAACTCTCAACAAAGTGGCTTAGAAGGATCATACCTTAACATAATAAAAGCTATTGTATCTAATAAAAGAGTAATATGAAGATTGACCATCACTGCAACACACAAGACCGCTGCCCCCATGTGGTCAAAGATCCTGTCCCCATGTGGACACAAGATGGCCATCACAAGATGGCTAGCAGAGGAGGGTAGTTGGGAAGGAGTAGGCCTGTAAGAGAGGGCAGTTGGGGCAATCAAGCCTTCAGGGGAGGGCAGTTAGGGGTGACCAGGCTGGAAGAGGAGGGAAGTTGGGGGTGACCAGGCCTGCAGGGAAAGGCAGTTAGGGGCAAACAGACTGGCAGGGAAGCAGTTAGGAATCAATCAGGCTGGCAGGGGAGTGGTTATGGAGTGATTTGGCTGGCAGGCAGAAGCAGTTAGGGGCAATCAGGAAGGCAGACAGGCAGCAGTTCGATTGCGAGAGGGATGTCCAACTGCCAGTTTAGGCCTAATTCCACTGGGGCAGTTGGAAATCCCTCAAGGGGTCCCTTGAGGGTGCAGACAGGGCTGAGGAATACTCCCCACCCCCGTGCACAAATTCTGTGCACCAGGCATCTAGTATATGGTAAACTCACAGCTAACGTCATACTCAATGTACAAAAACTGAAACAATTTCCCCTAAGAACAGGAGCAAGACAAGTATGCCCACTCTCACCACTCCTGTTCAACATAGTACTGGAAGTATTAGCCATTGCAATTGGACAAGAAGAATAAATAAAAGGCATCCAAATTGGAAAAGAAGAAGAAAAGCTGTCCTTATTTGCAAGTGACATGATATTGTACATAAAAACCCAAAAGACTCCATCAAAAACTAATAGACTTAATAAATGAATTTGGCAATGTAGCAGGATACAAAATTAATGCTAAGAAATCTATGATGTTTCTATACACCAATAGTGAACTTATAGAAAGAGAAGCTAAAAAAGCAATCTGATTTACCATTGCACCAAGAAAATTAAGATACCTAAGAATTAACTTAACCAAGGAGGTAAAAGACTTATACGTAGAAAACTACAGAGCACTGAACAAAGATATAGAGGAAGACATAAACAGATGGAAGAACATACCATGTTCATGGATTGGGAGAATCAACATCATTAAAATGTCCATACTACACAAAGCAATGTATAGATTCAATGCACTCCTCATTAAAACACCAATGGTATATTTCACATATCTAGAAAGAACTCTCCAAAAATTCATCTGGAATTAAAACAGACCCTAAATAGCCATAACAACTCTGAGAAAGAAGAACAAAGTAGGAGGGAATCTCAAAACCAGATATCAAGCTGTATTACAAAGCCACTGTTCTCAAAACTGCCTGGTACTAGCACAGGAACAGACATATAGATCAATTGAATAGAATAAAGAATCCAGATATCGACCCACATCACTATGCTCTACTAATATTTGACAAAGGAGGCATGACTATACAATGTAATCAAGACAGTCTCTTCAATAAATGGTGTTGGGAAAATTGGACAGATACATGCAAAGAAATGAAACTAAACCACCAACTTCCACCATAAACAAAAAACAAACTCAAAATGAATAAAGGAGTTAAACATAAGGTGGGAAACCATAAAAATACTAGAGGAACCCAAAGGCAGAAAAATCTCTGACATATGCTGAAGCAATTTCTTCACTCATACTGCTCCTATGGCAATGGAAACTAAAGATAAAATGAACTAATGGGACTACATCAAAATAAAAAGCTTTTGCGTAGCAAAGGAGACCATAAATAAACCAACAGGAAAGCCTACTGCATGGGAGAACATATTAGCCAATGATATGAGCGATAAGGGTTCATACTCCAACATTTACAGGTTACTCATGCGGCTTAACAAAAAGAAGTTAAACCCAATCAAAAAAATGGGCAACTAATCTAAGCAGACACTTTTTGAAAGAAGACAGAAGGAAGGCCAAGAGACGTATGGAAACCTGCTCAAAGTCACTAATCATCAGAGAGATGCAAATCAAAACATCAATGCGATACTGGCTCACACTTGTCAGAATGGCTATTATAAACAAATCAACAAATGACAAGTCCTGGCGAGGATGCAGAGAAAAAGAACCCTCATACACTGCTAGTGGGAATGCAGACCCGTGCAGCCCTGTGGAGAACAGTATGGTATTTCCCCAAAAAACTAAAAATGGAACTCCCATTTAACCCAGTGATCCCACTTCTAGAAATATATCCCAAGAAAACTAGAAACACAATCAGAAAGGATATATGCACCCCTATGTTCATAGCAGCACAATTCACCATAGCCAAGATTTGGAAACAGCCTAAGTGCCCATCAGCAGATGAGTGGATTAAAAAACTGTGGTACATCTATACAAGGGAATATTACGCTGCAGTAAAGGAGTTCTTACCATTTGCAACAACATGGATGGATATGGAGAGCATTATGCTAAGTGAAATAAGCCAGGCAGAGACCGATAAATATCACATGATATCACTCACTTGTGGATTATAATGAACAACATAATCTGATGAACAAAAAATAGATCTAGAGACAGAGAAACATCAATCAGAAGGTCAAACCTCAGGAATGTAGGGGAGTAAGGGGGAGAGATCATCCAAAGGACTTATATGCATACATATAAGCCTAAGTAATGGACATAAACAATAGGGTGGTGGGGGCATGAAAAGAGGTGGGGTAATGGGGGAATAAGGGCATATATGTAATATATTAATCAATAAAGAAAAAAAATAATTATTATTATTTTAATTACCCAACCTAATTGCTCCAAAGTGACTTTTAAAAAAATCAGGTACATAAATTTTTATATAAGGATTTCTGGTAGCACGAATTAATCAATCAGATCCAACCTTGTTATGCCATGTTACCAATAAGATACAACTGTATTATAGGACCTAAATATTTATGATTCAAGTCAGGTAATTCACATAAGACAGCTATTATTGTGTTGGCTATTGTCATTTTTTAAAATTTTACAATCTAAGGAAAAAGAGGTCATTGCCCATAACGAAATAGTCAGGTACTGTATGTTTTAAAACTTCTTATGACACACTGGTCCAACCACAGATCTTCCCCAGGCTGTAAGCTAAAAGAAGCTGACCCATTTACAGATGTTCAATGCACAGGCATAGAAACAGGAAATATACTGATGAATCTCAGAGAGAAAGGAGGAGGGGGGAATAACATGGCAAATCAAGATAGATAAATCAATGGACAAGTCCTGTGAGGATGTGGAGAAAATTGAACTCTAATGCACTGTTGATGGGAATGCAGACTGGTGCAACCATTGTGGAAAAAAAGTGTGGCATTTACTCAAAAATTTAAAAATGCAAATGCCTTTTAACCCAGTGATCCCACTTCTGGGAATATATCCTAATAATTCTGAAACACCAATCATAAAGAATATATGCACCCTTCCGTTCATAGCAGTGTAATTTATAATAGCCAAAATCTGGAAACAGTTCAAGTACCCATCAGCAGATGAGTGGATAAAAACAAACAAACTGTTGTACATGTATGCAATAGAATACATGGCTGTAAAAAGAAGAAAATTGTACCCTTTGTGATAGATGGAGGAATTGGAAAGTGTTTTGCTAAGCGAACTAAGCCAATCAGAGAAAGACAAATACAGTATGATCTTACTAATATGTAGAATCTACAAATTAAACTGATAAACCAATTGGAGCCAGATGCATGGGTACATGGAATAGACTTGAGGATGCCAGAGAGAGGGGGGTTGGGGTGACTAGATACAGAAGTTGAAATAATTAGTTTAACAAGATATATGCATAGCCCCTAGACAGACAGTAGAGCAGTAAAGGCCAAAGGAGGAGGATGTGGGGGTAGTTCAATGTAGGCAAAGGGTGGAGGTAAGTGGGGGAAGTGTGCAATAGTATCATCATTAAAAATTTTAATATAGAAAAGAAAAACAATATCATGGTTCTGACCTGGTATCTCAGTTGGTTAGAGCATCATTCTAGTACTCCAAGGTTGTGGATTCCTTCTAGGGTCAGAGCATATACCAGAAGCAACAAATGAATTCATAAATAATTGAAACAGAGATCAATCAAAAGAACTTATATGCATGCATATAAGCCTAAGCTATGGACACAGACAACAGGGGGGTGGGCATGAATGGGAGACGGGGGAATAAGGACATATATGTAATACCTTAATCAATAAAGAAAGGGAAAAATAATTGGAACAACAAATTTCTCTGTCTCTCTCTCCCTCTCTCCCATCTCCCTTTTCTTTCTCCCTCTCTCCCTTTCTCTTTCTCCAAAATCAATAACATAAAATAATAAAGTAAGTCTTCTCACTTCAATAATGTACCTCAACTACTTGTTTCTCAATATCTGTATTTACTATTAGATATCTGTACCTCTTACTTGGCTTCATATTCCTTGTCTTCTACTAAAAGACAAATATCCCTGGGAGGAATGTCTCTTTAACTCTCACTGAGCATTTATATTTTTAGTATAAACTAGATGTCTGCACCCTCATGCAATTCAGGACCCCTCAGGGGATATCAGACTGCCAGATTAGGCCTGATCTCCACAGGCCAGGCCGAGGGACCCCACTGGTACATGAATCTGTGCACTGTCCCTCTAGTATGCATGTAAGATCTTTGGTTAATCTCTTCCCACACTCCCCCCTTACTTCCCTCTGAGAGTCATCAGTGTGTTCCATGTTTCCATGCCTGTGCATTGAGCATCTGCCTCCTGGTAGTCAGTGTGCATCATATCTATCAGTTGAACAGTCGAACAATTGATTTGTCAATCAGTAGAATGGTCACTTAGGCTTTTATACATATAGATGTTTTATCATGTTTTTTCTAGAAAACGTATTTTGATAAAAAATAAATTAATATTTTTATAGGAACTTGCCAATATCATCAAGTGCCAATATGTTGAGAAGGTGTATTAGAGAAACATTGGAGCAAAATAAGGATCAGAAAAGGGAAACCACGGTTTTCAGGAAAAAATAAATAAACTGCACTAATTTTAATTTTTTCCTATGTATGGGACAATTAATTGCATTTCAAAATATACTTCTTAAGGCTAGGTTAGCAACGAAACAAGGAAATAAGTACTGGGAATGTATTTTAGGAAGGGTAGTTGACTCATGTCTGTTGGTGAATGCTCAAAGTCCATAAACTTCCCAAAATTGTATGACAATTTTTGCAGGTATGTGCATTTTGGGGGTATAAAATTCATAGCTTTCAACAGACTGTTAAATAGGTTCATGACCCAAAAGATGAGAGGAACCAGTGGCATATAGAATTAAAATCTTTCTTTATAAGCAGCTAAAGGTTGTAGCAGCAAAAGTATCCCATAGCCCGTGTGTGAAGCTATTCACATTGCAGAGGGCCTACTACTTGTCTGTCCCAAACCAGTATGTTAACCTATTACTAGGTACTATTTTCTACTTACCATCAGTTGGAAAAAAGGCAGAGAGAAAAAGTAGGTGAGGAAGAGTTCGTTTTCCATTGTACAAAGCATATTAAATTGCAAAATAAATGTTTTTCAAACAAAGGGTCAAAGACATATATAAGTGCTCTCTTTTATCAGAAAAATATATGCAAATAACAAAAAAGAAAAGGGGAAATATTTGCATATATCAATTACATAAAGGAGACAAAATAAAATTGTTCCTGGTTTGATTTTTAAAGTCATTTTCATAAAAACAATTGTGATATAAGACAATGGCATGTTTCACTAAAAATAATGTAACTTGAATTTTTTAAAATTATATTTTAATATACCAGGATAGTTTATTAAATAAAGGAAAATAAAATACTTTCAATTAAAAACAATATATGTGGGAAAGTAACTAAAACATAATAAGAGAATAAAATAGGATTCTTTTATAAGCATGTAAAAGAAATTCAAAATTTATATGCATGAAAGTTTATTTTTTTCTCTTTTAAATCAATTCTAGCGGTTAGTAGTAAAGGAAGGATTAGGCTGCCTCTACATTTTCAAGGACCTGAGCCTTTTGTAGCTGGTTGTTCTGCCATGTGACTTCCATTTCCAAACCATCTAGCACTCTAGAGACCACATTTGTAGTCTATCCTAGAAGAAGGAGGAAACACTGAAGAAAAGTACTACCTCTCTTCTCCATTTAAATAAATTTCTGAAAAATCACATTGTTGGTTTATTAATGTATTCCAAAATTCACATGTTAAAGTCTTAAATCCCAGTACCTTAGAATGGGACCTTATTTAGAAAATAGAGGTCTGGTGCATGAAATTCATGCATGGGGAGTCCCCTCAGCCCAGCCTGCACCCTCTCCAATTCAGGACCCATGTGGAATCGGGCCTAAACCAGCAGTGGACATCCCTCTCACAATCACAATCCAGACCACTGACTCCTAACTGCTCACCTGCCTGCCTGCTTGATTGCTCCTAACTGGCCTCCCTGCAGGCCTGATCACCCTCAAATGCTCCCCCCCTTGCAAGTGTAGTCATCCCCACCTGCCCCCCTGCTGGCCTAGTTGCCCCTCACTGCCTCTCCCCTGCCAGTCTGGTCACTCCCAACTATCCCATCCCCTGTGGTCCTGAGATCCCCACGTAGGCTGCTGCTCAGTCATTTGGTTACCCCTCACTAACCCCCTGCAGGCCTGGTCACCCCATGCAGCCTGTTCAGTCGTCTGTCCAGTTGTTTTGAATGTGATGGTCACTTAGCCTTTTATATATATAGATAAAATAGGGTAATTGTGGATGTATTAGTTAAGATGAGGTAATTAGGTTGGCCCTAATAAAAAATGTTTGGTATCCACCCTGGCCAGGATGGCTCAGTTGATTAGAGCATAATTCTATGCACTCAAGCATTGTGGGTTCAATTCCCAGTCAGGGCACATACCAGAGTTCTGATTCAGTGCCTGGTTGGGGCATGTATGGGAGGCAACTGATAGATGTTTCTCACTCACATAGATGTTTCTCTCTCCATCCCTTTCTCTCTCTCTAAAATCAATAGAAAACATATCTTCTGATGAGGATTTTTAAAAAATCCCAAACCCCAAAATGACTGGTATTCTTCTATAAACAGAAGACATACATGCACACAGGAATAACATGAGCATTTATTTACAAGTCAAAGAGAGAAGCTTGTAAGATACTTCTATCACAGTCCCCAGGAGGGATCAACCTTGGGGACACTTTGATTTTAAACTTCTAGCCTCCAGAACTGTGAGACAATAAATTCCTATTGTTTAAAGTACTCAGTTGGTAATATTTTGTTGTGGCAGTCTTAGCAAACTACAACATCATTCAGAACACTTCTGTCCAATGGCCAATTCTAGTTTTAGGGAAGTTGAGAAATTGAGTCTTTATTCTCTTCAGCCCTATGTCCAGCTAAAAATAGAGGCTAGTATTACTGAAGGGGAGAGAATGTCTATTGGGAAGACAATAACTAGTGTTTTCCAGAAAGTAAAAAGTGGAAGGCTCTGAACACTATTAATTTTTCATTTTTTTCAATTACAGTTTACAATCAATACTATCTTATATTAGTTTCAGATGTGGAGAATAGTGGTTAGACAATCATACTTTACATAGACAGCCTTATTCACCTATACATCATCATCTGACTTAAATGGCATTTCCTCTAAAGCATTGCTTTGCTCTTGCAGACAGAACAAATCATACTTTTCTGTTCCCATTGAACTTGCACATGACTCTATCAATAGCACTCAAATTGGCTCACACTTAGATAGTGTTTAGGTCTAAAAAGGCTTCATAAAATACTTTCTAATAAAAGAGTGATACGCAAATTAACCATGACTCTGCTACACCCACAAGCCACGCCCACCAGCCAATATGGAGTGAGTATGCAAATTAACCCAACCAAGATGGCTGTTGCCATGGAGTGAGCAGGAGGCTTGGGTTTCCCAGGCAATGGAGGAAGCCAAGCTTTCAGCACACCCTGGATGATCTGGGCCTCCACTCAAGGCTACAAAGTTTCAATTATAGAAGATAAATAAATCCCAGATCTCAGGGCCTCCACTTATGTTGCTGGGAGGCATGGCCAGCCTGAAAACCACCATAGGCCCCTCACCCAGGGTACCCTACTCCCCAAGGGAACCTCCATACTGATCCAGGACACCCTTCAGGGCAAACTAGCTGGCCCCCACCCATGCACCAGGACTCTATCCTATCAAATAAAAAAGTAATATGAAAATTGACCATCACTCCAACACTCAATATGGCTTCCCCCATGTGATCAAAGATGGCTTCCCCCATGTGGACACAAAATTGTCATCACAAGATGGTCAGCAGGGGAGAGCAGTTGGGAGGGACCAAGTCTGCAAGGGAGGGCAGTTAGGGGAAAACAAGCCTGCAGGGGAGGGCAGTTAGGTGTGACCAGGCCTGTAGGGGAGGGAAGTTAGGGTCAATCAGGCTGTCAGAGGAGTGGTTGGGGGGTGATGAGGATGGCAGGTAGAAGAGGTTAGGGGCAATAAGGAAGACAGGCAAGCGAGCAGTTGGGAGCCAGCAATTCTGGATTGTGATAGGGATGTTCAACTGCCAGTTTAGGCCTGATCCTACTTGGATTGGGCCTAAACAGGTAGGCGGACATCCTTTGAAGAGTCCCAGATTAGAGAGCGTGCAGGCTGGCCTGAGGGACACCCCCCTCCCCTACCATTCAAGAATTTTGTGCACTGGGCCTCTAGTGTTTCAATAATGCTCATAAGAGTTATGTGAATACAGATGAGAGAAACTAACACAAATAATTTGTAAACATGAGGAACTTGGACTTTAATCCAATGTTTTAATAAAAATGAATGTGCCCTTTAGACTAAATTTTACATACTAGAAAACTGGTGCACAAAAATTGTACACTTAGGGGGTGGTTCCTCAGCCCAGCCTTTGCCCTCTCACAGTTTGGGAGCCCTTGGGGGATGTCTGACTGACAGCTTAGGCTCCCACCACTGTCGCTGAGCTCACCAGTCATGAGCTCAGCTTCTGGCTGAGTGGTTCTCCCCCTGTGGGAGCACACTGACCACCAGGAGCAGCTTTTGCATTGAGCGTCTGCCTCCTTGTTGGTCAATGTGTGTCATGGCAACTGGTCATTCTACCATTTGATCTATTTGAATATTAGCCTTTTATTATATAGGATTATAATTACTGAAGTGAGCATATATTTGGTCACTATGATGTCCACCTCCTGATGTTAGTCCCCTGAGCATGTTATTGGGAGAAAGAGAATGTGCATATGTAATTAATATTACTAATTTTCTGACTTTGAAATAGGTAAATTATCTTGGATTATCAATGTGGGCCCCATGCAATCACATTATCTCTTAAAAACAGGAAAGAAGGGCAAAAGTATAAATCAGAGAGGTTTCAGGCATGAAAATAACTCAATGTATCATAGCTTTTTGTGGATGGAAAGGGCCATATGAGAAGGAATTCAAGCAACTTCTAGATAGAGAGGGTGGACTCTGGCAGACATATAGCAAAGAAATAGTTACCTCATTTTTACAGCCTCGAGGAAATGAATTCTGCCAACATTCTGAATAAATTTGATTTTTTTCCCTCAGAGCTTGCAGATAAAAGCCAATCTAGTCTACTACCTTGACTTTGACATTGTGATATTCTACAGAGACAACCTAGGTAATCCACATTGTGTCGAGACTTCTGACTCATGAAAACTATGAGAATATAAGTGGATGTTGCTTAAAGCTGCTAACTTTATAATAATTTGTATGGCTGAAAATGATAACTAATATATCCATTTACTGTATCTTGTACTAATTTATGAGTTGCTAATGAGCTGCTATTAACTTTTAAACACTCCTCTTCCCAAACAAACCACAGCAATGGTTTATCTTAGTAGTAGTTATTAGTACTAGGTATACTGATTAATAATGGTGGGTATTGTAATCAAAGAAAACACAATAATTTCAAGAGAATCATAAAAAGTGCTTTATTCAAACTAATGTCCATCACTAGCTACACATTTCATCCATCTTTCAGGTAATTTGTGGATGCCATATCAATAGAACTTTTGTTTTGAGGCAAACCATTCAGAGACCCAATTCTCTACTTCTTTGTACATTTTAAAGTGCTGCTCGGAAAGTGTGTGTGCCATCGATCAGAATAAGTGACAATGTGAAGGAGCAAGGTCTGGTGAGTACAGTGGGTGGGTTAATACTTCCCAAGCAATATATTTTAAAGTGTCATTAATTGGTTTTGAAGTATGTGGTGGTGCATCATCATGAAGCAAAATTACTTTGCCATGTCCTCTGGCACATTCTTGTCATTTCATGATCAACACATGGTTCAAATTGATTATTTGTTGTTGGTAGCAATCAGTATTAATAATTTCACCTGGTTTTAGAAGCTCATAATACATCATATCTTCCTGATCCCACCAAATGCAGAGCATTGTCTCCTTTCCAAAGTGATTTGTCCTTGCAGTCAATGTTGATGATTGACCTGGCTCAACCTATGATTTTGTGCATTTGGGATCCTGAAAATAAATCCACTTTTCATCACCAGTCACAATTTGATGCAAAAAAAGACTTTGTTTTGTGTTGTTGAAACAACATTTTACTGATGACTTTTCGGTTTTCCATTTGTTTTTCGTTCAGTTGATGTAGCACCCATTTTCCTTCCTTTAAAATCTTTCCCTTTGCTTGTAAATGATCAGAAATTGTTTGCTGAGCAATGTTTAATCTTTCTGCAAGTTGTTTTTTAGTTTGACATGCATCTTCATCCAATAATGCTTGTAATTGTTGGTCTTCAAACTTTTTTGGTTGACCTGGATGTTCTTTGTCTTTCTCATCAAAATCATTGCTTTTAAAGCATTTAAACCAGCGTTTACAAGTATCCTGAGATGTAGCATCTTCTTCCTGAAGTGAACAATAACTTTTTCTTCAAAATAAAGTAATGAATTAAAACTTCCTGCAAATGCTACTTTTTCACATGAAATTTGACATTTTTAAGTGTAAAAATATCTATGATGTTAACACCTTCAGCAAATTTGACATGAAGTTTTGAAGCTTGTTGCCAATACAACAAAATAGCATACATATCAAATCGCATATATGTCAACATATATGTAACTCTATTTAAAAATATCTGCATTATTACCTGGTATACCTAATAGTGGCCAATAACTTAGTCACTTGCATTTATTCAGCATAACACATTTAACCTTCACATTATGAAGTAGGTAAATTGCTATCATCATTTTAAAGAGGAGGAAACTGAGGTTTAAGTAACACAGGCAGAGTCAAAAAGCCAGGAAGTTGCAGTGTCAGAATTTTGAATCTAGAGGGTCTGGTTCCAGATCTGGTTCCAGTATGCTATATGGTTTATTGAATAAACACTCAATAAATATACATTAAATTGTTTGTTGAATTAACTTCAAGCAAACTACTTCTTTTAATTAGAAGGCCAAATGTTAAAAACAAAAGGTCTGTTTAGGCAATTGTTTTTAGCAGAATTCCAAATTTATTCCAGGTTCCTTCCTTAGATATTTGGATTGAGTAGGTTAGGAATGGGACTGATAAATCTCAATTTTTAAAGCCCCAGGTGATCTTTTACAAGATGAGACTGAGAAACAATGTCTTATATCATCCAATACTTGCAGACATTGGTTTTAATATTCACCTAAACAAATAAAATTAAGTAGTCTGGTAGTAAGGTTGAAGACTTATTGCTTCCTTTAGGTTCCCTCTAAATAACACAAAATGTCTTGGAAGCTATAATTTTTGAAGTACTGCTGTTTACTAAGAGGACTATCATTGCCAAGGTAATATTAAGTATCAAATTCAGGAATACATTGGGGACTTCCAGACATTTCACATGATTTTAAAATGTAAGGCTTTTTGGTCTTTTGAATTAAGAAAAGATGATAAAGACACAAGTATCAGACTCAGTTTTCCATATAGTTATTTAAATCACCATTGGCAATTTATGTGACTTGTTAAAGTAAAGGGGCCTTTTAAACAGTGCAAAGAAATATTTATGTATGTTGTACACTGAATATTTATCACTAGCTTTCAATGAATTGTTTTATTGTACGAAATTTATCATAACAATATATTTATTACATGTTCTCTTATTCGTGTTGTTACCCTGCTCAGTGAAAAATAATTTATAATTTCATGACATTTACTTGTTGTTAGTAATTTTTATAACCTTCATTTTGTTCTATTCATTTTTTCATAATGATTTGTTATTTAAAGATTTTACAACAGCCTCCTGAGTTTTATGCATGATGAATCATAATACTGGCAAACTGTCTCTTTGTGTATGAAGTCAATAGCAGAGTGAAAATATGTTATTATTACAATATTTTATAATAAATATAAATGATGAAAAGATTGGACAAATCTTAATACATGTATACCTATTCATTTGGATATTGATCATCTTTTCATTGTTTTATAGTAATAAGGACAGATACCCAGTATTCAGATGACAAATTATGATGGATTATGTTCCTATTTATTTGGCTGTGTCTCATAAACCAAATAAAATTGTCTAAATATAGAATATCCAATTGGAATACTCTATTTACCAGAATAACTTGTATTTAAATTTATAAGCTGAAAGATATTAGTATACACTATACTGAAGTGTTACCTCAGTCACCAAGGTAAATTAAATGATGCCCAACACAGTCTGTGCTAAATCTATCTTATTCACATTTTAATCCTATAAATAGTAGTGATATATGTATGATCTATGATAAATATCTACTAAATAGATTTTATGATTCCTCAAAACACTTCACTCCCTTATTGTTGGATAACAATTTATCAAACTACACTCTAGACATTCCCCCATTTTATTCCTAAATTAAATCTTAATGTTAGTTGCAACTACCAGATATTGTTCATTCTGAAAGATGTAGTAAAGGAGTTGGAGATTTTTTGAAGTGCCTAGTCAAGCCCCAATGAACCTGCTTCTTTCCACAAGATGGTTTGGGAGAATGGGGCCAGAAAGCCGATTCACTAGATAAGGGAATCTGCTTTCTCCTTCACACTTTCCCCAAACATACTGAAACTTGTCAACAATTAGTTCTCAATTTAAGTTAAGGATCTACTTTTATAAAAGGCAAATCAACTTTATGGGCTATAATTATTATGTTTTTTTTCTTTGTTGTTCCTTTATGCCAAATCTTTGATTCTGCAACCTCTATCTCTCCTCTTATCATTGCTCAGTTCATCAGCCTCTTGTAACATACCTTCTCCTTAGCCGCAGCTTCAAATATACCAGTGTCAGCTATAATAAAGCAGTTAAAATTATTAAATCAGCAAACTACTTATAAAAGTAATGCTAAGTCAATGAGCTGTTTCACGATGGCTTGAAAAGGGTATTTTGGATCAAGTTCGTGAGCTTTTGAACTAGTCAGTAGACTGTTTTGTTTATAGTGACTCCTGGGAAATACACAGCTGAAATGTGGAAATTGATGAATGGAAGTGTTAAGTTTACTCATTAAATTTGGGCCATTAACATAATAAGTCAAAAATAAAATATTAATATAAAGGATTTATGACATTCCAATTTTTCACAGAGTATAAGATTAAATAAAGCAGAGGATATAATCCACACATATATAAAACAGTGTGCTTATATTTTACACAGTAATAACAATTACCTAAGGTGTGAATCAGCAGATATTTAGCATAGATCATACATATATCACTTATTAATCCTATTTATAGGATTAATCTCTTCTTTGATATGGGTTCATCAATGATGAATATGCTCTTATTCAATTTTCTATCTTTTTATTCCCAGCCTCACAAAGTGCATTTTCTCTAATATACTAGGTATAAGTAGATACTTGTTGAATGAATGACTATCTAAAACTTATAATATAGCTATGCAATCAGTTGCTTACCTATTCAGAAGATAATACTGTCTTTGAAAATTGGGGCCCTATCTAATTCATGTCTATTTCCCTTATTACCTCACACATTTTGTTGAATATGCATGCATCCAAAAACATTTTTTAATTGAATGGAATTGAGTAGAGAAAGGTATTAATGAGACTAAGACAATTTGTCCCATCTTGGAATCCTGCAGTTTGGACTCACATATACTATATATATATATATATATATATATATATATATATATATATATATGCTGAATCTCTAAATATAATTTATGTTAACAACCTGGAAAATATGTGCTATTGATTTTTAAAATAATGGGACAGAAAATGCTCGTGGGTTAAAGCAGTGTTTGTGAAAGTGTGCTAAGGTTATATCGTGTTCTCAAGGAGGAGAATGAAACCAGAACATAGAGCTCCATGATCTCCCTTGAAAAAATTTATATTTCATCAGTTGAATATATTACACTCATAATTGTTCATTTCTATAAAGTGTTCTTGGGTTTTAAATAAGGAACCCCAATAAGACATACCATAATAAGTCTAGTTAATAGCCATCACTTCATATAGATATAAAATTACTTTTATTCTTGTGATGAGAACTTTTAGGATTTACTGTCTTAACAAATTCAAATATTCTACACAATACCATTAACTATAGTTATATTGTAGATTACATCATTACTACTTATTTATCTTATAACTGGAAGTTTGTACCTTTCAACCACATCCTTAATTTCCCTTCCTCCTACCAATCCCCTAACTCTGAATGAATATAGGGATTTCTAATAAATTTTTTAAATAGTCATCCTATTAGGGCATTGAAACATTAAGAGATTGAGTTATCAGACCAAAATGATTTGATTCAATCATATTGAAGTCATTAGGGTTCCATCATATTATATAAGTGGTATTAAAATTAAGACTGATTTCATTATCAACAAACGACAAGTGCTGGCAACGATGTGGAGAAAAAGGAACTCTCGTGCACTGCTGGTGGGATTGTAGACTGGTGCAGCCACTGTGGAGAACAGTATGGAGTTTCCTCAAAAAACTAAAAATGGAGCTCCTATTTGAACCAGTGATCCCACTTCTAGGAATATATCCCAAGAAACTAGAAACGCAAATTAGAAAGGATATATGCACCCCTATGTTCATAGCAGCACAATTTACCATAGCTAAAATTTGGAAACAGGCTAAGTGCCCATCGACAGATGAATGGATTAAAAAACTACCATTTACAACAACATGGATGGATTTGGAGAGCATTATGCCAAGTGAAATTAGCCAGGCAGAGAAAGATAAATATCACATGATCTCACTCAGTTGTGGAATATAATGAATGACATAGACTGATAAATAAGAATGGATCCAGAGACTGAGAAAAGTACATCAGAATGTCAAACCTCAGGGTAAGTGGTAGGTGGTAGGAGTAAGGGTGAAAGTCAATATATTTGAACTCTTGAACTAAGGTAAGTAATTTGTGTTTTTACATCCCTGACAAAGTTTATATAAAGTTATAAAAAATGGCAGCTAGTTTGAGATTGAATTGACATGGCCTAGAGCTTGTCATCTCCTATGGACACCAGTCCTTAGGCTACGCCCCCCTTAACCTGCTGTGACACCATAATACCCTTACATGATATTATTCTACAATGTCATTATAATTCTTGATATTGACAACAGCATATTGTACAATTATGCCAAAGAAACTTACAAACTAATTATTTGAATGTTTGGCAGCAATTCAAAAAAGATATGGAAGGAATTAAGGCACTTGGAGGGCATCCGAGCATTCTATATTGGCCCCTCTTGCCCTTTTTGCCAAGAAGGACCCTCTTCTTACAATCCAAATTCGCACAGCTGTTGCCTGAGCTTCCAGTTCAAGCTGTGGTTGTAGCCTCTGGGTGGCTGGCACCATGGATCTGTCTCTCACCCAATGGTGTGAGCTGGGCCCTCTCTGGAGAAGAAACCTGGATCCCCCGAGATATGTGATCAGTACCAGGACCTCGCCAGCAGGTGAGGGGACCCCAAGGCTGGTGCTGGATGTGGAGGCCACGGGGGCATAGACTACAAAGGAGACAGAAATGAACCTCTCATCACCCTGTCTGGCCCTGGAAGATGGCTGGTTAGCCAGAGGTGGGTAAGATTCCTCAGGGAAGGAACAACTTAAGACAGGCACTGTTGCAGAGGGACCAACAGGAGAGAACTAAAAGAAGTGGGGCACAGACCCTCACCCACAAACCTTGCAGGGGCCTGAACTCTCACCCCTTCTGAGGGAGGTCTCCTGCCCCCATGCTGCTACGCCTCCCACACAGAGCTCAGATCGGGATCCAGGTTGCAGACAGAGACTCAACCAGCAACAGCTGCTCTATATGTAAATTCAATCTAGTACCAGGAATGCTCAGGGCCTACTCTAGAATGCAAATAATCCTTTCCACTAATATTTACAGGATAAACTAAGATTTTTGCTTGGGTATTAAAATTGACAATAAAATAGTAATCAAGTTTTCAGATTAATTTAAATTGACCAAATGAAATAAGTGAATACTCAAGAAAATTTAAGTGTACTGAACAAAAAGCCTTTCCTAAAACATTAACTAAAATATCTATTAGTAGTACATCTTACTGTAAAATTGTCTAACATCCATAGAACCTAAAGCAGTCATATTTGTGTGCAAAAATTAAAATTTAAAATTACCAAGGCTGCAAGATAAAATTTCCAAAAGCCCCATTAATCAAAAAAGGAGGGTGGAGAGGATAGTGGGGGTAATATCATGTAAGGAAAAATATTCTGTAAGTAAAATACATCTAGAAAATTCTTACTCCAAAAAAGTAACTTCCATTTGTATTGCCAACAGCAGGACACCCATGAAAAAAACATATGGTATCAAAATAAGCCAAAGGAAAATCATTTGGGCAAAAATAAGAAGAATCCCAAGTCTACTTTGCAGAGAGGATCCTTTGTTAACTTTTGGTCGAGAATGTGTTTATGTGTTTTCAGAGAACAACTCCAAGACCATGTGGGTTCCTGCGACAGTGAGGATCTGACGTGTCTGTTCCAGCCACGAGGACGGTCCAGAGATGGGGGACAATGACGACACCTTGCCATGCTAGCAGTCGGCAGCTGTGCATGGCTGCAGGCGGCCCAGGACCAAATCAGAGAGGATGGAACTTGCATTGCCACCATGTGTCCACCATCTGAATACCATTGCTGACATCTACACATAAGGAACTATTTGAGCAGAGACCGGTTTGGCTCAGTGGATTGAGTGTTGGACTGTGGACTGAAGGGTCCCAGGTTCGATTCCGGCAAGGGCAGTTAATTAAGGTTATATGGAGTCATAAGGGTGTTGTTCTCATAGGAAAAATTAGTGTCTTTGTAAGAAAAGACACAGGATACATCTCTCTCTTTCTGTCTCTCTCTCCCACCCCTCTTTCTGTCTCTTTTCTCTTTCTCCTTCTCATCTCCCAGAATCCAAATTAGTCATAACCAAGAATTAAAACTCCCAGACTCCAGAACTGTAAGAAATAATTTTTTGTTATTTTATACATCCAGCCTATTGGATTTTGTTATGGCAGCTAAAGCAGACTAATATAGGGGGATGACATTCATGTAGAATGGTTAAGGCTATGAGTTCCCTAGACAATATATCAGTGATGGGCAACCTTTTGAGCTTCGTTTGTCAATATTCGCCCCAAAACTGAGCATAACTTGGGTGGTGCGTCACTTCGAGGAAAAAAAACATAATTTCGTGATATTTATGGTTTAACAAAAATGTATAATTGTAATATATATCTGTATTTAATAAACCAAAAACTAATTACTTAACTTATTTGCTTAGTGACTTCTTTGTTCATCTGCCAGTCAGTTTCTTTTGTTGGTCTTGATATTATTTAACTTGTGTGGGGTGCCATGAATTAAGATAAGTGAGGGGGAGGGGGAATTCTTTAACTAACCTGCCTACTAATGACTTTTTTATTGCTGAATTTCATTGAAGGTTGGTATTTTGTACACTTTAAGCCCAAGCAAGCGCTACTAACTTCATCTGTCATTCTGTTTCTTTTGTTGGTTTTGATATTATTTAACACTGAGAATAAGATCTCACAAAAGTACATAGAGGGGAAAATTGTCAGTAAAGCCATTACTATATTTTCCAGGCTGCTAAAAGTTTCTGGTAATTGGTTCCAGGCACTCCAAATTTCCTGTTCATAGTGGTACTGTTCTTGATTCTCCAAGTGACACCTTTCCAGATTCTCAAGCTTTGACCTCAAGTCAACAAACACTTGAGTCTAGATGCTGTCTTGAAATTCTGAAAGTTGCATCTCCAAATCATCAATTTGTATCCATTGCAAAGCATTTAATTCCAAACTACTATCGACTACTACATCAGAATACTTAATTATTTTTATGGTCTGTTCTAGGCCTCTAAATTGATTAAATCTATCACTGAACTGGTGAAGTAACGAATCTAAAACATGCTGGTACTTTATATGGAAGGGTTCCATTTCATTTTGTACAGCTGCACTGGCCTTCTCAAAATACTGTTACTCAAGGAAAATGCTTATAAGTTTTAGTTTCTACATCTCGCTTGAAAATTTTAGTTTACTTTCAAAAGCTCTTATGTATCCAAACATAAGGTCAATACTTTTGCCAAATCCTTGTAACTTTAAGTTCAGTTCATTAATATGAACGGAGAGATCTGTAAAAAATATCACGGTGTTGGGCCAATTATAATCATTGAACTGAGAAAAGTTTCCCAGATCCTTATCCTCAAAAAATACCTTAATTTATTCAAAGTACTCCACAAAGCACTCAAGAACTTTGCCTTGGCTCAGCCATCTTACATCATTGGACATAAGCAGTCCACTGTAGGTGGAATCAACCTCCAGTAAAAGTGCAGAAAATTCTCGCTTGTGAAGGGGGCGAGCAGATATTAAATTCACTATTTTTGTAACAACTGACATTAAGTCCTTTAAGGTGGTGAATCCTGCCTTGGCACATAAAACCTCCTGATGAATAATACAATGAAAAGGCACAATCAGATGTCCAATAGCTTCCATAAACAATTTGACAAATCTGACTTTTTCCCCCACCATGTTTGGTGCCCCAACTGTTGTCACTGACACAACTTTAGAGATATCAATGCTTAGGTCACAAAATGTTTGTATAACAACTTATATATTTCACTTCCTGATGTACTTGTTGCTACTGATACTAACTTTATCAGCTCTTCTCTCCTTGTGAGACCATCAGAATATCAACCAATAATGGTCAACTGAGCATGTGAGGTGACATCAGTAGTTTCATCAAGAGATATCGAAAAATATTTACAATTACTTATGTCTCTCTTTAATTGATATTATATGTTTGTGTTCAGTCTCATTATTTGGTCTTTTATGATGTTTCTACTGAGTGGTAACTCAGATATTCTCTTAATAATTGCATCTTTATTCTGCATATCATGAAATAGAACTATGCACAATTAGGAGAATTTCTTTAATAAATTCACCCTCATTGAGTGCTTTTCCATGCTGAGCTATGGAGTGAGCAATGGTCAAACTTGTAGATGTTAAATTTGAATAGCCTTTTATAAATTTAAGGATGGAATTAGATTGGCTCTTATAAAGGTGTAGCTGCCTGGAAATGTATTCCTTCCTTTCATCCTCACTTTTTTTCAAGAGCTTGGGAATGATTAGTTTCAAAATGTCTATTTATATTCCACATTCTGCTTACTACCATTTCAGTACATAAAACACAAAATGATCTGCCATTTTTTTATAATGCCATACATCTCAGACCCTCTTGAAAGGGTCAGCTACTGCTACTACCACTTACTTCTTTTACTTAATCTTGGATTTTAATTTTTTTGGTTCTCCATCAGGGGGGCAGTGACAGAAGATAGAATTATAGATAGCCTGTTAGCCCTGAAGGCACTTAGGGGTTAACTAGCCTAAGTGACCACAAGATGCACATGTAACTGTCTTTTGGGAAAGGGCAGGGCTAATTAGCAGAAATAGGGGTTAATAAGGATGCACAATGGTAATAGTGGTGAAATGGAGTCTGCACTATGCTGCAAAATGACGTTCCTTATATAAATTAAGATGGCTGCTGCTATTTCTAATGGTGGGAAATGGCTTTCTGCCTGCCCTTGCCGGCCTAGGCCTCCACTCAGTGCTACAACATTTCAATTATAGAAGATACATAATCCCAACAGAAATGGCGGCAGCCATGGAGCTGGAGAGAGCAGAGGCTAGGGTTGCCCCTGGCGATGGAAGAAGCCAAGCTTCTGCTGCCCTAGTGCCCAAGCCTCTACACTAGGCTACAAAGTTGCAATTATAGAATTAAAATAAATCCAAACAGAAATAGCTGTTACCACGGAGCATGCAGAAGGTTTGGTTCCGCTCTAGGCTACAGTTTCAATTGTAGAACATAAATTAATCCCAGATCCCAGGGCCTCTGCTTGGGTCACAGGGGGGCGTGGCTTGCCTGCAAACTACCACAGACTCCTCCCCCAGCCGCCCCATGCCCCAAGGGAATTCCCACCCTGATCTGGGACACTCTTCAGGGCAAACCAGCTGGCCCCTACACATGCACCAGGCCTCTATACTATCTAATAAAAGAGTAATTTGCAGATTGACCATCACTCCAACACACAGGAGGGCTGCCCCAATGTGGTCAAAGATCTTGTCTCCGTCTGGACACAAGATGGCCACCACAAGATGGCCAGCAGGGGAGGGCCACTGGGAGGTTCCAGGCCTGCAAGGGAGGGCAGTTGTAGGTGATCAGGCCAGTAGAGGAGCGCAGTTGGGAGGGAGCAGGCCTGCAGGGGAGGGCAGTTTGGGGTGACCAGGCCAGTGGAGGAGGGACGTTGGGGCCAAACAGGCTGGCAGGGGAGCAGTTAGTCATCAATTAGGCTGGCAGGGTAGTGGTTAGTGGGTGATTAGGCTGGCAGGCAGAAGTGGTTAGGGGAAATCAGGGAGGCAGGCAGGTGAGCAGTTTTGAGCCAGCAGTCCTGAATTGTGAGAAGGATGTCCCACTGACCATTTAGGCCCGATCCTACTGAGATCTGGCCTAAATAGGCAGTTGGACATCCCTCGAGGGGTCCCAGATTGGAGAGAGTGCAGGCTGGACTGAGAGACATGCCCCACCTCCTGTGCACAAAGTTCGTGCACCAGGACTCCAGTATATATATATATATATATATATATATATATATATATACATACATATAGATAGATAGATATAGATATAGATATAGATATAGATATAGATATAGATATAGATATAGATATAGATATAGCTATATAGATATATATGGCCTAGTTGTCTTGCACATGTGCGTTACATATAAAGCTCTCACTGGCGCCAATCACATGCGTGTGTTTCAATCTGTTGTTGGTGATTGTGAATTTGGTTGACACTTCTATTATAGAGAGAGGGAAAATAGTGATATTAAAATATTTCTTCTGATTAACTTCCTTTCAATGTGCATGAATCTGTGCACCAGACCACTAGTGAAATACATAAAAGTTCAGATTTCCACCACAATAAATATTCAATGGATAGATACTGTGATTTGAGATCTAATGTTCTACCTAGAAAAAATCCATGTTTCTACACTAAAGAATAATCCAGTTTGAAGAATTACAATGTAAAATTGAAAACCCATCTTACAGGTGTTGTAAGTTCTCACATGGAACCAGAAGATCTGATACAAAAAGCATAGGTCAGGGTGAAGTCATTTGTGACTTCAAATTGTTAGTGAAGTTGAATTTTTGAAGACAGCAACCCATATGGGGATCAAGGATCTTACACTGGGAAAATATTTTTGATCAGCGCTCTTTGTTAGTTGTATTCTGATTTCTGAAAAAATGTATATCACTTTGAATGGTCCCTAAGCAAAAGGGTGTGAAGCTTAAGCAGAGGGGCAGCACAGGGCTAATGAAAACCTTGGGATCTGTACAGGATAACAAAAATACAGACAGAAGAAGAAAAGATTGGAAATGGGAAATTCAGGGCCATGAACTTTTGTTATTTACAAATGTCAGGCATCCGGATCATCAGATGGAAATGTAGAATATCCATGATATGGAAAACAAAAGGATTAATTGGATTTCCCTAAACCATGGAGATCGTTTTCTGGTAATTTGATATAGTTATGTATATTGTGAATACACATTTGATCTGAGAAAAAAATAAGTTTCTTGATAGATTTATGATTTTAATTCAACTTTGGACATAAGAAATATTGGAAGCCAATTTTATCAACTGCCTTTAAAGAATAAGTACATATAAGAGAATGGATAAAAATAGTAACAGCCCTTTTGTTTGGCTACTGGGATTATGAGTGGCAATGTAGTGGTGAAGAATGTTGGCTCCCAAGCTAGATTAACTGGTTTTGAATACAAACTTTCACATTTACAAGTGTGACACCCTAGGAATAAGACTTAAATACTCTGGTTCCTGGGTTGATGCTCAACCACTGAGCAACCCTGGCCAGGCCAAATTTAAGTGGTCTGTACCTTCATTTCTTCATTTGTATAAGAGAAACAACATTTTCTGTCTCATTGGTGTGAGCATTAAATGAAATAATTAAAGGAAAAGCAACTATTACACTGTTAGCTATTATTTTCTTCAAAAATTTCAGAATTTTCCACAATAAATCTATATTCATTTAATAACAGAAAAATGTTATATTAAAATACATATAACACGATTTAAGGCAGCCTTTATTTTGTGTGTCTTGCAGCTTTGGATTTAGATAAGGTTTGAGATGAGAATATATAATTAGCCATTTATTTTTTAATCTAACAAAACCAATCTGAATTACAGATGAAGAATGTATATACACCCTACATATTAATGCCCATAGCTCTTGTATTCCATTTCTGACAATAACCAACTGTGGGAGTACACATGTTATTTAGCCCCTTTTTGT
Source organism: Antrozous pallidus (assembly GCA_027563665.1). Taxonomy (NCBI): domain Eukaryota; kingdom Metazoa; phylum Chordata; class Mammalia; order Chiroptera; family Vespertilionidae; genus Antrozous; species Antrozous pallidus. The sequence goes on along the minus strand of CM050509.1, from coordinate 42,004,972 downwards.
AAAATGAGGATAATAACACTGATGCTCATGGTGCTCATGGTGATGATAAATTTGCATACACATGAAAGTCTCCTCCCTGCATAGTGGCTTGCATACAATAAGCATTTGATCAATATTAGTTACCATCATCCACCACTCACCTTTAAAAGGTTAGACCAAGTATTCTGACACATACTACATTCCAGTATAGTTTTTTTTCAATATAGGAATCAATTCCTGGCCATTAAATATATCTTTTTGCTAATGTTTTCATATAGACAATTCCCAGAGGTACTTAGGTTGTGTGGCCAAAACATAATTATATCATTTTTTGCAATAACCATGGGACAATCTGTAAGATATATCTCCAATGTCAGCTTTCTACATGGTATACAAAATGACTTGATCATTTCGGAAAGTTCCTCTAAGGGACACCCAACCCTTACTGATATTAAAACCATGTCCAAAAATTAATTAATTAATTAATCTATGTCCATTTTGAAATTCCATTATCTGTACAGTTTGATTAGCCTAAGATGTAAGTCAGGAAGATCTTTTAATTATTAATGCCTCCATAGAGATGACATAGCATCATCTGAGGTGTGAAGTGGCAGATGCCTATTCATAAAATGACAATTTATTATGCCAAAAATACTAGGGCACTGCCACTGCCATACTTGACATTGCAGCTCTGCCCTGCAAAAAATGTCAAAATAGACTTGTAATTAATTTAAAATGTAAACACATAACCACTGAGTATATTATGGATGTCTTATGATTTATAATGGTTGAAAGGACTTCTTTTGTCAATTTTTGTTCACTTCTAGTTTGTGCATGAAATTGCCCTTGAGTAGTTAGCAATTGGTGTTTCATAACCGATTTTGTGGCTAGACACATCTCCAAACTCATAAGGTGAAATATCAATTGTAAAAAATAGAGGTTTATGTTCTCCATAAGGTACTAGCACAGGCTCAAAATTCAATAACTGTTTGTTAGTAAAAACAACCTTAAAACTGGAAATTCGTGCCATAGATTATCGGAAAGACCTACTCCCACAGTCCAAGCAGGTGGTATAACTCAACAGAAGTTGCCTTTTATGAAATAAAAGTTGATACATTGAATAATGCCAGCACCCCTTTGAAACCTGCCCTTTTCTAAAGACAGTTTAAAGACCCATTTTGGTTTTGGGATAGTTATCATACAAATTATATTAAATAAACATTAGCAGCACTGAAACAATAGAGTAAGTTATTCAAATTTTCAGAGTTTATTTCTTCTCTAAACCTAAATTCCAGATATGTAGTGATTAAGGGCAGGGATTTTAAATATCAGGAAGACCTTTATTTGAATCCTTCCTTTATCACATTCCTGTGATGTTTAATGAATTACTTAATTCTTACTTAATTACTTAATTACTTATCTCTGTCTCAATGTTCTCATCTACAAAGTGGAAATAGTCCCCAGTTCTGATAGTCCCCAGGTTTGTATTGAATTAAATGAGTTCGCATAATCTCCAATCCACTAGTCTTACTATTTGAATATTTTACATTCAGAATTTCACAATATAGAATTGTCAAGGTTAAAATGACTTCCACATTTCTCTCTCAGCAGCATTCAACCCAGCTGACCATGTTCCCCCTTAAGCATTCTCCTCTCTTCACTTTGCATTCTCCTCTCTTCACTTTGGGACACCACATTGTCTTTTTATAAAATAATTTTTATTTATTTTTATTGATTTCAGAGAGGAAGGAAGATGGAGAGAGAGATAGAAACATCAATGATGAGAGAGAATCATTGACTGGCTGTCTCCTGCATGCCCTTCTACTGGGGATCATACACTCAACTCTAGCATGCGTCCTTGATTGGAATCAAACCCAGGACCTTAGTCTGCAGGCCAAACCAGCCAGGACACCACGTTGTCTTGATTGTCAACTGAGTTTGACACTTCTACGTAGGGTCTTTTGTGAGCTCAACTTTCTCCTTGCAATTTTGAAACCAGGCGTGTCTGAGAACTCACTGTTGATGTCCTTCTGTTTTTTTCTCTATACTTCCCTCTTCTTTTCCCCTCTATAATCACTTTCTAGGCAATTCAATTTTAGCATCATGGTTTTAAATACCATTTGTGATTTCCAAATTTTGATCTAAAACTTAGACCTCTAACCGGAATCCATATCTATATATTACATTTTCTTGATATTGCCACTCAGATGTTTAATAGGCATTCACAGTTAATATGTCAAAAAAGACCTTTTGATTTTCACCCAAAGCAACAACTTGTTGCTTATTCAATTATCTCCAGTTTACTAAATGCACAACAATAAACTTTGGTTCTTAAAACTGAAAATCTATAATTCGTAATTAATCATTTGCTTTATTTAATTTTCCACACCCAATGCATTCCCAAATGCTATGATTTTATTTCCAAAACAAGTCCCCCGTCAGGTCTTTTTCACTATCTCTAGTATCTCTGGTATTATCATCATGATCCAAAATGACAGGTACTGTCACTCTGAACTAATTAAACAGCCTCTCAATGGATATCCCTGATTTTATTCTTAACACTCACTATTGATTCTTTTCCTAATAAATAAAAGGAGCATTTACTAGTAAAAATGCAAATCAAAGCATACATTTTCCTTGTATACTTCAATTGAGTATCAGTGCTCTCAGAATAAAACCCACATTTCTTACATCAACCCACAGGGTTTCTAAATTATCTAGTTCTTGATTACTTCTCCAACATGATCTTATGTCATTCCTCCTCAATGAGCCATAGCCAAACAAGCCTCCGTTTCCAACTCCCTAAACTCTTTTGTAACCTTTGCCTTGTATACACATACTAGTGGCCCAGTGCATAAAATTTATGCACATTAAAAGGGGATTAATTAGAGGAAATAACTTAATATTGTTATTTTCTCTTTCTCTATAATAGAAGTGTCACAGATGAAAGAAAATTAGTAAAATGTATATGAAAACCTTCCTCCTGTTAGTCTAGGGCACACTATGAGACTCAGAGTCAAGTCCCTGCCCACCCACATGCATCTCAAAATTGTGTGAGACACACAACCAACTGCACTTCCCTCCCCCAATTTGGCTAGATCCAGACCCAGCCAGTCCTACTCTTGTCAAGCCCCGCCAGGCAAGAGGAATAGCCTCAGGTCCTCTGGCCCAGCACCAGGATGGGGCATGTGGCCTGAGGTCCCCCAGTTTATACTAGGGAGGGGGTGTGCCTTGAGGTCCCCTATCAAACCCCCTGGGTGGGAGACATGGCCTGAGGTCCTCCGTCAAACTCCGCTGAGCGGGGGGTACAGTCTGAGTTCTTACGACCCAGCACTGGGGGTACACCTTGAGTTCCCCTGTCAAGCTTTCCTGGGTTGGGGGCATGGCCTGAAGTCTCCTGTCAAGCACCATTGGGTCGGGGGTATGGCCTGAGGTCTCCTGTCAAGCCCAGCAAGGCAGGGGGGTACAGCCTCAGGTATCCTGGCTCAGTGCTGGGGAGGGGGGCATGGTCTGAGATTCCCCATCAAGCTCCGCTAGGCAGGGGGTACTGTCTTAGGTCTGCCAGCCTGGTCAAGCTCCACCTAGTGGGGGAAGTGGCTTGAGTTCCACCAACCCAGCACTGGGGGTGCAACTTGAGGTCCCCTATCAAGCCCACTGGGTGGGGGGCACGGGCTGAGGTTCCCTGTCAAGCCCAGCCAGGCAGGGGGGCATAGCCTCAGGTCCCCTGGCCCAGTGCTGGGGTAGGGGAATGGCCTTAGGTCCCCTGTCAAACCCCACCAGGTGGGGGGCATTGCCTGAGTCCCCTGGTCTGGTACTGGGGCAGGGGTGAGGCCTGAGGTTACCTGTCAAGCCCTGCTCAGTAGCGGGTGTGATCTGAGGTCCCCTGTCAAGTCCCATGGGGGCAGGGCCATAGCCTCAGGTACCTGATGATTGCTCATTAAGGCACCTTATAGTAACTTGGACTCAGCTGTGGGTGCAGCCATCTTTGTGACGAAGTGATGGTAAATTTGCATATTCCCTCTTTATTGAATAGAATACACACACACCTTATCTAATAAAAGAGCAATATGCAAATTGACCATACCTCTGATCAAGCCACACCCACAGCCACAACTACCAGCCAATCAGGAGCAATTACACAAATAAACCCTGACCAAGATGGCTGCTGCCACTGAGAGTAGGAGGGAGGCTTGGGTTTCCCTGGTAATGGAGGAAGCCAAGATTTCTGCCTGCTGTTGCCGACCTAGGCCTCTACTCAATGCTACAAAGTTTCAATTATAAAAGATACATAATCTGAATAGAAAAGGCAGCAGCCACTGAGCTGGAGAGAACAGAGGCTAGGGTTGCCAGGGTGATGGAGGAAGCCAAACTTCTGCAGCCCTGGCAGGGCTAGGCCTCCACTCTAGGCTACAAATTTTGAACAGAAATGGCTGTTGCCACAGGAGCGAGCAGAAAGCTTGGCTTTGCTCTAGGCTGCAAAGTTTCAACCGTAGAACATAAATTAACTCCAGATCCCAGGGTCTCTGCTTGGGTTGCTGGGGGGCGTGGCCAACTTGGAAACCACCACAGGCCCCTTGCCCAGGCCACCCCAAACCCTAAGGGAACCCGCACCCTGATCCAGGACACCCTTCAGGACAAACCAGCCACTCCCCACCCATGCACCAGGCCTCTATCCTATCTAATAAAAGAGTGATTTGCAGATTGACCATCACTCCAAAACACAAGAGGGCTGCCCCAATGTGATCAAAGATGCTGCCCCCATATGGACACAAGATGGCCACCACAAGATGGCCAGCAGGGGAGGGCCGTTGGGAGGTTCCAGGCCTGCAAGGGAGGGCAGTTGTGGGTCATCAGGCCAGCAGGGGAGGGCAGTTGGGAGGGACCAGGCTTGCAAGGGAGGACAGTTGGGGGTGATTAAGTCTAAAGGGGAGGGCAATTAGGGGTGACCAGGACAGCAGAGGAGGGAAGTTGGGGGCAAACAGGCTGGCAAGGGAGCAGTTAGACATCAATTAGGCTGGCAGGGTGGTTAGGGGGTCATCAGGCTGGCAGGCAGAAGCAGTTAGGGGCAATCAGGGAGGCAGGCAGGTGAGGAGTTCGGAGCCAGCAGTCTTGGATTGTGAGAAGGATGTCTGACTGCCCGTTTAGGTCTGATCCAACCGAGATTGGGCCTTAACAGGCAATCAGACATCATTGGAGGGATCCCAGATTGGAGAAGGTGCTGGATGGGCTGAGGAACACCCTCTTCACCCCCCGGGCATGAATTTTGTGCACTGGGCCTCGTGTGTGTGTGTGTGTGTGTGTGTGTGTGTGTGTGTGTGTGTGCATCCTATCTAATAAAAAAGTAATATGCAAATTTGACCATACTTTCGCCACACCACAGCCATGCCCAACAGCCAATTAGGATCAGATTATGCAAATAAACCCCCAAAAAGATGGCTGCCACCACTGAGAACAGGAGGGAGGTTTGGGTTTCCCTAGCAATAGAGGAAGCCAAGCCTTCTGCCTGCCTTTGCTGGCCTAAGCCTCCACTCAATGGTACAAAGTTTCAATTATAAAAGATACATAATCTGAAGGCATCCACGGAGCTGGCGAGAGAAGAGGCTAGGCTTACCAGGGCAATGGAAGAAGCTAAACTTCTGCAGCCTTAGCGCCTAGGCCTCTACTCTAGGCTACAAAGTTTCACACAGAAATGGCTGTCGTCATGGAGTGAGCAGAAGGCTTGGCTCCACTCCAGGCTACAAAGTTTCAACTGTAGAACATAAATTAATTTCAGATCCCAGGGCCTCCGCTTGGGTCCCTGGGTGATGTAGACGGCCTGAAAACCATTATAGGCCCCTCGCCTAGGCCACCCCATGCCCTAAGGGAACCTCCACCCTGATTCAGGTCACACTTCAGGGAAAACCAGCTGGCCCTCACCCATGCACCAGGCCTCTGTCCTATCTAATAAAAGAGTAATACACAGATTAACCATCAGCTCAGTACACAAGAGAGCTGCCCCCATGTGGTCAAAGATGCTGCCCCCATATGGACACAAGATGGCCACCACAAGATGACCAGCAGGGGAGGGCTGTTGGGAGGTTCGAGGCCTGCAAGGGAGGGCAGTTGTGGGTCATCAGGCCATCAGGAGAGGGCAGTTGGGAGGGACAAGGCCTGCAAGGGAGGGCAGTTGGGGGTGATCAAGCCTGCAGGGGATGGCAGTTAGGGGTGCCAGGCCAGCAGAGGAGGGAAGCTGGGGACAGACAGGCTGGCAGGGGAGCAGTTAGACATTAATCAGGCTGGCAGGGTAGTGGTTAGGGTCTGAGCAGGTTGACAAGCATAGGTGGTTAGGGGCAATCAGGGAGGCAGACAGGCGAGCAGTTTGGAGCCAGCAGTCCTGGATTGTGAGAAGGATGTCCTACTGCCCGTTTAGGCCCGATCCCAATCGGTCCTAAATGGGCAGTTGGACATCCCTCAAGGGGTCCCAGATTGGAGAGGGTATAGGCTGGGCTGAGGGACACCCTCCCACCCCCCCGTGCATGAATTTCATGTACCAGGCTTCTAATATATATATATATATATATATATATATATAGTCTAAAGTTTTACATATGCCTCCTTATTGCCACTTAACGGCCCCCCCCCCCCGCTATTCCCAACCTGAGCAACCCCACACTGCCCCCTTGTTTGTGTCCATTGGTTATGCTAATATGCAAGCATACAAGTCCTTTGATTGCTCTTTAACCTCCCTCCCCTGCCATTTGTCTTTGGATCTATTATTGTTCATCAATTTATGTTAGTCATTATATCCCACAATAGAGGCTCGGTGCATGAAATTCGTGTATGGGGGTGTGTATGTCCCTCAGCCCAGCATGCACCCTCTCCAATATGGGACCCCTTGAGGAATGTCTGACTGCCCATTTAGGCCTAAACTGGGTGGGATCAGGTATAAGTGGGGATTCGGACATCCATCTCACAATCCAGGACTGCTGGCTCCCAAATGCTCACTTGCCTGCCAGCCTCATCACCCCTAACCACTCCTCTGCCAGCCTGATCGATGCTTAACTGCTCCATTGCTGACCTGATTGCCCTTAACTGCCCTTCCCCTAGGAGCTAGGGGCAATATTGATAAAGATACAGCTAAGACCAGTGTCTGCTATTTTGTTGCCAATGGTTTCTTCTAAGATTTGTATGGTTTCCCATCTTATGTTTACGTCTCTTATCCATTTTCAGTTTATATTTGTGTATGGTGTAAGTTGGTGGTCTAAGTTTTTTTTTTTTTTTTGCAAGTATCTGTCCAGTTTTTCCAAAACCTTTTATTGAAGAGACTGTCTTGACTCCACTGTATGCTCTTGCCTTCTTTGTCAAATATTAATTGAGCATCTTGGCTTGTGTCAATCTCTAGGTTCTCTGTTCTCATCTGTTGGTCTCTGTGTGCCAGTACCAGGCAGTTTTGAGAACAGTGACTTTGTACTATAGCTTGATATCTGGTATTGTGATCCCTCCAACATTGCTCTTCTTTCCCAATATTGCTGCAGCTATTCTGGGTCTTTTATTTTATTCCAGATGAATTTTTGGAGAATTTTTTCTAGGTCTTTGAAGTATGCCATTGGTATTTTAATGGGTTTTGCATTGAATTTATAGACTTCTTTGGTTAGTATGGACATTTTAATGATGTTGATTCTACTAATCCATAAACATGGTAAATTCTTCCATTTGTTCATGTCTTCCTCTATCTCTTTTTTTAGCATCTTGAAATTTTCTGAGGACATGTCCTTTGTCTCCTTTGTTAAGTTTATTTCTAGTTATCTTAATTATTTGTTTAAATTGTAAATGAGATTGCCTTTTTAATTCCTCTTTCTGTGAGTTCATTATTGGTGTATAGAAAAGCCATAGACTTCTGGGTGTTAATTTTGCATCCTGCTACATTGCCATATTGATTTATTAAGTCTAGTAGTTTTTTGCTCTAGTCTTTGGGGTTTTCTATGTACAATATCAGGTCATCTGCAAATAATGACAGTTTTACTTCTTTTCCAGTTTGGACAACTTTTATTTCTTCTTCTTGTTTGATCATCATGGCTAGAACTTCCAGTACTATGTTGAATAGCAGCGATGAGGTGGGCATTCCTATCTTGTTCCTGTTCTGAAGGGAAATAGTTTTAGTTTTTGCCCATTGACTATGATGTTGGCTGTGGGTTGGTCATATATGGCTTTAATTATGTTTAGGTATGATCCTTCTATTCCCACCATTCTGAGAGTTTTTATCAAGAGAAGGTATTGAATTTTGGCAAAAACTTTTTTCACATCATTGGATATTATTATTTTGTTTTTATCTCTGTTTGTTTATGTGGTGTATCACATTTATTGATTTGCAGATGTTGTACCATCCTTACATCCCTGAGATATATCCCACTTGGTCATGTTGTATGATCTTTTTAATGTAATTTTGGATTCGATTTGCTAGAATTTTGTTGTGGATTTTGGTGTCCATGTTCATGAGATATATTGGCCTGTAATTCTCTTTGTATGGTCTTTATCTGGTTTTGTGATTAGGGTAATGCTGGCTTCATAGAAAGAACTTGGAAGTGCTCCTTCCTCTTGAACTTTTCTGAATAGTTTGAGGAAGATAGGTTTTATTTCTTCTTTGAATGTTTGATAAAACTCTCCAGTGAAGCTGTCTGGGCTTTTGTTTGTGGGAGTTTTTTTTTTTAATATATTTTATTGATCTTTTTTTACCGAGAGGAAGGGAAGGGGGATAGAAAGTCAGAAACATCCATGAGAGAGAGACATTGATCAGCTGCCTCTTGCACACCCCTTACTGGGATTTGCCTGTAGCCTAGGTACATGCCCTTGACCGGAACCAAACCTGGGACCTTTCAGTCTGTCGGCTGACACTCTATCCACTAAGCCGAACCAGTTTTGGTTGGAAGGATTTTTTTGTTATTATTATTGCTTCAATTTTCTCTATAATTATCAGCCTACAGATTTATTTTTATTCTTCTTGGTTGAGTTTTGGAAGGTCGTATTTTTTTAGGAATATTTCCATTTCTTCTAGGTTGACCAGTTTGTTGGATTAGAGTTGTTGATAGTATATATATATTTTTTACTATTCTTCGTATTTCTGTAGGCTCTGTTGTTATTTCACCTCTTTCATTTCTGTTTTTTTTTTTTTTAATTTGGGTCCTCTCTCTTTTTTCTTCCTGAGCCTGGCTAGGGGTTCATCAACCATGTTTATGCTTTCAAAGAACCAGCTCTTGATTTCATTGATCTCTTGTGTTTTTGGTCTCTATGTCATTTATTTCTGCACTGATATGTATTATCTCTTTTCTTCTTATCTTACTGGGCTTTTTCTTGTTGCTGTCTTTCTAATTCTTAAAGTTCCAGAATTAGATGGTGTATTAGCAGTTTTTTTGGTTTTTGTTTTTTTTTTTGAGGTAGGCCTGTAATGCTATAGACTTCCCTATCAGGAGTACTTTCACTGTGTCTCAAAGATTTTGGATTGTTGTGTTTTCATTGTAGTTTGTCTTCAGGATGTATTTTATTTCTTCTTTGATCTCTTTGGTAAACAACTCATTGTTTATTCAGCCTCCAAGTGTTTGAATTTTTGTGATTGCTTTTACTGTAACTGATTTCTAATTTTATGCCGTTTTGATCTGAGAAGATGCTTGATATGATTTCAATCCTCTTGAATTTGAAGATACTTTGCCTGTGTCCCAATATGTGGTCTATCTTTAAAAATGTAACATGGTAACTTGAGAAGAATTTATATTCTATTGTTTTGGGGTGTAATGTTCTAAAGATGTCAATTAAGTCTATCTGATCTAGTGAGTCAAGTGAGTCAATTAAAATTGATGTTTCTTTGCTATTTTTTTTGTCTAGAGGATTTATCCAGTTATGTTAATGGGGTATTAAAGTCTCCTACTATGATTGTGTTGCAGTCAATCTCTCCCCTGATATCTTCCAGATTTTTTTTTATGTACTTGGGTGCTCCTGCATTGGGTGCATAAATGTTTACTAGAGTTGTATCCTCTTGTTGCATTTGTTATTATGTTGTATTATTTATAATTATGAAGTGAACTTTATTGTCTCTTGTTATGCTCTTCACTTTGAAGTCTATCTTGTCAGATATAAATATTGCCACTCCAGCTTTTTTTTTTTCATTCCCATTTGGTTGATTGAAATTTTTTTGTCCCTTCACTTTCAGTCTATGTGAGCCCCCTGTTCTGAGGTGGGTCTCCTATAGACAGCAGATCTATGGGTCATGTTTTCTTATCCATTTACTCACTCTATGTCCAATGATTGAAGCATTTAACCCATTTACATTTAATGTTATTATTGATAGGTACTTGTTTGTAGACATTTCTGTACTTTTTGCCTGTGTTCCTTCCTCCCTTTTTATTTCTTCTTTTTACAGCATTTCTTTTAGCATTTCTTGAATTGCTGGCTTGGTAGTGGTAAACTCCATTAGCATTTTTTGTCTGCAAACCTCTTGATTTCCCCTTCAATTTTGATTGATAGTCTTGATGGATAGAATATTCTTGTATTCAGTACTTTGCTTTGCATCACTTTGATACTTCCTTCCATTCTCTTCTAGCTTGATTTGTTTCTGTTGAGAAATCATTTGATAATCTGATGGGAGATCCTTTGTAGGTAACTCTATGTCTTTCTCTTGCAGCCTTTAAGATTCTCTCTTTGTTGTTAACATTTGCCATTGTAATTATGACATGTCTTGGTGTGGGTCTTTTCGGATTCATCTTGCCTAGGACTCTCTGTACTTGTGTAACTTTTTTCTTCCCCATATGTGGGAAGTTTTCTGTCATTGTTTATTCAAATATATTTTCTACTCCTTGCTGCTCTTCTTGTCCTTCTGACAGCTTTATTATATGTATGCTACTACATTTTATGTTGTCCCAAAGCTCCCTTAGGCTCTCCTCCCACTTTTTAATTTTTTTCTTCAATTGCTGTTCAGATTGTGCTTGTTTCTCTACCTTATAATCTAACTCACTAATTTGATCCTCTGCTTCATCTAGTCTACTATTGAAACCTGCCATTGTGTTTTTGGTTGCAGCTATATCACTTTTAATTTCTTTCTGATTTTTGCGTAAGTTGTTGATTTTCTCATCCATTTGGTGTATGAACTGGATGACCATTACTCTGAATTCTTTTTCTGTCATGTTGCATTTTTCAGTCTCACTAATTTCCTTTCTTGGCAACTCCTCATTTTCTTTCCTCTGAGGATTGTGTCATCTCCCAATTCTGACTATCACCAGAAGATTCAAGAATTGAGTATCAGAGTCTCTGTTGCTTGGTGTGGCCTCGAGCTGAGAATCAGGGTCCCTGTGTGTACATGCACCAAGAATTGGAGTCACTAGCTTTTAGTGTGAATGCACTGGTATTTAAGGATCCCAGGAGTATGCAATGAGAAATAGAATCAAGTCACTGGTGCTCAGTGCTGCCTCTCGCCCAGAGAATTAGGGTCCCAGTCTGCTTGGAGTCCAGGTTGCACAGTAGCACTGTGTTGGCAGGAGGTCCATTCCTGTGCTGTGGAAAACAAATTTTTGTGTGCACTTGCCCTGAATCAAAGTCATATGGCATTGCCACTTGGTATGGGCATGGGGTTTGGTCAACCAATTGCATGTGGGGAACAGATTCCTAGTGTCTGTGTGCTCCCAGGCTCAAATTCCTGTAGTGGCAAGCCATCCTTGTGCAAGGTTCAGATCTAGCAGTTCCTATGGCACTTCCCTGAGCCTGTGTGTGTGTGTGTGGGGAGGGTGTTAGGCTCTGTGATTCACAGAAATTTGCAGCCGATATTTTTGGATTCTTGTTGACTGTGGGTCTACAGCTGTGGTCACAGGTCTCTGTCCCCAGTGGTTGCAGGGCCCTGGTTTGTGCCTGAGACCAGACTGGGTGGTTCTGAGGCCAGGATCCTAGTTTCTAGTAGCTGTGTTTTTCAAGATGTTGTGGTCTCTATGCTAGTACTGGCCACCTCCAGAGTGTCCGTGGTGGCAGTGGGGCTCTGCTGTCTAAGATTGCCTGGTTTGGCAGCATTTTGGAAGACCTGCAGAATCTAACTGTCCCTAGATCATACACACACACACCACACAGGTCCACACACTCCTCTATCACTCCCTCACCTTCTCACACTTTTTCTCTTCCTACCTTCCTGCCCATCACTATCTTCAGAATTGCTATTTGCCAGTTTAATTATAATGTTTCTTGTTGTTGGTCTTTTTGGGTTCATCTTATTTGGGACTCTCTGAGCTTCTTGGACTTGTATGAATTTTTTCTTCTTCCCAGTATCAGGGAGTTTTCTGTCTTTATTTCTTCAAATAGGTTTTCTACTTTGTGCTCAGTTTCCTCTCTTTCTGGCTCCCCTATTATGCAGATGTCGTTTCATTTAATGTTGTCCCAAAGTTCTCTTAGGCTCTCTTCCTGTTTTTTTAAGATTTTTTTTCCAGTTGCTGCTCTGCTTGGGTATTTTTTCCTACCTTATCTTTTATATCTCCGATGTGGTCCTCCATTTCTTCTAGTCTACTGTTAATACTTTATATTGTGTTCCTTATTGCAGCAATGTCATTTTTCATTTATTCTTTATTTTTCTTCTTTTCCTCTTGGTTCTTACAAATATTGTTGATTTTTTCTTCCATTCTTTTCGGCATCCTTATGACCATAGCTCTGAATTCTTTCTTGATTGGTACCATAGTTTACATAGGTAGTGATGTGTTCTGAAAAAATTAGTTTGAACCCTATTTTCTTGTGTTATTCTAATATACTGTCAAGGGCTCTATGTCTTTATGTTATGTTCTTTTTCATATACTACTAGAGGCCCATTGCATGAAGAGATTCATGCAATAGGTATTCCTTCCCTTGTCTTCCAGCACTGGTTTTCCTCTGGCACCTGGGATCCAGTCCTTTGTTCCAGTTGCAGTCTGCTGTCTTTGCTGCAGACTTTTGACAGAGTCTATGGTCTTCGTCTTTGCTGTGGCCAGGGTGCTGCTCCTGGAGATCCCTTCCCCCCACTTCCTCCGCCTCACTATTATAGCAGACATCCTGCCCTACCAAGACACTCAGTGCCTGGAGCAGCTGGGTGGCCACCGACTTTGGCCTTCTAATTTGCATATTACCTCCTGATTGGCTGGTGGGTGTAGTGGAGTGATGGATTATTTGCATATTTCTCTTTTATTAGTCTAGATGTTTATTGATTTCAGAGAGGAAAAGAGAGGGAGAGAGATAAAAACATCAATGACAAGAGAGAATCATTGATCAGCTGCCCCCTGCATGCCCCCCACAGGGATTTGAACATACATTCATGCATGTTCCTTGACTGGGAATTAAACCAAAGACCTCTTGGTTATTGGGTTGATACTCAACCATGGAGCCATACCATTCAGGCTTATGTTCTTCTTTTATAATAGAAGCTATATCATTTTATATTTTAATGGCATATATTTTATTTCACAATTAGGAATATCAAATCTGGCTTAATCATGTATAACCATCATTGGAGGGTCATTGCATGAACTTTGCAAAGTTAATCTCAAAATCTTTTACTGTCTCTATGTCTTTCTCTTTTTTCTCTTTCTCCCTCAACTCTCCATATATTTTGGCACAAGCATTTACTCTGAATGAGGTATCATCCTCTGAACAATCTCCCATATTCCAGTGTTAATGAAGATAGCACAGTCCTAACCCATTAACAGGAAGATTTGTGTAACTTAACATCTTTTAACAGAGTGATAATATTGATGAAGTGTGGCTTTAAAAAGCAATGTTTTGGTTGAAATGCAAACTCATGCAGCCACTGAGGAAAACAATATGGGGCTTCCTAAAAAAATTAAAAATGAAACTGCCATTTGACCTAGCAATCTCACATCTAGAAATATATCCTAAGAATCCCAAAACACCAGTAAGAAAGAATAAATGACCATGTTTATCACGGCATTAGTTACAATAGCTAAAATCTGGAAATAGCCAAGTGCCCATCAGCAAATGAATGTAAAAAAAAATGCTCTGGTACATCTACACAATGGAAAACTATGCAGCTGTAAACAAAAAGAGAGAGAGAGAGAGAGAGAGAGAGAGAGAGAGAGAGAGAGAGAGAGAGAGATCTTATCCTTTTAGATACCATTAAGGGACCTGGAGGTTATTATGCAAAGTGAAATAAGATATTCAGAGAAAGACAAATATCACATGATCTTATTTTTATGTAGAACATAATGACAAAATAAACTAATGACCAATATTCAGAGGCATGGATAACTGAAACAGACTGACAGATCTCAGAGGGGAGGTGTATGGTGCCGACAGAAACATATTAACCAAGAACATATAGGCATATATGCATAGTCCCTGGTATCAGACAATTACATATGTGGTGAAAACCTGAGATGGGGTTGGGGCTGGTTGGAGGGGGGCAAAGGGAAGGAAATGAGGGCCATCTGTAATACTATCAACAATCCTACCTAATAAAAGAGTAATATGCAAATTGACCATACCTCTTCTACACCCACAGCCATGCCCATAAGGCACACCCACCAGCAAATCAGGATCAAATATGCAAATAACCCCCAATCAAGAGGCCTGTGGCCACTGAGAGCAGGAGGTAGGCTTGGGTTTCCCCAGCAATGGAGGAAGCCAAGATTTCTGCCTATTCTTGCCAGCCTAGGCCTCCACTCAATACTACAACGTTTCAATTATAGAAAATACGTAAATCCCAAAAGAAATGGTGGCAGCCATGGACCTGGAGAGAGCAGAAGCTAGGGTTGCCCCCGGGGATGGAGGAAGCCAAGCTTTCTGCCTACCCAGGCCGGCCGAGGCCTCCACTCCAGGCTACAAAGTTTCAATTATAGAAGGTAAATAAATTCCAACAGAAATGGATGCAGCCACTGAGTGAGCAGAAGACTTGGCTCCACTCCAGGCTACAAAGTTTCAATTGTAGAAGATAAATAAATTCCAGATACCAGAGTGTCTACTTGGTTCGCTGGGGGGCATGGCTGGACTGCAAACCACCACAGGCCCCTCTACCAGGCCACCCCACTCCCCAAGGGAACTCTCACCCTGATCCAGGACACCCTTCAGAGCAAACCAGCTGGCCCCCACCCATGTACCAGGCCTCTATCCCAGTAATCGGCAAACTGCAGCTCGTCAGCCACATATGGCCCTTTGGCCCCTTGAGTGTGAGTCTTCCACAAAATACCACAGCCTGGATGACTATTTTGAAGAAGTGATATTAGAAGAGGTTTAAGTTTCAAAAATTTGGCTATCAAAAGAAATTTCAATCACTCTACTGTTGATATTTGGCTCTGTTGACTAATGAGTTTGCAGACCACTGCTCTATCCTATCTAATAAAAGAGTACTATGCAGATTGACCATCACTTTAACACACAAGATGGCTGCTCCCATGTGGTTAAATATCTTTCCCCCATGTGGACACAAGATGGCAACCACAAGATGACCAGCAGGGGAGGGTAGTTGGGGTTGATCAAGCCTTCAGGGGAGGGTAGTTAGGGGTGACCAGGTCAGCAGAGGAGAGAAGTTGGGGGCAAACAAGCTGGCAGGGGAGTAGTTAGTTATCAATCAGGCTGAAAGGGGAATGGTTAGGGGGTGATCAGGATGGCAGGCAGGAGCAGTTAGTGGCAATCAGGAAGGCAGGCAGGTGAGCACTTGGGAGCCAGCAGTCCTGGAATGTGAAAGGGACGTCCGACTGCCCATTTAGGCTCAATCCTACTGGAATCAGACCTAAACGGGCAGTCGGACATCCCTCAAGGTGTCCAAGATTGGAGAGGGCACAGGCTGTGCTGAGGGACTCCCCCCCATGCACGAATTTCATGCACTGGTCCTCTAGTCCTATGTAATAAAAGCGTAATATGCTAAGTGTCTGACCTATTGGTTAATCATTTGGTTGACCACTTAACCAGCAGCTATGATGTCCTCTGACCACCAGAGAACAGACTCTCTGATAGGTAGATTAGCTTTCTGCTGGTGTCCAGCTATTCAGGACTAGGTGAGAGTGCTGACATGCCCTGAAGCCCTTTCGTGGTCCCTCCCCAGCTGGCTAGCCCCCATCAAGCCCGTCAGGCCTGGGCAAGATAACCCCCATTGGCCCTGATTGAGTCCAGGCTGAAGGACCCCACCCATGCACAAATTTGTGCACCAGGCATCTAATAAAAAATAAAATAAAAACAACATTCTCATTAATTATCTTAATTTATTTGCAGGAAGGATTATATATGTAAGGCCTTATTGTTTTTTATATTAGCACCCCCAGAAAGTAGATATGGCTCTATTCCTTTTGTTCTATTAGGCAGATTGGCTGATATAAGACTCTTCAGTATAATCTTCACAACCCCAAGTCTTTATTCCAGAGGAGAATATGCTTCTTTTCCAAATATCTCATGAATAATTTATCGCTTAAATTTTATTCTGAATTCCATAACATTAAATTCTTCTTTTCTGAGTTATATGAGTAAATTTTGTACTTGCATCATTATATTAAGTTAATACAGGTATGGGACATGCAGGAGATATATAGGGATTAATGCAAAATGAAAATTTGACCCATAATGACTAATAATAATAACTAACTTCTCTTCATATATATATATATCTCTCATCCCTGCCCTTTCTGGAGCTCAGAATGATATATAATTAAAGTTTAATATCAAAAGAGAGCAATAATATTATGAAGTATGAGTTCAAGTACTCAGGTAAAGTCCCAATGAACATCATCTTTATTTTCTTAAAAGTGCTACAACAAGAATAACAATAATAAAATTAACCCACAAAGTTGGGCCTAAGGCAGTGCTGACAGTAGTAAAAAGAAACGACACAACATTCAGGAAATAGTATTAATGATCTCAGGTATTTATGACTTTGAAGTGAAGATAAATGATCAATACAAATTTTTAAAAGGATAAGAGATATATAATCAAAGTTTTCCTGGGTCATTGTTTTTCTTCTTCAATTGTGCCATGAAATGAACTCAATTATAAACATAAAGCATAATGAATCACAGTCATTCCTTTAATTCAACTCTGAAAATAATACAATTTAAACATTAAATTTAAAATGTAAATATCAAATTGTGAATATATACATACACTGAGTGGTTAGATTATTATAATCTCTGAATGCATAATAATCTGGCTATATATATATATATATATATATATATATATATATATGACCTGGTGCATGAATTTGTGCATGGGTGGGGGTCCGGCCAGCCTGGCCAGGGGGAGGAGACATGGGTAGTT
Source organism: Antrozous pallidus (assembly GCA_027563665.1). Classification (NCBI taxonomy): domain Eukaryota; kingdom Metazoa; phylum Chordata; class Mammalia; order Chiroptera; family Vespertilionidae; genus Antrozous; species Antrozous pallidus. The sequence goes on along the minus strand of CM050509.1, from coordinate 41,987,761 downwards.
GGATGGCCTGCCTGCTGGTCAAACTCCTGGTAGAGGGGACAATTTGCATATTAGCCTTTTATTATACAGGATATACACTGAGTAGCCAGGTTATTATGTGTTCAGACATCATAATAACCTGGCCACTCAGTGTATATCTCACAACAGATACTAATAAAAATTGAGATGACAAATTTTCTATAGTTATTGGATATAAAGCCAAAAGAGAATACTGTTGGGATGATATTGAACAGAACTGGAACTTCATTCACTTTTGATTCTCTGTTCTCAAATGTACTTCACAGGAAATTACTGTAAGTGTGATAAACTCATTTCCCTTTATAACTTTACCCCAATCCCCTAAGCCACCAAAATACACCATAGTTCCCAAACTCCAAGATCTTAATAGTAACATAAAATGGCAACCCAAATCCAAACAATAACATCAACACCAACACACAACAAAAACACTTTGTACAATTCATTTGTGAAGAAAAAAGTACATTTCCCAAGATGAAAAAAAAATTCCCACTTAGTATGCAAACACTGGTCCCAAAGCGCCAACATGCTGAAGCCCTGGGAAGGAGACCCAGGCAGCAAAATAAAATATCGCATTTCCCCGTGGGTCATAGAACATAAATAATACCAACACAGAGCTAATAAGTGGACTCACTTACCCTTTGCTGTGGCTTTCAGCAAACCTTTCATCAAATTTATTGCCAGAGCTGCTACACATTATTGTGTTCTTTATTAGGCATTCTTCTCCCTGAAGATTAATTCACAACTTTATGAAGCTGTGTATTCCAGAGTAATAGATGATTGGAAGTAAGTTAAGAGGTGTCACATTCACATCACTATCGACACATGGAATTATGTAAAATATCTGATGACATTTTGACATAGTATATCTACTTAAATTTGACACGGCAACTCTGTTTTTGGGAATGTTTAAGGGATATTCAAATTTGAGGCAGTTGAATAATGCAGAGTTAAAACAGTTGTAGTATGATTCCGCAACTGTATCTGTAAGATGGAAATACAACTTAGATGGAAGTGATATATTTTGTCAAATCACAGTTTCTTGCTTCTCATGGCCTGGATATCATCTGTGCCAAAAAATTGGATTGAACTGATAAAAATGAACCAGATGTTTTATAAATGTGTCTGTGACCTAACTTCTGTGGACATGAAGTATGAGTGGTTTATTTAACTTATACATGTGAAGCAACTTTGAATTATAATAACATACTGATATAAATTAAACTTTAAATTTATCTATATGACTTTTAAGCACATCCATCCTTCCACCCACCAATTCAATAACTATTGAGTGCCTATTATCTGCCAGGTACTCTTCAGAAACCAGGGGGAGTTTTTGTTTGTTTGTTTGTTTGTTTGTTTTAACTAGAAAAAAGCTAAGTTGAGTTGATGACTTAAGTCTATGTCATGAACAAATTGAAGGTTAATTAAATTGAACATTTAGATATTATTGAAGCATCTTTGCACATAGAGCTATGTCTAAATCACAAAGCAGTCAAAGAGATATTTAGTAGATCTATTTAGCTTATTCAATATAAAGGACGCTATTGTGCTATCTGCACATTAAATTGGACTTTAGATAATGTTGGTTGGTCAAAATTGCCTCTTCTTTATCTTAAAAAAATGCTTTGTATATCTGAACTCAAGATTAAAATGGCATTTTCATGGCTTAACTAAGATTAATATCTATAGGAAATGTCTTTCATCGTTAGTGTAAATGATATATGTAGGGGTTTTCTCTCTTTTCCACGTCCAGCATGGAAAGAAGAGTGGGTCCAGTTACTGACTAGAGGAGCTGGGGATTGAGAAATAATAGAAAGAATAGAGGACACAGAAGTAGAAATAAAAGCTGGGACTGGGTGGGATCTCTGTTCTCTCTGATGGAGAGAGAGGAATCCAAACCTAACAGCAGCGTTTTTATTTATACAAAAATAAAAAGGGGTTTCACCTAAAAAAAACCCAGGATCAAAGGAACTTAAGTGGGCCTAGGCCCTACTCATTCCCTCATTCCCAAGGCTAGGTTGAATCCACTTTTCAAGGCCTTCTCCTGGACACCTGGAGCAAATTAAGATTCAGCACTGACAACACATCCAGCCTTCTTGGTGGATGTGTTTCCAAGACACGGCTCTGCCTGGCGCCTTAGAGTCAACTGACAATGATTCAAAGAATGCTCAAGTTTCTTCTCTGAGGGCCCTCTACAACATGAAATTAAAGGGATTATTTAATGAAAACAACATGTTCTTTTAAAATCACTCACCATGTGTTAGAGGCTTTGTAAGTGCCTTATGCATATTAATCAATAATGCTCACACAGCTAGTGAGAGACAAAGCCAGGATTACATAGTAGGCAGAAGCAGAATTGTCAGTCTCTATGAAAAAGAGGAAGGAGAGAGAGAGAGAGAGAGAGAGAGAGAGAGAGAGAGAGAGGGGGGGGGGGGGAGGGCCTTTTCCTAATTTATAGTTTGGAAACTTTAAACTATAAACCATAGGACACAAGACACTGAGGGGGGGCAGGTGAGGGTATGTGCTGGGGAGTTGGGAAAGCCAAGGGGAGGTCATGGGAAAAAAGAAAACATATGTACTACTATTTGTAATACTTTAAACAATAAAAAAATAAAATTAGTAATGAGCCAGTAAAAAAATTAGAAATTTCATGAAATAGTATATACAGTCATGACTTCTTGACAATTTATTCACTTTGCCTTATACTTGAAAAACAGTCATTTGGAATAAAAACAGAAATTTTAGTTTTAACCATTCTCCTAAAAGAGTTTTATTTACAAAGATCAATAATTGTGAATGGTATAATGTTTATGTATGTTAACTTTCCTATCTAAATGGATACAGTGATTCTTCTATAATTCTAAAATGTAGTGGTTCATTCACTCATAATTAGAAAAGTATCACTTGCAAGTTAAAATTATGGCCACATAGATAATATGGTATAAAAAAGGTAAAATTAAGGGGCTCAGAAATGGATTGTCATTATTATTTAGTCTGAAATAAAATTATTATTTTTCTTAGTTTGTCTTCACCAGTTATAGTAAGCAATATAAACTGGTTGGCTGTATTTTTCTTCTTAGTACTGTTATACTTAAAATTTATTTTTACAAGTCATTTTCTCCTACAAAAAATGTTCCATTATCTATATAATAGTTTGTTCACTGGTCAACAAAAAATAAGGGTGGATTCTAATGTTAAAAAGTAATACAGCTATATAGAGCTAGGCTATTTCTATGTGAATACATATAGGAGCAATATAAAAAAAACTAAACTCTACTCATAATCTCTGAATCCATATTTATTTACAGGCCTCCGTCATATCTTTACTACCTTAGTGTAGAAAGTTTTCTAGGCTAAAACCTTCTAATTAGCTATTATAAGCATTCCTTGGACATGCTTACTAGCAAAAGCCTTTTTCTAGGTTGTGAATAAAGTAGCATCCTTTTTAGTTTGATATTATTATTATTAATTAGTATTTTTAGGTACTTATAAATTAAGGTAGGAAAAATATTAAAACCTTTTTTAAAATCTTGCATATTTTAGTGCCAACTAAATATTTGCATATAATTATGCTTCAGATATTTCCCCAAGCCTGCATTTACAGGAAAAAAAAACACAACACAAGCAAACAAAACCTTGTAAATCCTGGGAAATAGGGCACATTTTTATAAAGACTTACATGTCATTCTTGATGATAAAATATCCTTTGGGTATAATTTTTTAAAGGTCTGAAATGTGTGAGGTAGCAACAAAATTTTAGAGATGCATATGCAGAAATAGAGACTATAAAATTAGTTGTTATACTCATAGCTGTATGACAAATGATCTAATTAAATCATGTTCACTAATTAAAAGTCATTTGATAATAAATCATCATTTTTGTCTATCAAAAGGAGCAGGAACACATATACTACTTAACTATTAGAATGGCAAAGTAAGGGTTTCAGCAAAAAGCAGTGATAAAAATGAACAAATCTAATAAAAATAAATATTTCATCACTCTGGAAATTGACCAAAGACATACAACAAAGTGAAATTGGCTTGTTCAAGAAAAACAACTAAACCCTAATAAAGACAATTGGAATGTGTGGCAATTTAAACAGGGGCTGCTCTAATTTCCAAGCTCTAGCTCCATGTTGTGACAACTCTACCATTGCAAGGTAGGCCACAAGGACTTGGTAGTCTCGTGCTCAGAACATGAAGCCTAGATGAAAATGAAGCCTTGTATCCACAGAAAGTACTGACTTTACAATGACTGACTGAAATTTGGATGTGTACACCAATCCACACTCAGGTACATTAGCAAGGTTGTTGAAAACTTATTCACTTAAGGAATTTAAGCACAAACTTCAATCAAGTATTGCTTTACCACTAAGTTATGCTGACTCAGAGGTAATCTCCATGAAAGTAATATTGAAAATAAAATAAAATTTAAAAATAGAGCAGAGACATCAATGGCCACAGAGTACATGGAATACAGATTATGCAGAATTAGTCTAGTCAAGACTATAAACAAACAAAACACACACACACACACACACACACACACACACACACACACAAAACCAACACACATAGAAACAACAACAAAATTCATAGAAGGGATCCCAATCTATAGACACTATGCTAAATTCTCTAAATGATCAGTTTACAACAACAACAAATTACATGACATATAAAACAGTAGGAACATATGAGCCATATGTTCTCAACATATGAGAAACTATCTGTTGGTGTCCAGATATTGGACTTAACAGAAAAAGACTTCAAAGCATCTATTATAAATGTTTTTGAAGAAAAAAGCTAACTGCTTAAAAAATTAAAGGAACATGTGCTAATGATGACTCAAAGAATATTAAATTAGAGATTTATTTTTAAAGAATTACAAATGTAAATTTATAGTTGAATAATACAACAAAAATAGGAAATTTATGTTAGAGAAGGGCTGGATAGCAGATTTGAGGTGGTAGTGGAAGGAATCACTGGAACTGATGATATACAATAAAGATTATCTAATCTTAAGAATAGAAAAAGAGAGTGAAAGATAAACAGAGCCTCAGATACTTGGGAAAACACAAATCATACTATCATATGAATAACTAGGGGCCCAGTGAACAAATTTGTGCACTTTGAAATAAACTGTGGTCCTTGATGCTGCAGTGGGCTCAGGGGAGGATCTTGTCCCATCCTCTATGCCCGTACCAGGCCCCTCCTGCCTTGGCCCCAGGCCCGTCTACCGGAAGCCCTGTTCCCATGTGTTGACAGTGCAGAGTGATTGGAGCTGGTGCCAACAGTGGGTGCCAGTGGGGCCAGAACCATCAGCAGGTGTGAGTGGCAGCTGCTGCCCCAATCACCCCTCAGGAGCAAGGGGGGTGGAGAAACACTCAGGGGCAATCAGGGCCAGCAGCCACCTCTCCTATCCACTGATGGCACTGAGCAATTGGGACTGGTGCTGGGCGCTGGCAGTAGGTGCAAGCAGCAGCTCTGATCTCTGATGGTGCTGAGCAATTGAGGTTGGCATCAGGTGCTGGCAGCTGGTATGAGTGGCAGCTCTGGCATCATCAGCAGGTGTGAGTGGCGCGGGACTGCAGCACATGAGAACAACAAATTTTCAGTAACCATCAGAGGTTCGCCCCTATGACAGTGACCGGCACCCTTCCTTGATATGGTGCTCCCACTCACCTGCTCCATCATCCCGCCACAGTCAACCTCCACCATGTTCTGTGCTTTGCCACCTGCTGTCGACACCCGCCATGTTCCATGAGCACCCCATGATGATCAGCACATGTCATAGTGACCAGTTGTTCAGTTGTTCCACCATTTGATCGAGTTGCATATTAGGGTTTTATGTATATAGACTAGTGGCCCAGTGCACAAAATTTATGCATGGGGTGGTGGTAGAGGAGGGTGTGTCCCTTAGCCTGGCCTGCATCCTCTCTAATCTGGGATCCTTGTGGGATCATGCCTAAACTGTCAGTCGGACAACCCCCTCACAATCTGGGAGTACTGGCTCATAAATGGTCACCTGCCTGCCTGCTTGATCTCCCCTAACCACTTTGCCTACTGGCCTGCTTGCCTCCAACTACACCCCCCCTGCCAACCTTATCACCCCCAGCTGCCCTCCCCTTCTGGCCTGATCACCCATAACTGCCTCTGCCTCAGCCCTGCCACCATGGCTTTGCCTGGAAGGACATCTGGAATGTTTCATGGTCTAATTAGCATATTACCCTTTTATTGATATAGATAGGATATGACATACTGCCATATACTTGGTGAGATAGGAAGACATCTAATACATTACATTGTATATGTTGTCAGTAGTAGGAAATACAGTATTTGTAGCAAAAATATACACCCTTTGACTTCCCTTCCTGATCTGAGAATGGTTCCCAGGTCTTTGAACATTTTCTAGCCCCTAGTGTATTTTTTTTTACCATTCAGTGTAACTTTATTTACTGTTTATTGCACATGATTTGAGGTCTTTAATTTCTAACCACCAAAGATTCAAAGGACTATTTTTCCATGAATTTTAACATTAACATTAGTGAATTCGTGTATCCATGTGTTTTTATTGTAAACATCTGAATTATTTATATTGTTATAGATCCTGAACTCATAAGTGTGGACCATGCACAGGCTGGCAGCAAGCCAGAAAGCCACTCTGCAAGCAAACTGACACTCTGTATACGGAGAAAAGTCATAGCATAACATTTAATGTCCGACTTTAATTCATATACTATCGGGGACTCAACTGCTTGGTTGGTGATGGGGTTGATTATTGGGATGATTATTTCTGAAATAATTAAGGGAAGGGGGGTTTAATCTTTCTTCTTGGTTGCTTGCTTCTCCCCAGAACTTTCATCTCTTTGGGCAGCTTCTTGGGCAGCTTCTCCTTCACCATCACCTCCTTCCTCCTTTGCATCCTCAAATTCTTTCTTGGCACCTTTCTCTTCCTCTCCTTCCTCTTCCTCAGCCTCTTCCTTCTCCTCCTCTTCAGCTTCTCCTTCAGAAGGGGGTTCATCCTTAGTTTCCTTGTTTTTTTGCAGCCTCAATGCTCTCCTCCACCCCAATCTACTCCTTCTGGATGTTGAAGGAGTATTAAGAAAGGAAGGAGTGAGCAGACACCAAGTAGGAGCTAGTCTGTAAACCACCGTAGGCAGATCTCCAAAGACCTGGAAACTCTGGGAGTAGCCTCTGGCTATGCTTCCCACTCTGGTGAAACTGAGCAGGGTCTCATCACCTTTCAAGAGTTTCCTCTAAGCTGTAATGTCAATGTCCAAAGCCATCTTCACATTGAGGAGGTCCTGGTATTCTTTTAAATACCTTGCCATTTCACTTTTTGTACTTCTCAGCTCATTTTCTAATTTGTTGATAATGTCCTGCATAGCACTAACATTGGAGTTCTGCTTATCCTCCAACTCTCACGGCTGCTTTCCCAGTGCTTTTCTTCATGCCCCGGCATGTTTCCATCTCCAGGGTCTTGGCCTTGAGCAGTCGCTGGCCCGCACTGCATAAGTGTTCTTGGCAGAGCTCTCGGTCAGCATGGTGAAGCGGCTCTTGTACCATTCTTTCGGCATTCTGCATGTTCTTGGCAGCCAGCTTCTTGTACTGAGCACAGATGTCCTTGAGCATAGTGGAGAGGTCGGACTTGGAGAACACGTCCATCTCTTTAGAGATCTGAGCATACTGAATCTGCGCCTGCAGCTTGGTGATCTCTTCATCGTGCACCCTCTTCAGAAAGGCGATTTAGTCCATCAGGCTGTAGATGCACTTTTCCACCCTGCAAGAGCCGCCTCATCTGCACATTTGCTCACCTCCATCAGCCAGCCCTCTGCATCCTCACGATTCAGCACCTCCTCCTGGTAGCATGCCTGCAGGTTGTTCCAAGCCACTTCGGAGCCCAGGTGCCTCCTAACTGCCCTCTTCCCTCTCCTCTCCAGGGACAGGACATGGTGGGGTGGGACACAGGCATCTCATTTTCATTAAAATGTTCAACCCAGGCCTGCTCCACCAGTGTCCTCAGGTGGCCCATGGGCAGACAGTGATCCCAGAGACCCTGGCCACCCCTGCATATGGACCCCCCAATGACTTCAAGTCCTGTCCATGCCAGCTGCCCACTCCCGATTGCCACCTGGACCCCTTGGACAGCTTCAGGAGCTTCTTGCTGGAACTTCCTGGTCTTGATTTCGACCTGGACCCCGCAGGCAATGTCAGGAGCTGCCTGCTGGAACTGCCCAGTTACAATTGCCGCCTGGACCCTGCACAGGGCATCAGGTGCTGTCCATACCGCCTGCCTGGTCCCAACCAATGCCAGGACTCTGAGGGCAACATCAGGCACTGTCGCCTGGGCCTTCCTAGTCCCAATGCTACCTGGAGCCCAAGGGAAATGTCAGGCACTATCTATGCTGCTTGTCCCATACCGATCGTGGCCTGGACCTGGCAGGTGACATCAGGAGGTGCCTACTGGAACTGCACAGTTCCTATAGACACCTGGACATAGCAGGCAGCATCAGGCTGTAGGCCAGACACCTCACTGCTGTGATAGATCAGGGGGCCTGCCATCACTTCCCACCCCACTTTCTGCCCAAGAGGCCTTTTCTGGACCTGGCTGTAGGCCGGTCACTGTGCTGCTGCGATTGACTGTGGATCCTACCATCGCTGCCCTGCCCTGCCCTCCACCCGCCCCGGCCTAGCCTTTTCCAGACCCTGCTGTAGGCCAGCCACTATGCTTGCCATTGCTGCCAGGCTCCACCCTATGCCCATGCCAGCCTATAGCCAGGTCCAGAAAAGGCCGCTCCTCCAGGCCACTGTGCTGCTGCGATTGATCATGGGTCCCACCATCTGCCCTGCCCTCTGCCCGCCCCAGCCTAGCCTTTTCTGGACCTGGCTGTAGGCTGGCCACCATGCTGCTGCGATCAATCTGGGGTTGGGGGGGGGGGCTGCCACCGCTGCCTGCCCCCGCCCCCTGGGCACCCGGCCACCGCCCTGCGATTGGCTAGTGGGCATGGCTAGTGGGCGTGGCTTATTTGGTATAGTGAAGGTATGGTCAATTTGCATATTACTCTTTTATTAGATAGGATGGTATTCTTAGGATAAGAAGAATAACATGGAGGGGCAGAAAGAGTATTTGAAGTAATAATGACTAAAACCTTTCCAAATTTGAAGAAAAATACTAATTTATACATACAAGAAACCCAATTGAATAAAATAGGAAAAATATAAACAAACCCATGCTTAAAGACATGTAGACTTGTGGTTGAAAGATAAAGATGCCTGGAGATATGCAGACAAGACGTTGAAAGACAAAACACAGAGAAACAAACCAGCAGGAGAAAATCAACTTATCAAATATGATTGAACCAAAATAAGATTAACAGCTTACTTGTATTCAGGAGCAATGGAGGTTAGGAGGCAGTAGACTGGTATTCTTGATGTGTGGGAAGAAAAAAAATACCTTCTGAATATTCTAAATCCAGCAAAATTTTCTTTCAAAAATGAAGATGCAAAAAAGACATTTCTATGTAGGAAAAGATTGAAACAATTTGTACCTATTAGATCTGACTTGCAAGAAATACTAAAGAAAGTCCTGCAGGATAAAAAGAAACAACATCTCTCTCTCTCTCTCTCTCTCTCTCTCTCTCTCTCTCTCTCTCACTCACACACACACACACAAGATAGAGCATTATTAAAGGTAAATATGTAAATATAAAATAGTACAAATGTATTATTTTCCCTCATAATTATTTTTAAAACCAATGGAATGATGCAATAATTATATAACTGTATTATTATTTTAGTAACATATAAAGGCATATAAGGAAGTAATAACACGAAAGAATGAGCTGAGAATAGAACTACATTGCAACAAATTATATATACTTTTTGACATTAAGTTAGCAGATTGTAATAAAAATGATTATGTAAGTTGCTATGTCCTAAATTGTGCACTCCAAAATTCATATGTTGAAGACTTAATCCCCAATTTGACTATATTTGATGTTTAAGCCTTTAGGAAGTAATTGAGGTTAAATGAGGTAATAAGAGTGCTGTCCTAAACTGATAGAATTGGTGATCTTTAAAGAAGAGGAAAGCCCGGGCTGACATGGCTCAGTATTGACCTATAAACCAGGAGGTCATGGCTGAGTATTGACCTATAAACCAGGAGGTCATGGTTTGATTCCAGTCAGGGCACATGACTGGGGTTGTGGGCTTGATCCCCAGTGGGGAAGAGGGAGCATGCAGGAGGCAGCTGATCAATTATTCTCATCATTAATGTTTCTGTCTGTCTCTTCCACTTTCTTCCTCTCTGAAATGAATAAAAATATATATTAATAAAAGAGGAAATGAAAGATCTCTCTTTCTATCACCATGTGTACACAGTGAAGAAAGGCCATGGACATACACTGAGAATGTAGCTCTCTGCAAGCTAGGAAGAGAGCTTTCACCAGAACCCAAGCAGACAGGTATTCTGATTTCAGACTTTTCAGCCTCCAGAACTATGAGAACATAAATTTTTGTTGCTTAAGCCCACCAGTGTATGATATTTTGTTACAACAACCTGAGCTAACTAAAAACTACACCCGAAAGTAATCATTAAGAAAATAACTGCCCAAACAGGTTTGGCTCAGTGGATAGAGCGTAAGCCTGTGGGCTGAAGGGTCCCAGGTTCGATTCCGGTCAAGGGCATGTGCCTTGGCTGCAGGCGCGTCCCCTGTAGGGGGTGTGCAGGAGGCAGCTGGTCGGTGTTTCTCTCTCATCGATGTTTCTGACTTTTTATCCCTCTCCCTTCCTCTCTATGAAAAATCAATAAAAATATGTTTTAAAAAAAGAAAGAAATTATACATTTAAAAAAATTCTGACTTTCTATCCCTCTTCCTTCCACTCTGTGAAAAATCAATAAAATATATTTTTTTAAAAAAGCCGAACTGGTTTGGTTCAGTGGATAGAGCATCGGCCTGCGGACTGAAAGATCCCGGGTTCGATTCCGGTCAAGGGCATGTACCTTGGCTGCGGGCACATCCCCAGTTGGAGGTGTGCAAGAGGCAGCTGATCGATGTTTCTCTCCCATCGATGTTTCTGACTTTCTATCCCTTTTCCTTCCTCTCTGTGAAAAATCAATAAAATATATTGAAAAAAAAGAAAATAACTGAAAAAACAGTAAAAGCAAAATGCAGCAAATTAAATTGAATTTAAAGTGGCAAAGCAAAAATATCTATGCAACAAAAAATAAGTTGGTTATAAAAATATATAGGATCAAAATTTTTGAGCTATATAGAAAAAAATAGGAAGATACAGACACAAGTTTTATCAAGATGAATCCACAGAAATTAAAAAATATATTACATAAAATAAACAGTTATCCCTAAAATGTGAGGTTATTTTAAGCTCTAAAAAATAGTTAATATAATACAAAATGACATAATTACTTCAGGAAAGTGAAAAAATCATTTTACCAAATCTTACACTAATTTGTAATAAAAACCTTCAAATAACCAGTAAAAAGGAGAATTTGGTCATCCCGATAAGCGGCATCTACCAAAAACTTACAACCAACATCATACTTAATGGTGAAAGACATTGTACACTGTTTAAGATTGGAAAGAAAGCAAAGATGTCTGATTTTGCCACTTCTGTGCAGCATTATAATTGTGATAATAGGCAACGCAGTAAGGAAAAAAGAGAAAGGGGGTAATAAAAACGTAAAAAGGAAATAAAAAGCAAAAAAGTGTTGGGTGTAATTTGGAAACTGGACCCCTCATTTATTGCTGGTGGGAATGTAAAGTACAACTGCTTTGTAATATACTTTGGCAGTTTATTTAAAAGAAAAACATAAAATTTAGATATGACCCAGAAATTCTACTCTGAGAAATCTACACAAGAGATATTAAATATATTCTCACACAAAGACTTATATGTATAGTAATGTTTATAAAAGCATATTTTATCAGAACCAAACAGTGGAAACCACCCACATGTCCTATATTTCGTTATCACCAACTTATTTTTTGTTATATAGATATTTTTGCTGTTTCACTTTCAATTTCATTTGCTAATTTTTGCTTTTACTATTTTTCTCAGTTATCTTCTTAATGGTTAGAATAGGGTGTAGGTCTTAGTTGGCTCAGGCTGATGAAAATATAAATAAAATGTAGTTGTAATGGGTTAAGTTGTGTTCTCTAGAAACTATTTTAAAGCCTTAATCTCTGGTATCTGTAAATGTGAACTTATCTGAAAAATAAAATCATTGCAAAGGTAATCAAGTTAGAATGAATCATACTAGATTAGCGAGAGTCTTAAATCTAATAAGAAAAGGAAAGAACACAGACACATAAAGAAGACCATGTGAAGACAGAGGTAAGGACTGGAGTTATGTTGTCACAAGCCAAGGAACTCCTGAAGCCACCAGAAACTGGAAGAGGTGGGGGAAATGTCTTCTCTGGAGCCTCAGAGGAGCATGGCCCATTACCTTAATTTTGAACTTCTAACCTACAGAACTGTGAAAGAACAAATTTCCGTCGTTTTAAACAAAGTCTGTAGTAATTTGTTATGGTGGCCTTGGGAAACTAATCCAGTTATACCATTTATCCATATAATTTTCTGTACACTTTTCAGAAATAAAAAGAATGAGCTGCCTTCTACAACATGAATGAACCTTAAAAACAGTAAACTACTTTTAAGAAGCCAGATTTAAATACTACATATGTAGAATCTATTTAAATGTAATATCTGGAAAAAGAAAATCTGTAGAGAGGAAAAATGAATTAATGATCGTCTAGGAATGGGCACAGGGATTGACAGCAATGGGTTTGACTGATCTTGTGTTGTGGTGATGAAAATGTTCTAAACTAGATTGTTTTCACATTTCTGGAAAGTTACTAAAATTCATTGAATTGTACACTTAAAATGGGTGAATTTTTAGTATATAAATTATGCCTCACAATGATGTTTAAAAATATATTATCCCTAGCCACTGCCAGTTTATTTGTATTCCTCTGAGGAACCTTTCTGATCTATGTAAAGGCTTACTTTTAACTATCTCATATAGTCACACATGTTTTTGTAAGCACACACATAAACATGTCAAAACTGTAACAGCATCAAGTGCTATGCATCAATATCAGTCTTAAAGACTTAAAAAAAATCATACCAGAAACATGTGACATGTTAATGTCATCTCACAATAGGGACTAATACTGTAAATAATTTCTAAAAGGAGATATAAGTGGGAAGATTAAATCAAACCCAAACAACAAACATGTGACTATTTGTCAACCCAGGAAAACATATAACCAAAAACTCAATATAATTGACTAATTCAGGTGAGGGGATGTCTATTAAAGCCAAAAGTCTGTTATATAATAAAGTAAGTTTTCTGAATGCATATATATATATATATATATATATTTTTTTTTTTAATATTTTATTGATTTTCTACAGAGTGGAAGGGAGAGGGATAGAAAGTCAGAAACATCGATGAGAGAGAAACATCGATCAGCTGCCTCCTGCACGCCCCCCACTGGGGATGTGCCCACAGCTACCGCACATGCCCTTGACTGGAATCAAACCCGGGACCCTTCAGTCCGCAGTCCGACGCTCTATCCACTGAGCCAAACCGGTCTCGGCCTGAATGCATATATTAAAAAATTGACAAATTAGCCTCCTTTTAGTTATGTAGACACATTTGTGCAATTAAAATTATGTATGTATGAAAAGTTTAATTTCACAGAAAAGTTTTCTGGATATATTACTGTAATTTTAAAATTTTACTGAATAGGTCTAGGTAGGAGATACATGCAATCAACAGTCACTGTAAGTAAACAAATGCACAGGGCTGGGGGGTGGCTTAGCACAGTCAGAACATTAGGGCTTATGTTAAAACTGCTGCAGAAAATCATATTCCAACAGAACCAATTAATACCTGTGATGCAGTGTGATAATGTGCTAATCAATCACTGAACATTGTATATAAGCAATGGCTCTTGGATTTAAATATATAGACTATGGTTGTAGATATGTAATATTTATTTATGTCGGCAAAATTACTATAGTGTTTTTCTCAACAAATGGTTTATTGGCTAAATTTTTTTTAAATAACAGTTAATTTAATTATAAGCAAATATTTGTTAAAAGTATTTTAAAATTAACAGGATATTAATATTCACATATAACACACAGACAGGAAATTTTGTCCATTATATCTGAAGTCCATTAAATTGAAGTCCGCAAAGTCTAAGGTTTACTGTACTGTGCTACCAATTCAGAGAACGCACTTATGATCATAATTATACTCAAGGCATGAGGAAATTGATAATTCTTGTTAAAATAGAAGTTCACACAGTGGTATTACAGAGACTAATGAATAGTAAAATCACAATGGCAACATCAGTAGCTAGCAAATGTTAAAACACTACAATATCACTTGGATATATGTAGTAATAGATTGAAATATTCAAAAACTTTGTGGACGGAACAAAAAAACATCAAAAAAGGAAAGAAGCAAAACAGTAGCATTTATTGAGCACTTATTATGTATGAGACTCTTTCATACACATTTACTCCTTGCATTTCCCTTGCAACCTTGCTATTATTACCCCTATTTGAGAGCTAAAGAAACAGGTTTGTAGACAGAGGAACTTGCCAAGATAAAATAGATACTAGGATTTGAACCCAGTTTATTTTTAATGTGTATAATGTTTTTCTTTATTAATTAATATATTACATATGTGTCCTTATGTCCCCAGTGCCCCCCACGCAATCATGCCCTCACCCTCACCCCCTGTTGTCTGTGAACCCAGAACCCAGTTTTATCTGAATCCACCCACTATACTCTTGACATGTTTGTTTGAAAAACTAAATTTATTAAATTTATTGAGGCAGGAGAATGAGATAAAAATCCCGATGCCCAATTTGCATTGGAATTTTCTGATTCCAACATGCAACCAGGGTTGAAAATGAGACTATGAAAAGAGAGATGGAATTATCCAGGAGGAATATTGTAAGTCTGGGAATCAGGACACTATACTTCAGTTCGTTTTCACTGCACCCTCTTGAATTTTCTGGAATAGTCTGAGGAGTATAGGTTTTAGTTCTTCCTTGAATGTTCGGTAAAACTCCCCTGTGAAGCCGTCTGGCCCTGGGCTTCTGTTTGCTGGAAGCTTTATGATGACTGCTTCAATTTCTTCCACAGTTATTGGTCTATTTAGTTGTTTAGATTCTTCTTTATTGAGTTTTGGGAGGTTATATTTTTCTAGAAACATATCCATTTCCTCCAGGTTGTCCAGTTTGTTGAAGTAGAGTTGTTCATAGTATTTTTTAACAATCCTTTGTATTTCAGTGGGGTCTGTTGTTATTTCACCTCTTTCATTTCTGATTTTATTTATTAGGGTAATCTCTCTTTGCTTCTTGGTGAGTCTGGCTAGAGGTTCATCAATCTTGTTTATCCTTTCAAAGAACCAGCTCTTGGTTTCGTTGATCTTCTGTATTGTTTCTTTGGTCTCTATGTCATTTATTTCTGCTCTGATCTTTACTATTTCCTTCCTTCTGCTTACACTGGGCTTTTCTTGTTGCTTTCTTTCTAACTCTTTGAGTTGTTGGGTTAGGTAATTTATTGCCGCTGTTCCTAGTTTTTTGCAGTAGGATTGTAGAGCTATGAACTTCCCTCTCAGAACTGCTTTCACTGTGTCCCATAGATTTTGGATTGTTGTGCTATCATTGTCATTTGTTTCCATGATGTTTTCTATCTCTTCCTTAATCTCTCTAGTAACCCAGTCATAGTTTAATAGCATGCTGTTTAGTCTCCATGTGTTCGATTTCTTTGGATTGTTTCTATTGTAGTTGATTTCCAGCTTTATGCCACTATGATCTGAGAATATACTTGATATGATTTCTATCTTCTTGAATTTGGAGAGACTTTGCCTATGACCTAATACATGGTCTATCTTTGAGAATGACCCATGGGCACTTGAAAAGAATGTATATTCTGTGGCTTTGGGGTGAAATGATCTGAAGATGTCAATTAATTCCATCTGGTCCAGTGAGTCATTGAGAATTGATGTTTCTTTACTGATTTTTTGTTTAGAGGATCTGTCCAATGGTGATAATGGGGTATTAAAGTCTCCTACTATGATTGTATTGCTGTCTATCTCTCCCTTGATGTCCTCTAGGAGTTTTTGTATATATTTTGTTGCTCCTGTATTGGGTGCGTATATGTTTACAAGAGTTATTTCTTCTTGTTGAATTGCTCCCTTTAGTATTATGAAGTGGCCTTCTTTATCTCTTGTTATGTCCTTCACTTTGAGATCTAATTTGTCAGATACAAGTATGGCTACCCCAGCTTTTTTTTTCATTTCCATTCGCCTGAATAACTTTTTTCCAACCTTTCATCCTCAGTCTGTGTGCGTCTTTTTTTCGGAGGTGGGTTTCTTGTAGACAGCAGATACATGGGTTGTGTTTTCTTATCCAGTCTATTACCCTATGTCTTTTGATTGGAGCATTTAACCTGTTTACATTTAAAGTTATTATTGATAGGTGCTTATATGTTGCCATTTTTGTTCTTTGCCCCTGTGATCCTTCTTCGCTTCCTATTTCTTTTTACAGCAGATCCTTTAGCATTTCTTGCATTGCTGGTTTGGTGGTGACGAATTCCCTTAGTCCTTTTTTATCTGTGAAGCTCCTGATTTGACCTTCAATTTTTATTGAGAGCCTTGCTGGGTACAGTATTCTAGGATTCAGACCCTTCCTTTGCATGACTTTGTAGATTTCATTCCACTGCCTTCTGGCCTGACAGGTTTCTGTTGAGAGATCACTTGTTAGTCTGATGGGTGTTCCTTTGTAGGTGACTTTTTGTCTCTCTCTGGCAGCTTTTAAGATTCTTACTTTGTCATTGGTATTTGCCAATTTAATTATAATGTGCCTTGGCGTAGGTCTTTTGGGGTTTATTTTGCTTGGGACTCTGTGAGCTTCTTGGATTTGTGTGGGTTTTTCCTTTCCTATACCAGGAAAGTTTTCTGTCATTATTTCTTCCAACAGGTTTTCTATTCCTTGCTCAGTTTCCTGTCCTTCTGGAAGCCCAATTATACGGATGTTGTTTTGTTTCATGTTGTCCCAAAGTTCTCTTAGGCTCTCCTCCTGCTTTTTAATTTTTTTTTCTAGTAGCTGCTCTACTTGGTTATTTTTTCCTACCTGGTCTTCTAGCTCACTGATGCGATCCTCTGCTTCTTCTAGTCTACTCTTAATACTTTCTATTGAGTTCTTTACTTCAGCAATGTCACTTTTCATTTCTTCTTGGCTCCTCTTCATTTCTTCATGGCTCTTCATCATTTCTTCCTGGGTCTTCCTCATTTCCTCTTGGTTCTTACTCATATTATCAAATTTGTCTTCCATTCTTTTCAGCCACCTTATGACCATTTCTCTGAATTCTTTCTCTGACAGGTTGTTTACTTCCATTTTGTTTACCTCCTTTTCTGGTGAGCCTTGCTTTTCTTTCATATGGGGGCTATTTCTTTGTCTTCCCATGGTCTCTCTTCTCTGTGTATGTGGCTATGTAGTTCTCACTCTCCTGCGTTGATTTAAAGGCACAAAATACAACACAACCAGGTGCAACACACCAGGCACTGAACCGGAATGTAGTCAAAGTAATTGTAATTCCAAATAAAGGTGACTGCCAGAGAAAGGCAAATTCGGTGATAGGTTGGAAAAAAGAAAGAGAACCTCCCCCAGACCCACACAGACACTCACACACCCACACTCACACAAAAAAGAAAGAGACCCCCCCACACACATACACTCACAAAAAAGAAAGACAGGAATGCCAAAATGATAATGGGAAAAGGGGGAGAAGAAAAAAAAGAAATAAAAGGAGTAAATTATAAATGTGGGGTGAAAACTCCTATAGGACAGCCCTTAATCCGAACCAAACCTGCAACAAGTACTTGGAGATTGATACAAATTACATACAACTACTAATATCAAGAGGGGTGAGGGAACACAGAAGCAAAAATCTATCTCAAAAACAATGCAGATGAGGACAACAAAACAAGAAACAACACCAAAAATAAAAATAACCCCCCCCACAAGACAAACCAAAATAACAGAATAAGCAAATCAATCTCATAAACCTGCTTAAAAAATCAATATAATCAACAGTCAAGTAAACAACAACAACAGGACAGGGCTAAAAACACTTTAAGATAGTGAAGTCAGAGAAGCTAGAGGTATATATGCACTTGGATTAGGTGGTTAGAGATTAGATATATCAGTGGGGTGAAATTTTAACAGGGGGTAAGGGGAAAGAATTAGGTAAATCTAAAGCGGAAAAAGTGTAAGGGAAACAAGGCACTAAATAGGGAAAGGTTAGCCAGAGAGTGGTGGTATGAAGGTGAAGTTGAGGTAGAGTAAAAGATACTAAAGTGTAGATGAAAATAGACTGTATTCCCAAGGTCGAAGAGAAAATATAATCAATTCCCTGTCACATAAGAGTCAATTTGTGATTTGGCCCCTGGGTGGCAGTGTTTCTAGATTGACTTCTGGTTCTATTGGTCCTCTTTATCCTGAACTAAACAATACTGCCTGTCTAATGGTGACTGCTGTTTTTGCAGCCAGAACCCTCCCAAAATGTTCCGGGCTTCCCCTCTCTGTCAGGTCCAAACCGATTGTGCTCCAGAGATCAACTCTGCCACCAGCTCCAAGGGCCCTCTCCCACGTTCACCAGCTTCAACAGCCACAGATTCTATTTCAGGTGCAGATCTCCAGGTTTTGAGTTCCAAGGTGCAGATCTCCCAGAGTGCCAGCCCCCTCAGTTTCGCGCCCAAAGTACCCCCAGGGAAATCTGACCTTTCCGAGCTGGAGTTTAGTGCTCCCTGGGCTCTGCGCACCTCTGCGCCACCTGGGCGCAGGTGCTCTGGGAGCCCCAGCGGTGCAGCAGGTACCGCATACGGCAGCTGTATGTTTTCCGGCTCCTCTCGTTCAAGATGTCGTGGTCCGCCTCCACGCGCCTCCTCGCGCAGTTGGCTCAGGGAGAGAACCCAGCAGTACTGGGGCCGCTCAGGCTAGGGAGGCCAGCCCAGCAGTCCTCTATCTTCTCCTGGAGCACAGCTGTCCCCCTAGTCACGGACAAATGCTCCCTGCGCGACTTTCAGCTGCTCCCTCCCTCTGCCCTGTGAGCAGATTCAGATCGAATCCCTCCGTTCCGCCGCCATTTTTCTCTCCCCTCAAGCAATAAATTTTTTTAAAAAAGCATTCTGTTGACCAATTTTTGCCAATTGTTTGAACCAGACATGATTAATGCTATTATAATGCTGCACAATGCCTCCATAATCCAAACTATTAGTCAATTTGGTCTACTCAGTCTCAAGTTAAGTGAATACAAAAACTGGATGAAGCAGTAATCTGGTTATATTTTAAAATGGTAAATTCAGTATCCCTATATAGCTATGACCATACATATTCTGCTAAAACTTACCATGCACTCAGCACTCTTTTCTGACATTACAGACTCTGGCCATGTCCATAAGCCATTGAATTAAAATAACACTGTGCGATAATACAAATATGTCAGCTAGCAGTGTTGTCAATGGATTTTTCTATTCAGTAGTCTCCTTTGTGTGCTACTCCAACTTTCTAATAGAATCCATCCATTTCTGTATACCTTCTGTATAATTATGATTATATTGTGAGTTTTCTGAATGGATAGCACAGCATTTGTTGTCATGTGCTTAAAAAGCAAGAAAAACACCTTTTTTATTTGCCTTGTTCAGTTTTCAGAATTCTAGCTTTTGTCCATTGTGTCTCCTTCATGTAAACCTTATGTTATTTATGTTAGCCGTCTGGGTTCCCTGGTGTTCCCAGTCTACTCAGTGACCTTCAAAGAGATCAAAAAGCCATGTTTATGCAGTTGAACCTGGACACAGGTTTAGCTACATATGGGTATTCAGAGTGGCATTTAAGGATGGCTGTCACAAGGGAAGTGGAGAGCCATCTGCTACTCCTAAGCTTTATTTTTTTAATATTTTTTTATTATCTGAAATTCCTTGCCTCATTCTTCTTGCTAAGCTCTAGCCACTTGCTCTTCCTCAAACACATCAAATATGCTCCAGGCTCAAAAATTTACATTTGGTATTCCCCATGCTTAGGACACTTTCCCCCAAGCTCTCCACATGGCAGACTCTCTCCCTTCACTTAATATTCACCTCATCAAAGAGACACTCATGCACATCTTATGGAAAGTATTTCTATCCCCACCCTTTAGCTCTATCTCTTAACCAGGGCAGCTGGCCTGGCCATGTTCTACCAAAGCTGTAATACTGAAAATTACATGCTAAATTATCTAATAGGCAGCTATACTAAGGGGACCAGCAAAGCAGACTAACCAAAACATATTTTAAAAAAGAATTTGATATCATCAAGTTAGTTATCATGGGACTTATTTTAAATTCCATAAAGGGAGTGGGAATAGGGGACTATTTTATTTTTAGTGCCTTGGATCTCTAAAGGTCTTACTACTACCCTAGAACTATGTTACCATTTTTGGTAGACTATATTCTATGCAAAGTTCATATAGACAACATATATTATACATCTTATTTATTCATTTCAAAAACGAGCATATGCTGAGTTCTTTTTTTTAAATATATTTTATTGATTTTTTTTACAGAAAGGAAGAGAGAGGGACAGAAAGTTAGAAACATCGATGAGAGAGAAACATCAATCAGCTGCCTCCTGCACACCCCCACTGGGTATGTGCTCACAAGCAAGGTACATGCCCTTGACTGGAATCGAACCTGGGACTTTTCAGTCCACAGGCTGACACTCTATCCACTGAGCCAAACTGGTTTGGCTATGTGAGTTCTTTACCTTATAAAAGGGGGGGGGTCATCAAAGTAAAAAAGAAAATACACCCCCCTCACTTCCTTATTTTATTTTTTAATGTGCTCTATTTTTATTGATTTCAGAGAAGAAGGAAGAGGGAGAGATAGAAATATCAATGAGGAAGACAACTAAGATGACAGCATAGGTGAGCACCTATCTTGCTGTCCACGCAACAATTCTTAAACTACAACTTAACAACGGAACAAACAACGTCCAGAATCACCAGAGAGCTGGCTAAGTGAAAATTCCACACATAAAAGTAGAAGTGGGATGCAGCGGTGACTCAGGAGCAGCGGTGCGCAGCTTTGAGGTTTGGAGAGCCAGCGAGCGGTGAGGAACGGACAGGCCGCAGACAGCAAGCCCGGCTGATTTTCTCCAGCAGGAGGGTGGAGGCCTCCCACAGCAACAACCCCCCAGTTCCAGGCGAGCTCCCAGGTCGGGGAAAGGAGGATCCCAGGCGCAGCTGAGGTCTGTGTGTTTAGGGAGAGTGCATGAGTAAATTGGAGTCCGCGACCAGGCAGAGAACGCTTGACTCGCTCACTTGCTCAGAGACCACCATACTGCTTTGTTTTACAACCCTGAGTGAGACTTTGGCTGTGCAGACTCATTTGGGGAGAGGCAGAGTTGTCTGTTAACGGGGAGACCAGTGGTGGATTTACGTTGCCACCCAACACTGAGACCCGTGAGCCACATAGATAAGCTGACGCCACAAGCCCCATAGACCTGAAGCGGTGCGCCACGAAGGGCAGACCTAAGGCTGACGCAGTTTGCTGCATAAGGAAGCTGAGCCACTGTTCCTTAAAGGATACCTATCATACACTGCTAAGGGACTGACTCAGGAAAGCAACCACAGTGCAGAGAAAAGGAAAGAACTCAGCTGTGAAAGAAATGGAGGAAAAAAGATGACTAGACATAGAGTTCAAAACCACAGTAATTAGGTTTATGAAGAGGCTACTAGAAAAGGCCAAGAAACTTAATGAGAACTACGCCGAAATAAATAACACCTACAAAGAAATGAACAACGCCTACAAGGATATGAAAACAGACCAACTAGAAATTAAGCATACACTGACTGAAACAAAAAATATTATACAAAGACCTAAAAGCAGTCCAGATGACCACAAAAACCAAGTCAAAGATTTGAAATACAAAAAAGTAAAATCCACTAAGCTGGAAAAGCAAGAAGCCAAAAGAGTCCAAAAAATTAAAGATAGTATAAGGGGCCTCTGGGACAATCTCAAGCATACCAACATCAGAACTATTGGGGTGCCAGAAAAAGAGAAAGAGCAAGATAATGAAAACCTACTAGAAGAAATAGTGACTGAAAACTTCCCCCACCTGGCGAAAGAAATTGACTTGAAAACCCAAGAAGTGCACAGAACCCCAAAATATAGGAATCTAAAGAGGACCACACCAAGGCACATCATAATTAAAATGCCAATAGCAAAAGATAAAGAGAGAATATTAAAAGCAGCAAGAGAAAAACAGTTAGTTACCTATAAGGGAGCACTCATACGATTGTCAGTGGATTTCTCAACAGAAACGATGCAGGCCAGATGGGAGTGGCAAGAAATATTCAAAGTGATGAATAGCAAGAATCTACAACCAAGATTGCTCTATCCAGCAAAGCTGTCATTCAGAATTGAAGATCAAATAAAGTGCTTCGCAGATAAGAAAAAGCTAAAGGAGTTCATCACCGCCAAACCAATACTATATGAAATGCTGAAAGGTATTGTTTAAGAAGAGGAAGAAGAAGAAGGTAAAAATATACATTATGAACAAGTACACATCTATCAACAAATGAATCTAAAAATCAAGTGAATTAACAACCTGATGATCAGGATAAAATGAGGAATAGAACAGAATCATGGACATAGAGAGGGAATGGACTGATAATGCTTGGTGAGAAAAAGGGTGCGGGAAGTACACCAAGAGACTGGACAAAAATCATGCAACTATGGGAGAGGATGGGGGGGGAGGTAAGGGTGGAGAGTGGATGGGTACTGGGTGGAGGGGAGCTATTGGGGGGAAATGTAATTAATAAACTGAACAATGAAGGTAAAAAAAAGAAATATCAATGATGAGAAAGAATCATGTATCAGCTGCCTCCTGCATGCCCCCCACTAGGGAATGAGCCCACAACCCCGGGCAAGTGCCCTGACCAGGAATCAAACTGTGACATTTTGGTTTACAGGTTGATGCTCAACCACCTAGCTATACCAGTTGTACTCACTTCCTGATTTTAAAGGCAACATATTCAGGATCTTATTTTATATTTTAAAATTATGGTTGGTAACCACAGATGGTTATTATGCTTTAGACAAGTTTATTCTAGATTGATTTTGAAGGTGACTCCCCTAATAGAGCATAAGATGGAAGATAAGTTAAAAAGCATCTGTCACTGTCTCTGTTAAAGGCACTTGTGTGCCCTATGATTCCAGAGGTGGCTCTTTAATGGTGAAAAGAAGATGAACTGTGCAATTTAGAGCTGAATGGCCAACATGGCCAGAGCAGACATAGACTTGCAGATGTGGTGAGCTGCCTGATGCTTCTGTCATTTTTTTTTCCCAAGTCTAAGCCACTGGTGCTCCCAATAATTCAGTCTCTTTTCATCATGAGCATGCTAATGCTCTTCATTACCATTCTTTGAAAGTGTGTTACAGATCACATTCACTATCCTTTGAAACATATGGTCTGGAACTATTCAATAGCTGCAATATGATGATTCTGGGCTGCTGAGCACAACTGATTGGCATATTAAACTGTAGGAGACTCTTCTCTGGAGTAGACAGAATTCTTTCCAATCTAGTCCTAAGGAACCCTCCAGTAATGAAAAATAGTAATTTGAAGTCCTTCCTACCTGACTGTTGCCAGGCCAGTCTAAATGGAATCCCAATAGTTTTTCTTTTCCCATGACCCATATTAAAGCAAATCAAGTTTAAGCCAGTAGAAGTTGGAGAGTTTGACTAGAGACCCTGCTGTTATTGATTTAAGATGTATTTCAAAGACTATTCATCTCCAGGTATCCTATCTAATAAAAGAGAAACATGCAAATTGATCATACTTTCACTACACTACCAGCCAATAGGAACAATATGCAAATTAACCCCCAAGCAAGATGGTGTCAGGACCCCTGCTGCTGCTGAAGCCCAGCCCTGGTGGCTGTCTCGGGCTGCAGTGGGGGGTCCAGATTGCAGCCTCAGGCTCAGCAGGGGGTCCAGACCCCTGCTGCCACCCTGAAGCCCAGTCCTGGCAAGCCTGGGGTGGCCACGGAGGTCCCAATGGCAGCCCCAGGCCCAGCAGGGGGTTTGAACCCATTCTATCGCCTGAAGCCAGGCTCTGGCAAGCCTGGGGTGGCAGCAGTGGTCCTGATCACAGCCCTAGGTCCAGTAGGGCCTACAACACCCGCTGCCATCCCAAAGTCCGGCCCTGGCAAGCCTGGGGTGGCAGCGGGGATCTGGACTCCCTGCTGGACCTGGGCCTGTGATCAGGACCCCTGCTGCCACCCCAAGCCCAGCGCTGGCAAGCCTGGGGCTGGAGGTGGGTGGGTGGGATGAATTGAAGATACAAATCTGCAGGACTGGCACCCAGCAGCCCCAAGGCCTGAGGCGGAGGTGCTTAGGTTGCTGAGGGGAGTGGGTTGGGGCAGCAGAGACACAAACCCACAAGAAACCTGTGGAAAGGGAGATAAACTATCTAACTTTATCTCTCTTTCCACAAAATGAGAAAATTACACCTGGAGTACTTAGTGCTGTGGCCAACACCTTTCTACAACACAGGGTAATGTTCTGATCACTCCCAGGAAGGTCTGGTCAGAATACTGTCTCCAGGGAATAATGCTTCTGTAGCAAATCATCTAAGAGAGGAAACAAGCTTTTGTTGGGTTTATTCTGAAGGTCAGAGAACATGCCACCCCAACATAGGCTGTGTTGTTATGTTGATGATCTTGAGCTGTACATGCTTGAAAAACAGCAAATGCATGCAGACGATTTCCTGAAGTCTCCTATAATTAGACCCCCCTAAAGGAGCTTAAATGTCATAGCTCCCCTTGATGGGAGAAGTGTCATCAGGCAGAGAAGACTGACTCCTGTCACAGGACAGGAGAGTAGAAGTTGACATCACACCAAAACTTTGTTACAAACTATTTCCCTCCACCCCATTCACCTTTCCTAAATATCATTTACTCTACTCTAAGAGGCCTATATCTCCTGTCCCCTTTCCCTAGGAAGAAGGTATTTAAATTTGCATTCTAAGCCACCTTGGGGAGTTACTCATTTTTTCCTGGGATCTCCCACATATACCCAAGATACACATGTTAATGAACTTTTGTTTTTCTCTTGATGATCTGTCTTTCATTACAAGGGCCTCCACTAAGAACTCAGAAAGATAGAGGAAAGCTATTTTTCCTCCTCCATAATTCTATCTCAGGAAATCAAGTCCCCAGCTGAACAATGAGGTTGGCTCAAGTACCAAGCAGTCCCAGCTGACGGGAGGAAAGCTTCTAGGGAGAAATCAATGATATTGGCACCAAAGTGGGATGGAGGGCACACGCATGGTTGCTGGTGGGAGTTTAAAGTTGTTCAACATTTTTACAGATGATTTGGCAAATTCGACAGAAATGTTCAAGGTACATCCAAGAGTCTTCTAGGAATCACATCTGCTGAGATAAAGCACAATTGCATAAGCCTTGCTCAGAACCCAGGATACTACTGTGGGCTCCCTTTCCATGATAGGAAAACCTGGGAACAATCTGCATTTTTAGAACAAGATAGCATTTATGCTAATAAAAGGGTAATATGCTAATTAGACTGAACATCTTCCACACAACCTTCAGGATGTCCTTTTGGATGTCCTTCCTGACAAAGTCATGTTGACAGGGCCAACGCAGAGAAGGTTAGAGGTAATCAGGCAGGCAGGGGAAAGCAGTTAGGGCAAATAGGCTGTCAGGGGATAGCAGTTAGAGGGATCAGGCTGGCAGGCAGGTGAGTGGTTCGGAGCCAGAGGTCCCAGATTGGAAAGAGTGTAGGCCAAGATGAGTCGACCCCCTTCCCATGCACAAATTTCTTGCACAGGGCCTAGTAACATTATAAAGCTATTTGATGTATGCAAGAAAGTTACTGCTCTCACTAGCCTAGTTCATCAGACTCATCCATACACACTCACATATATGCTGAGTGGCCAAATTATTATGATCTCTTATATATATATATATATATATATATATATATATATATATATATATATATATATATTAGAGGCCCGGTGCATGAATTTGTGCATGGGTGGGGTCCAGACAGCTTGGCCAGGGGGAGGGGACATGGGTAGTTGGCTGGCCTGCCTGCTGGTCTAACTCCTGGTCGAGGGGACAATTTGCATATTAGCCTTTTATTATATAGGATATACACTGAGTGGACAGAGTACTATGAGTTCAGAGATCATAATAATCTGGCCACTCAGTGTATGTGTAGTGATTTGGAAAGCAACTTGAAGAAAATGTAAGCTTTTATTAACCTGAAATATGTTCTTAAAGAAATTTTTCATGTTTCCTCACCCACCTTATATATAGTTTAATGTAAAGACATTTTAGAGATAAGGAAGCTCTAGTTAGTTAAAATAAAATGGCACCTGATTCAAGATTCTGTATCTGAAGACATATTTCTGAAATAAATTTTGAAAAATTAAATTTGAAAACTTAAATATTGTCCTTCAATCATTTTAAATTATGTGATCTTTAAAACTGATGAGTTTTTAGAATTAATAAATCTGCAGTCGAGTGTCATTTCAATGGCAAAATTTGCAAAGATGAAAATTATGCAGCATTGGCTTGTGTGCAACAATTATGCTCTAATTGTCTGTGATGTGCTTTAATTGCTTCTGACTTATTGTGATATAGAGTTGCTTTTCACTTGGAAAATACTCTTAAATTTATTACTACTCTAACTAGTGCTTAATATATTTGTTGTAAAACAGCCAAAATTATAAGGAATTATTATCTGGAAACACCTATAAGTTATAGTACAGTTAATTTTTTAAAAATGTGTAATTATTTCACTAAATCAGATTTATTTTCTTCGATTTCTACTGCACCATTTGAGTTTAACCAATAATAATTTCCTGCATTAAAACAAAGTAGCTCTCCAGAGATGATTGTGCTGTTTTCAAAGTTCTTTAATGGAGGACAAAAGCTGATATACTTTTTATTATTAGTATCCCTTTACTTTACATATGCCTTACATCCTTATCCACTATCATTATAGCAAACAATTATTCTGTTAAAATTTAAAGTAACTTCTTTAGTTTTTCATCCTAATGCCAAAACAATCCAATAAAGATATAATTATGACTCAATATACCACCACTTTCCTTTTTGCAAGCTCACTACAAGAATTACAAATCCATGAGTTGTCTTTAAAATCAGACTCACATCCATAAATATGAAATTGTAGATAAAGCAACAACCTCTAATCTTTCTAATAGCAGTATAGGAACAACCATCCAAAATGGACAATCTGAACAGCAAGATAATAAAAGTGTAAATAGAGTAATAATAGAAGTTCTTCTACATTTCAAAATAAAATTTGATGTTAATTTTGGTTTTTGTTATCAGCTTTTCATTCAAATGCAACATTCAATACTGAGGGCAAGAAAAATCTTTAAAAATGTATAACAGATTGCACTTTCTGGGGTTTGGCAATTAACTTTGATTCAAACTGCATGTGGGAAAAAGGCAATAATTTTAAATCTTCAAACAGTTGCATCTAATTCATAAATATTAGGTTTATTTTCCAACTAACAGTATTATGGCATTGGCAATAATATATTTAATTAGATTATTTAAGTTATTACTTTAAAATGGCATACTATTCATAGGCCTACATTACTGGCACATACTGAGCACCATAGTGTAAGTTCCTTTATATTCTTAACTAGATTCTAATACGTATACTTAGATTTTAATTTGTGCATGAAAAAATGACTGGGATTTTAAAAGACTCTCATGTTTCATTTAGAAGCATAATAAAACTGTTTCAAACTTGAAGGAACCAATGGCAATGGATAAGCAATAAAAGTAGAGTGTCACATATTTAATACTTCTTTTCTTATTCTCTCTCTCTCTCTCTCTCTCTCTCTCTCTCTCTCTCTCTCTCTCTCTCTCGTGTGTGTGTGTGTGTGTGTGTGTGTGTGTGTGTGTGTGTGAAGGGGGTAGCTGAGGACAGAATGAAAGTGATGTTATAATCATATCAATAAGGAAAAATTGTTTAAGACCACACAGCCATTAAGTGATAAAGCTGAGACTGAAGACCAGACTGGTTTACTTCCAAAGCCCATACTCTTTCTATTGGATAACCTTGGATAACCTTGGTTTGCCTTAAGCTATGTACTAAGTCTAGGTACAATGTGCTTAAATACAGCTCCATAAAAAGAATGCTTGAGCCTACATAACAAGTGTTTCATCCTCCAACAGTAGCATTAGTATCTGACATCTGTATAGTTAGTTAAAACTATGGTCAAGTCTTAAACATATCTTCCAGGTATTTATAATGTTCCCTTATAAGGCATGGAGTCAAGCAAAATCCCAGTGAATATTAGGTCAATAAAAGCTGAATCAATGAAATGAATTGGAGGAGCTTTCATAAGAGAAAGACAGATCCAATTCAATCCTTACACTGTTCAGAAGATCCTTAGAAAAGCTCTAAGTATAACCATTGGTATAGAGTATTGTACTTGAGAGAACTGTGGACAATGTCACATTAAAGGTAAAAATAGAAATTATTGTCCAGGAAGGAAACATTTGTTGATTAGACAGCAACTGCAATTTATAGAGATGCCCTTGTTTTCTGTTATGATAGGGAAAGTACTCTAGTTTGGCACAATCAAGGTAAAACATTTTATATTCTCAGTCTCTGCTTCCTCAATTCTTGTAGTATATTTAAGTACCAGCGCTATTGCTAAAACAATCCAACTATATAACAATCAGTATTTACAAAGAATGGAAAAAAATTTCAAACCCAAAATAGTGAATTAGAAGACATTACCTAGAATCCCAAATATAAGTAATTTCCTTGAAAAAAATTATAGCAAATAAATTACAACACCTAAATACACAACATAATTAAAATGATTTATTCGGTTCACTAGGACTGATCTCAGTAATCCATATGAACCTCAATTACCATATATTATTCTGTATTAATTGTTAAAACCCACAGAGGCAAATTAGTATGGACAAAAGTGTGGGAAGCTTAATTTTTATCAGCTACTTCGACTATTTTGAGGGGTACACCTAGACAGAAAGCTGAAGTTCATTATAAGTAAAACCACACTAAAGTCCAAGCCTGCTCTTCTGACTGGATCAATCTTCTTAGCCCAGTCTCCATTGATTTTCTCATTACATATCAACACAGTTCAAAAGATAGCACAGATTCTATTAAAACTGTGCCCATTATCCATTGCAAGTCAAATACTGTGCCAGTTCAAGACCTTCTAAAATATTAGACATAGCCATGTCTCCTTTTGAAAAATCTTCTCTAGACTCTAGATGCCTTGTGAGAAGGTCTGGTAAATCTGCTATTGTGATGCTTTTTTTCCACAGCATATGTACATTAGTCACAACTTGACTATCTTAATATCTGGTGACCATTAAACAGTGTTTTATGTAACCTAAGCTGTCTATGGAGGAGTCTTATGGCTGCATTGAACATAAGAGGTAGTAAAGAGAGGGGTCAGGGTTCCATATTCCTCCATTGTTTCCTCTTCAACTAAGAACTTCACTTTTTTGTTGTTGTGCTAAATACTGGAGTTAGAGCAATCATTTTTATGTGTTTTTTAAATTATTTGGTTAATCTCTTCCCACCCTCCCTTCAACTCCCCCTTCCCTAGAGATTAACCATATAATTTATATGATTAAATAACCATATAATTTATATGGACACAGACAATAGTGTGCTGAAGGCCTGGGGTGGGGTGGAAGCCTAGTGTAGGGGCAAGGAAAAAAAAGGGGGGGGACAACTGTAATACCCTCAAAAATAAAGATAAAACTAAAAAATAAACAACTAACAAACAATGAAGGGGTTGAAACCTAAAAAAAACGTTCTGCTACAAAGAAATGCTTGATAACAGCTATTTTAGATTATGTGGGCCACACCTATTGTTAGTGTCCATCACAACCCTAACTTCCTGGTCTTAAATTTGTGGGTCAGATAGACTTAAGTAATTTCCATAATTTACTAGGTGTTAAGAAATTATGTAACTATGTACAGGCTCTTTTCTAACCAATTATGTAACAGCTTTTTTTTTAAACCAACAAATGTGTTATCATAGTAGGTTTTCACACTATTCTTAGTGAATAAAGTTAACTGGATTTCACAGAACCACTAGTTCACTTTAGTATATTACAATTACAAAATTGTTTTAACAAAGATCCAAGATTTGACTGAGCTAATAAGCAGGTAAGTACATCATCAATAAAAATCACCATTTGTAGTATTTCTTTTCTAAAAATATAGATACAATATATATTGTATTGAAGTTTTACAGAGAGGAAGGGAGAAGGATAGAGAGTTAGAAACATTGATAAGAGAGAAACATCAATCAGTTGCCTTCTGCACACTTCCTACTGGGTATCTGCCTGCAACCAAGGTACATGCTCTTGACTGGAATCAAACCTGGGACCCTTGAGTCCACAGGCTGATGCTCTATCCACTGACCCAAACCGGTTAGGGCATCATTTGTAATATTTCAAAAATTCCTTGTTGGGAATAGCAGTAATGGTTAATTTTATACAACTTGACTGAGCTCAGATATTTGGTCAAATTTTATTCTGAGTTTTTGGATGAAATTAATATTTGAATTGGTAAAAAGATGGAAAAAGTCTTTCTGTCCTTACATTCTGAGTAAGAGGGGGAATTACTGCCTGACTGACAGCTGGACCATGGGTTTTTCTTGTCTTTGGATCAGAACTGAAACATCAGCTCTTCAGGTCTTAAGCTTGTTGGCTTTCAGACTGGAACTTACACCTATCAGCTCCTGGGTTCCCAGGCTTTCGGAATCAAATTGGAACTAAACCATCAGCTGTCCTCATTTTCAAACCTTCAGACTCAAACTGGAGCAATACCATTGGCTTTCCTCCGTCTCCAGTTGCCAACTGCTCTGGAAAATCTTGTTTAATACAGATACATTTTCATAATTAAATTCTAGCTAAACTTCATCTAAGTAGGTAGGTGAATACAGTAAGCTTTAAGCTTCTGAAGTAAAACACTGTCACTTCATTATCCACCTCACTTTTTCCTATGGGGATTTATTTATTTCCATAGGTCACGAGTATAAATCAAATAAAATTTTTAAAGATCAGAAATTTAGCAGAATCTTTAGAGTTATTTGAGGAAAAATATTCAGTAAATCATGTTTACTTATAGGAAAACTGCTTCAAAAGTTATTATACTATGTGTGTTTTCCCTACTTTTAAGTTAAATTTTAGTTATCCAAATAGTTTGCAAATTTTATTACAAAGTTAAGTCATCTCATTTGTTCATTGATCCAATATATATTTCTTGAGCACTTCCTGTATTCCCAACATTGTACTACATTGAGTATATACTGGTTAATAAAAAAAGACACAATCTCTGTTTTCATGGACTAACTTATAGTTTGGTGGTGGTGAAAGGCAATAAGAAAGTAAACAAAGAATCTTTACTAACTGTGAAGAGAAGAGAGTAAATCAGTATTTAAGAATTCTGAGAGAGCTTCTGTTTATACTTATCCTTACTCTTCATATAAAAACACACTTAGCTCAAAGGCATTAACATAAAGAAGAAAACAAAATATTTTCTTATCATTTTATTTCCAAAAGTAGTGCTGGTCCCTGAAAAAAATAAATTATTGGCTTTAGTGACTTCTGTTTCCTGTGACACACAATTTACCCAAAACTTTCTCTGGCAACATTTCTTTATATTCACTTTAATTATGCAAAGAAATACATTTTTGCCACCATGTTATCTTATCTGATGTCAACTCTACCTATCTTCTTTGACAAGTATGCCAGCAGAAGGCAGATTCCTCATAGATTATATAGTAAATAAACTGTAAAGAGAAAGGCAGACCTAAGGAAATCTACTCTAAAGGATAGTACAAATATTTGTGAAGTATTGTGTTGTCTGCACCATAGGGGATAACAAGATAAACCAGAAGGGGACATTGCTCTCAAATGACCCCTATTATCTCTAGCAGGAGTAATTTTTTTTTTTAACAAAGCTATAGGAACATATTGTGCATAATACAAGAGGTACATTCCAGATGAGATTTTCCTATCTCCTGTTGTAGATGTAGAAATGAGGTAAAGGTGAAGATATTGTTGCCCTTCCAACACCTTTTAATAAACACACACACACACACACGTGTGTGTGTGTGTGTGTGTGTGTACATATTAGAGGCCTGATGCACTGGTGGGGTCCCTCAGTCTGGCTTGCTCCCTCTCACAATCCAGGACCCCTTGGAGGATGCTGGACTGCCAGTTTCACCCCGCTCCTCCTTGTCTTTGCCTTCTTCCTAGCAACAAATCTTGTGGCCAACTTTGTTGGCTTCATTTAATTACTTTTCTACTACTGCTCCACTCATTTTGGCAACTTCTTCCATTATGCTATTTTAAATGTTCATAAAAATTAACAATGATTTTCAGGTTTCTAAATTCAATTGAAACTTTTTATTCTTATTTTACTCTAACTCCAGCATTATTGAGGATTATAAATCACTCCATCATTCTGAGATCATTGACCGATTGATCATTCATTCATTCATTCATTCATCATAATAATGTGCTCTTCCAGTTTCCCTCTTGTTGCTTCTCCAGTTATGACAGCCCTGATTTATAGGCTCATGTAATTTCTCTCCTTCTATTTTTAAAAATATATATATATTTTATTGATTTTTTACAGAGAGGAAGGGAGATGGATAGAGAATTAGAAACATTGATGAGAGAGAAACATCTATCATCTGCCTCCTACACACCCACTTCTGGGAATGTGCCTGCAATGAAGGTACATGTTCTTGACTGGAATCGAACCTGTGACCTTCAGTCCACAGGCCGATACTCTATCCACTGAGCCAAACCAGTTTCAGCTCTTTCCTTCTAATAATAGCTGTATTTTCCATTCTGAACCATCTTTTCTTTTATTCTATGTCTTTTACTTGGTGAATCTCATTTATGCTTCCATTATCCACTGCATATAGATGAGTTACAAATTTGTATTTCTAGAACTGAAGACCTAATTTCTATATCCAACTGCCAACTTGGTGTCTTCACTTTGACATATCAAAAGCACTTCACTGTTAACATGTGTAAAACTACACTCAGAATCTTCCACTCTCACCTTAAGCTGATTTCCATATGGTATCTCCTAGAAATCTTCAATTGGCTAAACCAGAAAAACTGGAATCAATCTTCATACTTATTTTCTTCAGTTCCTGATATCTAAATTACACTTCCCAAATATAGCTTGAATTCATCCCTTTCATTTCAGTCTCTACCATCACCATAATATATGTCTAAAAGCTGTTTGTTAACTGGCTGAAGAAATGAATATTGAATGTGTTAATAATAAAAACAACAAGATATGAAAGTGCAGAGTGATTTTGGGGAAGATTAAGTAGTAGTATCCCAAATTGTTCAGTTTGTTTCACTGAGATACAGTGGGAAAAGGAAAACTGGAAAAGAAAGTTGGTATCAAATCATGTTGAAATTGGAGTGCTGTATTTCAGAATTTGAATTTTATTTTGTAGGTACTAAGAGGACTTGAGTGCTTTTGTAAATTATGGTTTTTTTTCAAAGGATGTATGATACTTTAGAAAGATTACTAGAGAAACTTAGAGAAACAGTTGTGTAACATGGATGGAAAGGAGAGAGAATACTAAATTGAAGTTTAGATGCTATTGAAGAATTATAAGCAAAAGCTAGTGAGGGCCAGAACTAAGGGCTGCAATGCAAATGGAAATGGCAAATAGATACAAGAGATACTACAATGGTAGATTTTTTCTTTTTTATTAAATTTATCTTTATTGTTGCAAGTATTATAGATATCCTCTTTGTTTGTTTGTTTGTTTATTTCCCCATTGATCCCTTTACTCCATACCCATCTCTTCCAAGCCTTCACCACTCTATTGTCTGTGTTCAAGAGATATGCCCAGGCTAATCACTCTCCACCCACTACCCTTATCTTGCCTTTGAAAGTAGTCAGTCTGTTGCATGTTTCTATGTCTCTGGATCTATTTTGTTCATCAGTTTACTTTGTTCATTGGATTCCACATATGAGTGAGATCATGTAATACTTATCTTTCTCTGACTGGCTTATTTTGCTCAGCATAATATTCTCTAGGTTACTCCATGTTGCTTAGTATTCCGTGTCATAAATGTACCACAGCTTTTTATTTACTCATCTACTGATGGGCACTTGGGTTGTTTTTAGATCTTAGCTATTGTAAATTGCACTGCTATGAACACAAGGGTGCACACACTCTTTCTGATTGGCGTTTTGGGTTTCTTAAGATATATTTGTAGAAGTGGGATCACTGAGTCAGTTGGTTATTCAGGTTGATTGTTCTATATTTTAGTTGTAATTCTATTTTAGTCATGAGAAGAGATGAGTGTAACTTCCACCTATTCCATCACCATCTTGGATGCCAATGAATTTGTGATTGAACTGACCTGACACTCAACTCAAGTCTCCTGATTCACCAAACTAGAACAAATTATAAAATTTCTAAGGAGCCACAAAATACCCAGAATAGCCAAAACAACCTTGAGGGAAAAAACAACCTGGAAGTATCACACTTTCTAATTTCAAATTTTATGATACATATATTATTAATCAAAGAAAGCAAGGATATGCATTTGGGAAAATACAGTCTCTTCAATAAATATTGAGAAACTCCTAAAAGAAAACAAGCCATAAATTCTTTAACATCAGTTTTAGCAATATGTTTATTATATTTTTCCTTAGGCAAAGGAAACAAATTTCAAAAGAAGCAAATGGGACTATATCAAACTAAAAGTATTTTTCACAGTGATGGAAATGGTCAACAACAACAACAACAAAATTCATACAATTTAATATAAATGAAAAATTCTACTTAAAAATGAGTGAATGACTTGAATAGACATTTTTCTAAATAAGATATGCAGATAGCCAACAGACACATGAAAAGAAGTTCAACATCACTAGTCATCAGCTAAATGCAAATCAAAATCACTGTGAGATATTGCCTCACATCTGTCAGAATGGTTATTATCAAAAAGATAACAAGGGTTGTTGAGGATGTGAAGAAAAGGGAATCCTCATTTACTACTGATGGGATTGTAACTTGGTGCAGCCACTATAGGAAAGGGTATGGAGGTGTCTTAAAAAGTAAAATTTGCATTATAATCCAACAATTCTACTTCTGAGTGTTCATCTGAAGAAATTATTGAAAACACTAATTTGAAAAGGCATGTGCACCCCTATGTTCATTGCAGCATTTTAATAATCAACTAACTTTAGTTGAGTGTCAGGTCAGTTCAATCACAAGATATGGAAACAATTTAAAATTCCATAGAAGATGAATGGATGGAGTACAACATGCACACACATCTTCTTTATGTAAAATGGCATTTTACACAGCCATAAAAATAATGAAATATTACCATCTGTGACAACATGGATGAATTTAGAAGTTATTTTGCCAGGTGAAAGAAGTCAGACTAAAACAAATGTTGTATTATTCTACTTATATATGGGATCTAAAAACACACACAAAATAA
Organism: Antrozous pallidus; assembly: GCA_027563665.1. NCBI lineage: Eukaryota > Metazoa > Chordata > Mammalia > Chiroptera > Vespertilionidae > Antrozous > Antrozous pallidus. The sequence continues at coordinate 41,952,087 of CM050509.1, read as the reverse complement.
ATAAGTAAACAGAACAAAATAAAAACAGACTCATAGACTCAGAAAAAAGATTGTTAGTTGCTGGAGAGGAGGGGTTGGGAGATGAGTAAAGGGAATCAATAGTTACAATTTCCAGTTAGAAAATAATTAGGTCATGGGATTTAATGTATAGCAATGGGAATCCTATCTAATAAAAGAGTACTATGCAAATTTGACCACACCTTCGCCACACCCATGAGCCATGCCCACAGCCACGCCCAACAGCCAATCAGGAGAAGGTTATGTAAATAAACCCCAAATGATATGGCTGCCGCCACTGAGAGCAGGAGGAAGGCTTGGGTTCCTCCAGCAACAGAGGAAGCCAAGCTTTCCACCTGCCTAGGCCTCCACTCAATGTTACAAAGTTTCAATTATAAAAGATAGAGAAATGGCAGCAGCCACTGAGCTGGAGAGAACAGAGGCTTGGGATTCCCTGGCAAAAGAGGAAGCCAAGCTTTCAGCCTGCTGTTGCCGGTCTAGGCCTCCACTCTAGGCTACAAAGTTTCAAACCAAAATGGCTGCCACCCTGGAGCGAGCAGAAGGCTTGCCTCTGCTTCAGGCTACAAAGTTTCAATTGTAGACATAGATTAATCCCAGATACTAGGGCCTCCAGCTTGGGTCACTGGGGGGCAGGCTGGCCTGTAAACCTCCACAGGCCCCTCGCCCAGGCCACCCCTCACCCCAAGAAGCCCCCACCCTGATCTGGGACACTTTTCAGGGCAAATCAGCTGGCCCCCACCCATGCACCAGGCCTCTATCCTATCTAAAAAGAGAGTAATTTGCAGATTGACCATCACTCCAACACACAAGATGGCTGCCCCCATGTGGTCAAAGATCCTACCCCCATGTGGACACAAGATGGCCACCACAAGATGGCCAGCAGGGGAGGGCCTTTGGGAGGTTCCAGGCCCTGCAAGGGAGGGCAGTTGGGGGCAATAAAGCCTGCAGGGGAGGGAGGTTAGGGGTGACCAGGCCAGCAGAGGAGGGAAGTTGGGGGCAAACAGGCTGGCAGGGGAGCAGTTAGACATCAATTAGGCTGGCAGGATAGTGGTTAGTGGGTGATCAGGCTGGCAGGCAGAAGCGGTTAGGGATAATCAGCGAGGCAGACAGGTGAGCAGTTTGAATCCAGCAGTCCTGGATTGTGAGAAGGATGTCCCACTGCTCATTTAGGCCCTACCAGGATGGGGCCTAAATGGGCAATTGGACATCCCTTGAGGGGTCCTGGATTGGAGAGGGTGCAGGTTGGGCTAAGGGACATGCCCCGCCCCCCGTGCATGAATTTCATGCACTGGGCCTCTAGTATAGTTGATAATATTCTAACAACTGTGTATGGTGATGGATAATAAATGTATGTAAATGCCAAATAATTATGTTGTAAAACTAAAATAAATATAATATTGTATTGCAACTCTACTTTAAAAAATAGAGCCTCATGAGATCTCTTGAACAAAGATTATTTCCCATCCCTAAACTAATAACCTGTAATACTAAACTCTTAGGTAAACCTTTCAAAGTTTTTCAGTGGCTTTCATTTCACAGACTCAGAATATATATATATATATATATATATATATATATATATATATAGTAAAATGAAGTTTCCTTGTTAAAATTTTTTATAGATTTATCATTAGTTACATAAATTTAAATCAGTTATTTATTGATAATCTTTTCCTTCTTCAACCTTATTCAGACTTGATAGAGACAATCTGTGAAATCTTCTTTTATTATGAGTAAACACTAAAGTTCTTCTGGTGGTTCTGTGTGATTTATGTATGGCTATAATAATAAGTCATGTAAGACAATAAAGTCTATGCTACATAAAGAATGATTCATAAGCTGTCATACTGTATGTGACATTTATCAAGAGAATACCACTATTTTGTCACCATGTTTCTAAATGCATAAATGAACTTCAAATAACACTTATCAGAAATGAAAACTAATAGACTAATGGTAGTTGAGGCTATCACTATATAGTTGGGCACAAGGAATGAGAGAACCTTAACAAAAAGTGTATCATAATATTGGGGACACTTTTATCAAAGCAGACAATTAGATTAGGATAAAAAAGGGTAAATTTACTAGTGACTTGATTTCTGGAGTAAAAACCCCAAAATATGAGACACACATCATATATATATATATATATATATATATATATATATATATATATATATATATAGCCAGGGTTGTAACATCCAAAATGAATGAAGGCTTGACCAAACACCAGGCTGCGTGCTCAGCAGGCGAGCAGGCTGAACTGCTGACCTGAGAGAGAGAGAGAGAGAGAGAGAGAGAGAGAGAGAGAGAGAGAGAGGCAGAGAAGATCATCAGCAACAGCGGCTGCTGATGAGGCCCAAAGAGAGAAGCAGGGTGATCAGACTCTGCTTTCCTCTCCAGGCCTCATCAGCAGTCAAGCCTCTCTCTGTCCCCCAGAGATCATCAGTCCAGTCCACTCACCAGCGCCTGGGGTGGCTGCTGATCAGCCCCGTCTCTCTGATCAGACCTGGAGATAGGCCTGGATATGCTGACTGGCATAGAAACTGACCAATCAGAACCAAATATGGGTGAATTGTAAGGAGCCAATGGGTGCCTAGGAAGTGGAGCTTTTGAAGCTGACTGGCATAGAAACCAACCAATCAGAACCAAATTGGCTTGCACGGGAGGACAGTGAGGGGTGATCATGCAGGCAGAGGTAGTTAGGTGCAATCGGGCTGGCAGGGGAGTGCAGTTGAGGGCAAGATTAGGCCAGCAGGGGAGGGCAGTTGGGAGCAACCAGGCAGGCAGGGGAGGGTAGTAGGAGGCAAGCTCAGGCTGGCATGGGAGGGCAGTTAGGGGCAATCAGGCAGGCAGGCAGAGAGGTTAGGGGCAATCAAGCAGGCAGGCAGGAGCCAGTGGTCCCAGATTGTTAGAGGGATGTCAGATTGGAGAGGGTACAGGCTAGGCTGAGGGGAATCCCCCACCCCCACCTTGTGCATGAATTTTATGCACTGGGCCACTAGTCTATATATATAAAAAGCCAGTCTCTGTGATGACCAAAATGACCAGAGACCATAAAACCATGGCCCTTTGCCCAGGTTGGCCCCACCCTCCAGGGAGCAGTTAATGGTGCCCCTAGGCAACTTGATAGGGTGCGAGTTTGATGGGGGAAATTCAAAGAAATAGGGGGGAGGTCTTAAGGATCTGCATGGTTGGGGTGGTTGGCCCGGGTTAGGTTTAGGGTGTTCTGGGGAAGGAAGAGGAATATCCAATTGGAAAATGGCTCAGCACAGTACCTTTCTCATTGTGACTAGGATGTCACCAGCAGTGGACTGAATGGGCTGTTGTTTCATGAGTGTGCTTGGGATCGACATGTTCATGGCAGTGGCAATACTTATAAAACTTCAATGATTCTAATAATTCCAATGCCAAAGAAGAGAAAAATCCTCTCCAACTAGAGGCCCTGGATGTTGCAATGCTATTGAAGGAAACGCTACTTAAGGAAGAGCTAGAAAAACTGGAAGTAGGTGACCAGAGGATTGTGGGATCTTGGAGGATGCCTGGGTGCCTAGGGCTAGAACATGAGCCTATTACTGCACATGTACATAGCCCTATAGTCCTCAGACTCACAGTATTTAGATGTGACTTCTGGCAGGAAATTGTTTGTTACCCTGGTTTGAGCAAAGAACAAGAGCTGCGAGTACAACCAGCTCTATGAGGAGTATACATACACCTCCCAGGAAATACAGATGAAGCACACCACAATTGAGGCCTTCAATGAAACCATCAAGATCTTCAAAGAGCAGGGCCAGGCTCAAGAGAAGTAAAGCAAGGAGTATCTAGAGTGCTTCCAGAGTGAGGGCAATAAAAAGGAGACGCAGAGGGTCCTGCTGAACTCAGAACAGGTCAAGTCTTACATCGCTGAGATCCATAAGAGCTACATGAAGCTATAGCAGGAGCTGCAGACACAGGCCTTGGACAACTGAAACAAGCACATGAATAGCCTGAAGATAGACCTCATACAGCTGCACAAGATCTGAGATAAGTACCTGGTATGGCTTACCCAGAAAGGCATCTGGCAGAATAAAATTAATCAGTGGTTGGGAATCAAAAATGAGACTGAAGACCTGTATGTGCTGATGGAGGATGAGGATGACCTCTTCCCACCATGTGGAAAGAACCTGGTATGTGGGCAAGATTAACCAAATGCAGGATGAGGAAATGGTGAACAGTAAGTGTGATGGTATATTCCTCATCTGTGAGAGCAGCCTTAAGAGCTGCTATGCCTGCTCTGTAGTGGTGGACTGTAATACCAAGCACTGTGTCATCTACCACACTGCAATTGGCTTGGGTTTTGTGGAGCTCTACAGCCTGTATGGGTCTCTGAAGGAGCTGGTGCTACATTACCAGCACACCTCCCCTGTACAATACAATGATGCACTTACCATCACACTGGCACATTCCATGTGAGTCCGCCCTCCCCCCCTGACCTCTCCTTCCCCCAACCTCCCCCGCACAGATGGCTGACTCATACAGAGTAGGACTCCATCTTTCTGTCTGTCTGTCTCTCTTCTTGGTGAATCTTTTTCTGCTTCAATCTCTCTTGCTTTTTCTGAGTCTCTCTCTTCCTGTCACTCTTTTTATCCTGCCGGAAACTGATCATGGTCTCACTAATAGAAAGATGTGGACAGGAAACCTGGGAGGGGGGTCAACCTTAATTGCTCTGAAAGGTCAGAGCTAATCACTTACTGTTTAGTTGAAACATTGTTAGCAGAAGCAGCCTTCATCTGCTAGTCTTATGCAAATTTCTGATGATTGACTATTATTGGAATTTCCTGCCTAAAGGCTATGGGTGTATCCCATCCTATCTAATAAAAGAGTAATATGCAAATTTGACTGTACCTTCACCACACCTGCAAGCCACACCCACAAGGCACACCCACCAGCCAATCAGGAGCAGATTATGCAAATAAACCCCAACCAAGATGGCTACTGCCACTGAGAGCAGGAGGAAGGCTTGGGTTTTCCCGGGAACAGAGGAAGCCAAGCTTTCCACCTGCCGTGGTGGGCCTAGGCATCCACTCAATGTTACAACGTTTCAATTATAAAAGATACAGAAATGGCAGCAGCCACTGAGCTGGAGAGAACAGAGGTTTGTGTTTCCCTGGCAATGGAAGAAGCCAAGCTTGCAGCCTGCCATTGCCTAAGCCTCCACTCTAGGTTACAAAGTTTCAAACAGAAATGGCTGCTATGCCAAAGCAAGCAGAAGGCTTGACTCTGCTCCAGGCTACAAAGTTTCAATTGTAGACATATATTAATCCCAGATACCAGGGCCTCTGCTTAGGTCATTGGGAGGCATGGCCAGCCTGCAAACCTCCACAGGCCCCTCACCCTAGCTGCCCCATACCCCAAGGGAACCCCCACCCTGATCTGGGACACTCTTCAGGGCAAACCATCTGGCCCCCATCCATGCACCAGGCCTCTATCCTAACTAATAAAAGAGTAATTTGCAGATTGACCATCACTCCAACACACAAGATGGCTGCCCCCATGTGGTCAAAGATCCTGCCCCCATGTGGACATAAAATGGCCACCACAAGATGGCCAGCAGGGGAGGGCAGTTGGGAGGAACCAGGCCTGCAAGGGAGGGTAGTTGAGGGTGATCAAGCCTGCAGGGGAGGGCAGTTAGGGGTAACCAGGCCAGCAGAGGAGGGAAGTTGGGGGCAAAGAGGCTGGCAGGGGAGCAGTTAAACATCAATTAAGCTGGCAGGATAGTGGTTAGCGGGTGATCAGGCTGGCAGGCAGTAAGGGTTAGGGGCAATCAGGGAGGCAGGCAGGTGAGCAGTTTGGAGCCAGCAGTCCTGGATTGTGAGCAGGATATCCTATTGCCTGTTTAGGCCCGATTCTGCTAGGATCAGGTCTAAATGGGCAGTCAGACATCCTTCGAGGGGTCCCAAATTGGAGAGAGTGCAGGCTGGGCTAAGGGACATCCTCTGGCCCTGTGCACGAATTTCGTACACCAGGCCTCTAGTAGTCTTAACAAAAGGGATAGCAATACCAGAGTGGAGTGTAGTCCTCCCACTAGAGGTGGGCTCCCGCCTGGCCCCCAATATTACCAAATTAATAGTTTTCTAGTCTCTTTTCTTTGTGTGAGGACTTCTCCAGAACCCGAACCTTGAACCTGAACCCTGAACCACACAGGACATGAAAGGGGTTCCCACATATCCCCATCTCTGTCCTCTTTGTCTCTCTTAGTTTTTGTACCTCTAAGTCTCTGTTAGAGGTGCAAACCCCCTCCAATGCCCCCTTTTCCTATGGACACTGCCCTCCCCTGGCTATGGCTGCCCCCACCAGTTCCTACAGTTCCCCCAAGCTCTCCCTGCCTTTCCCTGCCATGTTTACAAAGGCCCCTGGGGTGCTCCGCCCCAGCCTGGTGCCCTGATTTTTAAGCCATAGACCTGGGTTCAGGGCAAGAAGAAGGCAGGAAGGAACTTCACTGGGTTCCTTCCAAGAACCTCAGCTGTAACATTTGGGGCCAGGTGGTTCCACCCCACAGACCCAACTTCTCCTCCAAACCCTGAAGTGAAAGCCGCACTGGTTATCCCCACATGTAAATGCTGCTGCCCAGAAGCCCTCCTCCCCCAAAAGGAAAATTATTGAAAATAACCTCAAGAGCTGGAACCTATCTGATCCCAGGCTTCCTAGGAAGTGAGGTTGCTGCAGGTACTGCTGGGCCAGCTGAAATGCACTGCTTTCCACAGCACCTCTGCTTGATGCAGTTTCAAGGCTTCCCCTTGATCATGTTGGGTTCTGATTTTGTTTCCTTGACTGTAAACCCATTTTCTCCTCTTTTGGGACAAGAACTCTGGTTTTCTATGCTGCCATGGACGCCCCCTCCTGCCTGCCCATCTAGGTTGGCAGGTGGGTTTTATATGGTATGTTGATACTGATGTGGATATAAAATATAGAACTCAAAAAGAAAAAAGATAAATAAGAAACTTTGGGCACAGTGAAGGGTAGTTTGTCCAGACTGTTAAGAACTAAGAATTAGAGTTTAATTGGGATAGAAATCCTGCTAATAGCACCTTATGCCTGAAATCTGACCACTCTACTTTTAAGTTTTCCAATTAAAGTTTTTGGAGACTGCCTATTAAAACATTCCTGGTTGGAAAGTGTTTGCATAGAAACCTATAAGTATTAAGTATTGGCTGTGTTTACCGTGTTTAGGTCTCTGTAAGTAATATTGAATAATGTTAAATGCCTCATGTTCTCAAGAAGCTTGACTTTTAAAATAAAAAATAAAGACAAAATATAAATATTAAAAATAAAAAAGAAGAAGCTTGAGATAGGGGCAATCAGGCAGGCAAGTGGTTAGGAGCTAGTGGTCCTGGATTGTGAGAGAGACATCCCCCAGATTGCAAGGGTGCAAGTCAGTCAGATGGAGGCTTACACTCACCCCCGCATACACAAATTTCGTGCAGTAGGCCTCTTGCTATTAAATAATATGATCAAGTGTTAGTGTCTGGTTGGATTTGGAGGTGGGGAATGTATTACAAACTTAAATGCCTTTCTCCAAGAACACATGTTCTTTCTCATAGAATACATTTCTATCCCAATTAAACTCTAATTCTTAGTTCTCAACAGTCTGGACAAACTACCCTTCACTGTCCCCAAAGTTTCTTATTCATCTTTTTTCTTTTTGAGTTCAACGTTTTATATCCACATCAGTATAATGATATACTGTCTTGTTTTGTCCCTAAAATGTAAAATCTTCTATACTAGATGGAGATAGGCTTAAAACTAAATTTAATCTCATGAAAACAAGAAAGCTAAGATCTGATAATATTTAGGGTTTTGGGGTGGGGAAAGTGGCTGAGAAAAATGAAGAGAGAATTCTATCTTTAGTTAGATTTGGTGAACCCAAATCTTCTTGACTTTTGAGTCTACACTTATTGTTTGAGTCTGAAAAAGTTCTCTTTATTTACTCTTAAAATGAATTCTGATTTGAAAATGTTTTAAGATCTCCATAACACACCTTGACCCTGTAGACATTTTTATACATTGCCAAAACAGTTTTAGGAATCCCTACATTATTCACTGACCCCCTCAGCAGAAATATCTTTGAAATTTCAGACCTGTAGCCAGCATTTCTCCAAATATGGGGACAAGGGGAACATACAGTTCATTTTTCCTGAGAATGTTTGTTCTCTAGGGTTAGTATGTAGCACGTTCCAGAACCCCATTTGTCATACTGGCCGCTAACAGATTTCTTTTGAGTTAGTAGGGGCACGTGTAATAGATTTCACCAGCCACTCCCTTCTCTATTTCCCTGTAACTATATCAGAATTGAGCATTAACCAGACAGGAGTTTTCCATCAAGAGAAATAAGACACAACATTGGGGTTCTCATACTTGTTCTCAGTGATGCGATTGCCAGTGTCAGATATGGGGTATTGAGAGGTAGGGCCTACAGTCATCTAAAAATCACTATAAGAGATCAAGGAAGAAAAAAGATATTTTCTATTAGGGCTCAGGCTTTGGGAAAGATGAGGCAGTGAATACTGCAGAGAACAGCCCTGTGAGCCTACAGTGAGGAGGAAAACATTTCCTATTATCTCTCCCAATAAGAGGAATTTAATTACAGACACATTTTGTAATGAAATCCACTTATTTGGGAGAAGAAAAAAATGAAATAGAAGAGAAGCTATTTCTCATATCCTAGCTGAATTCTCTGGCTAGGAAACATCACATTACATATAAAATCTATTTTGAAACAACATTAGGGATGTCAATCTGCCATAAGCAAAAACTACATAGTGAAAATAAAAACTCCAGGCACTTTTAAACATATAAAACATATAATAAGCTGAACTTTCTTCTTGTGATACAATGACATCAAGAGAATTATGAATCCAAACCTCTCTCTCTCTCTCTCCTTCCCCTCCTCCTCCTCCTCCTCCTCCTCCTCCTCCTCCTCCTCCTCCTCCTCCTCCTCCTCTTTCGGGATTCCCAATCTTCACCTCTTGAGGAATTATATATTATATTGTAAAAAGAAACTTCAGCAGCAGCCATACAGGTGAAAGGCTAGACAATTCACACTGACATTTCAAATTAAAAATAAATACAAATATTCCATCCCAAAGATAATTGGACATCTCATTTTTGGAGGTTTTAAGGGTGAGAGGGAGTGAATAGCTGCATTATAAATATAACCTCAATAGTTCCAATATCAGGAAAAAATTAAAAAGTGACATATTGATGAATTTTTACTAGAGGCAATCAGGAAGGTGGCAACATTTACAATGATGATGCCAATGCCTAAGGCACAATATTCAAAATAAAGATGCACCCTGGGCTCTTGATTGTGTAGGTGGACTCTGGGCTGACCCCTCTCACAGGAATACATCAAATGTACATCTATATTTAGAGCAAATCCTCTTGAGAGACAGCTGTGAGTCAATTGAGCAGCCTCTGCTCAAACAAGCAAGTGCTGCATAGAGAAAGTCGGGGAGTCATGACAGCTCTCCTGAAGCTGAGGGAACAACTCAGGACCAGAGGAATGGGTGAGTACCATAGATTACTTTTCTCTGAGCCTGGATAGTGGCTTGAATTCCATTCATGTTCTCTGGCTAACTGCAGGGCGTTGCAGCATTTTCCCACCCAACTCTACTAGAGAAATACCCAGCAGGAACAGGCTCCCTCACCCAGAGATTGCATAAAAATAAAATAAAATACCTGGGAATAAACTTCTACTCATGGGTAGCAACCAGTATATGTGTCTCTCTCACATCTATGTTTCTCACTTTCTCTCTCTCCTTCCTTCATTCTCTGTCACTCTACCTGAAAAGGAATGGAAAAAATATATCTTCAGGTGAGGATTAAAAATTTAAAACAAAATAATGGGATGGTCACATTATACACTAAAAGGGTCGAATCACTCTATTGGACATCTGAAACTAATGTAATAAATATAAAATTGTATACCAACTACACTTTAATATATTAAAAACAAATCAACTACCTGGCCAGCGTGGATCAGTGGTTGAGCATAAACTTATGAACCAGGAGGTCACAGTTAGATTTCTGGTCAGGACACATGCCCCGGTTGCAGGCTCGATCTGGGGCAGGGGCAGGTGGGGAGCGTTTTCAAGAGGTAGCCTATCAATGATTATCTCCTATCATTGATATTTCTATATTTCCATCCCTTTCCTTTCTTCTATGATATAAATAAAAATGTATTTAAAAAAATAAAAACAAAACACAAAATAGGAAGGACCTAACAGAACCATACAATCTTGGTGATTCCCTGACAACTGCTTCACTTTTGGAACAAAGAACAATCAAGGCAGAAATATGAAAATTTAATAGAAACAGGTAGCACTTTTAAAAGACCCTAAATCTGACCTAAAGCTAGGAACAAATAACATTATAGTCTTCTGTGAGACTGGTCCTTTATACAGCAGTGGAATAGCCAGACAGCTGGATTAAGGGTGTACCAACTCCCACCACTACAACCTTGCTCATCTGGGCTATAAATGTAAGGTCCATATATCTGTGTGAGGATGAGCTGGACAATCTCACCATTGGAGACTATAATTAATTATAAACCTTAATATGAATATGTTTTATGTTATTCACTGCTAGTCAATTCCAAAACAGGAATAAATTTATAACCTCTAAACTTTCTTCTAGATTACCATATTCAATTCCAAAATTGCCAATGATTGTCCAAATGTTTGTCTGAAGCTCTAACATTGCTCCCAAGATCCCAGATTATATATACAATTGTCTTTTTTTAATTGACAACTCTATTTGGATCTTAAATGTAACATGTCCACCATCTAACCAATTACTCAGGCTAAATAATTTAAGAAACATCCTTGATTCCTCTATACTTCTACTCTTCATTCCTTCTAGTTCATCATAAAATGCTCTTGGCTCTTCTTATATCTCAAATCCATCTACCATATTCATGTATAAGATGCCTCCCACTTTTCCAACCCAAAATTAAGAAATCAATATTTTAAACATTTTGCTGGTTTTCCTCTTAAGGCTGTCTTCTTTTTTGGCATGTTAAGGAGTTGTTCTTCCTGTTTTCTTCACTGTCTGATCATACACTCAGTAGGAAGAAGTCCAAATTATCTCTCTGCAGCTCTATTGCCATGCTCTTTCACATAGCTGATTACATTCAGTTTGAATTTTACAGAGTAACACAATCACTAACTGGTATTTATCTTTTTATTTTTTGACATCTTTATGGGCTCAGAATGGTCCAGTCCCTGTTGCATCTGTGCACTCTCCACCTCCACCTCCAACTCCAATTATGGCATTAGCTGACGTCAGTAACAATAAAGCTTGTGATTGGAGGAAGCCTATTTGACAAGGTATGGGCAGCTATGCACCACATTGCTCCGTCTTAAGCTGACTTCCATGTACAAGATGCCCCTCATTTTTCAGTCTAATGATTTTAGAAAAATAGCCACTGTTATATTTAAACTCTATCATTGCAATAGCCTCCTAGTATATATCCCTGACACCACTGTTGCCCGTCTACAATACATTTTCTACTCAACAGCCAGAATTACTTTTTAAGTAAAATAGATTCTTTTACTACTATGATTAAAAATCTTCCAATGCCAGCCCATTATGCCAAGAATAAACTCTAAACTCTAAGTGATGGCCAGCAGTAACCTTGTTTGACCAACCTATACTTCCCGTATTTTTTTAAAATATATTTTATTGATTTTTCACAGAGAGGAAGGAAGAGGGATAGAAAATCAGAAACATCGATGGGAGAGAAACATTGATCAGCTGCCTCCTGCACACCTCCAACTGGGGATGTGCCCGCAGCCAAGGTACATGCCCTTGACCTGAATCAAACCCGGGACCTTTCAGTCCACAGGCTGACGCTCTATCCACTGAGCCAAACCGGTTTGGCTGCTTCCCGTATTTTTATTCTTTGAATATGAAAATGTCATTTCCAGCTCAGGTCCTATACACTTGGTATTATTTTTACCTGTAGAATCTAGATTTTTGCAAGGATAGTTCCTGGTCTGTAAGATTGCAAGTAAGTGACTCATAATCAGAGAGTCCTTTCCTAGCCACTAAATTTAAGCAGTCTCCTGGTCACTCTTTATCATATTCCCACTCTTGATAGCATGTGTTACTAACTTATTTTTTATTTATCCATTGTTTTACTTGTTTTAATTTATGCCCCAGATGAGAACATAGGTTTTATGAAAACAAATATCTTATTTGCCTCATTCACTACTTTAATCTCCAGAACCTAGAACAATGCCTTGCAAAATGTAGATACCTAATCATTGAATGAAATATGATAACATATCCCCTCTTTTATCTCCTAATTTAATATTATACCCTTCAGATCATTCACTATTCCACTAACACCTTACTTCATAGTGTTTATCATTGGCTGAAAATATCACAGTCAATTATTTCTGTTTTGTTAAATTGTTTATCTCCAATAACTAAAATGTACAGACCAAGAAAACATAGTTTTATTTATCATTGAAAATTCAGTACCTATACTTAGATCAGTGACTGACATATGGTAAGAATGCAGAAAATAGCTTGAGGTTAAATAAATGGATTTTGCTAGAAAAGTTGCAGAAACAAATGGTGTCCACTTTGGTTCACATTCTCCAAAAGCTGTATCCTTGCAATTAAGCCTTGGTAAGGTGTTTGGATAGTATAGAAATAATAACAATTATGGAGAGCATAATTATAGCAAACACTATTATAAGTATTTTACATAAATTAACTCAATGTCACAATAACCTTATCAGGGAGGTATTACTAATCAACTCCATTCTAAAGTTTAGGAAAGTGAGGCAAAAATAAAAATAAGAAAAGGATAACCCTGGCTGGTATGGCTCAGTTGGTTGAGCATCTTCCCATGAATCAAGAGGTCACTGGTTCAATTCCCGATCAGGGCACATGTCCAGGATATTAATCTCCAGTAAGGGATGTGAAGGAGGCAGCAGTTTGATGTTTCTCTCATTGATGTTTCTCTCTTACCAATATTTTTCTCTAAAAACCAATAAAATATATTTTTTAAAAAGATAGAATAAAATGTTCAATATTTTTTAAAAGATAGAATAAAATATTCAAGGTGGTTTTGTTTTGTTATTATTATTGGAGTTATTACAATTAAGCTCTTTCCCTCATTTTATAAGTCCAGGATTTGAACCTAGACTGTTTTGAGAGCTCATTGTCTTAAGTAACATATTGTGATGTTTTTAAGATGGGATTTTAAAGATGTAAGTGTTCTTTTTTAAAAAGTACTTAATTTGTAAAGTTTTAATTACATTTTACTTTTAGTATTATTACGTATTGGTTTCATGTGTACAGCATCCTATCAAATAAAAGAGTAATATGCAAATTTGACCTTACCTTCACCATACCCACAAGCCATGCCCACCAGCCAATCAGGAGCATATTATGCAAATAAACCCCAACCAAGATGGCTGCCACTACTGACAGCAGAGGGAGGCTTGGGTTTCCCCAGCAGCAGAGGAAGCCAAGCTTTCCACCTGCCTAGGCCTCCACTCAATGTTTCAAAGTTTCAATTATAAAAGATACAGAAATAGCGGCAGCCACTGAGCTGGAGAGAACAGAGGCTTGGGTTTCTCTGGCAACGGAGGAAGCCAAGCTTTCAGCCTGCCAGTTGCTGGCCTAGGCCTCCACCCTAGGCTACAAAGTTTCAAACAGAAGTGGCTTCCACCCTGGAGTGAGCAGAAGGCTTGGCTCTGCTCCAGGGTACAAAGTTTCAATTGTGGACATAGATTAATCCCAGATACCAGACCCTCCCCTTGGGTTGGGGGAGTGGCCAGCCTGAAAGCCTCCACAGGCCCCTCACCCAGGCGTCCCTCACCCCAAAGGAACCCCCACCCTGATCTAGGACACTCTTCAGGGTGAACCAGCTGGCCCCCACCCATGTGCCAGGCCTCTATCCTATCTAAAAAAAGAGTAATTTGCAGATTGACGATCACCCCAACATACAAAATGGCTGCCTTCATGTGGTCAAAGATCTTGCTCCCATGTGGACACAAGAAGGGAAGGGTCATTGGGAGGTTCCAGGCCCTTCAAGGGAGGGCAGTTGTGGGCAATTAGGCCAGTAGGGGAGGGCAGTTGGGAGGGACCAGGCCTGCAAGGGAGGGCAGTTAGGGGTGACCAGGCCAGCAGAGGAGGGAAGTTGAGGAAAAACAGGCTGGCAGGGGGGCAGTTAGAAATCAACTAGGCTGGCAGGGTAGTGGTTAGCAGGTGATCAGGCTGGCAGGTAGAAGTGGTTAGGGGCAATCAGGGAGGGAGGCAGGTGAACAGTGTGGAGCCAGCAGTCCTGGATTGTGAGGATGTCTGTTTGCCTGTTTAGGCCCGATCCTAGTAGGATCGGGCCTAAACGGGCAATTGGGGGGTCCCAGATTGGAGAGGGTGCAGGCTGGGCTAAGGGACATCCCCCACCCCCGTGCACGAATTTTGTGCTCCAGGCTTCTAGTAGTGATTATAAAATTATATACTTCACAAAGTATTCCCTCTGATATTTTCAGTACCCATTCAGCACCATACATAATTACAGCACTATTATTGACTATATTCCCTATGCTGTACTTTATATCCCTACTAGAGTCCTGGTGCATGAAATTCGTGCATGGGGGGTTTTCCTCAGCCCAGCCTGGACCTTCTCCAATCAGGGACCTCTCAGGGGATGTCCGCCTACTGGCAGTTGAACATCCCTCTCACAATCCAGAACCACTGGTTCCTAACTGCTCATCTACCTGCCTCCTGATCACCCCTAACCACCTCTGCCTATTGGCCTGATGCCCCTATCTGCTCCCCTACTAGCATGATTGACCCCTAACTGCTCCCCTATTGGCATGATGGTCACCTAACTGCTCCCCTGCTGGCCTGATGGCCCCTAACTGCCCTCCCCTGCCAGCCTGATTGCCCCTAACCTCATCTGCCTCAGCCCCCACCATTGTGGCTTTGTCTGGAAGGACATCCAGAAGATGTCCTGTTTAATTAGCGTATTACCCTTTTGTTAGTATAAATGAGTATTCTGTAATTACTAATTTGTAATTTAAAAATATTCTTGAGATTATTACATATGTCTCCTTTTCCCCCATTGACCTCTCCCAGCCCATTTCCACCCCCCAGCATAAACCCTCATACCCCTAGTGTCTGTGTCTATTGGTTATACATACAAGTTCTTTGGTTGATCTCTTACACCCCCTCCCATTCTTGTCTGCCCTCCCTCTGAGGTTTTACAGTCTATTTGATGCTTCTATGTCTCTGAATCTGTTTTAATCCTTTTGCCTCTTTCACTGAGTACCCAACCTCCCTCCCCTTTGGCAATTACCAGTCAAGTTTTTGTGTCTATGAGTCTGTTTCAGATTTGTTTGTTCATTTTGTTCTTTAGATTCCACATATAAGTAAATTCATATGGTATTTGTTTTTCTTTGACTGACTTATTTCACTGAGCATAATACCCACTAGGACCACAGGTAAGTTTTTGAACAATGCATGGATTCATTCCTATGAGCTGCCTTGGTGTGGCTTAGCTCCAAACCCTTGAGGGAGGAAGATGAACATCATCATCTATCGCTAGGTCACCTTTAGACTTAAAGGCTCTAGAAAAATATTTTTTTCTGAATATATTTATTTCAGCCTAGACCCTTAGGATGCCCTTGATTGTGGCCATCAATGAAAATAAATTTGAGGTACTATTAATGAAAACTGATGTCATTGTTTCCCCATAGTCTGAGAAATTATCAATGTATTCTCTAGCATATATATATATATATATATATATATATATATATATATATCCCCTTTCTCCTACCACCACCAATTTCAACTTCATTTCTGGATGACTTTAGAAGAAATTCTTTCTGGAGGCAAGAAATCTCTGTATCATTAGTACAAAGTAATCCTTAGTATAATGGGCTTTGATTGCCTTTAATTATTTTATATCTGAAATACCATACATTACAGGACATTTAGAACCATAATAATAAAATAATCTTATTATAATGGTTTACTGAAGTACTAAACTCAGCTTTCATTTCTGAGAATCACTCTGAGACCTAACAGTGATTGTAATCATTCTAATCTTATGGCAGAAGTTGAAGGTGCAATGGGGCTCTGAATAGGAAACCAAATATATAAACTTTTCAAATTAATTCCTATTAAGGTCTGGGGTTTTATTCCTACTCTCATCTGCTTGAGTTATAAAATTTAAATAGTCAATTAATTCAACAGTCACATGGTAAACTATCTTTAAAATTAATATTTTTATAGTTCTACATTAAAATAATTATATATTCTATCCTAAGGTATCTCAGAAGCTAGTGAAAGCAAAGACATATCAGCTCCATTATTATTAATTCTCAGGTGTAGGTGGACTATCGATTTGAATGCTACAGATTTTAGAGGAAGATTGATTTTTTTTAATCCAAGGCTAAAATCTATCTCCCTATAGCCTATTAGCTTACGTCTCAGCAAAATGCTCATTAAGCATAAGGGTTGCCAAGTACAGTGAAGCTGGTGAAAGAAGAATGTCAGATATATTACTTAGGCAGGAGGGATAGGTTTTAGTCACATTTCAGTATTTCCAACAATTTGACTGTATTGAATGCCGTAATGTCTTACTGGTTTATGCAGACCCATTCAGTACATACAATAACCTCATTAAAAGGGGGAAGCAGCAGTCCATGCAGATAAACAAACTGGCTTCATCAGATGAGAAATTCAGAATACGAACTTCCTTTGGAGCTTGGTTTCTCAGTGTGTTACAGTTGGTTATAATCTTCCAGAAAGCTGCTCTTGAGCTGTCACCTCTCCGATGGCTAAAATATCTCGTGAAGGAAATAGTATCTACGTCAATTCAAGTTTGATTCAGCACCACAGGAAAGCTGCTATAGTATGATATCGCTTTTGAAAACATCATAAACAGGGAAGCATTGAGACTGAACCTAAAAACCTCATTTCAGGCAACTAATGTCTTTAAATAGCAAGGGGCTGTAAAAGAGGCTATGAATAAAATGTGAACTCAATTTTGCAACACCACCTAACAAGTGTTAGACTCTGATTTCATTTTATTTCTCTCTCAGTGTGGTGTTTCTAAGGACCTTGAGCCTCTGTCTTGAGCCAATTTATCACTAGGCCACACTTTTGTTACACCTTACCTTTGGTCCATCCAATCCATGTGATTCATCTCTTTAAGGTCAGTGCAATGTCAGCTCAATAACGAGCTAATGCACTTTACAGATAATAGCAAGGATACAACATTCAGACACTTGAGATTTCCAATGCCCTACATTCTCTCTGACTCTCCCCCCACCAAAGCTAACTTGATCTTCACTATATTCACTTAAAAGCCAATTGCAAATTTACTATTTTGTTCCTTTCTATTTTGTTATTATTAGAGTTAAAATACATTAATTATGTCACACTTAGCAAGTAAATCTGACCTTAAAGGTCTCAGATAATGACTTGAGGATCCTCAGTTTGGGTAAGCTCATAGAAATCAACATGAGAAGATGGAAAGCAGTGATTATATTGCGAATACTCATTATACATTGATCACTCTATTACAAATATTTTATATATTTTCCCATTTAATGAACATAAAGTGATTATCATTTGGCTATTATATATAACCCTTCTTGTTTTAAAGAAGAGAAAACATGCTCAGAAATAGATAGAATCATTGTCCCAAATCACATAGCTAAGAAATATATCAGCCAAAATTTGAGCAAAAATCTGAGTGCAAACACATAATGCTTTTCCCTTTATCACCTAGCTTGCCTCACCACATGTCTCAAACTAGCTTCTCTAATACCTCTAGCAATCACTAATCACTAATAGATCAAAATCCCACAAACTTATATCAGATGTGAAAAAATAACTTTTAACCATATATTTCTGGTAACCATCTGTCCAAATAGAAATAATTTTGATTTTAAACAGTAGTACTTCTATATATTGTCAAAAATTATAATATTTCTACAAACTATTTATCTCCTATATTATCTCTTAACCTAGTAATATCATAGAAAGCTAAGATCATGTTTGCTGAGTTTTATTAATTCAGAAAATAATGTAAGTCCTCCTATACTCCTTATTCCACCTAAAAAACAAACAAACAAAAAACAAAATCATATGATTTATTTATAAAAGTGGGGAAAATAGCGTGCATCAGGAAACACCTTGTTAGGATTAAAATTTTATTCTTTATGATGCTTGTTTTTTTTTAATTAAAATGACATTTTTGTTGTAGTTGGACTAGGTCCTAGTGGTCAGCAAACTTATTAGTTAACAGAGCCAAATATCAACAGTACAACTATTGAAATTTCTTCTGAGAGCCAAATTTTTTAAACTTAAACTTCTTCTAATGCCACTTCTTCAAAATAGACTTGCCCAGACATGGTACTTTGTGGAAGAGCCACACTCAAGGGGCCAAAGAGCTGCATGTGGCTTGCTAGCAGCAGTTTGCCAACCACAGTACAAGGGCATAGCTAAAGAGAAAATATCAGTAAGTAGTATTTGAGGCACTTATATTTTTTATTCTGTTAGACTATTGTGATAGAATTTAATTTTGGATAATACTGAGTATCCATTAGAACATTTGGCAATTTGTTAAATAAGGCTACTTGTCTAAACTTGCTTTTACATTTTTATTGTGAAGTCATACATCCTTAGCACAAAGTAACCTCCCCATGAGAAACTATTTCTCTTGCCGGTAAGGATATTCATCCAACTTGTCTTTTAGGGATTTTTGCTTTTTGAGTGGTGTAATGTTCCACATTTGACAATGAGGCCTATGATTCTGTGACTGAGAAGTAACTTTACTGGAGAATTC
Source organism: Antrozous pallidus (assembly GCA_027563665.1). NCBI lineage: Eukaryota > Metazoa > Chordata > Mammalia > Chiroptera > Vespertilionidae > Antrozous > Antrozous pallidus. The sequence continues at coordinate 41,933,207 of CM050509.1, read as the reverse complement.
TTGTTTAAATGCAACATTCCTGGGACAATTAATACATGAACCCATTGCTTATATGAATACCCTTTACACAATTTATATGAATAATTTCTAATAGACTAATTCCTAGATCTTATGCCTTATTGTAGGTGGGAAAAGAAGAGAAAGGTTAACAGGATTATAAGATTTTGGTTGGAGTTTACAACAGGAGAAGATTTTCAATCTGCTAACAGTGCTTAATTGAGAAGTTCAGGATTGAGGGTATGGGTAGGTTAGAGGATGGATGTCAAAAATAAGGTTGGGCCAAAACTGGTTTGGCTCAGTGGATAGAGCATTGGCCTGCAGACTGAAAGGTACCAGGTTCCATTCTGGTCAAGGGCATGTACCTTAGTTGCAGGCACATCCCCAGTAGAGGGTGTGCAAGGGGCAGTTGATTGATGTTTCTCTCTCATTGATGTTTCTGGCTTTCTATTCCTCCCCCTTCCCCTCTGTAAAAAATCAATAAAATATATTTAAAAAATAAGGTTGGATGTCAAAAATAGCCCATCTATGTGTCAATTGTCAAAGTATGATCTTGGGAATAGTCATCACAAGATCCAACTGTGCCTGAGAAGGAAGAACTAACTGCCTTTGCAGCTGGAAATGACTCCATCTAAGTTGCTTCTATAACTCCAGGAAAGGAAAATACATAATAGTAAGTCTGAATAAAACTGTATGCCTAAAAATGAAGATGGAAAACAGCTGTGATCTCTTTCACAACAATCATTAGACTTTGCAGACAGATGGGAATAGAGATGGATTGATGGACAATCAAATGTGCTATTAGCTCTGTCAGATTCCAAATATTGGCTGACTTTCGAAGCTTACATGAAAATCAACCTCATATAAATACTACACACATTCTATGAATGTTAACACATATTTGGCAAAAGTATTTAACTTTATTCTTTTCAAACTTTTCCTTATTTTCCTTAGATGACTTCCAGTAAGTATGTCTTCTTTATGCCATGAAAATTGAATCATTTAAAAGGGGAACGTCATGGAGATATAATTTTAGAGTAAACATTTGTTTTCTTTACCCAGCTACCAGTGAGAAAATACAAATTTAATGCTGATAGAAAATTAATCTGTTACTTCATTTTAATCATTAGCTGGACTGCATTTTATTTATTTGCTTTGAAAAAGATAAATATCTGTGGTATCCAGGAAGAATGCAAGTGTTCTATCTATGTTGTGTAATTATTTTAAGTGGCTTTCTTTTGCAAGCTTGTCTAAAAAAGGGTCATTCAGATTGCATCCCAACACCACCATCCCCAATCTACCACCTATTACTGGAACACATGTTTTCCTGTCACGTTGTGATAGCTTTTGAAATGCTTGAAAATACCTTCTGTATCTAGCTGCTAATAAGTGTGAACCAGATTCAGGAAAGCACTGTGTTACTGAAGATTAGGATCACCAAATGTAAGTCTTAGCCAGTTAAAACTTGAGATGTGTCAATAAAGCAGTTGCAGCATAATGATATATTTTAAGTCAGAGAGAATTATTTGTCTTCAATCATGCTTATGAATAATTTTGATTTATTGTTTATGCATTATGGAAAAGGGGACCTTCTTACTTCATGTCCTGTGGCATGGTGACATGTAACACTGTAAGGTACATTTTCTAGAAGCTGTTTTATTAGGTATGGAGGAGTAAGAAGGAAAAGAGGTTACTTTGTGCCATAAATTAAATATGCATTATTTGAATGCATAGGATGGTGCTTTTAAAACATGGTGATATCTTTTTACTCCACACACCATGTGAGTCCAAATTCAGAAATGTATAGCAACTTGTAAGCAATGTGCTTCCTTTGGCCAATCAAGTACCCCCTTATTTGTGTAGGCTTATTAAAACCAAGTTCCTGCCAATGAAATGTTCCAAATCCATCTCAGTCACCTCTTTTGCTGTGCTTAGTCAGCACTCTCTGGGCACAGAGTTTTCTTGAAGGTTTCCTCAAAATATTACACACTGGAGGGAATACTTTCACAAAGGCTGATTCAGCAAGCGAGCAAGAGAGGAAGTGGGAGATTTATAGGGTCTTTTAACGCTGGAAGGAGGGCCCTACTGATGAATAAGAGGATGATTATGCAATTCAGCCTATGTAGGCTGAGATTCCAGAGAATGAACCTCAGTCTGTTTATTTTGTTTAATATTAACAAATACTCTGCTATTCAAAACACACTTCACTTTTCAAAATCATTTTTACATTTTTTCTTCTTTATATAATGGTTATGTATGCAAATCAGGTATGACTAACAAAATTTGACAAAGTGAGTAAGGCAGAAGGAAATTAAATAACTTGTCTAAGACCACATAGTAAATTATTGGCAGAGTTGAGACTAGAAGACTATACTATAGGTTGCTTGACTTCCATTCTATGAACTTTTCAATGTAAATATGGCTACATATTTGGATATATAAACTCCACACAGAGATAGACATTGAGATAGAGAAATGGATGTATAGATAGGCAGCTTGATCAATAGATGGATAGCAGACATTTATTATAGAGGAAAGATTGTGCAAAGAGCTTTAGTTACTTTGATGAATAAATCAGTCTCTTCCCTCAAGGCAGAGTGAAAAAGACAGTTTAAACTCAAACAACAGTTTAAATCTCATGCCTTCTGTTGACTAACATATGAGGAAAAAGCTTCTGATTTGAATATTTGAATGTAGGCATTAATTGCAACTATGATGCCAACTTATTTCTAGAGCTACTGAAAATGTTTCATTATCCATTCTAATTCCCAGGAGTGCTTTTTGGGGGGTTGTTTGGTTTTTGTCTTTGAAGCTAAGATTCCAAACACTCACAGAAAATTGCTAAAAGTAGAGAGCTATGTTTCTAGAGCTACTGAGCTATTGAGTTTGCAATATCGGACATTCATTTGATACTTCTCACTTATAGTACAGACTACAATGGTAAGTCACATGGGAATCTGATTAATTTTCTTTTGCTACCAACAAGTAAATGATCCTTCATTCCAAACTTTTCCTTAATTTCACAAGTGAAACTTTCCAATCTCTCTATATTGAGTTTTATTGAAACATATCATATGCCTGCATCTTACTAAGAAAGCTAGTGTGTTAGTAACACAATCTAATTAGGAAAAACTGAAATCCATTCATTCATTTATCAAATGATTTTTGAGTGCCAGCTATGAGTCAGGAACTATATTATGTGCTCAGGTCCCTGTCCTCATGGGAGAAGACAGACATTAATAATTTCACAAACTGTCCCAAGTGCTGTGAAAAAGTTATATGTGTTATTTGAGTTTACAATAGGTGTATTTTGCAAAGTAATGGTAGTCAGGGAAGATTTCCCTGAGAATATATCCATTAGGCCAAGAGCTGAGGATTAAAGAGTTAAATAGGCAGAGAGTTTAGGATAGACATAACAGTTAGAAGGAAAAGCATGTACAATAATAATACAGGAGGGCACTTTTGCAGACTGGACTAATGACCCTTAGACTGGGATGAGAAACTTGATGGAATAGCAAATTCAGTAAGTAAAAATTAGTCTTTTTTTGAGTAAGGATCAGATGATTTTATGTAGATGCTCTCAATCTTCTTTTGGACATGTTCACACTATGACAACCTCCTTTCCTGAAGGGGGATATACTTCTGATTTCCCACTTTAATAATTTACCCTATTAGCCCAAGAATCATCTTTAATTTAACTACATACGTGGGAATAGAAAATGGGGGTTACACTGGCCGGTTTTGCTCAGTGGATAGAGCATTGGCCTGCAAACCGAAAGGTCCCAGGTTCAATTCCAGTCAAGGGCACATGACCAGATTGTGGGTTTGATCCCCAGTGAGAGACTTGCAGGAGCCAGCCGATCCATGATTCTCTCTCATCATGGATGTTTCTATCTCTCTTTCCCTTTTCCTTCCTCTCTGAAATCAATAAGAAAATATTTTTAAAAGAAAGAAAATGGGGGTTTTATCCATATTAACTTAATCTATTCAGCCACATTGTCTTTGCTGGGGAGTGAGAGGTATTTTTTATCTAATCAAAACGGAAGTCAAAGGGGGAAATTAGATTCTTTGAAACAGGTGAAAAGTTTCATCGTGTTCTAGAAAAACTATGCAGTCCATTCTAGGCAACAAGAGCTAGTCATCATACAATAAAACCAGACCTACACTAAACACAGACTTATAAATTATCAAATCAATTTAAATATGAGTTTGATGTTTGACAGAGTCACCATATAGCCTATGTAGCAGTCTCAGAAGCTGAGTAAAATCAAATGAAAAAATGATAAGAGACTAACAATGAAAGCTTCACTGAGGATCTGAAAATAAGTGGATAACAGTCTCTATTGAATGCATAAAGATGTAGTGAAAAGAACAATGAGAAAAAACACCTTGTCTGTCCCTATCAGTCCAACCAGCCTTTCCAGATGGCCTTGACTGCTTCCTTTAATTCAAATGCAACAGCCTTCACAGATCATTTACACTTCACTTATTAAGCCTTACTTATTATTTATTACTCCAGTTTCTTCTTTCCTCAAGGAGATTGTAAAGTCCTTGAAGACAGAAGCTATGCATTCCTTCTACTCTCTTTGTTGTCTCAGGTATTTTTCCTAATTCTATTTGTACACAATAAAGATAGTAAATACTGTATGTGCTAGTTGAAGAAATGTATATTGTAGTGGAGCCCACCCGACTGAATTGGCCATGGTTAAATGGCCAGTAAATGGTGAAACCTATATTTGTACCTGGTCTGCCCGACTTGTTAGTTCTGAAGTCAGACAAACACAGATTAGAATCCCTGGCTCCATTATGTATTTAGTTGTATAAATGTGGGAAAAACATAAACTCATTAATTCAATGCACACTGTAAGCCAAGCACTATGCTAAATTCCTATTCTCATTCTTATTCTCGAATTCATGTTGGTCTTTTCACTATATCTTTATGACATTCAATAGAAATGTTACCCACTTATTTTCAAATCCTCAGTGTGGCTTTCATTGTTAGTCATTTATTTATTCACTAAGGGCCCAGTGCACAAAATTCGTGCACTGGGGGGGAGAGGTCCCCTCAGCCTGCCCCCTCTCACATACTGGGAGCCCTCAGGGGATGTCCTACTGATGGCTTAGGCCCGGACCCTGTGGTTGGCAAACCTAGGCATTATCCACTGAGCCAAACTGCTTAGGGAAAGGATATGATATTTCTTAGCCCTCCAGCAGCAGACCTTTTTTTTTTTTTCTCTAGGAGTGTGGTGGAAGAACCCGAGATTACTTTTTTTATACTCAAGTTACTAAGAATATTACCAGTGGTGTACAGGGAGCTTAGCTAATGAGCAGTCAGAAAAGATGTTTCCTCTACAGTTCACACCTATATCCTCTGATCTCCAGCTCCACCCCTGTCAAGTCCTAAAGCCTCTGGCCCTGGGCAAGGGACCCTGAGTTACCTGCGATTGCTCTGCTCCACCCCAGCCAAAGCCTCAAGCCTCTGGCCAAGGATCCTAGGCTCAGGTCTAGAGCAGGGGACCCCCAGCACGCTTGATCGCCCTACTCTGCCCCTGGCAAAAGCCGCAAACCTCTGTTTGAAGCTTGGGCCCTGGGCGGGGAACCCCCAGCTCATAGGATCCCCTGCTCTGCCCAGAGCCAAGGCCGCAAGCCTCTGGCTGATGCTCTGAGGATGGGGCCCTAGCCGGTTGACCCCCAGCAGGCACATTCACCCTGCTGCCTCTGTTTGAGACTTAGGCCCTGGGCAGTTGACCCCCAGCACAGGCAATCACCCTGCTCCGCCCCTGCTCTGCCCCCCTGCCAAAGTGCAAGGCCCCAGCCAAAGTGCAAGCCTCTTGCTGATGCTCCAAGGATAGGGCCCTGGGTAGTTGACCCTCAGCACACACGATCGCCCTGCTGCCTCTGTTTGAGGCTCAGGACCTGGGCGATTGAATTCCAGTACAGGCCAGTGTGCGGCCCCGCCCCCTGCTCCTGATTGGCTGGTAGCATAGCGAAGGTATGATCAATTTGCATGTTTCTCTTTTATTAGATAGGATTAAATCATAATATATGAGTTTTACTCATATAACTTCTTTTTACTATTCTATCATACCTGTGAACTCTTTTGCTCACAATGTTTCCTGCATATGTCTGGTAACTTAGAAAAGTGATACTATAATTCTCTATTATAAAAGAGCATACCAAAACACAGAAAAGTGAAGTAATCTGTCCCAGGTCATGCTGTTAATAAATAACAGAACTGAGATATAAAGACAGTGGGTTTAATTCCAAGCTGATTGTAGCTGATAGTAACCCCTTAATTGATTACAACATTAAATAAACACATACCAGATCAGATATTCCTGGCCCCTAAAACTAAATAGAAAGTTTTACTCTCTGCGTATGCACATTTTCCACTGAAGTTTTCTTTCATCAGATTTTCAAAGTTGATCATGACTCCAAAACAAAATAAAAGAATACTTATTAGACAGGTGTGGAGGATGATGGGGTTATTTAGTCCTAGCACATGCTTTCCTGCATCCCAAAAGCTCATGATTCACTTGAAAAACTAAAATAGGCAGCAAGGTAAATATGGTATAAAATATTAGGCAAAATATGTTCACTTCTAAACAAGTGGCTTAGAGGAAGGACAGATAATTCTGGATGAGGCAAAAAGAAAAGACAGCGCAGCCCTGGCTGGTTTGGCTCCGTGAATAGAGCGTCAGCCTGAAGACTGAAGGGTCTGAAGGGTCCCAGGTTCGAGTCCCATCAAGGTCACATGCTCTGGTTGCAGGCTTGATCCCCAGTGTGTGTGTGTGTGTGTGTGTGTGTGTGTGTGTGTGTGTGTGGCGAGGGGGGTCCTGGCAGCTGGCAGCTGATCAATGATTCTCTTTCATCATTGATGTTTCTATCTTTCTCTCCTTCTCCCTTCCTCTCTGAAATTAATAAAAATATATGAAAAGACATCACAGAAAAAAGTGGATTTGAGTTGTGTCTTAAAATATGGGGAAGATTTTGAGAGGTAAAAGATGCCTTGCAGGCTGCAGAGGTGGGGGAAGCTGTATGAGCAAATAAAATGTCACCCTCCGATGTTGATACAGTATGTGAAACATCCATAATTTCTGCTTGTTATTCTGGCATAGCTGTGAACACTCCTGCTTACACTGCTTTCCTATTGATGTCCTGGTGACTTAGGAAGGCTTGGCAGTAAGTTTTGCAGAGCATTTGTTTTAAGCTAGTGGTTTTCACAACCTTGCATTCAAGCATCCCAAAGCCAAAGTGAAATTAAATTAATTTGACCCTTAAAAATTACATTTGTAATAAGGAGAACTAAAGACCATAACATGAAGATGGCACAACAAAACAGAAATCAAATTAAGAGGCTGTCCTGAAGACCTCTAAGGTGAGGAGGACCTTTTATGCATTGGATGCTGTTAAATCATTCAGTTCATTTCACAGTGACTTGCTTTTGACACAGTCTTGGATAAAATGTACTTCATTGTTCCCATGCTTAATTAATACCATTCTGTAGTTTTCATCAGATAGGTCATCTCTGAGTATAAAACAATTATATTTTTTCTGAATTCTCTCTTGAAATGGATCCTCAAATCATACAGGAGGAGTGTATGAAGAATTACTGTAAATGCTGTTCTTTAATGAACTTAACATTCTGCGTATCATTCACTCATTTATGTATTCATGCATTCATTTCTTCTTCTATACAGTATAACAATAACTCTTTTTATCTGTTTTTTGTTTTCAGTTGTCTGAGTGCTTATTACCATTAAGCACTGTGTTAGGCACTGGCTATATGAAGATGAATAAGACTTTTTAAAAAATGTTTTTATTGAATTCATAGAGGAAAGGAGAGGGAGAGAGAGAAACATCAATGATGAGAATCATCCATATGCTGCCTCTCACACACTCCCGACTGGGGACGTAACCCATAACCCTAGCATGTGCACTGACCAGGAATCAAACCATGATCTCCTGTCCTGGTTCATAGGTCGATGCTCATCCACTGAGCCACACCAGCTGGGCAGTAAGATGGGTTTTATCCTTAAGTTGCTCACAGTCAAGTGGGAAAAGCTGGCATATAAGCAGGTAAACTAGAGTGCAATAGATGGGTTTAAAAGGTAGGGTTTTCATTTTTAAAGGGTACATTTTTAAAAGCTTTGTATTAATAAAAACTGCATTAAAATCCAGGCATGACTAAAGAAAATAAAATTTTAAAATGACACTACTACTCCAAACATTCATTTCCCCTACACAAAGCCAAACACTATTCAGTTTCTTATATTTTTTTCTAGGATTTTTTTTACACATATGCATATGGAGACACATTATGTCTATTTATCTGCACCCTGCTTTTTCACTTATATCTTTGAGACTTTTCCATATCAGTCCCACTCATCACTCACTTTAATAACTAAGTGGCTTTCATTGTGTGGATATAAGCTACATTTACTCAACAAGTCTCTTCCCAAGCACATTTTGTTTGTTTTCATGTGGTTGCTATTATAAAAGAAACCAACAAACAGAGAGCAGTTTAATAAAGAGCTTTGTGTTTATAATTGTATTGAGAAGACTAACCCTTATTTTTTTAAGTTACTGTTTGAAATTCTCTGCTATTTTTTAGACAGTCTCTTATTCTGAAAAAAAAATAACTTTGCTTTACAGGCTGCTTGAATAATAAGGAAAATAAACTTAATTGTTTGACCTTGTAGGCCAGAGACTAGATATGTCCATACTCTCAATGCCATGACAGGTGTATTTTTTAATTGGATAAAACTGTGTTATTTTCAAGGCCACCAGCAAGATAACTACTAAGCACACATAGGGCTGGCTCTTTAATAAAAAGGAAAGTTCTGCTTATAGCTCTGCTTAGAATTTGAATTCATTTTTCTCTAAGTCCACCAGTGAATAAAAAAAGCAAAAAATAAATAAATAAACAAAAACAGAGTGTAATTCCACGGTTTTTAAGCATTGTTTTATTTTTTCTAGTTTTCTGCAACAGTACGATACATTCCTAGTGGTGGAAGTGTATCACAGACTATGTGGCTATTTAAACAAATATTTCTCAATTGCCTTTCAAAAATATGGTTTTGACAAAATAGAATAGAAACAGAGGGATGGATACATGGAACAGAATGACAGCTGTAAGAGTGTGGTATCCTATATAATAAAGATGTAATATACAAATTGACCATCTCTCCAACACACAATATGGCTGCCCCCATGAAGTCAAAGAGGGCTGCCCTCATGAGAACACAAGATGTCTGCCACAAGATGGCCAGCAGGGGAAGACTGTTGTGGGCAATCAGGCCTGCAGGGGAGGGCAGTTGGGGGAGACCAGGTCTACAGAGGAAAGCAGTTAGGGTGAACCAGGCCTGCAGGGGAGGACAGTTGGGGGCAAATCTGGCCAGCAGAGGAGGGCGGTTATTGGTGACCAGGCTGGCAAGGGAGGAAAGTTAAGGGTAACCAGGCCAGCAGGGGAGGGTATTTGGTGGGGACCAGGCAAGCAGGGGAGGGCAGTTGGGGGAAACCAGGCCAGCAGGGGAGAGCAGTTAGGGACAACAGGCTGGCAGGGGATGGCAGTTGGGAGCAACCAGGCCTACAGGGGAGGAGAGTTAGGGCAACCAGGCCTATAGGGGAGGACAGTTAGGGGTAACCAGGCCTACAGAGAAGGACAGTTAGGGACAACCAGGCCAAAAGGGGAGGGCAGTTAGAGGCAATCTAGCCAGCAGGGGAGGGCAGTTAGGGGCAATCTGCCCTCCCCACTGTCCTCCCCTGCAGGCCAGGTCCACCCCAACTGCCCTCCCCTGCAGACCTTGGTCCCTCCCAACTGCCCTCCATCTGCTAGCCATCATGTGGTGACCATCTCATGTCCACATGATGCAGTCATCTTTGACCACATGGGGGCAGCCATCTTATGTGTTGGAGTGATGGCCAATTTGCATGTTATTCTTTTATTAGATAGGATAGAGCCTGGTGCACAGGTGGGGGCCGGCTGGTTTGCCCTGAAAGGTGTCCCAGATCAGGGTGGGGGTTCCCTTGAGGTGTGGGGCAGCCATACCAAAGGGCCTGTGGTGGTTTTCAGGCTGGCCACACCACCTGGTGACCCTAAGTGGAGGCCCTAGTATCTGGGATTTATTTATCTTCTGTAATTGAAACTTTGTAGCCTTGAACAGCACCAAGCCTCTTGTTTGCTCTGTGGCCGCAGCCATTTTTGTTGGGATTTATATATCTTCTATAATTTAAACTTTGTAGTTTTGAGTGGAGGCCTGGGTCCACCAGGGTGTGCTGAAAGCTTGGCAATCATACTTTAAATACATAAAATACATAGAAACAGATAACAATGTGGTGATAGCCAGAGGGAAAGGAAGTAAAGGCTGGGTGGAAGTGGGAAAAGGGAGGAAAATGAGGATGGATAGTGGACAGAGACTTTGCTTGGAGCAATGGGCATATGATGCACTATGTGGATAATGTTTTATTGAATTTTACATTTGAAACCTGTACTCCAAAAATTAAATAAATAAAAAATGAAAATGGCTTGTTTCCATTTTACTGTAGTACTAGGAAAGCCTAGAACTGAGAGCAGCTAATTCTGCCTTGAAGACTAAGGCAGGTTTTTCAGAAGGGAATTTGAGTAGGGCGTTATGAAATGAGTTCACCAGGTGGAGAATATGCACATGAGCACTCTATGTACATGGAATGAAATTGACACTTGAAAGGACATAACATATATGCCATGTTTCCAGTAGAGTTTCACTGCCCTAAAATTCCCTGAACTCCATCTATTATTCCTTCCTTCTCTTCCCCTAAAGCCCTGATAACCACTGCTCTTTTTACTATTTCCACAATTTTGCCTTGTCTAGAAGGTCATATAGTAAGTACTTGGAATCATATGATACATAGCCTTTTCAGTTTGGCTTTTTTCACTTAGCAATTGGCATTTAAGTTTCCTCTATGTCTTTTTATGGCTTGATATCTCATTTCTTATTAGTGTTGAATAGTATTGCATTATACAGATATACTGCAGATTATTTATTCATTCACCTATTTAAAGACATCTTGGTTGTTTCTAAGTTTTGGCTGGCATGAATAAAATTGCCTGGATTTAGTGATTTTTGTGTATTAAGACTTTAAATATTGATTTTATTAATAATTTTGTAAGACAAATAAGATGTTTCATTTTTGTATCAGTTTCAGTAATTTTATTTCTTCTACTTACACACCCTGTTTTAAAATTATTAGCATAATATTGATGTTATTATCTATTTATCTTTCAATATCTGCTGCATTCGTAATTACATCTTTTCTAATTTTCTAATGATATAAACCTATTCCAGCAATTCTGGTTTCCAGCATGTGTCCAGGCAAAACTATATCCTGAACTATAGGTATGTTTAAAATTGAGGAAGAAGTGTGTCACCAGGAGGTCTAATATGACCTCACTCTCTTCTAATTTTAAAAGTAAATCATCAATGTGTAAAAATTAAGTGATATGGAGATACATGATTTGAAACGTTACAGTCTCATATTTTCTTTCCCCCAGGTGTAATCACTATTAATATTTTGAAATATATTCTTCCTAGATATTTTTGTTTATTTCTATAGAAATTAGAGCATAATAAATTTACTCTTTGAAAACATTGCCTTTTTAATTTAATACTAGAAGCCCAGTGAGTAGCTCACTTCCACTTGCCTCAGCTGGCCACCCCGCCCTCCACCACTTGTAGCTCACTACTGCGAGTAGCTCTCTGTTGCAAGTAGCTGGTGCCCCGCTCTGCCCCACCCGCCACTTTGGTAGTGATGCCATCACAACCACAGGCCTTTTATGATATAGATATATTGGAAACATAATCATGCTCTGTATCTTGAAATTTAACAGTACCTGTGACAGGTTATTTATTAGAAGGTCAATCTATTTTTATTTTCACCATGACTCTTCTGTCTTAAGTAATTCAGATCTCAGTAACTTCTTCATCCTTAGATTTCTTTTAATATTTGTATTAGAATTTAATTCTCCTACAATCTAGCACTCAATTGTATATCATCTTTTATTTTTTATTTAATACATTGCTCTCTTATTGTTTCATGTTAACCAGTCTCATTTCCTTAATAAGACTAAGTTGTTGCTGTGTGTTTTTTTTTTTTCTTGTATCCCACCATCACAATAAGAACACAGTAGATACTCGCCTGCTTGTTATCTATTAAATCTGGACTTCTTGAATTCAGCAAGCAAAGGCATACAAATGAAGAAAGAAACCTTGTTGTGCTCTCATTCTGCACATCTGCCAGCACATTGCCGAATCTCAATGAATGTTAAACAAGCAAAGCTGAGATATATTAAACAATATCCAGCAGTTCATTACATCTGCAGATGTTGATATTTATTTCAACCAAAGCTTTCTCTGGCCTACAGATGATTTTCATAAAGGGATTGATCTGTTCATCTGTGCTTTAATTTTAGGCAAAATGTATTCACAGGCCAAGGTGGAGCCAGGGGCAGAAATAGTTCAATATTCTTGATCACTTTATTTGTTCATACTGAAGTGTTCATTAACAAATAGAAGTATTCTTAAAATTTCTACAAAAGTTTTTCAATAGTTGGTGAAATTTCACCATGTATTCTCAATCACTTGTGCTACTCAACTTTAAGATTATATAGTATACTAGGGGCCTGGTGCATGAAATTTGTGCACTGGCAGGGGAGTCCCCTCAGCCCAGCCTTCCCCTCTCTCATATTGGGAGCCCTCAGGGGATGTACTAAGCCAAGGTCTGTCCTCCCTTTGTGGACGTGACCAGGCTGATCAGGAAAAGACACCAGCCCCATCACCTCACTGCTGCAGCCACTGCCAGTCACCGCAGCCACCAAGGTGTTTTCATCAACCCAGACTCCAGTCCCTTCACCATGAAAAAATGACAACTTTCTTTAGGCATTTTCAAGATGTGTCTTTCATATGATATGACATTTCTTTATTTTTTTTATCCACACCTGAGGATATGTTTCCATTGATTTTTAGAGTGTGGAAGAGAAAAGGAAAGACAGAGAGAAACATCAAAGTGAGAGGAACACTTTGATTGGTTGTCTCCTGCATGAGCCCTGACCTGGGCCCTAGCCAAGGAGCAGCTTGCAACATAGGTATATGCCCTTGATCCGAATCTAACCCAGACCCTGAGGTTGTCAAACCTAGGCATTAGCCAAACTGCCTAGGGCAGAATATGATATTTCTTAGCCCTCCAGCAGTGGACCTTCGTTTTTTTCTCCAAGAGTGTGGTGGAAAAACCCTAGATTACTTTTTTTTGGACTCTTATACCCAAGTTACTAAGAATATAACCAGTGGTATATAGGAAGCTTAGCCAATGAGCAGTCAGAAAAGGTGTTTCCTCTATATTTTACACCTGTCTCCTCTGATCTCCAGCTCTACACCAGCCAAGGCCCAAACCCTCTGGCCCTGGGCAGTGGACCCCCAGTTCACTTCTATCATCCTGCTCCACCCCTGGTCAAGGCTGCATGCCTCTGGCCAAGGCTCCAAGGCTCAAGCACTGGGCAGGGGACCCCCAGCTCGCTGCAATTGCCCTGCTCCCAAAGTCAAAAGCCTCTGGCTAAAGCTCTGAGGCTTGGTCCTGGGCACAGGACCCCCAGCTCACTGTGATTGCCCTTTTCCACCCCCGGCCAAGGCCACAAGCCTCTGGCTGAGGCTCGGGCCCTGGATGGGGGACCCCCAGTTTGCTCTGATCACAGGGTTTTGCCCTGGCTAAGGCTGGCAAAGGCAGTCGGAAAGCTTGGCTTCCTACATTGCTGGAGAAACCTAAGCCTTCCTCCTGCTCTCTGTGACCATAGTCATTTTGGTTGGATTTGTTTGCATATCACTCTTGATTAGGTTATGGGCATGGCTTGTGGGTATAGCGAAGGTACGGTCAATTCATATATTACTCTTTCATTAGATAGGAGGATTACTAGTGGCTTCATGCATGGGGTAGGGTTTCCTCAGCCCAGCCTGCACCCTCTTATCCGGGTCCCTTATGAGATCAGGCCTAAACCAGCAATCGGACATCCTACTTGCAATGTAGGGCTACTGGCTCCTAACCACTCACTTGCCTGCATGCCTGATTGCCCCTAACCTTTCTGCCTGCCTGCCTCATTGCCCCTAACAACCTCTGTCTGCCTGATCACTCTTAACTGCCCTCCCCTGCTGGCCTGATCTCACCCCCAACTGCCCTCCCCTGCAATCCTGGTTGCTCCCAACTGTCTTCCCGTGCTGCCTGATCACCTCTAACCATCTCTGTCTCAGCCCCTGGCACCACGGATTGTCTGGAAGGATGTCCAGATTGACGTTTGAAAGATGTCTAGTCTAATTAGCATATTGCCTTTTTATTAGTATAGATGCCACAAAATCCTCCACAGGCTTGTAATCCTGTGGGAATGAGCACTGAGAAATTCCTTCCACTGGGGCTGAGGAAGGCCCTGGTTGGTGCCCCTCAATAGTCCTGGGGAGCAAGATGTGGCCTGTTTTCTTCAGAAGGACCAGCTCCTCTCCCCACTCCTCCTCCATCCACTACCCCCTCACTCCCCTCGCACAACCCCCTTGTCCACTCCCCTTACTCCCATGCTGGTGTAGCCACACCCAGGTTGTCTCAGCCTCTAAATCACTCTTGCAGTCAGAAGCCTTGACAAGGCACAGTTCCAACCTAGTTCCTCCCACACACAGTGCCAGCTATTCAGTAGGTGCTCAATAAATAATCACTGAGGAAAATTAGGGGGTAAGGCCACCAAATCACCTCCCAAACTTTCCAAAGGGTTCAAAGCCTGTGAAAGGAGGGGAAGTGACCCTCACCCGGCCTGGCGCACCCTGGCTCTCACCCCACCTGCTGTACCCACTCCCCATCCCCAGGCCACCACTTTATCCAGTTTTGAGGAATTTGCAGGCTACAGGACCATAAACTTGCAGAAGTGCAGCTGCCCATAGAACACTGAGCAGGTGGCTTGAGGTGCTGGTGGCCATGACACAGGCTCAGAGCAGAGACAGCCAACACCACCTGCTCAGGGACCACCCACTCGGGGATGGCGGCCATGAAGCCCATGTTGACCTGTGTCACCACCACGAAGCGGCAGGAATCCTGCAGCAGCCACTCAAGAGTATCCACACCAATGCCATCCCAGAAGCAGTGCCACAGCTCCTCCAGCTCCAAGGTGTGCCAGGTTGCTCACAGGACCTGGGTCACCTAGACGAGTGGGCAGCCTGGGCCATGGCTTTGGCAGTGGGGCATGGTGCCCATCCTGGCTGGCAGGGTGGGTTTCAAGGAGAGGAGACACAGCTTTCACAGAGGTGAAAGCTGCCCTGGCTTGAGGGAAAGCAGAATCGCTGTGGCCTCACCACGCCCCTGGGCAGCAGCTGAGTGGGGCTCCACACCTTCCCTTCCAGCCCCCAGTGTAGGCAGCGGGCCAGCCCGACCAGGAGATCATCTGCCATCAGGCCTGGCACTCTGGCGGTGCCCGGACAGGTCAAGGCCTCTGCGGGCAGATCTAGGGGCACTGGAATGAAAGTGTCTCTCCAGCGCCCTTCACCTTGAGGATGGAGGGCTATGCTGCATGTGCGCTCTCCTCCTGGGCAGGGCATGTGAGAGATGCTCCGTTGGGCAGAGATATTTTTGCCAGGCACTTCCGTCAGGTGAGACGCGAAGGCCCTTGAGAGGCTGTGCCATCCTGGTTCGATAAAAAAGGTACTATGCTGAGCTGTTTTCCAATTGAACCTTCCTCTTCCTTCCCCAGCACACTCCAAACCTACTCCCACCAACCACCCCAACCCCACAGACCCTTAACACCTTCCTCCTTATTTTGTTGACTTTCCTCCATCAAACGTGCACACTATCGTGTCCCTACATGATGGGATCTGGTGCTGCGCTGCCACAGAGCAGGGACTGGAGGGGGGAATGCCATAATGAGGCGCCACTGTCAGGGTGTCTCTGCCCGAAGCCCGCACCACCTGGATCCCAGGCTGGTTGGCCAAGAGGTGGGTGCATTTGCCCAGAGCCTGTAGCTGGATGTTGAGGCGGGACTCGAAGCCTTTGTGGGAAATTTGTAGGAGCCCGGTGTGGGTCCTGCTTGAGCTTGGCTTGGTGTTGCATGTTGTCACCGTGCATCGGGCAGGGGAGTATTCAGCAGAGCTCAGCCCAGCTGTAAAGGGGACTCTAGGCGTATGGGCAGGTGAAGGGGGTGAGGGATAGCTTGGATAATTCCGACGTCATCCCACTTGGTTTTAAACACAAACCCACCTTGAGGTGCAGACGAGCCTTGAAGCTCCTTTTTCCTTCTGTGCTCACATTCAAGTGCCTAGCACTATGTAAGTGGACACGGTGTGCCTGGTGTTTGGTCAACCCTCTGGTTGCTTGGTCATTGGTTTTTATTTTTTTACTACCTTCTTTCAGTGTGCAGTGATCACACTTCATCTGGAGCGGGGCGGGCTTGAATGACCTGGAGGAAGCACAGGGAGAGCAGTCAGTCATCGCTGGTCACCCCTGGTGCTGCTGGCAGTATCCTTTCTTCCTTGTGGAGCATGTAGAGAGGGGAAGTGGCCACAGTGCCCAGTCCGAGTTCCAGGAGGCCAGCAGCAATGTTGAGATCATGCCAGCAGTGCTGGTCCACTGGTGCCTGTCATGTCCTGTTCAGATTCAACATGTTGGACTACTAAGGGAACCAGTCCAATGGAGGGGAAGCGGCCTCAGTGCCCAATGACAAGTTCCAGGAGGCCAGCAACAATGTTGGGATCATGCTAGCAGCGCTGGTCCCTTGGTGCCTGTCCTGTCCTCTTGAGATTGACCTTGTAGGACTACTAAGGAAGCCAGTCCCCAGTTCCATCCCACCTCCACCACAGATTGATTGGGGTCTGAGGGCCGGGAGGAGGGACCAAGAGGTCTGCCTTCCAGCCTCTCTAGTCGCTGCTGCCACTGATCACCTCCTGCTCTCTCAGCTCCCTAGCCTGGCAATGGGTCAAGCCTTTGGTCATTTTGGATGTTATGGAGTCTGAGTTTTTATATATTAGGATTAATAACTATTACTTGCATCTTTTGACATCCTCTGGAAGTATTTTCCATTCCATACCTAAGAGAATGGCCTCAGGCATGAAGTATCCTGTTCTGAAAAATCCTTCTGCATTGCTTCCTTGCTTATGCTACACTAAATTCGATGTGTTTTATTAGTGCCCTTATGATTTCCTTATCTATCAAATAGCTGTATAATATAATATCTCTGCTACTGGTGAAAGGCAAGTATTTTTTGCCTCAAGAATTAGATCCTGAATGTGCAATCTTCTCAATAGGAATTCCAAATGCATTATTGGTTCCTTCTCATTAACTACACAGGCTTCTAAAAAAAAGATAAGGTCCAGATAGTTTTTGCTGAGGTGTAGAGTAAATGCATTGTAAGAAAAGGATTTACAATTTGATAAACAAGAGCCTCCATGACCAGCTGTGTGCTCCTCTATTTCTAGAGGAAATTTTTGAAAGCTCTTGCACAGAACAGTATTTGGAATAATTGCCAATGCATAGTAATTCTTAAATTCCTTTGGCCTAGCTGAGACATAAATTACCATAGTGAGATTACAAACTGAGTCTTAATATCTGAAACCCTCTAGGTCAGGGTATTTCTACCAAATACCTCCAATCTATAACTGTGAAACTTGTTTAAAACAGAGTATATCCTGTTCTACATGGCACTGCTTCTTACAGGTTCTATTACCACACAAGATTAGCCAGTAACACCTTCTCTCGTAGTTTTATTGTTGAAAAATATGGAGAGAAATTGCACCCATTGCGAACATCAGTAGGATATAGATCCTCTTTGTTTAGACAAGACAGTAAAAGTCTGGCATATAAAAAGATGTTCAACATCACTAATCATCAGGGAAATGCAAATTAAAATCACAATGAAATATCACCTCACACCTGTCAGAATCGCTATCATCAATAAATCAACAAACAACAAGGGGAGAAGGATATGGAGAAAAGGGAACCCTAGTGCACTATTGATGGGACTTCAGATTGGTGCTGCCTCTGTAGAAAACAGTATGGAGTTACATTAAAAAATAAAAATAAAAAAATGAAACTGCCTTATAATTCAGCAATTCAATTTCTGGGTATTCAAAAAGTCTAAACACTAATTTGAAAAGACATATGCAGCCTTATTTTCATTGCAGTGTTATTTACAATAGCCAATCTATGGAAGTCCTCAAGTGTCCATTAATAGACAAGTGGATATAAAGGTAGTAAGATATATATTATATATTGGATGGGCCTAGTGGGTATTATGTTAAGTAAAATAAGTCAGACAGAGTAAGATAAACACCATATGATTTCACTTACATGTGGAATCTAAAGAATAAAATAAACAAACAAAAAACAAACAGACTCATAGATACCATATTTTCTGGCATATAAGATGACTGGGCATATAAGATGACCCCCAACTTTTCCAGTTAATATATAGAGTTTGGGATATACTCGCTGTATAAGGCTACTCCTCTTCCAATGCACACCAAATAAAAATTTTTAAAAAATCAGATTTGATTTCAAAATGGTAATTTTGAGAAGATTTTCCAGGGTTAAAAAGTCATCTTATATGTCGGAAAATATGGTACATAGAACCAACTGATGGTTGCCAGAGGGAGGGGGTGGGGTGAAAAAGGTGAAGGGATTGAGAAGTACAGATAGGTAGATATAAAATAGTCATGGAGATGTAAATCACAGCTTAGGGAATATAATTAACAATCCTATCTAATAAAAGAGTAATATGAAAATTGACTGTGCTTCTGATCAAGCCACGCCCACAACCACGCCCACCAGCCAATCAGGAGCAAATTAATCCAACTAAGATAGAGGTTAATTTGCATACAGAAGACAGCATAGAAGGAAGCCAAGCACCGCAGAAGGGAGCAAAGCTGCGGAGAAGTAAGCAAGCGGGAATAGGACAGAAGGAAGGGAGCGAGGCAGAGGAGATGGGAGGGAACAAGGCAGCAGAGACGGGAGAGAGCAAGGTAGTAGAGAAGGAAGCGAGGCATCAGAGAAGGGAGGGAGCTTTGCCCAGGCCACAGGAAGCTCTATTCTTGCAAGAATCTTCCTGCAATGGTTCTCTAGTATTGTAATAACTATGTACAGTGCCAGGTGGGTATTGAAACTTTCTGGGAGAACAGTCTGTAAAGTATATGATTGTTGAACCACTATGCAGTATACCTGAAACTTAATATAAACTAATGATGTCAACTGTAATTGAGAAATTTAAAAAAATAAGCATAAAAAATTTGTAATCTATACTGTAAAAAAAGTCTGGCAGTAATGAATTCATTCCAATATTTTTTTAAGTCTTCTAAGATTTACATTTATTTTTAAAAGAACATAAAGTAAGGGGCAAAACTTGCTCTTCCAAATGGGATAATAAAGTTAATGACTTTGGGATAAGCATGGCAGATTAACTCTATTAAAGGGATGAAAATGAAATAAAAGTCATAAAATTGAAGAAAATGGATGAGGAAAAAATAGAGGATAGATTAAAATAACATGGGAGAGTAGTAAAAGATAGAGCACTGAAAGTTGTGTCTGAGAGGAGTGAAGGAACAGGATGAAGGATAGCAATTAAACATACGTTTTTGTCTTCAGATCCTATGAAGAATCAGAACTTACAACTACCATGTAGCTCTGAAAGTCTGAACCTGGTTAGGGTTAAAAAGAAACAAAACACCAAAAATAACACACAAAAAGAAAAACCAAGAACAGTGTTTAATAACTTGTGTAAAGAGCACTTAGTCTCCAGATCCACTCCATCTTCTGACATAAACTGGTAGAGATGTTGGACCTGTAGATCACTATCACAGCTAATAATGAGTATACCACAACTGAAACCAGGATATTATCTGAGAATCTACATTCTTAGTTTTGGGATGAACTCAGCTCTTTCTTGCTCTCAATTTCTTGAGTACTGGCAGCCAATATTACAATTCCAGGAAAAATATTAGTGGATGGATTTCTGCCTGGGCTGGTTGGTTGACTCAGGAAAGATAATGCAAATCTAGAGATAACAACCAGCTTTCCAGTACCTCCCTTGTAAATATGAAAAAAAACCGAAACTAAAAATTTATAAAATGAAAAATAGATCAAAGTAAACAATCAGGGAAACACAGACAGTAGAGGGGGCAAAACAGAATGTTGTTGTCATCATCATCATGATTCACAGAACAAAAAATAAATATAATCATTAGAAGAAAAAGTTGATAAAATTGCACAGAAGGTAGATAAAATATCAGACTTTGGAAACAGCAGAAAGGATAACGTTTAAACCTATAGATAAATTTTTATGAGTTTCTTTGAGCCAAACTAATGACAACTTCTGGGAAGCAAAATCTCAATGAATTGAGAAAATGTTCCAAAGAACAACAGTTTTGCACCTTATTTTATATATTACTAGTGGCCTGGTGCATGAAATGTGTACATGGGAGTATGTGTCCCTCAGCCCAGCCTGCACCCTCTCCAATCTGGGACCCCTTGAAGGATGTCCTACTACTGGTTTACAGGGATCAGGCCTAAACCGGCATTCAGGCATCCCTCTTGAAATCTGGGACTGCTGGCTCCTAACCGCTCAGCTGCCTGCCTGATTGCCCCTAATCACTCTGCCTGCTAACCTGCTTGTCCCCAACTGACTTCTGCCTCTGGTCTGCTTGCCCCCAAATGCCCCCACCCCTGGCAGCCTGATCACCCCAAGCTGCCCCCAGTGCCAGCGTGCTTGCCCCCAACTGCACCCCTGATGGCCTGCTCCCCTCAATGCCCCCCTACCAGCCTGATCACCCACAACTGCCATCCCATCCTGCCTAATCACCCACAACTGCCCTCCCCTCTTGTCCTCTAACCATCTCTACTTTGGCCCCACCACCATTGCTTTGTCCAGAAGATCTCCCGTAAGGTCTCCCAGTTTAATTAGCATATTACTATTTTATGAGTATAGATAGAGGCCTGGTGCATGAGTGGGAGCTGGCTGGTTTGCCCTGAAGAGTGTCCTGGATCAGGGTGCGGGTTCCCTTGGGGTGTGGGGTGGTTTGGGTAAGAGGCCTGTGGTGGTTTGTAGGCTGTCCATGCCCCCATGGAGTCAGGGTCCCCACTGGGGGGTGTGACCAGCCTGGGTGAGGGGCTGAGGGCTGTTTTCAAGCTGGCCACACACCCTTCAGGGTGGGGGTTCCCACTGGGGTGCCTGGCTAGCCTGGTTCAGAGGCTGATGGCTGTTTCAGGCTGGCCACACCCCCTGGCAACCCAGGCTTCCAGCCTCTCCTTCAGAGGAGGTCAGGGCAGGCTGGAAGCCTGGGTTGCCCCCAGGCTTGCGCAGCGGCCAGGACAGGTGGGAAGCTTGGCTTCCTTCATCTCCAGGGGCAACCCAAGCCTCCTACATGCTCCAACTCCATGGCTGCTTCCATCTTTGTTGGGTTAATTTGCATACTCACTCATGATTGGCTGGTGGGCATAGCAGAGTGACAAGCAATTTGCATGCTTCTCTTTTATTAGTGTAGATGATTAAAAAAGGATGTTTGTGTTGCATTAAATCTGCTGGTGATAGATTAGGGAGGCAGGAGAAAGCAGAGGTGAGGGGGAACCTCTGAGACTGGATAAAAAATAAAATGATAGACACTTATTTTACATATGTATAAGGTATGTATAGGATAGATAACAATTAACCTGGTAATAATAACAATAAGGAGATTTGTATTTTAGCTCTGGCAGGTGGTTGTGCTTTGAGAGGTCCAGAATAAAGGAAATTACTTTGATATTCCAAAGATATGTTATCAGGACTGTTTTCTTAGATAGAAAAAAACAACAGAGCCTGGATGGTGTGGCTCAGTGATTGAGTGTCAACCCATGAACCAAGAGGTCGCTGGTTTGATTCCCAGTCAGGGCACATGCCCTGGTTTTGGGCTCACTCCCCAGTGTAGGGCATGCAGGAGGCAGCTGATCAATGAGTCTCTCTCATTATTGATGTTTCTATCTGTCTCTTCCTCTCCCTTTTTCTCTGAAATCAATAAAAATATTTTAAAATACACGCAATACAATAGACAGCCTCAGTTAAGGTAAAGATTGACCTTTGTTAGGGAAAAAATATGGACCTAAGAAATAACTATCTGCCAAGAACTACTTTTAGTTAAAAAGTGTTCATTTGAGACCATCCTATTTAGTAACTCTAGGTCTCTGAGTTGGTAAAGCTGTCATGCAGGCTTCCCCTGAGCTTGTCAGGTTTAGTTTGTAGCACTTTTTTTGTCCACAATAGGAAAACACATCAGTTCAGGAGGTCTTACTCCTTCACAATAGACTTTCCATAAATGCCTGAAAAATAATCACACGGTGGCAATTATCAATAAAATAACAAAATACAATTTCCTATAAGTGAACATGAATTTCCATAGTGAAAGTGCCAACCAAATATAATGAATAGAAAAAAAAACTTACACCAAGGCACATTATTGTGACATTTCAGAGAATTAAAACAATGAGTAAATCTTAAAAGTTTCCTTGAGGGAACAAAACAAGCAAACAGAAAAACAAATAAAAAAGGAGACAAACAAAGGATTTGAAACAAGAATACATTTTCTCAACAGGAACACTGGGTGGTAGATAAAATTGGAGAAATATTTTAAAAATTCAAAAGGAAAATAATTTCCAACCTAAAGTTAAAGCATCAAACAAGTGGAAAAGTGATGTTTAAGATGATGATTACTCATAGTATTGCTCATATGCCAAACTAAAAAGTCAGGAGATACTATATAAAAATTAAGAAATGCAAGTATAAGCATGCTGTTTAGAAATAGTAAAATAAATACCAAAAACAACATCTAAAAGAGTTGAAAGCTCTTAGCCTGGGGAATGGTACTTGAGGTTAGAAATGTTGTGAGAAGGTGGGCTGTTGTTTTTCTTTCTTTGACTTTTAAAGTCATGGTCATGTATTATTTATAAAAAATAAAAATTGCATAACAATAAATATGATGCCTTCTAAGGGGATTTATTTTTGAGCCTCAACATCAATGTATCCTAGTCTTATGGTAACTATATGATTGATATTAATAACTTAGCCACCTTTTATTAATATAAACCTTTCCAGAATAATCCAGCAGGTTTTTTAATACCTTACTGAAGTGAGATTTTTATGCTAGTTGAATACCAGTGATATAGAAAGCTTCTAAATAATTTTGAGTTGCAAAAGTAAGCACTGCACTTTTAGCTTCAGAAATGTCCCTTTGAGGAATCTTCCTATTGTACTTCCCATAAAACACTCTGCTTTTAGTTGGTCCAAGTAGATGGGTGACACCTCTATCACCCAACATTTCTTATTATTGTTCCTAAGAAAGACTATTCCAATAAAAACTATAAACCGTCTCAGATTAAAAACTTACACAGAGAGAGGAGTTGGGATCTCTTACGTGTGATTATTGGGTACTCTTCCTTATGGCCTATGGAAACGGATGGTATAAAAAGCAGCCTGGTGCTAGAAAACTCTGCCATCCTTCTGAGGCAAATGTAGCACTCCCAAATCCATTAAAATAATACTGCTTTTGTAGAGTTTCAGCAGCAAATGTAGTTGACAAGACATAGACTTTGGCATCATACTGGACCTTGGTTTGAATCCTAACTTAGTAACTAAAAAAACCCTATGTTTTTGGATAAGTGATTTAACCCAAGCTTCAGTTTCATCTCTTTTTAATGGAAGGTGGAATAGTATCTACATAACAGACTTACTGTAAGGATTAAATGAGATAATACAGGTAAGGTACTCAATATATTATATGACATATTAGAGTTCACTCGATGTTGTTTCTTAGTTCCTTCTTAAAATCACCCCAACTTGAAATTTATTCTTATCTACTATGATTTATCTAGCTTCTACTCAGGACAAGGATACTATTCTCTAAATCCTTAGTTCTCCCATTTAAAAGTTTAATAAAATGCTGCTGATAGTATTTTACATTTAAATATACCCTTAACAATATAGTGATTAAAATTATCAAGTTTTAAACATTACCAAAGACTATACAGGAAAATATTTATCCTATCTAATAAAAAGGGAATATGCTAATTAACACTCACACCATTATAAAGATGGTGGTGCCCAGAGCCTGTAAGGAGGGAATATGCTAATTGACTGTCCCACCCTCAAAGATGGCAGCACCCACAGCCACAAAGGTGCCCAGTCCCCTTAGCCCTGCTGGGAGCAGCAGGCATGCAGCAATGCCAAGCTTACCCCAGTCAGGCCCAGCCTTACTGTGTGCATACCTTCAGAGTCCCCCAGTCTTCTCAACTCTCCAGCCACCCAGGGCCTGCCCAAAGCACAGGAAAGCCTTGGATGGTAGCTTTCCAGTTGCCCAGGGCCGGCCCAAGGCACAAGAAAGCATCAGATGGTGGCTGCCCAGCTTCCCAGGGCCATCTAAGGCCCAGGTAACCAGGGCCGACCAAGGCTTGCACTGCTGACAGTGGCACCAGCAGAGGTGTGATGGGATGTCACCTTCCTCTGATCGCTAGGTCACCTCCCACCCCTGAGAGCTCCCGGACTGTGAGAGGAAGGAGGCCTGGCTAAGGGACCCCCTCATCCAGTGCATGAATTTTCATGCACCAGGCCTCTAGTAAAAATATATAACAACAGATGTTCAGCATTATCTTGACATGTATCTATTATTGATAGGAATCCAACATGTAATTTTTAGGAAGAATTTCCTTGGGCTGCAGCTCTTAGATATAAGTTTGGTTTAGACTGTAAAATAAGTCTTAGTATCTGTAATCCTCTAAGTGATAGTCCCTTCATCAAGTCCCTTCAATCTCATTCTACAACTAAAAAGTATTTTAAAACTAGTGTCTAGAGTTGACCTGCCTTTAAATATTTTTGAAGAAAAGTGTAGATGTAATACTCAGGCATTTGTAAAATCTTCCTTTTGTTACTGGAAAGGGGACCTGGCCCTTGGCCGGTCTGCCTAAGGCCAGCTGGTTGTGTGTGGGTTCTTGACTACATGCAGGAAAAATTAGAAGTCCAGATGATCATGAAGGAACATTTATTAAACCTGGGGATGTAAAACAAGAAAGAGTGTAGCATAGAAGAAACAAAAGGAGAACATAGGCTGGGTTGCCCTAACTCTCTGGGAAGTCATAACAAAGGGGCCCTTGGGAACTAGTTCAGGAAATTAGCCTGTGATGAGCTGTCACTGGCCATTGCTCCCCAGGTTGCAGTAATGTGGGGTCACATAGAGAATAGGATATGTACACCTGTGGGGAAGAAACGTGGGAAGAGGGTAAAGGAAATGGTGGGGGCTGCTGCCTAGAGGTAGAACATGTGCTGGGTCCTTTGTCCTGAGACTTTTATTTCTCTCTTCCAGACAAGAAACTTAGGAGAGGCTTCAGGAGAGGGTTTTAGCAGAATATTAATCAGTTTTCTAGGTGTGCTACTTCAGGGCCATGATCTTCAATTATTGCTCAGTGTCAGGGCAGGGGATCATCAGTTATCACAGCTGGTCCTGGTGTCACCTACCTGGTTTTGCTGATTTTCTGGGTCTGGAGCTGAAATACAACTGAGGTGTAGATGTTATTTCTAGGGAGGTGATCTTCTGTATCTGCTGTGAATTGCTCTGCTAGTTTGTTCTGCTTCAGTTTCCCTATTCCACTTGTCCTGGCTTTCTGACCTATCTCAGTTTCATCCACCTACAATATTATATAGATACTAAAGGCCCGTTGCAGGAAGATTCCTGCAAGAATAGAGCTTCCTGTGGCCTGAGAAAAGCTTCCTCCCTTCTCTGTTGCTTCGCTCCCTTCTCCACTACCTTGCTCTCTCCCGTCTCTGTTGCCTTGCTCACTCCTGTCTCTGCTGCCTCGCTCCCATTTCCTCTGCCTTGCTCCTGTCTCCTCTACCCTGCTTCTTCTCTGTTGCCTGCCTTCCTCTTGTCTCCTCTGCTTTTCTCGCTCCTGTTTCCTCTGCCTCACTGCCATCTCATCTGCCTGCTTCCCTCCCTTCTCCCTCACCCTGCTTGCTTACTTCTCTGCAGCTTTGCTCCCTTCTGCAGTGCGTGGTTTCCTTCTACACCTTCTTCTGTGTGCAGAAATGTAAATTAACTGCCATCTTGGTTGGGTTAATTTGCATAATTTGCTCCTGATTGACTGATGGGTTTGGCTGTGGGTGTGGCTTGATCAGAGGTATGGTCAATTTGCATATTACTCTTTTATTAGATAGGATGCTTTCTTCCTTCTACTTTATGACCTTCTCTGAAGCTTTTAATCTTTCTCCCTTCTTTTGTATGTGAGAATTTCAGTTGGCAAGGTTTCTGATAATCCAATTCATTATATATGTATTGGTTATGTACTTGATATTTGGACCTGTTGACAGTGAAATGGAACCAGATGTTAGATTAGTGGAGTCAGACCGGACCTTAGTTCAGCAACCTTGGTATTTGAGTTCTGGATAAGAAAGAATTCAAAGGAAATACTCAAACAATAAGAGAAAGTTTATTTAGAAAGTCACAGAGTTAGAAAAAAATGGGCTCAGAAAAAAAACTTACAGAGGCAAAAGAAGAGCCCTTAGAGCTTGGGAGAAGAAAAGTGCTTTTTGGGGAAAATGGTAAGAGAAGAGGGTGGGGGAATACATGGGCATATTTCATAGAGAGAGTTGCACTGGGTCCTTTATTTTGAGGGTATTTATCTGGAGGTCTCAGGGGGAAGATTTTATAGAATAATCATCAGGTTTCTAGGTGTGTCTTTTCAGGGTTGTGGTATCTACTGATTGGACAGCACCAAGGCAAGGTGTCCTTATTCAATGCAGCTGGTCCTGAGGTCAGCTATGGCGTTGTTTGTCTGATTTTGCTGCTTTTCTGGGCCTGGAGCTGAAACACAACTGAGGCCTTGGTTATTTGATGCAGGTCAGAACCTCATTGTCCTGGGAACTTAATGCTTAATGGCTTATTCTCCGGCTCTCTTGGCTCTCAAAATTTGTTCTACCTCTAAGGGGGTCTATTCTATGACTAGCAATATACCAGGGGAGGAAAGGTGAGTGGAGGGTACAAACTTTATGACCAGTGATATGAAAGGTCAGGAGGTCTAAACTGCATTACCAGCAATATGCTAGGGGAGAAAAGTTTATCCTGGGGACAAGATACTTGTTTTCTCAGTTTTGCTCATTGTTAGGCACCCAGGGCTTTCCACCCTGGTGACCTTCTATACCTGGCCCATCATGCTTGCTCTGCTCATGGCTGTCTAACTGCCTACCACAGACGCATATTAGATGACAAAGAAAATGGCTGTCCTTAAAGGACCTACACACACAAACACACACACACACACACACACACACACACACACACACACACAGTTGGCTTAGATACACTATTATTGCTCGAATCGTAGAAAAAGTTTGTCCATAAGTATGTACATTCAATATAATAAAAGCCTAATATACTAAGTGTCCAGTCGACTGGTCGACTGTTCAACCAATTAAAGCATAATATGCTAATGATATGCTTAGCCCACACAACTGCTCGCTATGGCATGCACTGACCACCAGGGGACAGATGATCAGACCAGTAGGTTAGTTTGCTGTGAGAGTGCAGCAGATCGGGACTGAGAAAGATAGGATGGACATGCCCTGAAGCCCTCCTGTGGTCTCTCTCTAGGCTGGCTAACCTCTGGCATCTCTCCCTGGTCACGATCGTGCACCAGTGGGAACCCGCAGCCTGACCTGAACCCTCTCGCAATCCAGGACCCCTCAAGGGATGTCATAGAGCAGGCTTCAGCCTGATCCCACAAGGGGAGCATCACTCAGCCAGAAGCCGGGTTCACAGCTGTGCAGTGGTGGTGGGAGCCCCCGAGGGCTCCCAGACTGTGAGAGGGCACAGGCCAAGCTTAGAGACCCCTCTGATTGCACAAATTTTGTGCACCAGGCCTCTAGTAAATATATAAGAAATATCAGGAAGATAAAATTGTAGTTCAGTTCCTAGCTTATAGTATGTTCTCAATAAATTTCAACTGTTATTACCTTCTGGTATTATTTGCATATTATCTAGTACTGTTATCTATTGTTTAGGATTACCTTTTGTTTTCATCACTTTTTAAGTTTGTTAAGATCAGAAACCTCCAAAGGAATTCATTCCAATGAAACTCTATGTATAGTGAACTTCCCGTGTTAAGTTTTTAAGTAATGATGCTGTGTGTTATTATGAAGGAATTATTAAATATCTTTCTCAGCCTATGGTATATTTTTACCTGGTTCTCTTCCTTTGATATTTTTTTTCCATTTGAATATTGCCAGAGATAGAAAAGTAAATGACCATGTATGGGGAAGACCTGAGGGTCTCAGAAAGGTGTTTGTCTCTCATATATTATTCCTCTTATTTTTCCTTGCATTTTTTGGTTCATATATCAATATTACACCCATTATTTAAATTGATGACCACAAAACAGATTCTCCTGTGACAAATGAGAAAACTGACATTCAGAAATGCAAATGGCTTATTAAAGACTTTTCAGTAAGTAAGTGGTGAAGCTGGGATTAAGTCTCTAAACCCCAAGCAGACTTCTTAATCTGTATACTGTAATTAATATATATATATATATATATATATATATATATATATATATATATTACTTAAAAGAAAAGATGGTTTATTCCCTACATTACCTTCTGAAATGAAAAACAATAGATATAGAAACTGCGTATAAGGCCTATATAGCAGGTTTTCAAAGTTTTGTTCAACATTGTTTTGTTATAACATTGATGAAATACCATAGGAACTTAACTCTTGTTTATATCAAGTAGCCTATGGTAAAATGTTTCACTTAAAGTTGCAGAACCTAATGACAGCAATAAAGAGGTACTTACTATACACCAAATTGTATTATAATATAGATATGTTTCTATTTTTCTGTAAAATTTCCAGCTAGCTTAGGATGCTGCATCTTTCATTCATGTTACTGATATTAACTATGAGCCAGGAGCTTGAGCATAAATGTGTTATGAGATCATACATTAAGGTACAACATCCCTGCCTTACTGCACTTTTTCTGATATTAATGTTAATGTTAAGACTAGGACAGTTAGATTGCTACTACATTGAGCCCTCCCCCTTGGTGACTGAGATGAGCTTTTCCTTTGCTGTAATTTAATTCTGGATATGATGTCATTTTCTACCACCCTTTCTCAATTCTATTCTTTCTTTCATTTCCCAGGCTAACTTTGTTTTGTCTAGTGCTATGGTTGGCAAACTGCAGCTTGCAAGCCACATACAGCTCTTTGGCTCCTTGAGTATGGTTCTTACACAAAATACCACGGCCCAGTGAGTCTATTTTGAAGAAGTGACATCAGAAGAAGTTTAAGTTTTAAAATTTTTTGGCTCTCAAAAGAAATTTCAATCATTGTACTGTTGATATCTGGCTTTGTTGATTAATGAGTTTGCCGACAACTGGTCTAGTGCAATAAATTTCTCATTTTTTCCTCCAAAGGAAAAAAAAATAAGAAAGGGGTACAGAGAGGAAGGAAATGACTATGACTAGATATGAAGGATTAAATATTTACACTCCACTTTCTCTTTCAAACCCAGAAAGGGCAAATAGAAAAACCTTTGCTTGGTTTTTCTATTAAGGATGCAACATAACAAAAAGACAACCCAAAGAAATATCTAATTAAGATCAAATTCACACCAAGCTAATTTGAGTCTAGGGAAAGAAGATTTCATTTCCTCTGTAGACCTCTAGTTTTCTTTTAGACATTAGAATAATTAATATTAATGATTATAGTTTCATTCTGTTGTAGAATGGGAATTTTTGAGCACTATTGAGGCCACGGACTATGCCCCAGATAGAGTAGTCAGTGCTGACACCAGGCCAGGCCTTGAGATATGGTCTCATGGCCCCTTCCCAGCACATAGGCCTTGCAAGATAGAACACTGTCAGCTTTCTGAAGAACAGGATGACCCTGTAAGTGGCATGGTCGTTAATGGCATGACTCTGACCTCTCTGATCTCCCAGCATGGAGGATGACAGAGCAGTCCCTGGGCCGGCTAATAAAGGCTCCCTAAATTTTAATTTGGTCTGGGCTCCAGTGGTCTTTCACTTGCATCCGCTCCACAACAATTCAATCTGCACAACAGAAAGTAATATTGTCCAGCTGCATACTCTATAGATATGTGTAAAAATTATCAGAAATCTTCTTGGTTGGCCCTACACAGCCACTGAGGCATTTTCCCTTTTATAAAGTTTAAAAACAACTACGGCTTTGAAGATTACCAAATCAAACACTTCATAATAGCTTTTCCCTGAGAGCAGACTATGAGTAAAGACAGTAAGGTGACAGTCTCTTGTACAATGCATATTAGTACATCCCAAAGCTATTTAAAGAAAAGGTTATATGTGGAATGAGATTCTTCAGCAGATAATATACAATTTGAAAGTGCAAGGAGTGAGGAGAGAAGGGTAAAATAGATGGTATTTGGAGAAAATAATTCTTCCTGTTCTGATGGTTAAGTGGTGGGCTTTATTTTAGCACAGCATATCAAATAATGTCTTTATGATGACAATAGGACCTCAAAATATCTCATGTATTAGATATTTAAAGCACCTATTTTAATTTAAGCGATTCAAAGATCAGCCATAGCTTATTAAGATTTCTGTTGGTAGGGGAGACAGGTGCCTGGACTTGCATTCGAAAATAGTTCATTGAACAGATTTCTAAGAATCCCACTGCACACCTAGAGCTGTGTAATATTAGTAGCAGTTTATAGAAAAATGAAAGACACCATGAAAATTAGAATTTGTGACATCTAGGGTAGCAATAAACAGAAAAGGTAAAACTGTTTTTTTGCACCAAAGAATTACAAATCTAAGTACATCCCAATTTTTATGATATGCAAATAAATGGGATGAAAAGAAAAAGAAAATCTACATACCATCTACCTTATGGTTAGATTCTTAAGATCTTCACTTACTTTTTTCTAGTGCCTTTCTAAAATGCCATCAGATCCATTTTCCCACCATTTTGTCTATTCAAAGAGGTTCTGTAACTCAGATTTGAGTGGTTTTATTTACTTTGTTCAAGAAGCTGATATGTTTTTATCCTATATTATAAAAGCCTAATATGCTAAATGTCTGGTCATCTGGTCAGCCATTTAACCAATCAAAGTGTAGTATGCTAATGATATGATAAGCCTGCTTAACCATTTTCTGTGACATGCACTGACCACCAGGGGGTGGACAGTCAACTGGTCGACCAGTTGCTATGACATACATTGCCCACCAGGGGGGGCAGACACTCCAACCAGCAGGTTAGCATGCTGCTGGGGTCCAGCTGATCAGGACTGGCAAGATGGGTCAGACACACTCTGGAGCCCTCCTGCAGTCCCTCCCTGGCTGGCCAAGCTCCCGTGTCCCTCCCTGGTCTCGGTTGAGCACTGGTGGGGTCCCTTGGCCTGGCCTACACCCTCTAGCAATCTGGGACCCCTGGAGGAATGTTGGAGAGTCAGTTTCAGCCCAATGACAGAACTACTAGTTGCTATGATATGTACTGATCACTAAGGGCCAGACACTCAATGAAGGAGCTGCCCCCTGGTAGTCAGTGTGCATCCATAAGGGGAGCACTCCTCGGCCAGGAGCCAGACTCGGGGCTGGCAAGTGTAGCCTCTCCTGGGAGCCTCTCCTGCCTCCATAGAAGCGCTAAGCTGTCAGTTGGACATCCCCCAAGGGCTGAGGGATCACGGCTCCCTGAGTGCACAAATTTTGTACACCAAGCTCTAGTCATTAATAAATCTCTAGCATGATGGAAACCAGCCATGCACTGGAGGAAAGTGCACTGGATTTTAAATCAGGACACTTATATTTTGGCCTTGCTATGCTTTGGATAAGTGTCTCTATACCTCTCCCTGACATGCTATTGTACATAAAACCCCTTAATATTCCACCAAATACTACCAGATCTAATAAATCAATTTGGCAAAGTAGCAGGATACAAAATCAATATTCAGAAAATGGTTGTACACACCAATAATGAACTGTCAGAAAGAGAAGTTTAAAAAAGCAATCCCATTTACTAATGCAACAAAATATAAGATACCTAGGAATAAATTTAACTAAGGAGATAGAAAACCTGTACTTGGAAAACTGTAGGCCATTGAAAAAAGACATAGAGGAAGGAAGACCCAAACAAGTGGAAGAATATACTGTGTTCATGGATTGGAGAAATTAACATCATTAAAATGTCCTACTACCCAAAGCAATCTATAGTCAACACAATTCCTATTAAAATACCAATGGCATATTTTGTAGATCTAGAAGAAATATTCCAAAAATGTATATGGAACCAAAAATGACCCAAAATAATCTCAGCAATCTTGAGAAAGAAGAACAAAGTTGGAGTGATAATAATACCTGAAATCAAACGACACTACAAGGCCATTTTATTCAAAACAGCCTGGTACTGGCACAAGAACAGGCATATAGATCAGTGAAACAGAACAGAGAGCCCAGAAATAAACCTATGTCTTTATGGTCAATTAATATTTGAAAAAGAAGGAAAGAGCATACACTAGAGTAAAGATAGTCTGTTCAATAAATGAATGATGTTGAGAAAATTAGATACGTACATGCAAAAAAATGAAACTGGATAACCAACTTACACCATATTAAAGTATAAACTGGCCCTAGCTGATTTGGCTCAGTGGATAGACCATCAGCCTGCGGACTGAAGGGCCCTGGGTTCAATTGGGTCAAGGGCCGGACCTGGTTGCAGGCTCCCAGCTCTGGTCAGGGCATATCAGAGGCAACCAATTGATGTGTCTCTTTCACATCAGTGTTTCTCTCTGTCTCTCACTCTCTCTTATACTCCCTCTAAAAATCAATGAAGAAAATATTTTTGGTTGAAGATTAAAAAAAATAATAAAATAAACAAATAATAAAAGGATAAACTGAAAATGAAAAAAAATACTTAAATGTAAGCCAAAAAAGCATAAAAATACTAGAAGAAAACAGGCAGTAAAATCTTAGAAATAGATCTCCTATGGCAAGAGAAACAAAGAAAATATAAATAAATGGGACTACATCAAACTAAAAGGTTTTGCACAGCAAAAGAAATCATTCCTGAAAAAGGAACCCCCTGAATGTATTGGATAATATATTCACCAATGAGACGTCTAGTCTGAGGTTAATTTCCAAATATATAAAGAACTTATATAGCTCAACACCAGGAAGACAAACAATCCAATTTAAAAAAATGGGCGAAGGACATGCATGAATAGACACTTCTCAAAAGCAGACACACAGATGGCCAATAGACTGATGAAAAATGCTCAATGTAACTAATCATCAGAGAGATGCAGCTTAAAACCACAATAATTTCATATTTGTCAGAATAAATCTACAAGTGCTGGCTAGGATGCAAACAAGAGTGAATCCTCATGCACTGCTGGTGGAAATGCAGACTGGTGCAGCCACTGTGGCAAACAGTATGGAGTTCCCTCAAAAAATTAAAAATGGAACTGCCATTTTACCCAGCAATCCCCCTTGTGGTAATATATCTGAAGAAACACAAAACACCAATCAGAAAGAATACATGCACCCCTATGTTCATTGCAGCATTATTTACAATAGCCAACATCTGAAAACAATCCAAGTGCCCATCAGTGAATGAGTGGATAAAATAGCTATGGTACATTTATACAATGTAATCCTACAGGTCTGTATAAAGGATGAAAATCTGACCTTTTGCAACAGCAAGGATGGAACTGGTGTTTGTTATGCTAAGTAAAATAAGCCAGCCAGAAAAAGACAAATGCCATATTATCTTAGTTACATGTGGAATCTTATGACTTAAATAAACTGATGAACAAAATAGAAACAGAGGCATGGGTACATGGAACAGACTGACAGATATCAGAGGGGAGGAGCATTGGGGGACTGGATGGGACAAGGTGAAGGGATTTGCCAAAAAAAAAAAACATATATGCATAACAAACACAGACAACAATGTGGTGATAGCCAGAGGGAAAGGGGACTAAATAGGAATGAATAAAAGACTTTGCATGGGGTGATTGGAGCATGATGCAGAGTGCAGATGATATTTTATTGAGTTGTATGCTTGAAATCTACATGGTTTTATGAACCAACTAGAGCCTCTCCTGCCACTGCCACTGCGTTTAACTGCCGTGAGCTCAGCTTCTGGCTGAGTGGCACTCCCCCTGTGGGAGTGCACTGACCACCAGGGAGCAGCTCCTGCATTGAGTGTCTATCCCCTGGTGGTCAGTGCATGTCATAGTGACTGGTCGTTCTGCCATTTGGTCCCTTGCATATTAGGGTTTTATTATATAGGATGCTACCCCAATAAATTCAATTTAAAAAATAAAGGGGAAGTGGCTTTTCACCTCCCAAAAAAACCCAAATTCATTTAACAAGAAGTTGTTATAGTCCCTACTTGTGTTTTTAAATATGATTAATTTAAATTTATTCAGTTAATAGATTAAAGCTTTTTTACAGCTTACAAAAAAATCTTTGTTTCCCTCCCTCCCTTCCTTTCGACCTCAGTTTCACCTTTTGTGAAATAAAGAGAATTAATTAGATGTTCTTTAATTTTTCTTCTAGATATAAAGTTCTATGATCCTATGTCCCTATTAAAAATAAATAGCAAAGGGCAGGTTATTATACAAGCAACAGCCAGAAAAAATAACAAATCTTCAAAGTCAAACAAATAACAAAAAATGTGCATTGTTAAGGAATCACAATAAAATGATATTTTTATGGTTAAATTAGCTTATCAAAAAGGATAGACTATGTAATTCTGAACTATTGCTGTTGCATGCACTAAGAGGAACTACAGATTCCTATATGGTGGTCAGTTGATAACTGGTAATAATAATTAATGGGAAGAGATTCAGCAGTTCAGTGAAGCAAGATGAGGATTTGAAGGTCATACACACAAACAGAATAAGATATACTTAAATAAAAGAAACAGTTGGCTATGTAAGGGTTTCTGCCATAACTAAAGCTGTGTGTTTGCTGAGCTTGGCACTATGGTCTTGAACAGAAAAGACTTTTAAGGTGACTCTTTTAAAAAATGGATACTGGGAGGAACCAAGATGGCAGCATAGGTAAAACACCTATCTTGCTGTCATACTCAACAATTTTAATACTACAACTTAACGAAAAAGCAAACACCTTCCAGAATCACCAGAAAGTTCGCTGAGTGAAAATTCCACACATAAAAGTGAAGATAAGACACTGTGACTCAAAGGAGCGGCGGCGGACAGCGTTGAAAGATTCGTGCAGAAAGAGAGGTTTGGAGCACACACCAGCGGAGAGGGCAGGCGGCTGAAAACCAGCCAGTTTTCTTGATTGGGGAGACAAAGACGTCCCACTGGACTGATTTGCCAGCTTTGGGCGAGGTCCAGGGAACCAACCGACTGTCATACGGGGTGAAAACTGGACAGTGGGAGGGCATGCCGAAGCTCGGGTGATGCAGGGGTCTCTCGGCTTGTGGAGAAGGGAGCTTGCGCAAACAGCTCGACTGCAAGACCACGCAGAGAGCGATCTGCGACTTGTCTCTCATTCAGAAAACCGTCAGACTGCTTTGTTTTATGACCCTGGGTGAGACATTGGGCGTGCAGAGTCATTTGGGGAGAATCTGAATTCCCCGGTAGTGGGTGGAGCTTGACAGCGGCTCTCTCTCAGAGGTGCTGGCAGCCATTGCCCCCGGCACAGAGTTCCTGGGGCTGCATAGGGCGGAGCTGACATTGTCTGCTTGGCCCGGGGACTCCGCCCATCCAACCTGACCAAAACTGAGCTTCACAGACAATTGGCTTGGAGGTCAACCCCTCCAAGTGCTAACAACAATTAACCTGAGCTTAACTTCAGCAAGACTGTGCAACCTATATCCACATAAGGTAACTGGGGAGGCTGAGCCACTGTCCCTTGTAGGACGTCTACCACACAAAGCTAATTGACCAACTCAGGGAAGCAGCCACCATGCAGAGACATGGAAAGAAATCAGATGTGAAAGAAATGGAGGGAAAAAAACGACTGGACATTGAATTCAAAACCACGGTTATAGGGTTTTTCATTAGGCTCCAACAAAAGGTCGAGGCCTATAAGGAATTAAGCAAGACCGAAAAGGAAATGAATGAGTCGTACAAGGAAATGAATGAGACCCTCAAAGAAATGAATGAGACCTGCAAGGAAATGATCAAGACCAACGTGGAAATGAAGGAGACCCTCAAGGATATAAAGGAGACTCTCAAGGATATGAAAAAGGACCAACCAGAAATTAAGCATACACTGACTGAAATAAAAAATATTATACAAAGACCTAAAAGTGCTCTGGAGCACCCCAAGAACCAAGTTAAAGATTTGAAATACAAAGAGGGAAAATCCACTCAGCTGAAAAAGCAAGAAACCAAAAGAATCCAAAAAAGTGAAGATAGTGTAAGGGGCCTCTGGGACAACCTCAAGCATACCAACATCTGAATTATAGGGGTGCCAGAAAAAGAGAGAGAGCAAGACAATGAAAACCTATTTGAAGAAATAGTGACCGAAAACTTCCCACACCTGGTGAAAGAAATTGACTTAGAAGTCCAAGAAGCACACTAAACCCCAATATATAGGAACCCTAAGAGGACCACACCAAGGCACATCATAATTAAAATGCCAAGAGCAAAAGACAAAGAGAGAATATTAAAAGCAGCAAGAGAGAAACAGTTGCTTACTTATAAGGGAGCACCCATACGATTGTCAGCGGATTTCTCAACAGAAACTATGCAGGCCAGATGGGAGTGGCAAGAAATATTCAAAGTGATGAACAGCAAGAATCTACAACCAAGATTACTCTATCCAGCAAAGCTATCGTGCAGAATTGAAGGTCAGATGAAGTGCTTCGCGATAAGAAAAAGCTAAAGGAGTTCATCACCACCAAACTAATATTATATGAAATGCTGAAAGATATTCTTTAAGAAGAGGAAGAAGAAAAAGATAAAAGTGTAAATTAGGAACAACAAATACACATCTATCAACAAATGAATCTAAAAATCAAGTGAATTAATAAGCTGATGAACAGGATAAACTGGTGAATGTCACAGCATCACAGACATAGAGAGGGAATGGACTGACAACTCTTGGGGAGAAAGGGGGTGTGGGAAGTGCAGCAAGAGACTGGACAAAAATCATGCAACTATGGGAGAGGACAGTGGAGGGGGGTGAGGGCGGAGGGTGGGATGGGTACCAGTTGGAGGGGAACTATAGGGGGGGGGGAAGGGTACAATGTAATTAATATACTAAACAATAAAGATTAAAAAAAGAAAGTAAATAGAAAATTAAATAAATAACAATGGATACTTATTGCATGTACTGATGGGCTGACTGGGCAAGTCTCTTATTGAATCAAGTAGTGCTTAAAAAGAGAAATGTAGAAAAACATGACCTTTTCCTTTGTTTTTACATCATTGTAAATATTAATTGGTTTTAGTCTTTAGCTGTAAAACAACTAAATCATATAGCATCTGCAACCAGAAGGGGATTGCATAGGAATTCTGTGTTGAAAGAGGCCTGGTCTGCATAGTGATTGTCATTAAATTGGGCAGTTTATTCTGAGTAGGATGCAAGGGTTATTTCTTTTCTTGGTTCTTGTCCAGATGGATTCCAAGAATAAATCCATGGGCAAAAGGTGGTAGATGAAAAGGGCAGAAATGAATCTGAATAAAGTAGAGACTCAGTAACCCACTAAGCCCCTTTTTCTAACTGTATAAAGGCAGCAGTTCTTTGTTTCTTCATACTCCCTTCTTATTGGTCACTCTTTTGTAAAATATCGAAGCTCAAACCCCAAATGGTGCCCCCTTCTTTCTCTCCTGTTTCAGTGATAGATTTCTCTATCTCCTGTGAAAATCTGTTTCCTCTTTCTCCCATTTGTTGGTATTTCTATCCTCTGTGAAAGTTTGTCTCCTTTTTCTCTCCATACCCTGTGGTTTTTCCCTATCTTCTGTGAATGATTGTCTTCCTCTCCCCTTATCCTGTGGCATCCCCTACCCCCTTTTTTAATCTCTGTGAATTTATGTCTTTTGGCAGCTCCAAGCCTTCACCTATACCTTCCCCCTAAACCTCATAGACCCTCTTTATTCCTAAATCTCCCTAAACCTGCTTATTTTATTCCTAAAATTCTTTTCACCATGATCTAAGTTTTAGGCCACAAGTTCTTTGAGTCTACAGACCATATCTTATTTGTCTTTGTATCACTCCAAAATCTCTTGCAGAGTATCTAACATAGTACAGTAGACTATAGACACTAAAGCTGTCATGTTAATCAAGAAGTGCTTGTATTTTCAGGACACAAAGCAAGTTAAATTTTGGCTATTACATTTTATGCTGAGTTTTAGTGAATATATTAGAACTGTTTGTAATTAATATTAGGTATCCAAAAGCACATTGACATATCTAAGAACCTTTGGAAGGTTTCTTGACTATTTTAAATATACACAAATAGATCCAGCTTATAAAGTTAATTTACTTAGAAAATATTTGTTTTATACAGGTAGTTACAAAGTTATTCTATATAACTTATGTGTGAGTTATTAATAACATATCAAAGGTGTTTGAATTTGTGAAATTCTATAAATATCTGATATCAAATCTTCCATGTTGAGGGAAGGTGTATCATGGTTCATAAAGGCAATCTCATGTGTACAGTCTTTCAACCCTCATTTTGCCACATAAGAATGGGCCTTGGGCCTGGAGAATGTCCTCAGAGAAAAAGAGAGCCCACATAGTACTTGCTGGGCTTATCACTTTGAGTGGGAGTATCATTCTCTGATTAAGATAATGATTATTCCTCTATCCTGCTTAAGCAAGTGCTTCAAAGGCTTTCAGGCACATTCTTAGCTTTTAGTGTTTCAGACTCCATAGAGAGGGAAAAAGGTCTTTCACCTGAGATGTGAGAGTGGTCATAGGCCAATTGCTTTGCTTTCGCTGCCCCAGACCATGGGCTAGCCAGGAGAAATTGACAACCACCATTGGAGCTAATCTTGCTCTATCTTTTCTCTATATGAGTAATGGCTCTTTCCTTCCTGTCCTGTTGGTATGGCTCAGTGGCTGAGTGTCGACCTATGAACCAGGAAGTCACAGGAGGTCAATTCCTGGTCCAGGCATGTGCTTTATCTCCAGTGTGGGATGTGCAGGACGCAGCTGATCAATTATCCTCCCTCATTAATGATGTTTCTCTCTCCCTCTCTCTGCCTCTCTGAAATCAACAAATATCCTATATAACAAAAGCCTAGGTGGTACCGCACAACATCATCACAAGATGGCCACAGCAACATCATCATAAGATGGCCACCGTGATGGCATTACAAGATGGTTGTCCCCCTGTTGTTGTCATAAGATGGCTGTCACAAGATGGCCACCCCTACATTGTCACAAGATGGCCACTATAAGATGGTCACCACAAGATGGATGGCAGGGGAGGGCAGTTGGGAGCTACCAGGCTTGCAGGGGAGGGCAGTTGAGGGCTACCAGGCCAGCAGGGAAAGGCAGTTGGGGGACATCAGGCTGACAAGGGAGGGCAGTTGGGGGCCATCAGGCTGGCAGGAGAGGGCAGTTGGGGACTAACAGACCAGTAGGGGTTGGAAGTTGGGGGCCTTCAGGCCTGCAGAAGAGGGCAGTTGGGGGCAATCAGGCCAGCAGGGGAGGAATTAGGCATCAATTAGGCCAGCAGGGGAGTGATTACAGACAATCAAGCAGATAGGCAGGCAAGCAGTTAGGAGCCAGTAGTCCTGAATTGTGAGAAGGATGTCTGACTGATGGTTTAAGGCTGATCCCACAGGAGTCTCAGATTGGAGAGGGTGCAGGCCAGGCTAAGGGACATTTCCCACCACTCACCCCATGCATGAATTTAGTACACTGGGCCTCTAGTAAAATATTTATTTTAAAGTTTTTTTCTTTCTAGTGCTTGACTGTATTGTGTTTCCTTTGTCAACTCCTGTACCAAGATACAATGGGGAGAAGTGTTTAGGCTTCTATACCTGGTGTCTGCTATTGTGATGATATTTGCTAATCCTTCATGTAGTTGAAGCCTTTCCCTGCCATTGGTTACCAATGCATAGGTTCTTCTAGACCAGTGGTTGGCAAATTCATTAGTCAACAGAGCCAAATATCAACAGTACAATGATTGAAAATTTTTTTGACAGCCAAAATTTTAAACTTAAACTTTTTCTAATGCCACTTCTTCAAAATAGATTCAACCAGGCCATATAATTTTGTGGAAGATCCACCCTCAAGGGGTCAAAGAGCTGCATGTGGCTCATGAGCCGTGGCTTGCCGACCAATGTTCTAGACAATTATAGATAGTAATGATAAGATAATACGGATGCAAAGTATAATAGTAATAATATAAATTTGAAGTCAAACACCATTGTCTGCATATAAAATTACTCAATTTATTAAGGATACATGCACATGTGATCTAAAAAAAGTTTAGTTAAAAGTTTTAGTTAAAATGTGTAATAATTTATTATAAAAGGTGAGAATAACAAGTTGAAAATATCCATATTTTCCCGTTATTCGCAGCACAGAAAGAAACTGTAAAATTGTCTTAATGCTTGAAAATTTAAACTTAGGGAGCCAGCCATAAGACATAATTTTTATCTCCCTTCCTATATGATGGCAGAGTCCTCTCTATATCAAATTGGCTGCCTTGCATAACTCCTTCAGGTTCAATATTAATGCTTTCAGAAGCCCCACAGCTTAGAAGGACCCAAGCAGCCATTAGATTAGATCCAATCTGCCCTTGCCAAACCCAAGCACCTAATTACAATTTCTGAGATTGAATTAAATATTTTAATCTCTAAGAAATACCATGAGAATTTATTATTTTAAGATAAATAGCGAGCTCATATTCAATTTATTTCTCATTTTACAGGTAGATTAAAAAGGTATTGGTTAAGCATGTTTAGACTTCTAGGCAATATTCTCCTTATCCCATTCTTTTTTCATTGAAATATGAATCATTTTGAATCCTAAATCAATAAAACTATCAATAATGAATATAATAAATTTAACTTTTAGTGAAAACTGACATGAGAATGCTTATTTGTGGCATTAAATGAATAAAAACTAAGTAACTGTTTGCAATAATAGCTTAGTTACTCAGGACTTAGTGTAAGATGAAAAAGAATAGATTTTTTTTTACTGAGCTTTAATATCATTTAAGCAACTTCAGAAATACTTTTCAAATATCTTTCACGGCCATTCACACATTTCCATAAATGACATTTAATTTCATTCCTCCCTATATGAAGTATTGATGGGAGTTGGTAAGATCAGAAGAGAATCTAAAGTAGAGATAAATAGTGTTATAGGCAGAAGTGCATTCTCTCTTGTCTAGAGTAAATATATTAGTATGATACACATTTTAAAAAATCACACAGTTTGCCAAGAACCTCATAGACAATCTGTATTTAGAAAAGCTAATGTCTAAAACCACTACTGCATATTTAGGGTGACTATACTGAAGCTAGCCATGCATGCAGCCAGGTAAGCAATCTGAACATGAGTTGATGAAGGGACAATAAAATAACTCCTAAGCAAATATTCATTTCAAACCACATGCCAGCACACTTTGTCTCACAAATATGAAGCCATACTTCCAATGAATACAATAAACAAAGTTCTGAAATCCATTAGAAAGTGCTTGTGAAACATTCAGGCTTTGAGGGTTTGCTTTTTTGGGGTTTTTTGTTTGTTTATTTGTTTGTTTTTAAATCTTTATTGTTGAAAATATTACATATGTTTCTTTTTTACTCCCATTGATCCTTTCTAGTCTGCACCCCCACAAACCCGCCCCAGGCCTTCACCACCCTCTTGTCTGTGTCCATGGGTTATACATATACACAGACAAGTTCTTTGGTTATTCTTTTCCCACCCCTGTCTTCCCTCTGAGATTCAACAGTCTGTTCCATGCTTCTTTGTCTCTGGATCTATTTTGTTCATCTGTTGATTTTATTCATTAGATTCCACATATAAATGAGATCATATGATACTTGTCTTTCTCTGACAGACTCACTTCGCTTAGCATAATATTCTCCAAGCTGTCTCAAAGGGTAAGAGACTCTTTTATTTTTTGCACAGTATTCTGTGGTGTACATGTACCACAACTTTTTTTATCCACTCACCTGCTGAGATCTTGATTTAGATTATTTGAAAGGCAGAGGAAGAGTGTATAATTCCCACCTGAATAGGATGTTTGTTTCCCCTGCTCATTTGAAATCAGATCCAACAGTAATACATGGTTTAGAATGACTCTAGAACTCTCTCTTTATCT
This sequence comes from Antrozous pallidus, assembly GCA_027563665.1. NCBI lineage: Eukaryota > Metazoa > Chordata > Mammalia > Chiroptera > Vespertilionidae > Antrozous > Antrozous pallidus. The sequence continues at coordinate 41,890,903 of CM050509.1, read as the reverse complement.
AGACCAGAATGATTGACAAGTCTTTGAACTAATATATATTTTTTTGCTTGAGACAAATGATTTTAATAATAAATTCCATATTTTTTACTTTTATATGATTTATATAATCTTCTTATCTATAGTTTTCACATTACATTTGTAAAATATACAAATAGGTTATTCTATAGAAAGGCTATGATACATGGACTTTTTATTGCCAGGTTGAAAGCCGTTTATATTTTAGTCTCAAACTTCTCCTTAGGCTAGAGCTAACAAGAAGCAACACCAAACTATGGCAGTTATGGCATAATCTTAAAATAAAAATTTGAATAAAACTGAGTTCAACAGTGATTCAAACATATAAAAGAATAAATGAAGCTATACAATCATTTCACCACTCCTATTTTAGTTTACCTTGGAAAATAAAATCTCATTTCTGCTGAAAAATTAATTTTCATATTTCTGTTTAAAAGTCATATCTTAACTTAGCATATGATCAACTCTGATGCTAACTGGTTGCAATATGACAATAAACTTAGATGCCAAACACAAAGGGTACTCATAGAAGCTTAGCTGACCATACTTCAAATTTATATTCCCAAAGTGTATTATCAATGTAATTATTAATAGGGTTTCTACATTGAGACATTCATGTTTGCCTGATATTTACTGACTGAAAATAGATATCCTCTCAAAAATCCATTCATAGACACTCGACATAGAGATGGTTCTAGTTGTGCTGCCAGGTTAATAAATATATAAACCATCCTCTTCTATTTAGAAAGATTTTGGTAGGGGGAGAAAAAATTTGAGAAAATCTGTATCAGCAGCTGGATATATTAAAAATGCAAGGTGTATGAAAGTAGGGAGTATTTTATTAAATATCACTTTTTTGTGTTTTTTTAAATCTATTTTCATTGATTTCAGAAAGGAAGGGAGAGGGAGGGAGAGAGAGAAACATCAATGATGAGAGAGTATCATTGATCAGCTGCCTCCTGCACATCCCCCACTGGGGATCAAACCCACAACTCGAGCATGTGCCCTTAACCAGAGTCAAACCCAGGACCTTCCAGTCCACAGTCCAATGCTCTATCCACTGAGCAGAACCAGCTAGGGCCAAATATCACTTTTTAAGCTGTCTCTATATTGGACTACTAAATTGGTATTTTTTTACTAAATTATAAAATTAAGTGACATTTATTCTCCCAACTGATTTTACACGTGTTTTAATTAAAACTTGGGGAAGGGGAGAGGTAAGAAACTGAACTGGTCATTTCAATACATTAAAATAATCTGTGTAGATGTTTTGAATGTTAAGATATTATAGCATTAAGCAATTATTGACATAAAACTACACTGAGTGGCCAGATTATTATTGTCTCTGAATGCATAATAACCTGGCAACTCAGTGAATGAATTCGTTCATGGGTGAGGTCCAACCAGCCTGGACAGGAGGAGGGGACATGGGCAGTTGGCCGGCCTGTGTGCTGGTCGAATTCCTGGTCGAGGGGACGATTTGCATATTAGCCTTTTATTATATAAGGATATATCCTGAGTGTCCAGATTATTATGTGTTCATAGATCATAATAATCTGGCCAATCAGTGTAATTAAAAATCTTGGATGTTATAATTAGCTCTCTCTTTGGCAATATCATGCACATTCCTAATACATCGAACTAGAGGCACTGGTAGGCTAAGAGATTCATAGTGTTTCACTTCTACCGCCTTTTTAATCTAGATGCTAATCAACATAATAAGTCATGCCAACTCAGAGTTAGAAATCAGACCTATTCTAAAACTACAGTATTTTGTTTTACTAGCAAAATGTTTTTGCCTGATTTGCCTAATCCTATTTTAAATAATCTAACTTTAAATAGCTCACAGGGCACCACTTGCAGCTCTTACTTTGATATAACTGATTCCATTCTTAATTAAATTTTATGATAGCTCATATCTGAAAAGAAATCTATTGTTCCTCTGTCAGAAAAGACTGATATGTCCAATTGTATACTACCCGGTCCATACCAAATTGATGGCTGTGTCTACAGAAAACCAATACACTGGATGACTTAGCCTATTCCATAAATTCAAAAAAAATTAAAGGAAATGATCTGATTTAAGAAGTTAGGGCTAGAAGAGCAAAAAAAATATTTTTTAAATTAGTTTCATAAGATGTTTTGTAGATATATCATTCATGAAAGCAAAATATTACCTTTACTACCAATTTTTTCAATCAGCATAACGTTCATCTTTTTGTAAAGAGGCATTTTTAGAGCAGTTTTAGGTTTACAACAAAGTTGAGAAGAAGGTAAAGAAATTTCTTATATATCCCCTAACCCCATACATGCATAGTTTCCTTTATTAGCAACATCACTCACTGAAATAATACATGTTTTACTAAGGATGACAGATCCTAATCACTCAATGTCCACAGTTTACCTTAGAGTTCACTCTTGGCAGTTTACATTCTATGAGTTTGGACAAAAATATAATGGCATGTATCCATCATTATATTATTACTATAGGCCCAGTGCATGAGTTTGTGCACCTTGAAAGAAACTGTGGACCACAAGGCTGAAGTGGCACACGGGCAAGTCTCAGCCCATCCTCTGCTCCGCCACCCAGCCCCTCTAGCAGCGGTTCCCAGACCCCTGTCTGCTGCTGGCAGCCCTGCTCCTGCAGTCACTGCTCCCACCCACTAACAGTGTGGAGAGATTGGGGCCAGTGCCAGCAGTGGCTGTGAGTGGCAGTTGCTGCCCCAATTGCTCCTCAGGAGCAGGGGGAGGTGGAGAATCACTGAGGGGCAATCTGGGCTAGCAGCTGTGGCTCGCACCCACTGATGGTGCTGAGCAATTGGGGCCAATGCCAGGTGCCAGCAGCAGGTGTGAGCCATGGCTCCAGCACTGGCAGCAGATGCAAGTGGGGCTGGCACTGGCACCAGCAGCAGGTATGAGCACCCAGCAAGACTGCGGTGCATAGGAGCAAAAAAATTTCAGTAACCACCAGGCTCCCCCGAGTGACAGCAACTGGCATCCTGCCTTAGTCTGGCACCTCCACTCATCTGCTCCATCATCCCACCATGGTCAATGCTCGCCATGTTCTGCACTCTGCCACCTGCTGCCGACACCCATCATGTTCCGTGCACTGGTGGTCAGTGCACATCATAGTGACCAGTTGTTCAATTGTTTGGTTAATTGTTTGGTTGTTCTGCCATTTGGTCTATTTGCATATTAGGGTGATTATATATATATATATATATATATATATATATATATATATATAGTATTTCACTGCCCTAAAAATTCCCTATACTCTGCCTATCCTTCCCATACCTCCAACTCTTGGAAACTATTGATCTTTTTATTATCTCCATTGTTTTTGTCTTTTAAATATGTTTTTTAAATAAGAATGTCATATTGTTGAAATCATAAAGTATATAGCCTTTTCATATTAGCTTCTTTAATCATTTAGTAATAATTCAATTTAAGGTTTCTCCATGTCTTTTTATGGCATGATAACTCATTTATTTTTAATGCTGAATAATATTCCATTACCTAGATGTCCCACAGTTTATTTATCTATTCACTTACTGAAGGACATCCTGATTGTTTCCAAACTTTGGAAAGTATAAATAAATCTACTATAGACATAATACAAACATTTGTGTGCAGGTTAGAGAGGTGTCAAAGTTTTTGGACCAAAGTGTTTTGTTTTCTTATTAAGTTTTAAGGTTTTTTAAAAATATATTTTGGGTAATAGTCCTTTATCAGATGTGTCTTTCAAATATTTTCTCCTAGTCTTTGACTTGTCTTCTAATTCTTTTGTCTTTCACAGAACAGAAATTTTTAATTGTAATGAAGTTAAGCTTACCAATTATTTCTTTGATGGATTGTTTCTTTGACGTTATATTAAAAAGGCATCAGCATAAAAAAGGTCATCTACTAGGTTTTCTCCTATGTAATCTTCACGATTTGTGTTTTACATTCAAGTTTATGATCCATTTTAGGTTAATTTTTGTGAAGGTTATAAGGTCTATATTTGGGTTCTTTTTTTTTTTTTTTTTTTTTTTTTTTTTGCATGTGGATGTCCAGTTGTTTAAGCACTGTTTTTAGAAGACTATTTTTGCTCCATGGTAACATTTACCTTTTTTGGTAATTTAGATTTTGGTTCAGTGATGGCAACAGAAATTGGTACTCTATTTTTAACAGTCCCTCCTGTGTATCCAGGGGACCACCCCCCGCCCAGTAGATAATAACTGCATTCCTGTTTTCTATTTATTAAAAATAAGTAATGCAATTAACATAACAAGGCACCTAGAACTACTTACAGAATTATTGCTTTTATAAAGAAAAGAATTGCCACATAAGATATAAAACAGCTTGAAACAAAATCATAAAACGATTTTCAGACAACTACTCCTTGGGAAAACAAAATAATATATCTTTAGTGCAACCTGTTTTCTTTAACAAAAGATAGACTAGCACCACCCAAATCAAGGAACTTACTCTATTTACTGAAAGAACCAAACAAGCCAGTTTGGGTTCCCAAAAGAAAATGTACTTTTAGTTATGTTGATACTGTTTTAGACCTATTAATTCATTTTGTTTAGTTTATGGAAAAACAACTTCAGTACATAAATAAGAATCTAAAAAGTCTGACCGTGCATATAACCACTTACTGTTTTAGTCAATTAACAGTTATAATCAACTTATTATCATATATATTTAATGGAATTCATTGTTTCCTGGAAGTAGGCATAAATTGCAAGTAGTTAGCAATATAATGCTAATTGACTGGTATTGCCTATACCAGTGGTCGGCAAACTCATTAGTCAACAGGGCCAAATATCAACAGTACAATGATTGAAATTTCTTTTGAGAGCCAAGTTTTTTAAACTTAAACTTCTTCTAACACCACTTCTTCAAAATAGAATTGCCCAAGTCGTGCTATTTTGTGGAAGAGCCACACTCAAGGGACCAAAGAGCCGAGTGTGGCTCAAGAGCTGTGGTTTGCTGACCACTGGCCTATACATAGATACATACTACTATCTTATCTCATCTTATCTTACCCTGTTTTCCCCTTCCCTCTTCTCCTTTCCCCTGCTCTCCTCCCTTCCCTCCTCTTTGTTTCTTTTTTACACACCAACACAAAGACACATATATTTCTTGTCACACTTTTAGAACTCCCATATCCCATTTTTCAAGCAATTATAACAGCATATGAATTAAAGGCAGTGATGGGCAGTGGCAGGGATTCACATGAAGACAGATCACATAGTTAGGTAACTGTGGGAGATGCAAGCATTAAGGATCAAAGTGAGATATATTTAGGTGGATAGTTAATATTGAAAAGTCTTGACACATAGGTAGACAATGAAATATGACAGCCAGAGTGGGGCACCAAATCTGAGTCTATAACCAAGTCCATAATTAATGTCTGGCATTAACTAGAGGGAGATAGGGTAACAGGGGTAGTCTTAAGTCTGGAGAAGGTCTATGTTCTAAGGTCAGAAAGGGACTCTGATTGCAAAGATTAAGGGGCTTTACCTCCAGATAATATTGGGATCACTGCTTCAGAAATAATAGTTGAAGACTCAACAGAACTTATGCCTCAGACCAAAAAAGAAGCCAGAGTAACTCTTCTAAATGTAAATCAGGGCATTTCTTCTAAACGTAAATCAGTGCACACTTTCATTGGTTTGAAAGCTAAACTCTCTGCCATGGCTTACAAGACTTACCAGGCTTATCTTGACTTATTCTATTCCTACCCCAACTCCTTTAAAATTTTTTATTTATTTATTTTCTTTATTGATTAAGGTATTACATATATGTCCTTATTCCCTCATTGCCCCCCCCAACCCCCACTCATGCCCTCACCCCCTTGTTGTCTGTGTCCATTGGTTAGGCTTATATGCATGCATATAAGTCTTGTGGTTGATCTCTCTCCCTTACCCCACCCTTCCCTACCTTTCCTCTGAGGTTTGATGGTCTGATCTATGCTTCTGTGTCTCTGGATCTACTTTTGTTCATCAGTTTATGTTGTTCATTATATTTCATAAATCAGTGAGATAATTGATATTTATCTTTCTCTGACTGGCTTATTTCACTTAGCATAATGCTCTCCAGTCCCCATCTTTTTTTTTTTTTATAGTACTTGGAACATGCCAAACTCACTCTCACCTCTGGGCTTTTGTACTTTCTGTGCTCTTGGCCTACACCCATGGCTCGTTTCTTTAGTTTATTAAGGCCACTCCTCAAATGTCACCTTCTCAGAGCTTTTCTCTCCGAGAACCCTATCTCAAATAGGAATCCATCACTCACAAACCCGTTAACATTTTTTATTTGTTTTGTACATGTTTATTTTTTGTTTTATATCTCCCCCATTATAATATTAGTTGCATAAAGGCAGACATTTCTGTTTATTGTATTACTGTTATATTGCTAGCACCAGAGTTGGAATTACTGCTACAAAGCTAATGAAATTTAAACTTTAGGGTCTCTCATTTGCATAAGTCCATTTCAAAACCTTCCATTTAATCTTGTAATTATAACTTTATAATTATAATTTTTATAATTATAACTTTATCAATATTGAATAAGCTTTATACCCAGCTAAACCTCTGTTTAGCCTCTAGTGCCTAGCACTTCATAAGCCCTCAAAAATATTTGAAAGAAAAAAATTTAAAATAAATGAATACTTTAAGTACCTTAAAATAAAAAGATTTGTTAGTTCTTTCTTTATAACACATTTTAACGAGAGTTGGACTTGGTTCAAAGGTATAAAGAAGTTGGGTGCCCATTGAGAATATGGTAGCAGAGCTATTCGGAGGGATGAAAAAGATATATTAGAAGAGGACAGTATAGGCCCTAAAGACAAACTTTGCTCACTTCATAATTTTTCCTAGAGCTAGGGTACAAAATTAGGTGAAATGTATATATTTATTTTTACCATTTTAGTAAATGGTATTTCAATTATAATTCTCTTATGACACAGTTTTTTTCTCTTATATTTTCTAAGATATGAGCTACCCTTTCTAGTATGCCTAGGGAGTATTCACACTTGAAGGTAATCACTGAGGCATGATTTCCTCCACATTACTACACTGAGTTATTTCTTCCTTTCCCTTTGCACAGTCCTAAAGGCTTTTAAGAAAGTTTATGGATTCAATGAGTATTGTGCCATTAAGTGGCACTTGTCCAGTGAAAAACAGATGTACACTGTATGCATACCTGATAAATACCAAAAAATATATATGGATATATATGCACAAATATAAAATATATTATGTATAACGCGTGTGAGAGAGATTTAGCAGGCAAACTTTAAGATTTATTTTTACTTGTTAATAGTAGGGTTTCCATAGAATAATCCAGCTCTTTCTGAGTCATTAATAAGAAATTCATAAAAATGAGCTATTAATAAAAGAGCTTAGTTAAATAATACATGCACTTTAAATAATAGTCAAAACTAGTTACAATGGAAACTATCTATGAATTGACCACTCTCAATTTATAGAAGTCCATCTGCCTTGGCTTTTAATCTACTCAAATTGTTTTTTGGCCAGTAGCACTGCCTGAGGCAAATTTATATCAACCTGACAAAAAAGCAATAGAAAGTCTTGTTTCAGAGGTTCTCATTGCTTAAAGCTACAATACTTCTTTAAAAGCTCCAAGGTGTTATAATTAAAATATATCAATTATTTAACTTGTCAACTAAAGGCAGTTAGTATAAAGCATTATTTCCCCTCAAATAGCTAGACTTTCATTGCTCATGTGTGATTGCATTTATAGAAAAAATATAATTAAAGTGTAAATTTACCTTCTGGGAAGAAAACTTAATGAAAGCATCTCCAAATTAGAGAGAGTGGAAAAGAGGGAAAGAAGGGGGGGGAGAGGGGAGGAGGACGGAGGGAGAGGAACATTAATGTGAGAGTGACACATTGATTAATTACCTCTCACATACTGGTATGCCCTTGGGGCTGGGGAATGAACCTGCAACCCAGGTACATGCCCTTGACCAGAATCAAACCTGACACACTTCAGTGCATGGGCCAATGCTCTACTTAATTACACTGGAAAGAGCAGATTTTTATGGTAACTTGAAAGAATGGGTGAAAAGACTCTAGAAATGTTAATTTGGCTTTAGTAACAGAATGGCAATTGAAATTGTATTTAAAGATATATTTTAGTGATTTCTTCCTTATTTTATGCTTCCCTTACCCACTCTTTTTCCTCTAGAAATGCAGAATGTAACTAGTAGCATAAAGATTAAATAAATAATTAGGCACTGTAGGTTTATAGTACAGTAATTTAGGACAATTTCAAGCTTCTACTCCATGTCAAATTAAGAAATTCTCTGTTTACAAAAAAAGTTTGTGAAGCAAACTTATGCTATCTTTTCCTGATTTCAACACACACACACACACACACACACACACACACACACACACACACACGACAGCTATGGCAAAGAGAATGTTCTTTTATCTTGTATAAAAATGAATAAAAAATCACTTCACCATAATCTAAAATTAAAAAATCAGTTCTACTCTGTTGTATTTGTGCAAAGAAGTAGGTTTTCATAGAAAACTTTTATTTTAATTAGATAGCAGATAAACCCACTGCAAATAATTGTGTTGTTAATCTCACTATATTACTTTGAACTGGAAGTGAGGAAAAACTGGTCAATGTTAATCAATTGCCTTGGAGAAACAAAAGAACTCTTTTGACAGAGTTGCATAATGGATGAAGCACAAAATGAGATAATTGGGAGATGTTTGTCCTGGAGGGTACTAAGTTTGTAATTACAATTAAAAAGTTATCTTATCCTTTATGAAGACACACACACTGTCTTTACCTAATTGCATCAATATATGTTTTTACAAACTGATAATGTTCTGTTCATCTGTGACCAGGCCTGAAGTTAGAAAACTAACAAGAGAATGTAAATAATGTAATGCCAGCTGTTAGGTCAATGCAGGCGGGGAAGTCCAGAGCAATTCACCTGCAAGCTGTATACCTGATAGATACTCCCTCCCCACAACTGGTGGGTGGAATTATGATGTAACCAGCATCTGCCACAGAGACATCTCAGAAACACTGAACCACCAATGAGCACATGGTGAGCGCTCTGGGTCCCACCCCTTCACGTTCTGCCCTGAGCCCATCCCCTTCCTGTTCCTCCCCTCAAAAGTTGTCTTCACTGCCCCACATGTTACTGTTTTCCAGGTCTGCCAGGCAGTCTGGCTGGGTCCCTTCCTCTTCTCCTCCCCCTCCTCTAATCCTGGTTTCTCTACCTCCTCCATAATAAACTGCCCCCCTTTTACAACAGACTGGCTGCCTAGACCTCAGAGCGGCTTTGGAAAAAATAATTTGCATACTTCATTCCAAAATTTAAACTGCATTGTTTCACAATTATGTTTTATTTTTAAATACATCTTTATTGATTTCAGAGAGGAAGAGAAAAAGAAAGAGAAACATCAATCATGAGAATCATTGATTGGCTGCATCCTGCAGGCCCCACCTTGGGGTTCAAGCCTGAAACTGGGCATGTGCCCTGACCTGGAATTGAACTGTGACCTCCTGGTTCATAGGTCAGTTCTCAACCACTGAACTACACTAGCCAGGCCAGGATTATGTTTTATAAAGTCCACAATCTCCAAGTAAATGCCTGTATATTAGAATGTTAGAAAATTCATGGGCAGGAAAAGAATTTTTTCACAGATGCTTTATATGAAGTGGTGATGAGACTTCCACAGCTTTTTCCCTCAAGAAAATCAAAGCATTTTGTTGCTAGCTCTTTGTGCCCTGTCATATAATCAAGGTGTAATCGCTTAACACATAACAATAAGGGAGCTACTAATATATTGTATTATGATATTTATTTATAGTTTATAAAATACTTTTTTTTTCTTTACAACAATCTTAAGAAGTAGGTAAGGCTGATTTTTTCACCGCCACTGCCAAAGTATAGTTGAGAAAATTGGAACTTAATCACAAGGTAGCAGAAAGAGAATTTGAATTCATGTCATCTGACTCCAGGACTAATGTTTATTTTATTATACAATAGGAAATAATAATATAGATAGTTAAAGAAGAAGGTAAAGAGGGATTAAAATCACAATATTGGTGGTCACTATGTTTTGCAGGTCAGTCATGGGTATACTTAATTAGCCTTATTTCTTTCACAAGTTTTATAGTACTAATGATGCATGTCATAATGTCCAGCTGAGTGACTGGTCTGTTCAACAGTCCATTTTAGCCCTAACCTGTCAGTCTCAGTGAACAGAGTGCCGCCCTGCAGACTGAAGGATCCCAGGTTCAATTCCAGTCAAGGCCATGTACCTTGGTTGTGGGCACATCCCTAGTAGGGGGTGTGCAGGAGGCAGCTGATCAATGTTTCTCTCTCATTTATGTTTCTAACTCCTTATCCCTCTCCCTTCCTCTCTGTAAAAAAAAACAAACCAATAAGATATACATTTAAAAATCAATTTTAATGTTAATATTCATAATTTGCATCTAACTTCTAAGACATATCCTCCCATTTGTCAAGAAGACTTTAACAATACATTTTAAAAAACAATCCTCATTCAAGAATATGTCATTTGGCGTTTTTTAAATATATTTTTGATTGATTTCAGAGAGGAAGGAAGAGGGAGAGATAGAATCATCAATGATGAGAGAACATTATTGATCAGCTGCCTCCTGTACACCACCTAAACCAGGCATGCATGTGCCCTGACCAGGAATAGAACTGTGTCCTCCTATTTCATAGGTCAACGCTCAACCACTGAGCCATGACAGTCCAGCAAAGATATGAATTTTAAATGATGTTTTGAGACAGAGAGGAAGGGGAGAGAGAGTGGGGGAGAGAAAGGGAGAGAGAGATATCAATGTGAGAGAGAAACATAGATCAGCTGCCCCCTATACATGCCCCAACTGGGGTTGGAACTAACAAACCAAGTATGTGCCCTGGCTGGGAATCAAACCTGAACCCTTTGGGTGTATGGGGCAACACTTTAACCAACTGAGCCACCTGGCCAAGATGCCCTTAATTCTTTCCAGATGTTTTTTTATGATGGCTAAACATGTATTTGTGTGTGTGTGTGGGGGGGTAATATTGTAAGAATCAATGTTTAAACAAGAATAGCAACCCTCAGAAATTTCATAAGATATCAACGCCGAAAATTTCATTTGTTTCAAAGCTTAAATGCCATTTAAATCTTATTATTTTGAGGCAGGTATGTGGAATTAATTTAAAAAAATCATGGATCCAGGCAGGGTTTCAAGATTGCTTATTTACAAATAAAAAGATAAGGTCAAGAGGACCTGCAACTTGCCCACATTCTCACAGTTAGCAGTACAGTTGGTAATAAAATTTTACTTTCTTGTGTGCCAGTTAAATCTTTTTCCATTAGACTTTCTAAAATTTTCCTCACATCATTGAAAAATGCAGGTTTAAATGAAATATACATTAATTTTTAATATTGGAATAACAATAGTTGCATAAGAATCAATACCCAAATAAAATGATTTTTAAAAATCTTATGTTTAATAATGTAAATTCTCAATGTTTTTATCCAGTAAAAACAACATTATTACTATAACCAATTACATTATTATGTTTTCAAATTCTCTGGTTAATATTTTTTAAATATATTTTATTGATTTTTTACAGAGCAGAAGGGAGAGGGATAGAAAGTCAGAAACATCGATGAGAGAGAAACATCGATCAGCTGCCTCTTGCACGCCCCCTACTGGGGATGTGCCCGCAGCCAAGGCACATGCCCTTGACCGGAATCGAACCCGGGACCCTTCAGTCCGAAGTCCGACGCTCTATCCACTGAGCCAAACCGGTCTCGGCTGGTTAATATTTTTTTAATATCAAAGCCTCAGGTCTTCATTTAATGTATTTGTGATTATCAGAACACATTCAATATAAGCTATTTCTCAATAATTACATGAATAAAAACCATGTGTGTATATGACCTATAAGCTTAACATTTAATACTATTACTGTTGCCCTCCCTAGCCAACTTTGTTCAGTGGATAGAGCGTCAGCCTGTGGACCGAAAGGTCTCGGGTTCTGTTCTGATCAAGGACACATACCTCACTTGCAGGCTCCACTCTGGACCAGGGCCATGGTAGGAGCACATTCAGGGGACAACCAATCCATGTGTTTCTCCCATATCGATATTTCTCTCTGTCTTTCCCTCTCTCTTCCACTCCCTCTAAAAATCAATGGAAAAATATCCTCAGGTAAGGATTAAAAAAAAAACAATTATTGTTTTCTAGATAAGATGTTCAGTTCTATATGAGGACCCCCACCTTCTATTGTGTAGGACACTTTTATGTTTTCTGAGAGCATTCCCACTGTATGCTACGAACAAAAGATAATTTAACTTACTATGCATCTCATAAAAGCATTTTACATGGTAGAACACAACATGATGAAAATAACAAAAAAAATGATGCTGTACTTTGCATTTGTTCATAAGCTACAAAACACAGACATGGAGGTTTCAGATGCTTACCATGAGATATGATATGTAGATAATACAAATGTTCCCCAACTTCTTGCTCCTATTCCCATTTCATGTATTTTTCTCATTTTAATTGCAAGATATTTTGTAACCAGTCTCACTGCCTCTCATTTCTCTCCTAATTCTGAATTCAGCTGTCAAATTAATCTATCTAAAGCTCAGTTTTCAAGATACTATTTTTAATAGCTTTTCTTCACCTGAAATCAAATGTCTCCACAATATGCCCCAGCTTTTCTCCTGCTTGAGCATCAGAAAGCGTAGTGCATTTCCAGAACTGTCCAGGGGAGGGTGTTTTTATCCACAAATAAGGAGCATTGGCTTCCTGGGTATCCCTGAGCTGGGGGTGGAACCTCAAGCCATCTTAGGTAGCTGATAGGAACCATTAAGAATATTGGAAGGAAAAGGTTGAGAACATATTCACAGCATAGCAGAAAAGAGGCATTCCACTGAGTTTCAACTACCTAGGGTTTGTAAGGGCAGAAACTTTTTCTCCTGCAGTGTTTGTATAGAGCTAAGGAACTGTAATTGTTGTAATGATGCCTTCTCTTTTGAATATCTCCCAAATTATAAGATAATGCTATTCATGTAATACATGTTAAATGCCTGCTCTCTCCTAGATAATATATAAAAGAGGATCTCAAAAAATTATTGCATATGCAATGAATGTGTATATATAGATGAGGTCATAATAAGTTGATTCTGAACACCAAAACAACAACAACAACAACAATAAAACAACAAAATCAAACTAAAACAAAACCACCAAAAACCTTTTTCCCCCAAATTTTCCTCGCTGGGCTAATAATCATCAAATTAGCAGAGACAGACTAGAAGGAGAAAATCATATTTTAAAACATGCCCAAGGGGAATTCACATAATCATGAAAATTCTAAAGACAGAGAGGTAAAATTGTATATATATAATTTTGAACAAAGGAGAAAAGGTAGGGGTAGGGATCGGTGATGGGATTACAAAGGAAGTAGGCAATTTACAGGTAGTTGAGGAAGAGCAGCGCATTCTTGGCAGCTACATTTTTGCTAGGCAGCCAAGAATCAATGAGACCTAGGGGGTAATCTAATTAACACTCTCCTGCTTGGTGCCTTCCTATCTACCATATTTAATTCCAATCAGGCTAAGGGTTCACATCCTAAATTTTCTTTAAGGTAGTAAACCTTTTCTTCTTAATCTCTTGACTTAGGCAATAAAGGGGTCAAGGGTTCTTTCTGTGTCTTTTGTTTCTTAACAACCAGCTTAAAATCAATATCAGTATAGCTCCCTGGTTGAGCATTCAATTTCTGGTTAGGGCATGTGCCTGGGTTGTGGACTCGATCCCCAGTAGGGGGCGTGCCGGAGGCAGCAGATCAATAATTCTCTCTCATCATTGATGTTTCTATCTCTCCCTTCCTCTCTGAAATGAAGAAAAAATATTTTAAAAAAATCAATATAAAAAAGGCAGCTTTAAAATTTTGGTCCCCTTCACTATGACACACCTTCTGGAAGCTACTTTTCAACTGACTTGAACTGTATAAAACTGCCTCTCAACATGTAGTTTTTTAGCCTTCAGCGAATCTGTGTTTCTCACTTCATTCTCCTTGTTTCCTAATCTCTGCTAAAATGGAAAGCACCATAGTTTACTCTTCCTTCATTTTTTCTCATTACAAGTATTACATAAAGATTTGTGCTTTTTTGTGTGTGTTTAATAAGGGTGTTTGCAAAATCATCATGGCTTTATGTCCTCTTACAGAATATATACTTATTATTAGAATATTCCAATTTTTCCAAAAGGAAATCTCAAGATGCAATAATTTCTGTTACACACCTTACTTAGCTGGCAGTAACAGCAATGGGATTGGGATTTGGGAACAAAGTTTTTAGCCCTATGACTCATTAAATTTCAGAGCTGGAGAAAAAAAAAACACCTAGAAAAGCTCTACTGTCAAATCACTGGTAATAACAGCAATGCACCTTACTTAGAAAGGAAATATCTCCTGCCCTTTTAGGGAAGGAAAGTGTTTTTCACCTAGTTTTAATTTAACAACTTATCTGTTACAGCTATTGAATTTTCAATAACAAATTTTGCCCTTCAGTTTTCACATTGGATAAAGGGATTTGGCACTTAGGATATTTGTAACTAAACCAAATTTTAGTGATAAATATTTGTTATTTCAGACAACATACTTAGTGAGCTCATGGATGTTTCAAATAAACTGCAATTTTTCATTCGTGTATGCATTTTATGACCAATTGTAAACTCTGAAACCTCTCTTTTTTCCTTTTCTTTCCTGTCCTTTCCCCTCACTCTGGCAGGCTTTTAGTGAAGGTGCACATCTGCTGCCATAAACACACAAATTAGCACATCAATGTTTGTGATGAAAAAAAAAAGTCAGTGCAATAAGAGAATGTTTTGAAAGCAAGCCAGTTTGTCAGTAAATTATAAGCTTCATTACCATAAAACTCTAACAAATAGAACCCACATCTCATTAACTGAAAGCACAATATGACTGCAGCAATATTCATCTCCCCAAAGAGTGCTTATCCATAGGAAAAAAAGATAAAAGTTTTGCTTAGAGCTGCCACTAATGATAGCATTAACTTTATTTATTGAAGAATGTCTAAGCATTTTGCAAAATGTACACTTCACCCCCTGCCCCTCTTTTTTTCTGATTAAGCACAGTGGCAGGTTATACAGTGTAAGAGTTATATGATGGCTAACTTCATTCCACTTTAGGATCATTCTAATTATGCTCTACTAAGGATGGAGAACATATTTCAAGGCGCTGCTTCTAACTATTTATGGCTGGTAAAATTCTTACGTATTACATTTAAGGCCAAAATTCCATATACCATTTAGTTCCCTGATGAGTTCATTTCTGTAAAGGTAAAAGGAAAGGAATTCACCTCACCACTTTTTATAAAACAGAAACTTACTTTCAAACCTAGAGTGTTCAATAGGTTTTGCAAGTGCTTGGATAGCACCCCAAGCCTGCTTCTATTTAACTTATTTTGTCACCATTTGGGAAAAAAAACAGTTATTTAATAACTGTGTTATTCTGTGTGTTTTTATATGTTTAAGAATATTTTTTAAATCCTAAGAAAACAAAACTATTTGTAGTAAGTTTTTGCTAAAGGGAGAGCCAGTTTCAGAAAAGAGACCTAATCCCAAATTACTAATTAGGCTGACAGAACACAGGGTAATTACGATACCATGGTAATTTAACCTAGTATTAAAAAAAGGAAAGGAACAAAGGGAAGGCAAAATTGCATGGGCATGCCGTTTGTGCAGCTTTGCCAGGAGGTTGCAGTTTAGATGCATGCCCAAGTAAAGTCTGAGTGAAATAGGGAAGTTACTTGATTGTCAATCACATCTGGGAACAGGTCATTAGCCAGAATAGGTGCAGACACTGCAAGCCACAGGAAGATTTGAGATATTTAATTTCCTAAACAAATGAATTCACATTCTCGTGGTTCATGCTCTTGCCTACTGTGCTCTTGGCTCCTGGCTTTCAGGGCTCTCATGCTACTGTATTGATCCACACGCTCCACAGACACTGGACTAATGAATTGCAACTACCCTAATGCTAAATTGGACTCCATTGAATTATGGAATGGAGACCATGGACACTGGTTTTGCTTCTTACTCTACTAAATCCCCAGCTGCACATCTTTCCAAGACTGGATTAATGGAAATGGGACTTTGTAAATTCACGAATATAATTCCATGCAAATAAAACTTTCTATCACATCTCATCCTCCCATGGGGACCTACAGAAATGCTTATTCCAGCAATACCCCATGAACCCCACTCCCACTAGCAACGGAGAAAGCCCATACACACATTTCTTCAATAACAATTAGTTGTAAAGACATTGTTAGCATAAGATGAGTAAGAATGATTGTTTAGTAGTCAACTATGTAATTATGGATCAAGTTTGTGAAAATAATAGGATGAGAACTTAAATGGCATGATGTCTTGGACTTTATTGAATATACTCTAAGAAAAAATGTAGGGGGATAATGAATAGATGAAACAAGATAAAGAAAATATTGCTAATTCTTGATGATGGGTGATGAGTACATGGGAGTTCTTTATACTATTCTCTTTTTCTGAAGCTTTTTATAATTTACATTTTAAACACGAAAAATGTGTTTTTTTGTTAATCCTCACCTGAGGATATTTCTTATACTGATTTTTAGAAAGAGTGGAAGGGAGGGTGAGAGACAGAGAGAGAGATTCATGTGAGAGAAATACATTGATTGGTTACCTCCTGCACACACATTCAGGGCTGGGGAACCAACCTGCAACCCAGATACATGCCCTTGCCTGAGAATCAAACCCTCTACTCTTCAGTGCATAGGCTGTTGCTCTAATCACAAAGCAACAACAGCCAGAGTGAGGGGAAAAGTATTGTAAAACACACTGAGTAAGGAGAATTAAATTCCCTTTATATGTTTTTTATTATGTAAGAAAAACAGGAAAGGCTGAGGGAGAAACAGCATTGTGGAGGGAAAGCCCTATTGGGCTTCATGTCGCAGAAGGACTTGATTCCTGAATGTGCCAGCCATTAGCTTTATGGCCTTGTGCAAATCTCTGAACTTATTTATTCATTTATAAAATGAGGATGATTATTCATACATTACAGACTTATGAGGAATAAGTAAAATAAAATTTGTGAAAGTGGAATGAATATATAAGGGCTACATAAATGCTGTCTTCCCTTACATGTAAGTAAGATTGCTAGAGCTATCAAAAATAAAAATTAACATCCAGTGTAATTAGAATTTTAGACAAAAGTATCATTTTAATATAAGCATGTCCTCTGAAATAATAGGGACAGAATGCAGCCTGTTTGCTTGAAAATCACACATAACTGGGTGTTCTGAATTTGAACTTGCAACCATACCTGAAAGAGATACTTTAGTAAGTAACATATATTACAGAGTTTTGCCAATATACTTCCATATAAGAGGGTTAGCTGTACTATTAGGATTAGCACCTAATTAAAGATTTGGCACTAAAAGAACAAGAGGAGAGCAATAAAAGAGATTTTCAGCACAGTGATAACAAATCCAGAAATATGAATAATTCCACATCCCCAAGGACTAATTATTGCTTGGAGTTATCCATGAATAAAGGGTAGAAGAAAAAGGAAGATACATTTAAAAATCTGGGTTCCTGAAGAAGTTACAAGAGGTTTTTGACATCAGGGGAAAGAAAACCAATGTATTTATATTAAATTCATTCTCTCTGTGCCTCTTTCTGTCTATGTCACTGTCTCTCAGAAACACACGCATTTTTTTAATTTACCTTTTTTGTTGAAAGTATTACATATGTGTCCCTCTTTTCCCCCTATTTTTGATGAAAAAATAAACTGATGAACAAAAATACACCCCCACACCTGGTTTTTACTTCTCTGTTCCTTCTATTGTTCAAGTTTAATATCATTTCTTTAATATTATATTTGATTTTCTAAATCCTTTCTATTAAAAGTATGTTTACTACTATTGTGTTTATTGATTTTCAGAGAGAGAGAGAGAGGGAGAAGGAGAGAGAAATAGAAAAATCAATGATGAGAGAGAATCATTGATTGGCTGCCTTCTGCACTCCCCTTATTGGGGATCAAGCCTGAAACCCAGGTATGTGCCATGACCGGAACCAAACCATGACCTCCTGGTAGATCGATCGATGCTGAACTTCTGAGCCACACTTACAGGGTTGTTACTATTCTTATTTTTTAAATCTTTATTGTTCAGTTTATTAATTACATTATTTCCCCCCTTTTTCCCCCTATAGCTTCCCTCCACCCGGTACGCATCCATTGTCCTCTCCACCCTCACCTCCCCCCCCACTGTCCTCTCCCATAGGTGCATGATTATTGTCCAGTCTCTTGCTGTATCTCCCACACCCCTTTTCTCCCCAAGAATTGTCAGTCCATTCCCTCTCTATGACCATCATTCTGTTATATTCACCAGTTTATCCTGTTCATCAGATTTTTAATTCACTTGATTTTTATATTCATTTGTTGATAGATGTGTATTTGTTGTTCATAATTTATATTTTTACCTTTTTCTTCTTCCTCTTCTTAAAGAATATCTTTCAGCTCTCCCTGAGCCAACTGCGCGAGGAGGCGCGCGGAGGCAGACCACGACATCTTGAAGGGGAAGGACCTGAAAATATACAGCTGCAGTACCAGCTGGACCGCTGAGACTCCCGGAACACCTGCGCCCAGTTGGTACAGAGACGCGCAGAGTCCAGGGAGCTCTAAACTCCAGCATGGAAAGGTCCGATTTCCCTGGGGGTACTTTGGGCGTGAAACTGAGGGGGCTGGCAGACTGGGATATCTGCACATTGGAACTCAAAGCCTGGAGATCTGCACCTGGAATAAAATCTGTGGCTGTTGGGGCTGGTAAACGTGGGAGAGGGCCCTTGGAGCTGGTGGCAGAGTTAATCCCTGGAGTGCAACCAATTTGGACCTGACAGAGGAGGAGACCCGAAAGATTTTGGGAGGGTCCTGGCTGCTAAAACAGCAGTCACCTTTAGAGAGGCAGTATTGAATACCACCAGGACAGCAAACTTTTAGTTCAGGATAGAGAGGACCAATAGACCCAGAAGTCAATCTAGAAATACTGCCACCCAGGGGCCAAATCACAAATTGACTCTTGTGTGACACAGGGAATTGATTATATTTTCTCTTTGACCTTGGGAATACAGTCTATTTTCATCTACTCTTTAGTATATTTTACTCTACCTCAACTTTACCTTTATACCACCACTCTCTGGCTAACCTTTCCCTATTTAGTGCCTAGTTTCCCTTACACTTTTCCCACTTTAGATTTACCTTAATTCTTTCTTTTACCCTCTATTAAAATTTCACCCCACTTATATATCTAATCTCTAACCACCTATTCTAAGTCCATATATACCTCTAGCTTCTCTGACTTCACTATGTTAAAGTGTTTTTATCCCTGTCCTGTTGTTGTTTACTTGACTGTTGATTATATCAATTTTTAAGCAGGTTTATGAGATTGATTTGCTTATTCTTTTATTTCGGTTTGTCTTGTAGGGGGGTATTTTTATTTTTGGTGTTGTTTCTTGTTTTGTTGTCCTCATTTGCATTGTTTTTTACATCGATTTTTGCTTCTGTGTTCACTCACCTCCTTTGATATTAGTAGTTGTATGTAATTTATATAAATCTCCAGGTACTTGTGGCCGGTTTTGGTTGGCATTAGGGGCTGTCCTATAGGAGTTTTCACCCCACATTTATAATTTACTCCTTTTTTTTCTTCTTCCCCTTTTCCCATTATCATTTTGGCATTCCTGTCTTTCTTTTTTGTGAGTGTGTGTGTGTGGTGGTGGGGAGGTCTCTTGCTTTTTGTGTGAGTGTGGGTGTGTGAGTGTCTGTATGTCTGGGAGAGGTTCTCTTTCTTTTTTCTCACCTATCACCGAATTTGCCTTTCTCTGGCAATCACCTTTATTTGGAATTACCATTACTGTGACTACATTCCAGTTCACTGCCTGGTGCATTGCACCTGGTTGTGTTGTATTTTGTGCCTTTAAATCAACACAGGAGAGTGAGAACTACATAACCAGATACATAGAGAAGAGAGACCATGGGAAGACAAAGAAACAGCCCACATATGAAAGAAAAAAAGGCTCACCTGAAAAGGAGGTAAACGAAATGGAAGTTAACAACCTGTCAGAGAAAGAATTCAGAGAAATTGTCATAAGGTGGCTGAAAAGAATGGATGACAAATTTGATAATATGAGTAAGAACCAAGAGGAAATGAGGGAGACCCAGGAAGAAATGATGAAAACCCAAGAAGAAATGAAAAGTGACATCGCTGAAGTAAAGAACTCAATAGAAAGTATTAAGAGTAGACTAGAAGAAGCAGAGGATTGCATCAGTGAGCTAGAAGACCAGGTAGGAAAAAATAACCAAGTAGAGCAGCTTCTAGAAAAAAAATTAAAAAGCAGGAGAAGAGCCTAAGGGAACTTTGGGACAACATGAAACAAAACAACATCCATATATTTGGGCTTTCAGAAGGACAGGAAACTGAGCAAGGAATAGAAAACCTGTTGGAATAAATAATGACAGAAAACTTCCCTGATATAAGAAGGAAAAAACCCACACAAATCCAAGAAACTCACAGAGTCCCAAGCAAAATAAACCCCAAAAGACCTACGCCAAAGGCACATTATAATTAAATTGGCAAACACCAATGACAAAGTAAGAATCTTAAAAGCTGCCAGAGAGAGACAGAAAGTCACCTACAAAGGAACCCCCATCAGACTAAAAAGTTATCTCTCAACAGAAACCTATCAGGCCAGAAGGCAGTGGAATGAAATTTACAAAGTCATGCAAAGGAAGGGTCTGAATCCTCGAATACTATACCCAGCAAGGCTCTCAATCAAAATTGAAGGTCAAATCAGGAGCTTCACAGATAAAAAAGGACTAAGGGAATTTGTCACCACCAAACCAGCAATGAAAGAAATGCTAAAGGATCTGCTGTAAAAAGAAATAGGAAGAGAAGAAAGAACACAGGGGTAAAGAACAAAAATGGCAACATTTAAGTACCTATCAATAATAACTTTAAAAGTAAACGGTTTAAATGCTCCAATCAAAAGACATAGGGTAATAGACTGGATAAGAAAACACAACCCATGTATCTGTTGTCTACAAGAAACCCACCTCCGAAAAGAAGACGCACACAGACTGAGGATGAAAGGTTGAAAAAAAGTTATTCAGTCGAATGGAAATGAAAAAAAAGCTGGGGTAGCCATACTTATATCCGAAAATTAGATCTCAAAGTGAAGGACATAACAAGAGATAAAGAAGGACACTTGATAATACTAAAGGGAGCAATCCAACAAGAAGAATTAACTCTGGTAAACATATACGCACCCAATACAGGAGCACCCAAATATATACCAAAACTCCTAGAGGACATCAAGGGAGAGATAAACAGCAATACAATCATAGTAGGAGACTTTAATACCCCACTATCACCATTGGATAGATCCTCTAAATAAAAAATCAGTAAAGAAACATCAATCCTCAGTGACTCATTTGACCAGATGGAATTATTTGACATCTTCAGATAATTTCACCCAAAAGCCACAGAATATACATTCTTTTCAAGTGCCCATGGGTCCTTCTCAAAGATAAACCATGTGTTGGGTCATAGGCAAAGTCTCTCCAAATTCAAGAAGATATAAATAATATCAAGCATATTCTCAGATCACAGTGACATAAAGCTGGACATCAACTACAATAGAAACAATCCAAAGAAATAAAACACATGGAAACTCAACAGCATGCTATTAAACTATGACTGGGTTACTAGAGAGATCAAGGAAAAGATAGAAAACATCATGGATACAAATGACAATGATAGCACAACAATCCAAAATCTATGGGACACAGTGAAAGCAGTTCTAAGAGGGAAGTTCATAGGTCTACAATACTACTGGAAAAAAAAAACACTAGAAACAGTGGCAATAAATTATCTAACCCAACAACTCAAAGAGTTAGAAAGAAAGCATCAAGAAAACCGAGTGTAAGCGGAAGAAAGGAAATAGTAAAGATCAGAGCAGAAATAAATGACATAGAGACCAAAGAAACAATACAGAAGATCAACAAAACCAAGAGCTGGTTCTTTGAAAGGATAAACAAGATTGATGAACCTCTAGCCAGACTCACCAAGAAGCAAAGAGAGAGGACCCTAATAAATAAAATCAGAAAGTAAAGAGGTGAAATAACAACAGACCCCATTGAAATACAAAGCATTATTAAAAAATACTATGAACAACTCTACTCCAACAAACTGGACAACCTGGAGGAAATGGATATATTTCTAGAAAAATATAACCTCCCAAAACTCAATCAAGAAGAATCTAAACAACTCAATAGACCAATAACTGTGGAAGAAATTGAAGCAGTTATCATAAAGCTTCCAGCAAAGAAAAGCCCAGGGCCAGACGGCTTCACAGAGGAGTTTTACCAAACAATCAAGGAAGAACTAAAACCTATACTCCTCAGACTATTCCAGAAAATACAAGAGGATGGACCACTTCCAAACTCCTTCTATGAAGCTAGCATTACCCTAATACCAAAACCAGATAAAGATGACACAATGAAAGAGAATTACAGGCCAATATCCCTCATGAATATAGATGCCAAAATCCTCAATAAAATTCTAGCAAATAGGATCCAGCAGTACATCAAAAAGTTCATACACCATGACAAAGTAGGATTTATCCCAGGAATGCAAGGAAGGTACAATATACGCAAATCAATAAATGTGATACATCACATAAACAAATTGAGAGATAAAAATCACATAGTCATACCAATTGATGCAGAAAAAGCATTTGACAAAATCCAACATCCTTTCTTAATAAAAACTCTCAACAAGGTAGGAATAGAAGGATCATACCTCCACATAATAAAAGTCTTATAGGATAAACCCACAGCATACATCATACTCAATGGGCAAAAACTACAACCATTTCCCCTAAGAACAGGAACAAGACAGGGTTGCCCACTTTCACCACTCCTGTTCAACATAGTACTGGAAGAATTACCCATTGCAATTAGCCAAGAAGAAGAAATAAAAGGCATTCAAATTGGAAAAGAAGAAGTTAAGCTATCCTTATTTGCAGATGACATGATATTGTACAAAAAAAACCCGAAAGACTCCATAAAAAAGTTAGTAGACTTAATAAATGAGTTCAGCAACGTAGCAGGCTACAAAATTAATGCCAAGAAATCTAAGGCATTTCTATACACTAATAGTGAACTTACTGAAAGAGAGACTAAAAAGGCAATCCCATTTACCATCAAACCAAAAATTTAAGATACCTAGGAATAAACTTAACTAAGGAGGTAAAAGACCTATTCATTGAAAATTACAGGACACTGAAAAAAGAGATAGAGGAAGATGTAAACAGGTGGAAGAACATACCACGTTCATGGACTGGGAGAATCAACATAATTAAAATGTCCATACTACCCAAAGCAATCTATAAATTTAATACACTCCCCATTAAAATACCAATGGCATATTTCACAGACCTAGAAAGAACTCTCCAAAAATAAATCTGGACCAAAAAAAGGCCCTGAATAGCCACAGCAATCCTGAGAAAGAAGCACAAAGTCGGTGGGTTTCCATACCAGATTTCAAGCTGTATTACAAAGCTACTGTTCTCAAAACAGCCTGGTACTGGCACAAGAACAGACATATAGATAAATGGAATAGAATAGAGAATCCAGATATCAACCCAAACCACTATGCTCAATTAATATTTGAAAAAAGGAGGCATGAACATAAAATGGAGTCAAGACAGTCTCTTCAATGGTGTTGGGAAAATTGGACAGATACATGCAAAAAAAAGAAACTAGAGCACCAACTTAAACCATACACAAAAATAAACTCAAAATGGATACAGGACTTAAACATAAGACAGGAAACCATAAAAATATTAGAGGAATCTACAGGAAGAAAAATCTCATACATATGCCAAAATAACTTCTTTGATGATACTGCTCCTAGGGCAATGGAAGCTAAAGAGAAAATAAACAAGTGGGACTACATCAAAATAAAAAGCTTTTGCACAGCAAAAGAAACCATCAACAAAACAAGAAAACCCACTGTATGGGAGAACATATTTGCAAATGTTATCAGTGATAAAGGTTTAATCTCAAGCATCTACAGGCAACTCACCCAACTCAATAAAAGGAGGACAAATGATCCAATAAAAAAAATGGGCAACAGACCTAAATAGAATTTTCACAAAAGAAGACAAAAGGAAGGCCCAGAGACATATGAAAACGTGCTCAAAGTCACTAATTATCCGTGAGATGCAAATCAAAACGACTATGGGGTACCATCTCACACCTGTCAGAATGGCTTACATCAAGAAATCAACAAATGACAAGTGCTGGCGAGGATGCGGAGAAAAAGGAACTATCTTGCACTGCTGGTGGGATTGTAGACTAGTGCAGCCACTGTGGAGAACAGTATGGAGTTTCCTCAAAAAACTAAAAATGGAGCTCCCATTCGACCCAGTGATCCCACTTCTAGGAATATACCCCAAGAAACTAGAAAGGCTAATTAGAAAGGATATATGTACCCCTATGTTCATAGCAGCACAATTTACCATAGCTAAGACTTGGAAACAGCCGAAGTGCCCATCAGCAGATGAGTGGATTAAAAAAACTATGGTACATTAACACAATGGAATACTACACCGCGGAAAAAAAGAAGGAGCTCCTACCATTTGTAACAACATGGATGGATTTGGAGAGCATTATGCTAAGTGAAATTAGCAGGGCAGAGAAAGACAAATATCACATGATCTCACTCATTTGAGGAATACAACGAATGACATAGACTGAGGAACAAGAATGGATCCAGAGACTGAGAAAAGTCCATCAGAATGTCAAACCTCAGGGTACGTGGCAGGTGGTAGGAGTAAGGGGAAAAGTCAATATATTTGAACTCTAGAACTAACGTAAGTGATTTGTGTTTTTACATCCCTCACAAAGTTTATATAAAGTTATAAAAAAAACGGCAACTAGTTTGTGATTGAATTGACATGGCCTAGAGCTTGTCATATCCTATCGACACCAGTCCTTAGGCTAGGCCCTCCTTAACCTCCTGTGACACCATAATACCCTTATATGATATTATTCTACAATGTCATTATAATATTTGATATTTGACAACAGCATATTATACAATTATCCCAAATAAACTTACAAACTAATTCTTTGAATGTTGGGCCGCAACTTAAAAAAAGGATAGGAAAGAAATTAATCCCTTTAAGAAGGAATTAAGGCACTGGGAAATCATCCGAGCATTCTATATTGGCCCTTCTTGCCCTTTCTGCCAAGAGGGACCTTCTTCTTACTATCCTAATACACACAGCTGATGCCTGAGTTTTCAGTTCACACTGTGGCTGAAGCCTCTGAGCAGCTGGCACCATGGATCTGTATTTCGACCAATGGTGTCAGCTGGGCCCTCTCTGGAGAAGAAACCTGGCTCCCCCGAGATATGTGATCAGTACCGGGACCCCGCCAGCAGGCGAGGGGACCCCAAGGCAGGTACTGGACGTGGAGGCCTCGGGGGCATAGACTACGAAGGAGACAGAACTGAACCTCACATCACCCTGTTTGGCCCCGGAGGATGGCTAGTTAGCCAGAAACAGGTAAGATTCCTCAGGGAAGGAACAACCTAAGACAGGCACAGCCGCAGAGGGGCCAACAGGAGAGAGGTAAAAGGTCAACAGAGGTGGGGCACAGAACCTCATCCACAAACATTGCAGAGACTTTAATTCTCACCCCTCCTGAGGCAGGTCTCCTACTCCCACGGCTGCTTCGCCTCCCACACACAACTCATACCGGGACCCAGGTGGCAGACAGAGACTCGGCCAGCAATAGCTGCTCTTTATCTAAATTCAGTCTGTTACCAGGAATACTCAGGACCTACTCAAAATTGTAAATATTCCTTTCCAATAGTATTTACAGGGTAATCTAAGATTTCTGCTTGAGTATTAAAATTGACAGGAAAATAGTAATCAAGCTTTCAGATTAATTTAAATTGGCCAAGTGAAA
Organism: Antrozous pallidus; assembly: GCA_027563665.1. Taxonomy (NCBI): domain Eukaryota; kingdom Metazoa; phylum Chordata; class Mammalia; order Chiroptera; family Vespertilionidae; genus Antrozous; species Antrozous pallidus. Next base: position 41,864,769 of record CM050509.1, on the reverse strand, counting down.
TAAGTGAATACTCAAGAAAATTTTAGTGTACTGGACAAAAAGCTTTTCCTAAAACATTAACTAAAAAAATCTATTAGTAGTTCATTTCACTGTAAAATTGCCTAACATCCAAAGAACCTAAAGCAGTCATATTTGTGTGCAAAAATTAAAATTTAAAATTACCAAGACTGCAATATAAAATTTCCAAAAGCCCCCATTAATCAAAAAAGGGGAGGGGGCAGTGGGGTAATATCATGTTAGGAAAAAATTATTGAGTAAGTAAAATACATCTAGTAAATTCTTACTCCAGTAAAGTAAATTCCATTTGTAAAACCAATTGCAGGACACCCATGAAAAAACACCCATGGTGTCAAAATAAGCCAAAGGAAAATCATTTAGGCAAAAATTGAATAGAATCCAAAGTCTATTTTGCAGAGAGGATGCCTTTGTTAAATTTTGGTCTAGAATGTGTTTTTGTGTTTTCAGAGAACAACTCCAAGACCATGTGGGTTCCTGTGACAGTGAGGAACTGACAGGTCTGTTCCAATCACGAGGATGGTCCAGAGATGGAGGACACTGATGACACCTTACCATGCTAGCAGTTGGCAGCTGTGCATGATTTCAGGCAGCCCAAGACTAAACCAGAGAGGATGGATCTTGCATTGCCACGATGTGTCCACCATCTGGATACCATTGCTGACATGTACACATAAAGAATTATTTGACACTGAAACTGGGACTCAGAACAGTTGGACGTTGAAACTGAGACTGAAACATTTTTTGTTCTTATACATTTATTTCCAGTATGCAGAGGCAAGATATTTTTGAAGAAAAGAAACAGGGGTGAGTGATTGATATAGAGGCAGGGTGGCCTTGAACAGGCTGTCAAGCTACAGGGGGAAGGCTTGGGTGGATGGGAGGTGGATGCTGGGGGAGATCAACTGAAGGACTTGTATGCATGCATATGAGCATAACCAATGAATAAAAGACAGTGGGGCGGGGAGAGGGGAAGGTGGGGATATGTGTTGGGGGGTAGTGGAGGCTGGGGGGAGGATAAGGGGGAGGGGGAAAGGAAAACATGTACTACTATTAATTATATGTTATACTGCAAAAAATCAATAAAAATATATTTTAAAAAAGAATATCTTTCACCATTTCATATAATATTGTTTTGGCAGTGATGAACTCCTTTAGCTTTTTCTTATCTGCGAAGCACTTTATCTGACCTTCAATTCTGAATGATAGCTTTGCTGGATAGAGTAATCTTGGTTGTAGATTCTTGCTATTCATCACTTTGAATATTTCTTACCACTCCCATATGGTCTGCATAATTTCTGTTGAGAAATCTGCTGACAATCATATGGGTGCTCCCTTATAGGTATCTAACTGTTTTTCTATTGATGCTTTGAATATCTTCATATTTTGCTCTTGGCATTTTAATTATGATGTGTCTTGGTGTGGTCCTCTTTAGATTCCTATATTTTGGAGTTCTGTGCACTTCCTGCACTTTTAGGTCAATTTTTTTCACCAGGTGGGGGAAGTTTTTGATCACTATTTCTTCCAATATGTTTTCATTATCTTGCTCTCTCTCTTTTTCAGGCACCCCTATAATTCGGATGTTGGTATGCTTGAGGTTGTCCCAGAGGCCCCTTACACTATCTTCAATTTTTTGGATTCTTTTGTTTTCTTGTTTTTTCGGCTGAGTGGATTTTGCCTCCTTGTATTTCAAATATTTCACTTGGGTAGGTCTTTGTGATATATATATATATATATATATATATATATATATATATATATATATATATATATATATATATATATTTCAGTCAGTGTATGCTTAATTTCTAGTTGGTCCTTTTTCATATCCTCGTAGGTCTCATTTATTTTCTCATAGGTCTTGTTCATTTCCTTGAAGGTCTCATTAAGTTCATTGGCCTTTTCTAGGAGCCTCTTGAAAAATCTTATTACTGTGGTTTTGAACTCTCTGTGCAGTCGTTTTTTTTTTTATCAATTTCTTTAACATGTAATTTCTTTCCATTTCTCTGCATTGTGGCTGCTTTTCTGAGTTGGTCGATTAGCTCTGTGTGGTAGATGTCCTCTAAGGGATAGTGGCTCAGCCTCACCAGTTACCTGAGGCGGATACTCTTACTGCAGCCCTTTATGGGTTGTACATTATTGTTGAAGTTAAGCCTAGATTATTGTTGTTAGCGTTAGGAGGGTTTGACCTCCAGGCCAATTGGCTGTGAGGGTCAGCTGTGCTCAGGTTAGATGGGCGGAGTCTCTGGGCTGAGCAGGCAGCATCAGCTCTGCCCAATGCAGCACCTGGGTCTCTGTGCCTGGTGGTAATGGCTGCAAGCACCTCTGAGAGAAAGCCACGGCCGATCTCCACCTGGTGTCAGACAACTCAGCCTATCCCCAAATGAGTCTGCATACCCAAAGTCTCACCCAGGGTTGCAAAACAATGAAGTCCGGTGGTCTCCTGAACGAGAGAGGAAGTCATGAGTCCTCTATGCACACTCACACAACTCCACTGCTCCCAAGTCCACACGCCTTCTCCACAAGCTTGCAGACCTCCACAGCTTGCGGGTTTCAGCCTGCTTCCTTATTGTCCAGTTTCACCCCATATGAGTGTGTGTTCTCCAAACCTCATCTGGAACTGGGGAATCAGTGTAGTGAGATGCCTTTGTCTCCCTCATCATTTGAGAAAACCAGCCGGGTTTGCAGTTGCCTGCCCTATCCTCTGGAGCGTGCTCACGGCTGCAAATCTCTGACTCCTCGCATATTGTCAATGCTGCCCTCCACCGCTCCTCTGAGTCACAGTGTCCTATATTTACTTTTATTTGTGGAATTTTCACTCAGCCTGCTTTCCGGTGATTCTGGATGATGTTTGTTCTGTCATTAAGTTGTAGTTTTGAAATTGTTGTGTGGGGCAGCAAGATAGGTGTTTACCTGTGCTGCCATCTTGGTTCCTCCCCCACTATTGTTTTTGTTTTGAAATTTTAAAAATGATTTTACTTTTTTCGTTGTTTTTAATTACAGCTGACATTTGATGTTATTTTAGTTTCAGTTGTACATCCTAGTACTTAGAGATTCACGTAAGTTTGCAAGTAATCCCCTGATAAATCTAGTATTTACCTGGAACCATACATAGTTATTACAATATTATTGACTATATTCCATATGGTATACTTAATATCTCTATGACTATTTCATAAATGTCATTTTTACTTCTTTATTCCTCCATATTCTCACCTAGACCTCCAAAATGCTCGACCTTAGAGCTATAAAATGCAGAGACTGAAATCCTTGATAAGCAATGTACAAATAAAACACAGATTCAAGGTTTTGCCTACCAAATAAAGGAGTAGCATCTCAAATAACATTAATACAAATATTTCTTCACTATGTAATAATTTAATGAGCGGACTATACCCTCTAGTAGTCCAAGATTTGAACCTGTCTAAACACTATAGCTGCACCCCACAGGTATCACAGTCATTCCTAAACCTTTGATAACCTTTGCCATCTGCTTTCAGCTTCTTGACATAGGACTATTTCCTGATGCCACTTGATTGTGCAGCTCATTCTTTAAGCCTTGTCATCTTTTACCTTTTCTTCCTTGTTCTTTGGGAGGAAGAGTAAAATGGAAGAGATTCATTGTATTCTTAAGGCATTACATTTGAATACATGCTTAGCATTTTCTTTTTCTCCAATTTTCTCTTCTTAGTCAAGATGTTCCACATCCCAATCTAACATATTTAACTATATTTATTCATAAATATTAAAATGAAGATAATAATCCAATTATAATTAACATGATGATATGAAAAATTCGATATTATTGACAAAATAACTAACCCTCATATTATTAGGAAAATGCTGGATTTGCTTTTGCAGTAGAAGGTTACAACACACTTTCTTCTTAATATTCTTTTTATGCAATGGAGAAGTGCTCAGAAAAATAATACAAAAATAATAGTTACAAATTAAGACTGAAGAAGTGATCTTACCATTGTTACCATAACAGGAAAAATGCAAGCCATCATGATGATATGTAATTATTTTATGTCATAAAATAATAATATTGTAATATAACTGTGATAATTTCAAAAATAGTTTGAGGCAGTCAAAAGAAATATGTATACTTCTTATGTAAGAAAAGCACAGAGGTCAAGCACCATTTTCATCATGACATATCAAGAGTACATAACCATTTGCATGATTTATTGATGGTAAGCTTTATCTCCAGGCCGAGTTAATGTTGTCCAGGTTTCTCCACTGTGTAAGTATTATTGGCATATCGGGATGACAATAACCAACTGTGCTACTTGATCAGGGCCTTCTATTAGTATTCTTTCCCCCATTTTTGGATGGTAATCTTTAATTGTTTTATATATTATTATTGATATTGAAGAAGGGAGAGGGAGAGAGAGAAAGAACATCAATGATGAGAGAGAATCATTGATTGGCTGCCTCCTGTATGCCCCACACTGGAGAATGAGCCTGCAACTCAAGCATGTGCCCTGACTGGGAATTGAACCATGATTTCCTGGTTCATAGGTCTATTTTCAACCACTGAGCCATGCATGCTGGCTGGGCCTTGCACAGTAATCTTTAGAAAGGAAGTCACAATGCTCACCCCACAATTAATGAGTGAGGAGTTATGGTCCCCTTCCCTGAGGGTAGGGTAGTTTATAAAATATTTGAAATTCTTGTGCAAAGATTTGTCTTAAGTATCCATTTTATTTATTTAGTCAACCTTTTATTTATATCATCATGAACTCACGGATATTTAATTTATACTTTGGTTTATATTCCAACTAGAGGCCCGGTGCATGAAATTTGTGCACTGAGGGGATGGGGGCAATGTCCCTCAGCCCAGCCTGCACCCTCTCCTCTCCAATACGGGACCCCTTGAGGGATGTCTATCTGCCCATTTAGGCCTGATTGAGATCGGGCCTAAACGGGCAGTCAGACATCCTTCTCACAATGCAGGAATGCTGGCTCCAAACTGCTCGCCTGCCTGCCTCCCTTATTGCCCCTAACTGCTTCTGTCTGCCATCCTGCTCACCCCCTAACCACCACCCTGCCAGCTTGATGTCTAATTGCTCTCTTGCCAGCCTGTTTGTCCCCAACTTCCCTCCTCTGCTGGCCTGGTCACCCCTAACTGCCTTCCCCTGCAGGCTTGATCACCCCCAACTGCCCTCCCTTGAAGGCCTGGTCCCTCCCAACTTCCCACTCCTGATGCCTGATGGCCAACAACTGCCCTCCCTTGCAGGCCTGGAACCTCCAAACTGCCCACCTCTGCTGGCTATGTTGTGGTGGCCACCTTGTGTCCACATGGGGGCAGGATCTTTGGCCACATGGGAGCAGCCCTCTTGTGTGTACGAGTGATGGTCAATCTGCAAATTACTCTTTTATTAGATAGGACAGAAGCCTGGTGCATGGGTGGGGGCCAGCTAGTTTGCCCTGAAGGGTAATCTTGGTTGTAGATTCTTGCTATTCATCACTTTGAATATTTCTTGCCAGTCCCATCTGGCCTGCATCATTTCTGTTGAGAAATCCGCTGACAATCATATGGGTGCTCCCTTATAGGTAACTAATTATTTTTCTCTTGCTGCTTTGAATATTCTCTCTTTGTCTTTTGCTCTTGGTATTTTAATTATGATGTGTCTTGGTTTTGTCCTCTTATTCCTATAGTTTAGAGTTCTGTGCACTTCTTGGACTTTTTAAGTCAATTTCTTTCACCAGGTAGGGGAAGTTTTCAGTCACTATTTCTTCCAATAGGTTTTCATTATCTTGCTCTCTCTCTTTTTCTGGCACCCCCATAATTCATATGGTGGTATGCTTACACTCTCTTCAATTTTTTGGATTCTTTTGGCTTCTTGCTTTTCCAGCTGAGTAGATTTAGCTTCTTTGTATTTCAGAACTTTGACTTGATTCTTGCAGTCCTGTAGACTGCTTTTAGGTCTTTGTGTAATATTTTTTATTTCAGTCAGTGTATGCTTAATATTTAGTTGGTCCTTTTTCATATCCTCAAGGGTCTCGTTCATATCCTCAAAGGACTCATTAAGTTCATGGGCCTTTTCTAGGAGCCTCATGAAAAACCTTATAACTGTGGTTTTGAACTCTATGTCCAGTCGTTTGTTGTTTTTTTTCCCTCCATTTCTTTCACATGTGATTTCTTTCCATGTCTCTGCGTTTTGGCTATTTTCCAGAGTTGGTAGATTCGCTTTGTGTGGTAGATGTCCTCTATAGGACAATGGCTCATCCTCCCCAGTAGCCTGAAGTGGTTACTCTTTTTTTAAAAAATATATTTTATTGATTTTTTTTACAGAGAGGAAAGAAGAGGGATAGAAAGTTAGAAACATCGATGAGAGAGAAACATCGATCAGCTGCCTCTTCCACACTCCCCACCAGGATTGTGCCCGCAGCCCAGGTACATGTCCTTGACTGGAATTGAACCCGGGACTTTCCAGTTCGCAGGCTGACGCTCTATCCACTGAGCCAAACTGGTTTAGGCTGAAGTGGTTACTCTTGGTATAGCTCTTTATGTGTATCACAGTCTTGTTGAAGTTAAGCCTAGATTATTGTTATTAGCACTAGGAGGGTTTGACCTCCAGGCCAATTGGCTGTGAGGATTGGCTCTGCTCAATTTGGATGGGTTGAGTCTCCAGGCTGAGCAGGCAGCATTGATTTCCCATCAGCTCCACCCTATGTGGCACCTAGATCTCTGTGCCTGGAGGTAATGGCTGCATGCACTTCTGAGAGAAAGCTGCCACTGATCTCTACCCACTGTTGGACAATTCAGCCTCTTCCCAAATGAGTCTGCACACCCAAAGTCTCACGCAGGGTTGTAAAACAATCCAGTCTTGTGGTTTTCCTTCTTTCTTTTTTTTCCTTCCAAACAAGAGAGCAAGTCACAAGACCTCTCTGCACGCTCGTGCGCTACTGCAGTTCCCAAGTTTATGCACCCTCTCTGCAAGCTCGCAGACCTCTCCAGCACCCGAGTTTTAGCGTGCTTCCTCCTTGCTGTCCAGTTCCACCCCATATGAGTGTGGATTTTCTTTATCTCACCCGTAACTGGGGAATCAGTGCAATGGGACGCCTTTGTCTCCCTCCCTGTTCGAGAAAATCCACCGGGTTTGCAGCCTCCTGCCCTTCCATTTGCGCACACGGCTCCAAACCTCTGACTCTGCACATATCTGCAACTCTGCCCTCTGCCACTCCTTTGATCCACAGTGTCCTATCTTTACTTTTATTTGTGGAATTTCCACTCAGCCAGCTTTCTGGTGGTTCTTGATGATGTTTGTTCTGTCATTAATTTGTAGTTTTAAAATTGTTGTGTGAGGCAGCAAGATAGGTGTTTACCTATGCCACCATCTTGGTTCCTCTATGAAGGAATTTTCTTTACCCCAGCTCTTCAAGTCTGGCAACTATGGATACACTCATGAGTTATCATAATATACCCTACCTCTGGCAACACAAGCACTTCTGTGTCAACTAGGCAATATATATTACCCAAGGTAATAGATGTGGCACATGCATGTCTAATTATACAATTATTTGTTTATAGGGTTTGGAAAGGAATGGAGGAGATAACTAGAGATAAACTCTAGAGGGATGCCTGTATTTGGAAGCATAGTGCAATGATGACAATAGTAATTATTTTTACAAACTTAAGAAAGAAATTATTAAAAAATAAGACTATTATTTTATTTAAAATAAATACCTTCCAAAGCTATATTATAAACTGAGGAACTTTCTTCCTAAATGATGTAGCAAATATGTTTAATAATTACTATTTACCAGGCACAGTGCTAAGTATTTTAAACACATTATTTAATTAATTCTCCTAACAACTTTAGAAGGTCAGTAATATTATTATCCTTATTTTAAAGATGAATAAATTGAAGTTAAAGGAAGGTCAATAATTTATTCAAGGTCACACAGGTAACCACTGAGCCATTACTCTTAACCAGTATGTTCAAAGACATGCTGAAGTATAAATTTCAGTAACCTCTTACCTAGATAAATTAGAACATTTCTACTATTATCCTTCACTCACCAGAATATTAATTACAAGTGCCATTTCCCACAACTCTAGTTATTTAAATATATGTGTCCTTGTTTTCTACTCTCTCTTTAAGAGAAGTATTGATAGGTAATATTAAAAACGGCTTTGTAAACACTAAATTTTATCTAAAGTCACATATAGAATTAAAAATTAATAAAACTAAACTGCACAGTATCAAGTGGAGTTCCATCATAAACAAACTGTCTGTAGGCCAGAAATTGGAAGAAAACTAGGTACTTCAAAATGAATTTGTTTATAGTATTTGTCATCAATTTTGACCTTCTAGTAGTTGTCAGGTCTCCCTTTTTTATTCAGTAGCTTTTTCAGTGTTGTTTAAGTTATGGAATAAAATAAAAAATAATAACAACAGAATAAACATTTGTGCATCTTGGCCTATAACCTCTGACCAGGCCTTTATTTGTTTGTCAGAAGAATTAGGCATTTGACATTTTCTCTTTGAGTAGGGCCTGCTTTTCTTTTCTTCTTCTTCTCCTTCTCCTTCTCCTTCTCCTTCTCCTCCTCCTCCTCCTCTCCTTCTCCTTCTCCTTCTCCTTCTCCTTCTCCTTCTCCTTCTCCTTCTCCTTCTCCTTCTCCTTCTCCTTCTCCTTCTCCTTCTCCTTCTCCTTTTCCTTCTTCTTTTGAAATTCTCACCCAAGGATATTTTCCCATTGATTTTAGAGAGAATAGAAGAGAAAGGAGAAGACAGAGAGAAATATCGATGTGAGAGAAACACATTGGTTGTTTCCTGAACACACCTCAACCAGGACCTGGGTTAGGGAGGAACCGTCAATCAAGGTATGTGCTCTTGACCAGAATCAAACCCAGGACTCTGGTTTACAGGCTGACACTCTATCCATTGAGCCAAACTGCCTAAGGTTCTTTGTGTTTTTTCTTACCATCTTCTCTCATTATCTGCTAAGTTCTGCTTGAGCTTACACGTACCAAAGAGCATGCATTGGTATGTGTATTTTGGGGTGCATATTTTGAATAGAAGGACTTGAAAAAAGAAAAATATTTACACTGAATGTGACCTTCAATTTCAGTAGTTCATTTCCTTGTCTTGCACTTATACTTAAGTATGAGCTATTTAAGAGGTCAGTTGCATAATTTTCAAAAGAATGGTGTGTATTTGGGGCGGGTGAGCAATTTCAGAGACTTTGGTAAAAAGTAAGTTTTCAGCAAAAAATTGCAATACATTTTTGTTCCCTGACTTGCAAGCATGAAAGGTCTTTATCAGCAGAATTTGCAACTCTCAAGAATTTCATTATAACCCTAGTAATGCTATATACCTTACATAATTTCATATACCAAAGAGTTTTTAGGGTGCTTAGTGTTCAGTTCAATAGTAATCTTGGCATAATCTATTTTAGTAAGTTTAACTTTCTAGATACTAGATGTTTATAAGGGTTTTTTCCCCCTCCACATCACTACTTCTGGTTTCTAAAATTTGAATTAAACATGTGAATAAAATGTTTTTGTATACCTAACAACAAATCAATCAATGGTGAGGTACTTAATCTAAGATTTGTACTTGTTAAATATTTGACAGATATATGGAGTATGTTTTGCTAACATTAATGTACATACTAATTTCACAGGGATGACATATAAGGGCACATTTATTTAATAAGTTCCCTTTGCATCTTTACTTTTTAAAAAAACTCATAGTTTCAGATTTTATTGCAGTTTCCTGATTATTTTGTTGGTATATTCCATTATATTGTCAGGTAATTGCCAATAAATTAATTTATATTAAAACCATATTACAGTTCCCAAAATATTTAAGTTAATTTTGTACTTTAATTTTTTAATAAAAGAAAGTTGAGTAACATTAACTGTGAACTCACCTAAGTCATAGGAAAAAATAACTTTGCACATGTAGCACATCTTAGTTTAGGTTTAAAAAATAACTGGAATCTAAAGTGTAGTTTCTTTTCTGTTGGAAATTAAATAATAGGATGTGTGATATAATGAATACTGAGAACTTTATATTGGCGATTCCAAATCTCTTTCTTGTGAGTGATCCAAAGCACAAGACTCAACAAATATAATTAGATTTTGCTATGTAAAGTTATTATTTGTTTAAATGTTGTAATCCTCTTACTAAATATAATCTGAAATTTAATTTGGTGACAAGCAATAAATATTGAAAAACAGACTGAGCTTTCATCAAATTTATCTGGTATGCACCCCCTATTGATAATTTTCATATTTGCATAATTAAAACTTCTTTCCCCTGCTGCTTCCTCAAGTCCAGTAAAACCATCTTGAAGACTTATTGGAAATACAGAGTGACAAGGGCAGAAAACCAAAATTGATGTTGTTATATTAATGTTATGGAAACCAAACAATCTTGAAATGTGATCATACAGTTAATACATACAAGGAGTATCTTTCAACTGGTTAGCCCAAGGGCTTCGGGAAAGTCTTTTAGGGGTCTTCACAACACAGCAAAAAGGAGCCCAATATAGTAATAAAGTAAGTTTTTCTACAGTATAAAAATAAAGTCACATGCATTTAGCAAAAACAGGAATTACTGCTTTCATTTAATGCTGATATAATTCTAAAGGTCATCAAGAGGAGAATTGAAAGGGAATTGCCAGCCATTGCCAACACTGAATAGAGAAAAGACATTGGTTCCTTCTCTGCAGCAGTTGGAAAGCTCCCAACAGCCTTACAGAGCTCTGGGCACAAGCAATCTAGCAACTGGACATTCCATATGTAATGTTAGCTGAAGCTCCCTAGAGAGTACTTGAGTCTCAGCACATGACCTTCATTCCAAAATAATCTGCCACTTAAAAATACATAAAGCAAAACCAAAAAAATGGAAAAGAAAATAACCAAACAAAAAGACCCAGAGGAGTATGAAAATGAGGTGGCTGGACAGAGTAAAAACAAAGGGAAAAGCTGAGTTTGAAGCCAGGTTTTGGTAACAATTTTCTATATGGCTACAGCCAAAGGAAAAGCTGAAAAAAAATTTTAAAATGTCTATGACAATTCCCTGAGTTAATTCTGCTGGAAAACAATTCAGTCTTAATTTCTAAGACCCTATGCCAAGTGTTTCATCTTGTTTTAGGTTGAAATAGTTTGCATATTACTTCAAATCTCTAAGATAATATTTCTGTGTTAAAATAATGTTATATTTTAGTAAAATGATGTTTGTTTAAAACATCATACAACATAGAAAGATACAAGGATGGAAATAAAAATCCTCTGAGATTCCCATCTGTAGACAGTTTTAGGAATAGACTTAATCCAAAAGCACTTTTTTCCTATTCAAATTTTGTTCATCCTTCAAAGTAGAGCAGTTCTTTTGCTTCTAAAAAATCCTCTATTATATTGTTGGCCATCTTTACTCCTGATTAAATTTTAAGAAAAATAATAAACATTCCACAATTAGACATTGATTTGATATGTTTTTTTTATTTTTACTAAATGAATGTAAGCTCCTTAAGTCATAACGTATTTTTATCTCATTAATAATAGCTTATAGAATATTGATAATACAGGAGACATTAAAAAATCAATAATAGTTGTCTTGTACTACTCATTTCCATCGTAAGGATTTATAAGAGGAGGCAAAAAAAATAAGAACTTAAATATTTCAACCGGATTTGAGATTTCATTGAGATTTGGGAGAAATTTCATCAATTTTCATTGACTGATGCACATATAAAACTATGGTTAAATGGGAACTTAAGTTCTAAAACTTTTTGGTCTAGGACGACTTTACTTAAAAAAAAACTATCAGGATTCCAAAAAGGTTTTGTTTGAGTAGGTTATATCTATCAATATTTAGCATATTAGAAATTAATGCTCAGAAAAAAATTATAACAGCAATATATAAGCATATATTCCATTAATCATCAAAGTGATGATATCTCATATCTTGTAGTCCAGTGGTCATCAAACTGTGGCTCGCAAGCCACATGCGGCTCTTTGGCCCCTTGTGTGTGGCTCCTCCACAATATACTATGATCTAGGTGAGTCATTTTGAAGTAGTGTCATTAGAAGAAGATTACATTTAAAAAATTTGGCTCTCAAAAGAAATTACAATCGTTGTACTGTTGATATTTGGCTCTGTTGACTAATGAGTTTGTCGACCACTGATAAAGTCTCTGTACACTCATGAGAGATGAAAGTGAAAAAAGCAAGTAATGTCTTCATCTAATAGTGAAAATATTTTGACATTGTAGTCTGTCCAAAAAGCCTCAGCCCTCCAAACTTTCAGAATTGTCTCTCTAGATGAACCAAAATCAAAACCACTATTCAAAAGAAATCATAATATTTGGAGGTTTATGAAATACAGAAGAACTGGAGGCATTAGGTAAGGTCAAATGGTTTTTTGTTCCAGTGCTCCTGTATCTAGTCAAAGCATTAGATCTAGAAAATAAGGGTGCCCAGGTGGAAAAAAGATGGCGGCTGGCAGGACAGAGGTGAGGGAGAGAAAGTGAGCAAGTGGGGGTATGAAAGGAGAGTGTGTGGATGTGCATGATATGTGTGTGTGTGTGTGAGTGAGGGAAAGTTGATTCTCGCAGGAGCAGCAGGGACTGGCATACAGTCTCCCCTTGACAAGGAGAGTCTACCACCGCTGTAGACACTCCCCTGACAGTGGAATCACAGCACCGAGCCCGCATCATCTTGAGGGGAAGAAAGGCCCTTTCTTGGGGGAACTCATCACCACCACTAACCAGACAGGCCGTGGAATGGCACCGCAACACAGTCACCACTCCAGCCAAAGTTTTACTACTCCAGCTGCAGACCCGTGGACCCTGGACTTCTGCCTCCAGGGGTGAGTCGCCCGGCAGTGGTGAGTGCAACCTCCCCCGCCCCAGCGGCAGAGCTCCTGGTACATACAAAACCAGCCCAGTGCACTCCACCCAGGTCTCAGGCTTGGCCTGTCCCTCGTCCCACTTGGGATTCATGCAAGGCCATCCTCTCGCACACCACTCAAGATTCTTGCGTATTTGCCTCGCTGGCAGCTAGGGCACCCCACTCCTTAAGCAGTGCTTGGGAGCCACTAAAAGCTCCTAAGGGTGCAATTCTGCACAGACAAGGGTGCGTAGCCCTGCAGTAGAAATTCTTCCTCTTCCTAGATAAATATTCGCATTTTCCCCCTGCCTCAACCACAGTGCTAGGACCCCTCAGAGTGCATCAGAACTCCACGCCCCACAAACGCGCCTCCACAGATATCAGGTGCCAACAGGCGGGTACCCTGAGCCCATCTACCCACAGAACACTAGAGGAAGCCACTGAGAACTCTCACGGGGTGTGATCTTGAACAAGTAGGGGTGCAATTCCACCCAGCAGTAGAAGCTTTGAATTCTCTCATCTGGGATACCAACCCACAGGTGCCTGAATTGTGCAGCTACACTGCCAGAGCCCTTCAGAGACCTTCAGTGTGCCTTTCTGGCAAATTTACCTAAGGTGCTCCTGTGAACCATGACTGGGAGTAAGCACCTATCCACCACAGATATAACAGCAAAAACTGGGTCTGCCCACCCCACAGTTGCAGAGGTCTGGGCACCACAGTCACGCCTTTCCAGAGAATAAGCCCCTTGAGCCCCATCACCTCAACAGACAGTTCCTTGGTGCCACTGGGAGTCCCTGCTGGGCAAGTGTGATTCCAATTAAGGGTGCAAGACAGCAAAAATTGGGTCACTCCCCCTCCCATGGCGGCTGAATTCTAGACACCACAGTTGTGCCTCTCAAGCTCACAGGCCACATCAAGAGAACTCAAATAGCTCAAGTAAAAAGCTACACTAGATTAACAAGCTTAGGAGAACTCAGAGATTATGCTGGTAGCACCATCCCCAAAAGAACCTGTGTAGCAAAGCAATTGGATCTATAATGAAAACACTATAGGGAAACATGGGAAGACAAAGAAAGCAACCCCCAAAGGAAAGAAAAAGAGGAACCACCAAAAAGGGAGATAGATGAGTTTGAGGCTGGCAGCTTGTCAGAGATAGAATTCAGAGTAATGGTTATAAGGATGTTTGAACGGATGGATGACAAATTCTCACAACTCAACGTCAAACACACACAACTCAGGGAGAACTATAAGGAACTGAATGAGAATGTCACCAACATGAAAAGAAACCAAAAGTAGATGAAGAATGACATAGCAGCAATGAAGAACACAATGGAAGGCCTAAACAGCAGACTAGATGAGGGTGAGGACTGCATCAGCTAATTAAAAGACAAGGTAGGTAAAAGCACCCAGACACAGCAGCAACTGGAAAGAAGGCTTAAAAAACAAGAGGAGAGCCTAAGGGAGCTTTGGGACAACACAAAACGAAACAACATTCGCTTAATTGGGATACCAGAAGGAGAGGAAGAGAACCATGGAATAGAAAACCTACTCGAAGAAATAATGACAGAAAACTTACCTGATATTGGCAAGAAAAAACTATGCAAGTCCAAGAAGTACATAAAGTCCCAAACAAGTTGAACGCCAAAAGACTGACACCAAGACACATCATTGTTAAATTGGTGAACACCAATGACAAAGTAAGAATATTAAAGGCTCCCAGAGAGAGACAGAAAGTTACTTACCAGGGATACCCTATTAGAATGTCAACTGATTTCTCAACAGAAACACATCAGACCAGAAGGGAATGGAATGAAATATACAAAATGATGCAAAGAAAAGCACTGAATCCAAGAATACTATACCCAGCAAGGTGATCATTCAAAATTAAAGGAGCTTAACTGACAAAAAGGACTAAGGTAGGTTATCACTACCAAGCCAGCAATGGAAGGATTGTTAAAGGGAATGCTGTAAAAACAAGAAAGAGAAAGGCAAGAAGAAACACAAACACTAAAGAAAAGTATGACAACAAACATGTACTTGTCAATAATAAGATTAAATGTAAATTGATTAAATGCACCAATCAAAAGACATAGGGTAGCTGAATGGATAAGAAAACAGGACCCATATATTTTCTGTCTACAAGACACCAACCTCAGAGAAAAGGATTCACACAGACTGAGAGTGAAGGGATGGAAAAACATTTTTCAGGCAAATTGAAATGAGAAAAAATCTGGGGTTCCAATACTTATATCTAATAAAATAGACCTCAAAGTAAAGGCCTTAAAAAGAGATAAGGAAAGCCACTACATAATACTATAGGGAACAATTCAACAAGAAGATATAACTCTGGTAAACATATATGCACCCAAAGCAGGTGCACCCAAATACATAAAAAATCTCCTGGAAGATATCAAGGGAGTGATCCACAAAATACAATCCTAGTAGGGGACTTTAATACACCACTGACATCACTAGATAAATCCTCTAGATAAAAAATCAGCAAAGAAACATCAATCGTAAATGACACACTAGATCAGATGGACCTAATTGACATCTTCAAAGCACTTAACCACAAAGCCACAGAACATATGTTATTCTCAAGTGCACATGGGATATTTTAAAAATAGACCGCATATTGGGTCACAAACGAAGTCTCCCCAAATTAAAAAAGATTGAAATCATATCAAGCATTTTCTCAGACTACAAAGGTATAATATTAGACATAAACTACAATAAAAACATTCCAAAAAATTCAAACACTTGGAAGCTGAATAGTATGCTACTAAACAAGGGTTGGGTTATCAATGAGATAAAAGAAGAAATTAAGAATATCCTGGAGACCAATGATAATAAAAACACAACATTGCAAATCCTATGGGACACAGTGAAAGCAGTCCTGAGAGGGAACTTTATAGCTCTACAGGCCTACCTCAAAAAACAAGAAAAAAATGGCAATAAATCATCTAACCAAACAACTCAAATAATTAGAAAGAGAGCACCAAGAACAGTCCACAGTGAGCAGAAGGAAGAAAATAATAAAGATCAGAGCAGAAATGAATGACATAGAGACCCAAAAAAAATTATACAAAAGATCAACAAAACCAAGAGCTGGTTCTTCAAAAGGATAGACAAGATTGATGAATCTCTAGCCAGATTCTCCAAGAAGCAAAGAGAGAGGACACAAATAAAATAAGAAATGAAAATTTGAAATAACAAACCTCACAAAAATACAAAGGATTGTTCAAAAATACTATGAACAACTCTATTCCCACAAACTGGTCAACCTGGAAGAAACGGACATATTTCTAGAAAAATATAACCTTCCAAAACTCAATCAGGAAGAATCTAAACATCTCAATAGACCAATAGCTATGGAAGAAATTGAAACAGTCATCAATAAGCTTCCAGCAAATAAAAGCCTGGGGCCAGATGGCTTCATGGAGGAGTTTTACAAAATATTCAAAGAAGAACTAAAACATATCCTACTCAGACTATTCCAAAAAATTCAAGAGGAAGGAATACTTCCAAGCTCCTGTGAAGCCAGCTTCACCCTAATATCAAAACCAGATAAAGACAACACATTGAAAAAGAGAATTACAGTCCAATATTGCTCATGGACATATATGCCAAAATCCTCAACAAAATTCTAGCAAATCGAATCCAGCAGTACATCAGAAAGATCATACACCATCACCAAGTGGAGGATTTATCCCAGTGATGCAAGGATGGTACAATATCTGAAAATCAATAAACATGACACATCACATAAACAAATTGAGAGGTAAAAACCACATAGCCATATCAATTGATGCAGAAAAAAGCATTTGATAAAATCCAGCACCCTTTCTTGCTAAAAACTCTCAGGAAGGTGGGAACAGAAGGATCTTACCTCAACATAATAAAAGCCATATATGACAAACCTACACCCAACATCATACTCAATGGACAAAAAGTAAAACCATTTCCTCTAAGAACAGGAACAAGACAGGGATGCCCATTAGCACCACTTGTGTTCAACATAGTGCAGTAAGTACTAGCCATTGTGATCAGATAAGAAAAATAAATAAAAGGCATCCAAATTGGAAAAGAAGAATTAAAACTATCCTTATTTGTAGATGACATAATACTGTACATAGAAAACCCTAGAGACTCCATCAAAGAATTATTAGACTTAATAAATGAATTCAGCAATGTAGCAGGATACAAAATTAACACCAGGAAATCTATGGCATTTCTGTTTACCAATAGTGAACTTACAGAAAGAGAGACTAAAAAAGCAATCCCATTTACCATCACACCAAATAAATTAAGATACCTAGAAATAAACTTAACTAAGGAGGTAAAAGACCTATATGTGTAAAACTACACAACACTGAAAAAAGAGATAGAGGAAGACCTAAACAGATGGAAGAACATACCATGTTCATGGATTGGTAGAATCAACATCATCAAAATGTCCATACTACCTCAAGCAAACTATAAATTCAATGCACTCAGCATTAAAATACCAATGGCATATTTTACAGACTTGGAAGAACTTTCCAAAAATTCATTTGGAATAAAAAAGACCCAAAATAGCTGCAGTGATCCTGAGGAAAAAGAACAAAGTAGGTGGGATCTCAATACCAGATATTAAGTTGTATTACAAAGCCACTGTTTTTAAAACAACCTGGTACTGGCATAAGAATAGACATATAGATCAATGAAATAGAATAGAGAACCCAGAAATCGACCCAAACCACTATGCCCAATTAATATTCGACAAAGAAGGCATGATACAATGGAGTCAAGACAGTCTCTTAAACAAATGGTGCTGGGAAAATTGGACAGACACATGCAAAAAATGAAACTAGATCACCAACTTACATCATTCACAAAAATAAACTCAAAATGGATAAAGTGGTTAAAAATAAGATGGGAAACCATAAAAATACTAGAGGAATCCACAGGCAGCAAAATCTCAGACATATGTCGAAGGAACATCTTCACTGATACTGCTCTTAGGGCAATGGAAAGTAAAGAGAAAATGAGCTAATGAGACTACATCAAAATAATAAGCTTTTGCACAACAAAAGAAACCATTAATAAAACAACAAGAAACCCCACTGCATGGGAGAACATATTTGCCAATGACATCAAGGATAAGAGTTTAATCTCCAACATTTACAGGGAACTCATACAACTTAACAAAAGAATATTAAAAAAACAATAAAAAATGGGCAACAAATCTAAATAGACACTTTTCTAAAGAAGACAGAAGGAAGGCCAAGAGACCTATGAAAACATGGTCAAAATCACTTATCGTCAGAGAGATGCAAATCAAAACAACAATGCTGCACCATCTCACACCTGTCAGATTGGCTAACATCATCAAATCAAGGAAAGACAAGTGTTGGTGAGGATGTGGAGAAAAAGGAACTCTTTTGCACTGCTGGTGGGAATGCAGACTGGTGTAGCCACTGTGGAAAACAGTATGGAGCTTCCTCATAAAACTAAAAATGAAACTTCCATTTGACCCAGTGATCCCACTTCTAGAAATATATCCCAGGAAAGTAGAAAGGCAATTGAAATGATATATGCACCCCTATGTTCATAGCAGCACAATTCCCCATAGCTAAGATTTGGAAACAGCCTAAGTACCCCTCAGCAGATGAGTGGATTAAAATCTGTGGTATATCTACACAATGGCATACTACACTGCAGTAAAAAAGAAAGTGCTCCTACCATTTACAACAACATGGATGGAGATGCAGAGCATTATGCTACACGAAATAAGCCAGGCAGAGAAATATAAATAACACATGATCTTATTTATTTTTGGAATATAATTAATGGCATAGACTGATGAGCAAGAACAGATCCAAGACTGAGACACATCAATTAGAACGTCAAACCTCAGGGAAGTTGGAGGTCGGTGGGAGTAAGGGGGAAGGACCAACAGAAGGACTTGTGTGCATGCATATGAGCTTAATCAATGGACACAGACAACAGGGCAGTGGGGTATGAGTGGGGGTGGGGAGTAATAGAGGAATAAGGAAACATACATAAAAAACTAATAAAGAAATAGAATTATAAGAAAAAATAGTAAAAAATAAAAATAAAATATTAAATTTAATCCATATTAGTGGTCACCATAATCTTAAGAGAAATTGTTTCATGTAACAAAGATTTTTAAATGAAATTCTTGATAGCCTGAAAATTATTTTGGAAGATAATAAAAATCATGAGAGAACCAAGATGGCGGCATAGGTAAACACCTATTGTTCTGCCCCGCCCAACGATTCAAAAACTACAACATAACAACAAAACAAACATCACCCAGAATCACCAGAAAGCTGGCTGAGTGAAAACTCCACAAATAAAAGTAAAAGTGGGACACTGAGACTCAGAAGAGTGGTGGGAGCGCAACCTTGAAGACGGAAACAGGTTAGGAGCTGGCCTGGCCGCGCGCGCGGGCGGTGGCAGGAGCAGCAACCCCGGCTGGATTTTGCCAACGGGGAGGGCGGAGACATCACACTACACGGATTCCCCAGCGCCAGGCGAGGTCCGAGGTCCGGGGGACGCACCCTGGAAGCCAGGCACGGCAGAGGTATCCCAGCCTGCAGAGAAACCGGGTAGCTGGGAAAAGAAGTTTGGGCGCAAGTGTCGTACAAACCCGCGACTTGCCCCCTGGAAACTTGTCTCCTGGTCCCGGAAACCACCTATTTTACAACCCTGGGCGAGACTTTGAGTGTGAAGACTTATTTGGGGAGAGGCAGAGTTGTCTGGCAAGGGGAAGAGACTAGCAGCTTTCTCTTGGAGGTGCCTGAAGCCATCCCCATCCAACAGAGATCCGCGCGTGCGTGCGAGTACCACATAGGACAGGACGTAGCTGACACTGAGGCTGCCTGCGCAGCTCGGAGACTCCGCCCATGCAACCTGAACACAGTCTCCCTTCACAGCCAATTGGCCTGGAGGTCAAACCCTCCTAGGGCTAACAACAACAAGCTGGGTTTAAATTCAAAAATACTGTACAACCCATAAAGGATTGCAGTAAGAGTACCCACCTCAGGTAACTGGGGAGTCTGAGCCACTGTCCCTTTGAGGATATCTACCACATAAAGCAGCCACCATGCAGGATATGGAAAGAAATCAGGTGTGAAAGAAATGGAGGAGAAAAGATGACAAGACATAGAGTTCAAAACCACGGTTATAAGGCTTTTCAAGAGGCTCCTACAAAAGGCCGATCAACTTAATGAGAATTACGAGGAAATAAACAATACCAACCAGGAAATGAATGAGACTTACAAGGAAATGAATGAGACCCTCAAGGAAATAAACAAGACCTCTGAGGATATGAACCAGACCCTCACGGATATGAAAAAGGACCGACTAGAAATCAAGCATACACAGACTGAAATAAAAAATATTACACAAAGTCCTAAAAGCAGTCCAGAGGGCCACAAGAACCAAGTCAAAGATTTGAAATACAAAGAAGCAAAATCCACTCAGCTGGAAAAGCAAGAAACAAAAAGAATTCAGATAATTGAAGATAGTGTAAGGGGCCTCTGGGACAACCTCAAGCATGCCAACATCCGAATTATGGGGGTGCCAGAAAAAGAGAGAGAGCAAGTTAATGAAAACCTACTTGAAGAAATAGTGACTGAAAACTTCCCCCACCTGGTGAAAGAAACTTACTTAAAAGCCCAAGAAGTACACAGAACCCCAAAATATAGGAATCCAAAGAGGACCACAAAAAGACACATCATAATTAAAATGCCAAGAGCAAAAGATAAAGAGAGAATATTAAAAGCAGCAAGAGGAAAACAGTTGGTTACCTACAGGGGAGCACCCATAGGATTGTCAGCAGAATTCTCAACAGAAACAATGCAGGCCAGATGGGAGTGCCAAGAAATATTCAAAATAATGAATAGCAAGAATCTACAACCAAGATTAGTCTATCCAGCAAAGCTATCATTCAGAATTGAAGATCATATAAAGTGCTTCGCAGATAAGAAAAAGCTAAAGGAGTTCATCACCACCAAACCAATATTATATGAAATGCTGAAAGATATTCTTTAAGAAGAGGAAGAAAAAAAAGTAAAAATATAAATTATGAACAACAGATACACATCTATCAACAAATGAACAAAAAAATCAAGTGAATTGATAAGCTGATGAACAGGAAAAACAGGTGAATATAACAGAAACATGGACATAGAGAGGGAATGGACTGACAGTTCTTGGGGAGAAAAGGGTTGTGGGAAGTACAGCAATAGACTGGACAAAAATCTTGCAACAATGGGAGAGGACAGTGGGGAGGGGGAGGTGCGGGTGAAGGGTGGGATAGGTACAGGGTGGAGGGGAGATATAGGGGGATAAAAAAGGGGAAACAATGTAATTAATAAACTGAACAATAAAGATAAAAATAAAAATAAAAAATAAAACTCAAAAAAAAAGAAAATTATTTTGGAAGAAAATAAAGAGAGTTTTCCTTCAAACATGTTAGTGATGGGTATGGAAAGTCAATATATTTGGCCTCTCGAACTAAGGTATGTAATTTGTGGTTTTGCCTCTCTTACAAAATTTATACAAAGTTGCAAAAAGAAATTGACAGCCAGTTTGAAATTGAATTGACATGGCCTAAAGAATATCCTTGCATAATATTATTCCATAATCTCATTAAAATTTTTTATATTCAAGAACAGCTTATTGTACAATTTTCCCGAAGAATCATACAAAATAGGTCCTTAAATGTTTGGCAGCAATTTAAAAAATGACATGAAAGGATTTAACCCTTTTCCAAAGGAAATAAGGCCCTGGGAATGCACTTGAACATTGTATATTGGCCTCTCTTTCCCTTTTGCCAAGTGGGACCCTCTTCTCACAATACAATAACCCACAGCTGTTGCCTGAGTTTTCTGTTCATGCTAAGGTTGAAGCCTCGTGGTGGCTGATAACATAGATTTGTCTCTCACCCAATGGTGTGGGCTGGGCCCTCCATGGAGAAGAAACCTGAGTCCATCGAGATGTGTGACCAGTGCCAGGGCCCCGCCTGCAGGTTAGGGGAGCCCATTGCAAATGCCGGGCGTGGAGGCCATGGGGGAATAGGCTACCAAGGAGACAGAACTGAACCTCCCATAACCCTGCTTGGCCTCTGAGGATGGCTGGTTAGCCAGAAATGGGTAAGAATCCTCAGGGAAGGAACAACCTAAGACAGGCACAGTTGCAGAGGGACCATCAGGAGTGAACTTGGGGGTGCACAGATGAGGGGCACAGAACCTCTCCCCCCAACCTTGGAGGGGCCTGATCCCTCACTTCTTCTGATGGAGGTCTACTACCCCCATGGCTGCTTCACTTCCCATGCACAGCACAGACTGGGACCCAGGTAACGGACAGAGACTTGGCCGGCAACAGTTGCCCTATATCTAAAGCCAGTCTAGCACCAGGAATGCTCAGGGGCTATTCAAGAATGGAAGCAATCCTTTCCAGTAATATTTACAGGGTAAACTAGGATGGTTGTTTGAGTATTAAATTTGACACTTAAATAGTAATCAAGTTTTCAGATTAATTTAAATTGGCTAATTGAAATAAGTGAATATTCAAGAAAATTTAATTGTACTGGACAAAAAGCTGTTCCTAAAGTATTAAGTAAAATTTCTATTGATAGTTCCTCTAATGGTAAAATGGATTAACATGCAATGAGTCTAAAGCAGTCATATTTTGTGCAAAAATTAAAACTTAAAGTTATCAATACTGCATTATAAAATTTCCAAAAGCCCCCATTAATAAAAAAAGAAAGAAAGGAAAAGAAAAAGGAAAAAGGAGGATGGTAGGGTAATATTATGTAAGGAAAAAATCTTGTAATTAAAGAACACCCAGAAATTTTTTACTTCAAAAAAATTAATTTTTATTTGTAATACTAACAGCATGATGTCAAAATAAGCCAGATACTAACAGCATGGTGTCAAAATAAGTCAAAGGAAAATCATCTGGGAAAAAATAAAAAGGATCCCATTTCAAATTTTAGAAAATATTCCTTTATTAACTTTTGGTTGAGAATATGTTTGTATATTTTCAGAAAACAACAATCGAATACCGTGTGGATTCCTGCAACAGAGAGGAGTTGACAGGTCTGCTCCAACCATGAAGACAAGAGAAGAAACAGTCCAGAAATGGAAGATGCTGATGATGCCTATCCATGCTACCAGTCAGCAGCTGTGCATCACTGCAAGTTACCCAGGACCAAACAACAGAGGATTGGACCTGCATTACCAACATTTGTCCATCATCCAGATACCATTGCTAACAAACACACATAAAGAACAGTTTGACATTGAAGCTGGGTCTCAGAACTGTTGGTCATTGAAATTGGGTCTCAAACATTTCTTGTGCTCATATGTTTATTTCCAGCCTGCAGAGGCAAGATTTTTTTTTAAAGAAAGAAAATGGGGGAAATATTAAAATAGATACAGAGGCAAAGAAGCATGGAACAGATGTTAGACTACAGTGGGAAGGCAGGGGTAGTTGGGGGTGGTGGTGCTGCAAGAGATCAACCAAAGAACTTGTGTACGTGCATAGAAGCATAACCATAGGACACAAGACACTGGGGGTGGGGGCGCAAGAGAGGGCATGTGCTAGGGGGTTAGGAAAGCCCAGGCGAGGTCAAGGGTGGGGTAAAAAACATATGTACTACTATTTGTAATACTTTAAACAACAAAAAAAGGGGGGGGAGAAAATGAGTGCCCACTAGAAGGACGGGCTCATCTCCAGAAAGTTAAGATCATCTAGTCAATATTTCTCTCTTGTGATGCAAAAACTACCCCTTCAGAATAAAGAAATGTTTAAACTGCCACTAACTGGGTTCCATTATAGATAAACTAAATCAAAATCTTTGAGGTGGAGCTCAGGCATATGCTAGTTTTCATATATATATATATATATATATATATATATATATATATATTGATTTCAGATAGAAAGGGAGAAAGAGAGAGAGAAAGAGAGAGAGAGAGAGAGAGAGAGAGAGAGAGAGAGAGAGAGAGAGAGAGAGAGAAACCTCAATGATGAGAGAGAATCATTGATTGGCTGCCTCCTGCACAGACCACACTGGGGATAGAACCCACAACCAGGGCATATGCCCTAGCCAAGAATTGAATGGTGACCTCATGGTCCATAGGTTGATGCTCAACCACTGAGCCAGGCCAGCTGGGCAGGAATCTGCTAATAAGATTCTCAGGTAAATGTGTTATTCAGTAAAATTTGGGAATCACAGACAAAAAGAAATGCATAAGTTACCAGAAATAATATAATAGCATATACCACTACTTGCTCTGGTTTGCCATATGCAGAATGACCCAATGCTTCCGGAAGGGCTCATCACTTTGGTTCAGTTATTACTATAGGACTGTTGAGACTTGATATCTGATTGAGATTTCTCCATTATCTATATATATAAAAGTCTAAGTGACTAGCTGACCATCTGGTAGTTATGACATGCACTGACCACCAGGGGGAAGATGCTCAATGCAGGAGCTACAGAGCAACAGCAACTTTGCAGAGTGCCCTCTTGTACTCCAGACCCCTCGGGTAATGTTGGACTGCTGGTTTTGGCCTGATTCCCATAGGCCAGGATGAGGGACCCCACCAGTACCCCAGGGCCTCTAGTCTTCTAATAATCTTCTAAGAGGCACTTTCCCATTTCCTGGCCCTCTAAGGTCTGCACTTTTCTTCTGATGAACTCTTTCATAAATAAATGCACACATCAATGTAATACTCTAAAACCTAGAAGTGAAAGATCTGAAATACTTCAAAATTAAAGGCAAATAAAGAGATGACTCCACACACGATAATCCAGGACCTCTGAACAAACACTTATGTCAGCAGAATAGTCATATGGCATAATTTACACAAGAATTAAGAATGGTTTCTCTGCATGAGCTTTATTATTATTTTAATTTTGAGTATCATCAGCAAATTATCCTGTACACTGAATTATGGTTAGTCTATAAAAGTGTTACACTTTCTGCAGCACACTATTTAATAGATCATTTGAGAGAGTTGTGTATGGAGGGAGGATGGGATGACTAGAATCAGAAAAATAAGTTTCTTTTTCTAAAGTTACAAATTGCTCAGAGAATCCATCAAATCTTGACTATCTGGAAATTAAGCCACCTTCTTTCTTTTCAGGCTTTCCATTCTAATCATCACAGGGGTTTTCAGGGGTTCCTGCTGTGAGAACACAAGATTCTGAAGCCCAATTAAATATATAGCTGAATACAAAAACTGACTCTTTATTCTAACACAGCTATGGCATTAAATACAACAAAAGGTGAGATTTATGTAGCCCCAATTGAAAAGTTTAAAGTATTTTGCACCATGGGGTTTTTTAAATACTGTGCTTAATCCTCCTCATTTTAATGATTCATGAAAGAAAAATGGCCTTACATGTAGGTGATACAGGTGGCCACCTACACAGTGTTATTTAAACGTGCCTCTAAGTCTTCTTGGCCTTGAACTATCACCCAGAGTTATATTAGCCTAACATATGTAAAGTGATTTACAGGTTGCAAAAAACATATTAACATATTAAATTTCCTCAACAGCCCTGAAATAGTAGTTAAGAGACATATCATCACCCCCATCCTATATAATAAAAGCCCAGCAACCAAATGGCAGGGCAACCAGAATGACTGGTCCATGAGTCACTAAGATGTGCACCAGGGGGCTCAACACAGGAGCTGCCCTCTGGTGGTCAGTGTGCTACCACAGTGGGATTACTACTTAGATGACTGGGATGAGTGGCTGATCCTGCTGCAAACCCCAGGCCAATGGGCAGGAACTTAGGCTGTGATTGTCACCTCTTTGCCCCAGGCTCCTCCTCCTTGCTTCCTGCTGCCTCCTATGGACTCCCACAGGCCACACAGTGCCACAGCCCAGAGGCTGGGAGGTAGGTTTGTGGCCACTGTGGGACTGAGGCCTATTCTGCCGCCTCTCAGTGCTATTGTCTCTGGGCCTGGCTCCATCTGCCCCATGTAGGTCCACGGGAGAGGCGAGTGCTCTAGCTCCACAGAAAATGCCAGACCAGGGAGCAGTTGCTCAGTGGGTGGGTCCATAGCTCCTTGGCAGACCAGATGAGCAGTGCTCCTACAGTGGGCCGATCCCTGCAGGCCATGCCCCCCACCAGTGCACAAATCCTGTGCACTGAGCCTCTGGTTTACATATAAGAAAGCTGAGTCTAATATGCATAAGGGACGGGATTACATTTTAATCACCTAGTATAAACATTCACTTTTTATACATGATTTAACATAGCTCTCTCTATGATCTTACATTACAATGAGGAGAATGAGAATGAGGTTCAGAGTTGTTAAGAAGAAACCTGCCCAAAGTCACAAAGCCAGTAAGTGAGAAAGCTGGATCTGAGCCCATATTTGTGTTTCTCTGATTCCAGAACCAAAGCTCTAGCTTGGCAGATATGATCCATTTTTATTAAAGTTTGGTAAAATGTTTGCAACATGAATGTACAGTGTCTTAATTATAAGCAAGAAGAAACAAATTCATAATAGTTTTTGTTTTTCAGATCAAGTGTTCAAGAAATTAAGTATGATTTTAATTTCTTCTGACATTATATATAACATCATTATAAACTTAGAATCTAATGGGCTACTGTAAACTAAATTTTTCATTAATTTTCATTTTACTTATTAGTCAATGTTTATACATTAATATATATATATATATATATTAATATATATATATGAACAAAATATATTCATTTTATTTTATTTTATTTTTTTCAATTAATACATTTCCCTAATTAAGAAAGGCATTCTACAGAGTTATCATAAATAGCTCACTTGGACAACTCAAGCCTCCTCCTCATTTCACCAAATTGTGCAAACACACACACACACACACACACACATGCACAAAAAATTCTATGTTCTCTCAGTTGTACTAATACTGGAAGCTGGATGACCTAACCATGATTATAGGCTATATATCCCATCTTAGTGTCATGGAAATGTGAGGAACACTATATCTGCAACTCAAGAGCTCATCATTAATTTAATCTTAATATTGATCATACTGAGCACATATTAAAATTAATTAATTAGTAATGGTACCTCAGGGCTGTTCTATGTTATTTTCTCCATTACCAAACCCTTGACAAGAGTTTTCATATTCACCATATTCCTGGAATAGTACTAAATGTCTAATCTCCAATCACTTGCTCTATTTCCTCATGGGCAGGCTTTCTGCAATGCATTGCAACTTAGATCATTTCTTCATTGCAGAACTATATTAAGGTGACTGTCAATGAGTCTATGAATCTGTTATACATATTTTGATCTGAGCCACATGTGATTCACCTAGAACTGCAGTAATGAAATCACATGGTTAAATGAAAGAAATATGGGCTCTCGTGTCAGATGGCTGTGTCTGAATATTATTTTCCACTTACTCGCTGTGAGATCTTGGAAAAAAAAACTTAACTTCAACTCTTTTTATCATCATGTATAAAATAGGTATACCAATAGTAACTGTTGTAAAGGTTTTCTGTAAATATTACCTGACACAAAATATGCTAGATCTCTGGTACAGAGTAGGTGGCAATAAAACCCCAAACACAACACCTTTTGTTTCATTTTCCTTCTTCCTTTCTTTCTCACCTGACTTGTCCTACTGCTACTTAATTTCCATGTCTGACTCTAGGAGATCAATAAAAATTAGAGTTATATTTGTTGAAGGAACTTCTGATTTATTCCAGGAAATTTTAACTTGTTTTGGAGTAATTGCCATAAGTTACTTTATTTAAAACAAATAAATGTTTAAAAACTCTGGAACAAAGAACTTGAGAAAAGCAATAATATTCTCTTGAACTTCATACAAATAGATCTGACAGTGAGGCATATATTGTCAGTTGCTTTTTCCAGTATTGGTGATGAAATAGCCATACTTTCACCTGTTCATCTTTGTCACTTACCACATAGAGTTTGCAGGACAGCTGGTGGAATAGAGGACACTGCCTATAGTTATGCAACTGAATAATGTTGTCTGACCCCTTCTGCAATAATATCATGCTTTCATTATACTCATGCTTTTTTAATACACTGAATTAAATAGCAACAGAATCCTAAAAATATATGGTCTATCTTGTAGAAGGTCTTTAGGCATCTTTAACTTGCAGAGCTTTTCATAGGCATAGATACATTGCATTTATAAAGTTAGTTAATGGATGAAATCTTTTGACAACTGTCTCCCCAGAGATCAGCTTGACAATCTCATCATTTCCTTTTTAGTTTGATGAAACAGAGAAACTCATCCATATATCTCTAACCCCTGTATTCTTTTTCTAAACTAACTAGAAAAGATGTATTATTGTTATCATCTATCTGTATTTATTTCAGCATGTATATTTTTATAAAATTAAATGTATTGGTGACAATGGTCAATAAGATTATATAAGTTTCAAGTTTATAATTTTACTAGTGTCTGGTGCATGTAATTTGTGCATGGGGGAGTTACCTCAGCTCAGCCTGCACCCTTTCCAACTGGAAATATCTCTCTCACAATCTGGGACCGTGGGCTTCTAACTGCTCACCTGCCTGATCACCCCTAACTGCTTCTGCCTGCCAGCCTGATTGCTCCTATCCCCTCTGTCTGCCTTCCTGATCACACCTAACCTCTTTACCTGCCTGCCTGATTGCCCTTAACTGCCTCTGTCTGCCTGATCACTCCTAACTGCCATTCCCTGCAGTTTTCCTCCTCTGCCAGCCTGATCTCTCCCCAAATGGCTCCTCTGCAGGCCTGATCTTGCCCTCAACTGACCTCCCCTGCTGGCCTGATCTTGCCCCCAACTTCCTTAAAACCCCTCCTCAGCCCGCACCTTAGTTCTGTCATCAAAGTTCACCCAGATTTGGTTCTGATTGGTTGGTTTCTATGCCAGTCAGTATCTCTGAGCCTATCTATGGGCCTGATCAGAGAGGCGGGGCTGCCAAAACCAGTTTGGCTCAGTGGATAGGGCATCGCCTGAGGACTGAAGGGTCCCAGGTTCGATTACAGTCAAGGGCATGTACCTAGGTTCTGGGCAAATCCCTAGTAGGGGGTGTGCAGGAGGCGGCTGATCAATGTTTCTCATCAATATTTCTGACTTTCTATCCCTCTCCCTTCCTCTCTGTAAAAAATCAATAAAATATTTTAAGGGAAAAAAAAAAGAGGCAGGGCTGATCAGCAGCTCCCACGGAGGCCTGGAGAGAAAGAGAGGCATGCTGCTGGCCAGGCTGGGAGAGAAAGAGAGAGGCAAGGGCCGATCAACAGCTGCCATGGAGGCTACGGATAAGACCCTGCTTCTCTCTCCAGACCTCTCTCTGAGCCTGATCTGCAGCGCCCCCCCCTCCCCCGCAGCAGTGGCAGCAGTCAGTGATGGGTAGCCATGGCAATCCAGCATTGACTGCAGGACTGACTTCTGGTTGGTCAAGCCTTCAGTTGTTACAGTTACTATCTTTTTATATATATACTAGAGACCCGTTGCAGGAAGATTCCTGCAAGAATAGAAATTCCTGAAGCCTGAGCAAAGTTCTCTCCTTTCTCTGCTGCCTCACTCCCTTCTCCACTGCCTCGCTCTCTCCTGTCTCTGCTGCCTTGCTCACTCCTGTCTCCTCTGTCTTGCTCCCTCCCTTCTCCCCTGCCCCCGCTTGCTTACTTCTCCACAGTTTTGCTCCCTTCTGCAGTGCTTAGCTTCCTTCAACTCCATCTTCTGCGAGCAGATATGCAAATTAACCACCATCTTGGTTGGGTTCATTTGCATTCTTGGCTTGTGGGTGTGACTTGTGGGCATGGCTTGATTGAAAGGTATAGTCAATTTGCATATTACTCTTTTATTAGATAGGATAGATGATACATCACCAGTAAATGGCATTGTGTGCACACCACACAAAGTAAAACTTCTTGGAAGATTGTATATTAAGTGATACTTGGCATGCACTTACATATCAGCAAAATTTCTTTGAAAAAATGTGATTTTAGCTGTGCCACCATATTTTTCATGACCTCATAATTGTGGAAAAGTAAACATGTCTTTTTATGGTCCTCACTTAGCATTTCAATAAAGTCCTCAAAACCCTATTGAGATATATGTGAGTAATATCTGGAACTGTTTCATGAAATAAGAGGTTATGTATGGGTAATGAAAGGAATTTATAGCTACTTTTACATCTAAGCTATTTTTTTTTATCAAATCCTCAACTTCTATTACCACTTTATCTGTCCTAAAAGCAGTCACTCAAACAAACAGGCATGCAATTTTTTAATTCATTTTTTCATAGCTCAATGAATAATTGAAGTAGCTTACCAGTTTTTTTGTCAAAGGTAGTTTTTGACATGATTCCAGTTTTACCTTTAATTATAAAAATCTGAGTGTCTTCAAGTATTCCCCAATAGGTACAACTGTACTAATTATCTGGCTGATCTTGCTATCTCTAGAAGGTCCAATTAGCACTTTATATTTGTATTTCTGTCAACCATGAGCTCTAAATTGGATTAAAAGCCTCAACTACAAAATTCTAAAAATTTTACTTTTTTCCTACCTCCAGACATCCTCTCTCCCTTTGTATATTGTATCCATCCTTCAAAATACAACTCAAGCCCCAATTTCACATGAAATATTTCACAACTACTTTAATATAAAATTAGCTCCATCTTCTGAAATTCCATCATGGTCTTAATTTATTATATGCAGCTAATGGTTTGTGTCTATTCTTTTTATGCCATTATTTGATTCTTTAATGGACAGTTTTGGTACAATGATAAATAGTGATTTTATACAGTAGGCATTTAATAGACATTCATTGCAAGATAACAAACAAGTTACAAGGCAAAGTCTGTGCTAGTATCCATAAATTTATGATGTCTATTATGGTTTTGGATAGTTCTCAGGTGCCAATGGCTTTGTCACTGTTTCCAGCTATTTCGTGCCTATATTACACTCCACTCTCATCAAATCCAATTAAAAGTATATTTAATTGGTCAATTGGTGATCACTGGCACCAACTCAATCCCAACAGAAATCTCCAGTTTGGAATGTGGTGAAGACAGAAACTTTAATAAGTGAAAAGCAGCTTAATTGTGATACAGCATGGCTGTGAAAACAGTACAACTATGGAACAACTCAATAATGATCTTAATGACTTTGAGATAACCCTGAGGACAGGTGGCCATGGGTCAGGCCCTCTATGGCTAGATAGCTCTAGTCTTCTCAAGGCTAGTCTTCTCCATTCTATGCCAGTCTGATCTGGCCTGCACTGGTATGCTCTGTTCTGTTCCAGTGAGACATTTTTAGTGTTTCAGCTCCAGCCAAGAAAAAGCAGTCTGCTATGGAAGAGAAAATGCGCTCCCAGAGCCTGAAGGGAGCTGACTTATATAGACAGAAATCCCTACCTCTGATCTCTAATTGGTACATCCTCATGAAAATGAGGTTTCCAAATCCTCACAGTTTGATTAGCCCAAGTCACCATCCTGATTGGCCAGTGAAGACCCTAATGGAGATAACTTGTGCATCTCTGATTGGATAGGGAAAGCTTCAGTCTTATTGCTTAAAATAGATTCCAGAAACTACTTTACAAGTCTGGCTCAGATGGCAGGATACAGTGCTGGAAGGCAGTTCAATGCAGAGGCAGGTAACAGACTTCTCCCTGAAGTACAATTGGCATGTGTATAAATAGCTGCCAGACAATGCTCTTTGTTATTGTTGTCGTTGTTGTTGTTGTTAATTTGTTTATTTGTTTCAGGCAAGTTAACCACCAGGAGCCCTTTTTAGTAGATATATTCTTTCTCAGTGTTCATATTTCACAGGTAAAAATAGCCAATAATTCCAATAGTTCGATAGACATAAAAGAGTGTCCTGGAGTTTCTCTTGCCACTATTCAGAAAAAGAAATTCAAGCTCTCATGAATAAATGATGTAAATATGACTTAGCAATGATTAGCAGGCATTAACCCAAGTTGCATTTTTTTCTCTGATATGGCAAATGTTAAAAGTATCTTAACATTCCACCACAACTATACTGCTAACTAGAGGCCCGGTGCACAAAATTTGTGCACGGGGGGCAGGGGATGTCCCTCAGCCCACCCTGCACCCTTTCCATCTGGGACCCCTCCAGGCCTGTCCCACTGCCTGTTTAGGCCAGACCCAGTAGGATCAAGTGTAAATGGGCAGTCAGATATCCTTCTCACAATCCAAGACTGCTGGCTCCAAACTGCTCACCTGCCTGCCACCCTGTTTGGCCCTAACTGCTTATGCCTGCCAGTCTTATCACCTCCTAACCACTACCCTGTCAGCCTAATTGATGTATAACTGCTCCCCTGCCAGCTTATTTGCCCCCAACTTCCCTCCTCTGCCAGCCTGGTCACCCCTAACTGCCCTCCCCTAACCGCACCCAACTGCCCTCCTTTGCAGGCCTGGAACCTCCTAACAGCCCTCTCCTTCTGACCATCTTGTGATAGCCATCTTATGTCCATATGGGGGCAGGATATTTGACCACATGGGGGCAGCACTTGTGTGTGTTGGAGTGATAGTCAATCTGCATATTATTCTTTTATTAGATAGCATAGAGGTCTGGTGCATGGGTGGGGGGCAGCTGGTTTGCCCTGGAAAGTGTCCCACATCAGGGTGGGGATTCCCACAGGGCAGCCTGGATGAGGGGCCTATGGTGGTTTGCAGGCCAGCCACACCCCCAGTGACCCAAGTGGAGGCCCTGGGATCTGGGATTAATTTATGTTCTATAATTGAAACTTTGTGGCCTGGAGCAGAGCCAAGCCTTCTGCTTGCTCTGTGGAGACCCATTTCTGTTTGAAACTTTATAGCCTAGAGTGGAGGCCTAGGCGCTAGGACTGCAGAAGTTTGGCTTCTTCCATCGCCCTGGCAATCCTAACCTCTTCTCTCTCCAGCTCTGTGGCTGCCCCATTTCTGTTGGGATTGTGTATCTTCTATAATTGAAACTTTGTAGCATTGAGTGGAGGCCTAGGCCAGCAATGGCAGGCAGAAAGCTTGGACTCCTCCATTGCAGGGAAAACCCAAGCCTCCCTCCTGCTTTCAGTGGTGGCAGCCATCTTCGTGGGGTTTATTTGCATAATTTGCTACTGATTGGCTGGGGGGCATGGCTGTGGGTGGGCTTGACCGGAGGTATGATCAATTTGCATATTAATCTTTTATTAGATAAGATAATAAGTTTTTCTTTACATAGGACAATGCTAATACATTGGAAAAAAATAGAAACTTAAGCTGGAGAATCATGAGATTTCTTTATAGTGAATCAAGCTCCACATGTTTCCTCTGGAAACATGTCACTTTCATCTTTCAATGGGATTAAAAAAACAACAACAGCTCAATAGTGTATATACAAGGACTAGACATTCTGGCAGAA
Source organism: Antrozous pallidus (assembly GCA_027563665.1). Classification (NCBI taxonomy): domain Eukaryota; kingdom Metazoa; phylum Chordata; class Mammalia; order Chiroptera; family Vespertilionidae; genus Antrozous; species Antrozous pallidus. Next base: position 41,831,496 of record CM050509.1, on the reverse strand, counting down.
AGGTGTGGACTTAGAGACCCAAAAGGGTCTTTTCTATCATGACTTGTGTTGCTTTGCAGCAGTGATCATTCTTTTGCATTAGTGTCTTCTAATACATGAGTGCACACACACACACACAAACATATTCCACATATCTATAAATTGAAACACTTGGTGTATGGGTCTGTTATCTCTCTTTAAGCAAAAAATAAAATAAATATAACCTGTTGAAATATACAAATATATTCTGATATTGTGAATAAAGATATTTTAAGTTCTTTAAGGTCTATTCTACACAGCACAGATCTTAGGTAAATTCAAAGAAGTGGGCTAAATTTATGACTTTATCCTAGAGCAAGGTTAGCAATCTTAGATGAGGAGGTGGCCTTTGCAATTTTAGAGTGAGTAATCTGTAAATAGATCGATGGCAGGAAATAAAAACTGGGGAAGTATTCTTGCTTAAAGTGAGAGCGGGTGGAATTTAGGCAGGAAAACAGAAAGTGCAAAAAAAGTGACAAGGCAAAATATGAGCTAATATCTATACATTTTGATATCTTTTATGGGGCTAGGTGGAGGGTCTTTTATTAGTGGGGCCCTCCTCCCACTTGCAGAGAAGTATCTAGAGCTCCATTGAAGGAAACACACAAACACACACACACACACACACACACACATACACACACACACACACACACACACACACACACACACACACACACACACAGCTGATAAACTAGAAGGTAGAATGAAGAAAATAACTGCAAATCAAGAGGCTAAAAGCTAAAAGCCAATATGATTCTTAGATGGATTTTTATAGTGCTATTTTGTTTCACCTTCACATGAAAGACTCGTATTAAAAAATAATTTAACCCCCTAAATCTCTGTTCTCCTCCAAGTTAATAACATGAATTCCCAAAATGGAAGTTTAAATGAGAAGATTAGACATGGACCTCTGCTCAATGTTTGTATTTACACACTCAAAGAAGAAACATGACAACTGTCTTTCCTAAGTAAAATATTTTTTTATAAAAGATCATGATTCCATGATTCTTCTAAAATCTTGAAATGATTTGTTTTTCCAACTGGATTGCAACCGGGCTAAGGGACTGAATATATTTACCATCCATCTACTACTATGTAAAGAAGAAAACATACATTTAGTTTTAGAATATCACAGATTTATACCTTCTCCCTCCCCGCTCATTTTTCTGCCCCCGTTACCTAGCAACAGGTAACCTCGGCAAGAGAACACTAAGCCTAGAACAAAGCAGTTGGTCCGTGGCTTCATTCGCATGACCAAACTGCTCTTAGGCAGACACAGAAGATATCGCTCCCGACCGAGTTGGCTTGAGTGGGCGTGCGGCCAGTTTTCTCCATTCTGTCCGGCCTTCCTGGTAAAATTTCTCCATGGCTTGTATTGAGAATGTCTAAGTACAAAACGGAGTACAACTGAATTGTTTTCCTGTGTAAGTGGGACATGGACAAGTGGGTCAGAGGTGGTATGGAAGGGGATCTCAAATACTTGTAGGTTATAAACTCAGGTAGTAAGAATACAGAATTTAAGCGTGGTGGTTTTTAAAAGTAATTTCAAAACAGAAGTTATAAATCCTTCGTCTAAATAGTGAGGTTTAAACAAGAGGAAATTCGTTCTCAGGTGCGGTATGGGTGGGAGGAAATCAAATTTTAACAGAATTCCATGTGACCATTGAATGATGCTACATAAAGATAAACAAACTGCAGTGTTTTAACATAACTAACCTTTCTTCGGCTTCTGTGGAGAGAAAACATGTTTCCCTTGCATGCCTGCTAGAATCTGAATGCTAGGTTTGGTGGAGCATTGATTCTACTGGGACTGTAAGAGCTGGTGTTTTCTATGGCATACCTACATACTGTGGCCCTTGAAGAAGCTATATGGGACTTCTAGTCTTCTTTGCTGCCATGAGGAGGTGGGGAAAGGGGAAATGGGGAGGAGCCACAGATTAGTCTAAAGGGTAATCACAGAACCTGGTGCCAAAGAGGTAGAATTGTAAAAGTGTTTTCTGACTATACAAGGGAAGAGATAGAGCTCTCTCCTTTCCCCTGATGTATTCGGTGAGTTCAATAAATCACATATTTCAAGGTATTGCCTGGTTGCTGAATTTTAATTTTTATTAACTTATTTATTTCTATTTTTGCAAGCCTTGAAGAGACTGCTTCTTCACCCATAGCAATGGCTGTAGATGGAAATGTGAAACCAAAAATAGATTCCAGCATACCCCTCCTGTGTTCGAGTACCATGCTGAAGGACGAGATGGAATCCTGGGGCAAACCACGTATGCCTTTGAGACCTCCCCTCTATGTGCCACCAGATCTGGCAAGAGGGCAATTGGAGGGTCCTGGGGAGAGAAGAGGATCTTGCATTCCTGTCGACATTTTGAGAGCTCCCAAAGACCCATACAAGTCACCACCTGCTTCTGCAAAAGGGCCCCTAGCAACAGTAGAAGTAAATCGTTCTGTGGGGTTGGCAGGCTCGAGCCAGATGGGACAAGATTATTTTAATGTGTCCCAAAAATTCCCTGGCCGCTCTCCCTCACTGACCATAGAGGGGACCCGGGTCAGCAATGAGGGTGCTGAGAATGGTGTCGATAAGGCAAAGTTCCATTTGGCTTTGCAACAAAGACAAGGGTTCTTTCCACTCAGAGCCCCACTAGTAAAAGATCCTCCACTTAGCCCCATTATTAGATCAGAGATAACGATGGATGTGCCTCCAGGAAAAATGAGAATGGCTGACAATGAAAGGATGGCTCCAGTTGCTTTCCCAATGAGAGGCCCATGGAACCCCATGGATAACTGGCCAAGGCCCATCACCGTGCCTCCTAATGTTTCACGTTTAGGTTGGTTCACTAATGGTCCTGGCTTCATGCCAAATGTACCTCCACATTCCCACCCATTTCCCAATATACCCATGCCTTTTTCTCCTCCCCTAATGTCCCGTCCCTCCCTGATTCCCTATTTTGGCAATTCCCCTTCTAGTGAACTGCCACCTCATCCATTCTTAAACAGAGAGCACAAACCATAAAAAAAGAAGGGGAAAGTAAAAAACGTGTAGGGGAAAGACATGAAAGCTATTAATTTATGTTTTTGCATTTGAAACCCTCTACCTTCTTACTCTCTGTTAAGCAATAATGTGCCTTACATAGTTGGATATTCAATAAAAATCCTAAAGGTGGAAGTATTGTGAATTATTTTTGTAAACACCACTCTGGGAGCCTAAACCTTTGATTCTCTTTTGTGTTTTAAGGAAATTAAATCAGTAATGTCCCAAAGTTTTCTAAGTAGCTTAGTTGGCTCCCTAACACTGGTTTACAGCTGTGTGACTGTGTAGAGTGCCCATTGGAATTTTTCTAGACTTGGCCAAGTCTAAGGTGGACAATTCCTACCTACTTAAGATTATGGGGGTTGTTCAGAGCAAGATAGGTGTGTTAAGATAAATAAGGTCCATAAAGGTAGACCAAAGTCCAGATAATGGAGAAGAATGTACTGAGAGAAAAGTAGCTAGATGAGACTGAGGTGAGAGTAACAGAGCTAACATTTCATAGAGGCAGAACCAGGCTGACAGTTCAAAAAGTAAAATGGGCAGAAGAGATGGAGAGAGCATTGTTTGAAACATGAGCTAGTGTTTGCTTCTCAAAACTGATGATTAGTAAGTACACTAGGGTCATGGTGCACAAAATTCATGCACAGAGGGGCAGGGCAGGCATCCCTCAGCCCAGCCTGCACCCTCTTGCAATCTGGGACTGCTGGCTCCTAACTGCTCACCTGCCTGACTGCTTGATCACCCCTAAGCACTGGGCCTGCCTGCCTGATAACCCTAACTGCCTATACCTCAGCCCCTGCCACCATGGCTTCATCAGGAAGGATGTCTGTAATGACGTCCAGGAGGTTGTTCTGCTATCTTGTCTAATTAGCATATTGCACTTTTATTATTATAGATTAGAGGCCCGATGCATGAAAATTCATGCACTGGAGGAGGGTCCTTCAGCCAGTCCTGCCCTTCTCACAGTCCAGGAGCCCTCAGGAGTGGGAGGCTACCCAATGATCAGGGGAAGACAAGACAATGCCCCATAATACCTCTGCTGCCACTGCTGGTAGCTCAAGCCTCTGCCAGCCTTGGTTACCTGAGCCTCAGGCAGCCCTAGGTGGCTGGGCAGCTGCCATCCAAGGCTTGCCTGTGCCTTGGGGTGGCTCTGGTTGGCTGGGGGCCTGAAGGGACTGGGCACCACTATCTTGTGGCTATGGGTGCTGCCATCTTTGAGGGTGGGGCAGTCAAGTAACATATTCCCTCCTATTGGCTGTGGGTGCCACCATCTTTGCGACAGCATGAGGGTCAGTTAGCATATTCCCTCATTTCAGGATGGTGTATGTAAGATTGGCTTAAAGAGTCCAGGATAGAACAGAGGTGATCCCTTCACCCATTCTCTCAAAAAAAGACTAGTATATAATCAGACTTATAAATGCAAGTGAAAATATATCACTCATGCAAAATTATTTTCTCTAATGCTGCTACTTGCACTCTTCATAGTGCTACAACATCCCATTAAAATGATGGTTCTGGGAGATTATCAAAATGCCCAGATGGGAGTTTTTTCAAATTCAAGAGACAGAAATATGGGTATAGCAAGCAGGGTGGAAAGATGGCCATTCTGACCACTGCACAACTTAATTCACAAAGTTGCCCTAAAACACAGTGCCATTTATATGAACAACCACTAGATTAGAAATGTCTTTAGAGGACAATTCTTCAAATTAGTATTTTTCATGCCCAGAGCTAATGATGTATGTAGTGTAAGATCTCAATTAAAGGCTGACAAAATCCACAGATCCAAAAGACACCTATCTACAAGCAAAACCATTAATGTGTTTCTTTGCTGCCCTGGTAAAAAGGACATATGGATCCAGTAAGTTTCTTTGCCTGCTAATAGGTTGTTCTACATTTATAGGTGGTAGTGTGAAGCTCAGAAGGAGCTTGCTAAAATTTCCCTTAGTCTGTGTATGTCCTGAATCTGGCACAGTTCCATCAATTCACTGTGGTGGACTGAGCAGAAGTATTCAGCAAATCATTTGACAGCTGTTCACTATGAGGTAGCTTAGTCCCAGCATACCAAGCACTTATTGAATTTTCAGCCTTAATGAACAGAGGAGTTGAGCATGTTTATTGTCATCAAAAATCTCTTTTGAGCCAGATGTTAAATATTTTGACAAGGAATCAAGTTGTATCAATGCAGTGCTGCATCTCTGGAGAGTTGCCAAAAGGTGTGATAAGTGGCAGCAGAACAAGGAAGTGTCCTAATAAATGCTGATAAAGATTTTAATCGCAATTACAGCAACTATGACAAATTCACTATAACAAAAAAGTACCACCAACACAATCTGCTCTTTTTATAACCCTCTATTCTCTTTCCAAACACCCTGTGTTTATTTTCTATGTCAACAAATTAAGTAAGCAACAAAGAATAACTATTAGCAAATAGAGGCATTGAAGTTTTATTTATACCTCTGTGGTGAAGGATATATATACACTAGAGGCCCATTACACAAAATTCATGCACTGGTGCAGATGTCCCTCAGCCCAGCCTGCACCCTCTCCAATATTGGAACCCCCCAGGGGATGTCTGAAAGCTGATATAGGCCAGATCCTTATGAGATCCAGCCTAAACTGGCAGTCAGACATCCCCTTCACAATCTGGGACTGCTGGCGCCCAACCTTTCAGCTGTCTGCCAGCCTGATCACCCCCTAACAACTCCCCTGCCAGCTTTATCAATGCCTAACTGTTCCCCTGATGGCCCAATCACTCCAACTGCCCTCCCCTGCTGTTCTGGTCACACCCAAATGCCCTCCCCTGCTGGCCTAGTCATCCCCAACTTCCCTGCCTTGCTGGCCTGGTCACCTCTAACTGTCCTCCCTTGCTGGCCTGATTGCCCACAACTACCCTCCCCTGCCAGGCATCTTGTGGCGGCCATCTTTGACCTCATGGGGGCAACCATCTTTGACCACGTGGGGACAGCCATCTTGTGTGATGGTGTGAGGGTCAATTTGCATATTACCTCTTTATTATGTAAGATATATACTATATATGGAGCTGTGTACTTATATAACATCTATCAGTAAATGCAACTATTTAATAAGCTTGAGATTCTATTGTGAAATGCAAGTATTTATATATATATATATATATATATATATATATATATATATATATTATTGATTTCAAAGATAGATGAGAGAGAGAGAGAGAGGAATATCAATGATGAGGAATAAATATTGATTGGCTGCTTCTTGTAGGCCTCACACTGGGGACAGAGACACAGTCCATGGAATGTGCCCTGACTGGGAATCCAATCAAGATCTCCTCATCCATAGGTCAATGCTCAACCATTGAGCCAAGCCATCCAGGTTGAAACTATTTTTTTATTTGTGGCTTCTGTATAGAAATACTATATAATTTTGTTATCACAGATCCTTCAAGACAGCAAAACAACCAGTTTTAAACAGATGATTGCCTTAAAATTATTTTTTCAATTACTCTGATGCAATATGGGTCAATATTAATCCTATATCACAACCTCTTATTTATTTTGAAAAGTGCTTGTAACAAAATATATTCAACACACCTGAAGCATGTATGTTTTTCCTTTCTTTCCAGTGGCTTAAATAGCTCCTAAACATGAGAGGGAAAGATAAATATTGACCAAGTATTCCTTTCTTTTGAAGGGAATGGGAATGGGTTAAATATTTCTTATTCTAAGTTTTAGTCATTGTTACAAGAAGATTCATATTGTACTGTTTATTATTTATAGTTCTCAATATATTCCTTGTCATAAGACTACAGCATAGGAATTTTAATGGTTTCATATTTTCTTCAAGATAATAATTAACTGTAAAACTTTGACCTTTTTTCATGTCCCAAATTGTGATTCACTAGCCATTTTTATTTCTGTTTTTACAACTTCCGTAGCCTGGTGGAAGAGGCACACATGCAACCAAACAACAGAAGGCTGAAAAGGTTAAAGTTCAAAGTGATGAAATTTTTTAAGTTTATAACCTTTCATAAAGCAGAAATGACATTAAAATTATACTTCATTCAGCCCAGTGGATTTAGCATTGTTCAGTGGATTTAGCATTGTCCTATACACCAAGAAGTCATCTGTTTGATTCCAGATCAGGGCACATGCCTGAGTTGCTGGCTCAATCCACAGTAGTGGGTGTGTGGGAGGCAGTGAATCGGTGTTTCTCTTTCTCCCTTTTCCTCTAAGAAATTAATAAGAATATATCTTTAAAATTATACTTTATTATTCTGATAATTATTATGACAAAAACACTAAATAGGACCAATAATTTCTATCCACTGTAGTCTTAAGTTTGAGATCATAGTGCTGTCTTCATCTACTATGGTACAAGAGGTTTATATGTGACTATCACTAAACAACTAGGTAGCATAATGATTGAGAAAGATATCCTTCCTTAACTGGATTTTGATTATCAAATGTTACTAAGCGATGGTGATTTTTAAAGAATTTTAATATAGAACTATATAAAATGACTCTATTTCAAAATCAATGGACCAAAGTCAGAGAAAAAAGAAATTTGGGGCTGACAAAAAAACTCACTCATGTTGTAGGTTAATTCCATAGCTACCACAAATCCTTGTATGTCTTCTTTGTAATGAGCTAGATTGAATGATATTCCCACAGAAAGAGCAAGTGATGAAACTAAATTAAGTAAAAGAACCCATCTATTTCTCTATGATGACATTCATTTTTTCTTTATATAATGGAAATGCATAGCATTTATCAAATCAACTCTAAATTTGAGAAGCCAGAGAGACTGTGCTTTATCATGCAATCTTTTTCTTAAGTGCTTGAGTATGTACTACTCATGCTAAAGACTGATTTAAATATATATGCTTCCTAACCCAAGTTGGGGACTTTACTGCCACTCAGAAAGTCTTTCTCAATAGCTCAATTTCTCAAAGAAACTATCTGAAATACTTATTTTCAGAAAGTGACTCCACCATTTTTTTTTTGTGTGTGTGTGTAATGACCAGCATCCTACTTTACTTTATGGAGGTAAAAATGACTGTATTTTTTTCAACTCTGAAAACCTCTGCCCAAGTAGTGTAAAATAATATGAATCTTGCAGATCTATCAATTTACTATAAAGGATTTTGTCCATATAATAGTGTTTAATCAGATAATTATTTTAAATATATGCATGTATAACTTCAAACAACATCCTTATTGTAAAAGCTTTCACTTAGAGGCAGAACAACACAGGGAGTACAAGGGTTGATGGACTGTGTTTGTGCATGTGAGTAAAGAGAAAACCAGATGGAGAAAGTCATGGGAGTAAGAATAGAGAGGGGCAGGACCACTGTCAGTTTAGAAGAGAGAAGTTCTTTACAGCAGGAAGCAGCTGTAAATTGGGAGTACTATGGGAAAAGTAACAAATTTAAATATGGGAGAACATAATCCAGAGAAGATAGAAGAGACAGTTTGAAAAGAAAAAAGAGTTGTGGATTGAGTGCTTCATGACCGAAAGGGCTTCATGTAGGAGCTGCACATTTGAAAGGTGGGGATGATGTGATTAGAGAAACACTACCCAGTCTTCCTAAAAACGAAATCTACCTCTGCTGCTTCATTCCTTCCTGTAAATATCATCTGTCCTTAGATAGCAGCCAATCTCATACTCCCTTGGTGAAACTGGAAGCCCTTTCTGATTCAGGTTTCATTATTCCCTCGAACTAGCTTTGACAAGTAGACACACCATCACCAAAGTTAACTTTATTAGTGAAGTGGGTATGCAATGAATTAAGCTCACAAAAGAACATTTTCAGATTTTCAAATATACCAGATCCTGAACATTTTAAAATTTAAACTTCAATCATTTTTTCCCTATTGAGGCACAATAATCATTTTTAAAAATATTTCCTTTTCACTCCTCCCACTAAATCATAAATTTCTGAGGTGGAGCTGCTGCCTTTATTAATCACACTTCATCCAGAAACCAAGTAATCTATTATTTTCCCCAGATGACATATCTATACCTCTTTTAGGTATGACATTCATTTTTTATTTTTTAAAATATATATTTTATTGATTTTGTACAGAAGGGAAGGGAGCGGGAGAGAGAGTAAGAAACATCGATGAGAGAGAAACATCAGTCAGCTGCCTCCAGTAAACCCCTTACTGAGGATGTGCCTACAATCAAAGTAAATGCCCTTGATCAAAATCGAACCTGGGTCCCTTGAGTTCACAGGCCAATGCTCTACCCACTGGGGTAAACCAGTTATGGCTAGGTGTAAAATTCTTACACATTGTATTAATCTTCATTGATACACAATTCTGTTGGTAATGCACTGTACAATAAATGTATTGAAGACAGTGTTTAATGCCCTAACTACAAAGTTGATTATCCATAAATAGAACAATTTTTGTTCTACGTTTTCCTTTGAATATATTTTTATTTATTTCAAAGAGGAAGGGAGAGGGAGAGAGAGATAGAAACATCAATGATGAGAATCATTGGTCAGCTGCCTCCTGCACGCCCCCTAATGGGGATGGACCACACAACCTGAGCTTGTGCCCTTGACCTGAATCAAACCTGGGACCTTTTAGTACACAGGGCTACACTCTATCCATTAAGCAAAACCAGCTAGGGCAATAGAACAATTTTAAAAATTGTATTAATAATAAGTCACATCTGGTGAAAAATAAATAATGATTTATAGTTTAAAGACCTATTAGAGAGTCTTATAAAAATTATCAGTAAAATCATGCCCAATCTCAAATTTAACAGAATGACATGACTTTTAAAAAAGCATTTTTCCACAGTTTATATGAACTTTATTGCTTCAGTGCTAGGTGTTGAAGACAAACCAAATGCAATATATGCACCCCACATTGTCAAAGTTTATTATTAGTTAACACTTTTAACTTCACCCATCAAATGAATCTAAGTACATACCAGTTCAAAACAGTACAAACACTTACTTATCCTATAGGCACTTGCTATGAAGTTAACTTATATAAGGAAAATGTCAATTCTAATGCCCAAATGTCACCCTCTCTATTCAACTTGATGTTTTTATCAGGCACAATCAACATGATTGGAAAACTGGTAAGATGTCCTCCAATTTTGGTTTTTAGGCTCATCTAACCAAAACAAACAAACAAACAAACACAAATATAACCAAGTATAAGATATGGAATCCATAGCCGTGAAGGTTAAAGTTAGTCAAGGTCCAATTATTGAACATATGTTATAAGAATAGTTAGACATTGGGTACTATTGAAAATAAAAACCAAGCAAACATCTGTAGAAGTGACAGATTTTTATGAGAGCATTAGTTTTCCTTCAGTAATAGAAGATACATATACCCTTTATAGTAAACTAGATTTTCATACTCTCCTGAGTCAGTATTTAGAATTTCTACCTCTTCTATTGGTCTGATAGGTCTTCAATTTATAGATGGAGAAACTGAGACTTGAGAGATTTACTGATTTGACCAAGAACAACATGTGACAGAATCCTCTTGTGACACTATATTTCAAAATGTGTTTCAAGTATCTTAAAAATATAAAAGTAAAAATACAAAAGAAAAATCTAGTTGAATACTAGAGGAAAATATAACTGAAATAGGTGAATATTTACACAATCTTGACCTTTCTTCTCATGGCAATAAATTCATAAATCATAAAATAACACATTAAAATGTTAAAATAATATGTGTGTCAAAATTATCATAAACAGAATTCAGCAAAAAAAAACTTGGGAAAATTTGGAACATATCTAGAAAAAAAGTGTAAATGATATTAACAAAGTGCCATTAAAATGCATATCCTCATAAAAATGTGTAAATGACATTAATAATTTACAAAAGAAAAAATAAAATGGATAATAAACAAAAATTAGTTTATAAGTGATAGTTAAATAAGAAATATAATTTCTTATCTGTCAAATTGTCAATGCTTCTCTTACATAATTATATCCACTGTTGGAGAGAGTTTGGGCATATGGGTGTTCTCATACACTGCTTGTGGGAGTATAAATAGCAAAATATTTCTTGGAACTATGTTGCGATATTTTTAAAATTCCTTAAAATTGTAGTGTTCTTTGATCCAAGAATCCCACTAGGATCCTAGAGAAATAATCAAGGCTATAGGTAAATCTTTAGCTATAATTTAGACTAGTCTTAGCATTATAACTGCCAAAAATAAGAAGTAAAATAAATGTTCCAAAATGCTACCATCAGAACAATAACAGTTATAATTTTAAAAATATGCTAAGTGAAATAAGCCAGTCAGAGAAAGATAAATATAACATGATCTCACTAATTTGTGGAATACAATGAACAACATAAACTGATGAAAAAACCAGATCCAGAGACAGAGAAGCATTGATCAGAATGTCAAACCTCAGAGGGAAGGTAGGGGAGGGTCGGAGTGAGGGGGAGAGATCAACCAAAAGTCTTGCATGCATGCATATAAGCCTAACTCAATGAACACAGATGACAGGGGGTGAGGGTATGAGTTGGGGGTGGGGGACAATGAGGGGGATAAGGACACACATACACATGTAATACCTTAATCAATAAAGAAAAAACCTTCAGCGTGCATTTTAAGTAAAAATATATTCAGAAGTATGTGACCTTGATCAGGTATGTGACATTGATCAATATGTCTCTTTTTATGCCAGTACCATGCTATTTTGATTACTATGACCTTATAATATAGTCTGATATCAGGTAGCATGAGTCCTTCAACTTTATTCTTCTTTCTCAAGATTGCTGTGGCTATTTGGAGTCTTGTGATTCCATATAAATTTTTAGGTAATTTATTCTAGTTCTGTGAAATACACCATTAGTATCTTGATCAGAATTGTGTTGAATCTATAGATTGCTTTCAGTAGTGTGGACATTTTTAAAAATATTTTTTTATTGATTTCAGAGAGGAAGGGAGAGGGAGAGAGAGAAACATCAATGATGAGTGAGAATCATTGATCAGTTGCTTCCTGCATGTTCCTACTGGTGACTGAGCCTGCAACCCAGGTATGTGCCTTGACTGGGAATCAAACCGTGACCTCGTGGTTCATAGGTTGATGCTCAACCAATGAGTCACACTGGCTGGGCAGTGTGGACAATTTGATTATGTCAATTCTTCCTATCCTTAACATAATATTTGCTTCCACTTGTTTGTATCTTCTTCAATTGTTTTGTCTTCAGTGCTTTATAATTTTCTGAGTGCAAGCCTTTTACATCCTTGCTTAAATTTATTCCTATGTATTTTATTTTATATTTGATGCAATTATACGTAAGCAGATTAAAAAAAAAACCTGTGGTACAGTTGCACAATGTAATACTACTCAACTGTAAAAAAGAAGGAAATCTTACCTTTTATAACAGCATCAATGGTCCTGGAAAGTATTATGCTAAGTGAAATAAGCCAGTCTGAGAAAGACAAATGCCACATGATTTCCCTTGTATATGGAATCTAATAAACCAAATAAACAAACAAAATTTTAAAAAGGCTCATAGATACAGAGAGCAAACTGAGAGCTGTTAGAAAGGGTGTGAGGGTTTGGGGGATGGCTGAAAAAGGTAAAGGGATTAATAAAAGCAAACAACAACAACTCATAGACACAGACAACAGTATTGTAATTACCAGAGAGAATGCATGGTGGGGGATTTAAAAGATGGTACCAGTGGGTACAAAAGGGGGAATAAATGGTGACAGAATGAGACTTTATTTGGGGTGGTGAACACACAATACAATACACAGACAATATATTGTAGAAGTACACTGTTGATACATATAAATTTTATTAATCAATATCACCCCAATAAATTTAATAAAAAGTTTAAAATATATGTAACATTATGATTCAAATTTCTTTTTAATTATCCAAATTTTTGAATTTTTATAATAAAATTTTTAACTTTCAAAATGAAAATTAAGGATTGTGATAAAATGGGAGTTGGTTGATTTGTGAGGTTTCTTTAAGCCTACACTTCAATAAAACAATTACATAATAAGTAGAAAACAGATGCTGCAGCTATTTCATAACTATAATTTAAAAAAATGAGTACCCAGGAAATTAAAGTGAGAAAAAGTCAAGTCTAACAGAAATAGTTATAGAGGTTTATGTCAAGGAGTTAAAATAAAATAGACTCAGAAGCACTAGGCATTTGCAAAATTTTATTTCTTAATCCTTCATGAAATGAGAGTCTACATTAGTGGTGTTAGCCAAGACTTAATATTTGACTAATCATTGAATGTCAAAGGGTAGGGCTCAACAAGAGAGGCCAGGAATCAGGAGGCTGAACAAAAAAATGGGATCTAGTCTATAGCACAGGTTTTGGCAGTCTAGGGAGTCAAATCCAGACAAGTCAGCTAGAGCAGTATGGTGCAGGTATAAATTCAGTTTATCTATCTTTTCATATATCCATGCCTTTTAGCTTCAGTGCTCTTGATTTCCCATTGAACTACAATTATCCTAGCACTTGTGTTCCTGCCTAGATCAAAAACATAATTCATCTATATGCCTCTGACATTTTTCAGGACAAGTGTACTAGAATTAAAACTAGGATAATTGTAGTTCAATGGGAAATCAAGGGCAGTGAAGCTAAAAAGCATGGATATATGAAAAGATGGATAAATTGATTTATACCTGCACCATAAGAGATCAGTCCGACAGGGGAGGGAAGTTAGTGGCAATCAGGCAGGCAGGCATGTGAGTGGTTAGGCACCAGCGGTCCCAGATTGTGAGAGGGATGTCCAACTGCCAGTTTAGGCCTGATTGGAGAGAGTGCAGGCTGGGCTGAGGGAATCCCCCCTCCCCACTCCATGCACAAATTTCATGCACTGGGCCACTAGTTTTGTTATAATATGGACAAGATGTCAGAGGAATTTAAATCTTGTTATATTAATTAGCCTATGGGGATATTGACTTCTTTTTACATCATTTCTCTTAATGTTGTAGAACCTATCAATGATGCTAAGTGAGGACCTACTATATATACTCTGATTGCTAAACATTGTACCTGAGGAGAGGCAAATTTAAAAAATGTGTCCATCTTGAATGGGTGCCTTTTTCTAATTTGTCTGTAGAAGCACTAGATACTAGTTGTGGCTCAGGTTAATAATCAATTAATTCAAACTCTTTCATATATATTTTTCTTTCTTAATTTCTTTTTTGTTGTTAACAGTATTACAGGTGTCCCCCATTTCCCTCCTTTGTCCTCTTCCACCCAGCCTCTGCCCCACTATAGGTGTTCACCACACTATTGTCTGTATCCATGCGTTATGCATATGCACATACATGATCTTTGCTTAATCTCTTCCTATCCCCTCCACACCTCTCCCCTCTGAGATCTGTCATTCTGTTCCATGTATCCATGCCTCTGGACCTATTTTGTTCGGCAATTTTACTTGTTCATTAGATTCCACATATAAGTTAAATCTTTCTCTGACTGGCTTATTTTGCTTAGCAAAATAATTTCCAGGACTATCCATGTTGTTGCAAAGGGTAAGAGATCTTTTGTTTTTATAGCTGCATAGTGTTTCATTATGTAAATGTATCAGAGCTTTTTTATCCACTCATCTACTGATGGCCTCTTGGACTGTTTTCAGATCTTAACTGTTGTATATATTGATGCCATGAACATAGGAGTACACACATGCTTTCTGATTGGTGTTTCGGAATTTTTAGGATACATTTTCAGAAGTGAGATGGCTGGGTCAAATCGCAGTTCCATTTTTAATTTTTTGAGGAAAGTTCATACTGTTTCCCACAGTGGCTACAGCAGTCAGCTTTCTCAACATCAGTGTATTAGCATACCCTTTCATATTTGATAAGAATGGAACATTATACAAGGCTTGATTCTATTTTAAATAAACCATTATTTCAATATTGATATAATTTAAAAGATAATCATTATTCAAAACGCCCAACAAATGACAAAAGCTGACAGGCTCTGAACTGCAAATTATCTGCTAAAAAGTTACCACTAGACATGGAAAATGGATTGATATGAAAAACATAAATTAAAAAGCAAACTGACAAAGAGCAATTGCTTAAATGTTATTTCTACAAAGAAAAATTCCACAAAGCATCTCTCCTACACCTGTATAAAGTGTATTTTAAATGTGAATAACATAGAAATATAGCTGTAAGTCTAAAACCTAAACATCAGGCAAGCATTACAAATATATTTTGGAAAATTACTGTTATGATTGATATAATTAAAATAGTAAAAGTATTAACACTGAAATTTGCAACTATGTACTCAATAGAGGACCTACTATATATACTGACTTACTTTGCTGGGTAGAATAAGCCCCCAAATGTAGATTAAATATAGTTAATTATGAAACATGTCCTTTAAAATATATGTGAAATATCAGGTGTAAATATATTAACATGTCACTTTCCATGAGCAAAATAATTTTGCCTACTGACTACATTTAACATGTTACATTTTTCTGTATTTATTTTCTCTCTGTTTTTTTAAGGTTGAGATAGCACTTAAATGAAAATTCACCATACCACTCAGCTGTATTCACATTTCTAGTGAAGAAGCTTATTTAACAATTTCTTAGAAGATGTCTCTTGGGCTTAGTTATAGGCAGAAAATGAGGTATAATTAGCACTTATATGTGGCATTAACAAACAATCTTGTTAGTTCATTACTTTCTAATATTTGCATCCATCTTCTGAAAGCAGATTAAGAGCAACTGTAATTTCCATACGCAAAATACATTAACTCAAAATCGTACCACAATTCTGTATATTCAGGGTTTTTTTTCTTTCGCATTCTTCTTCAGTCTATTTAGATGTGGAACACTGGAGATTTTGGAAAATTTTATTTTAAATTAAAATAGGCATTTTAGTTTTGTCTATCATGCTCACTGATAAAAAATGTCCCAAATTAATACTTTGTCTTGTAAATGATCCACATGAAAATATTATCTGTGATTTCCTCTTTTTATTGCTTTTCAAAAAATATTTTAAATCTTTGTTGTTGAGAGTATTAAAGATGTTCCTCCCTTTCATTTTCCCCATTGTCTTCTTCTATCCAGATCTCACCCCATCCAGGTATTCACCACCCTATTGTCTGTGTCCATGGATAGTACATATATGCATATAAGTTTTTTGGTTAATCTCTTCCCTACCCTCTGAGAATTATCAGTCTCTTCAGTGTTTCCATGCCTCTGGTTCTATTTTATTCAGCAATTTATTTTGATCATTAGATACCTTGTTTGTTTATTTTTTAGATTCAATTGTTGATATGTATTTTTTGCCATTTTGTTGTTCATATGTTTTTACCTTTTTTCTTCTTATTAAAGACTTTTTAACATTCAGGTAATACTGGTTTGGTAGTTAAGAACTCCTTTAGCTTTTTCTTGTCTGTGAGGCTCTTGATCTGGCCTTCAATTCTAAAAGATTACTTTACTGGGTAGAGTAATCTTGGTTCTAGATCCTTGCCATTCATCACTTTGCGTATTTCTTGCCACTCTTTTCTGGTCTGCAAAATTTCTATTGAGAAATCAGATGGTAGTCATGTGGAAACATCCTTGTAGGTAACTAACTGGTTTATCTTGATGCTTTTAAGATTCTCTCTTTCTCTTTAACCTTTGGCATTTTAATTATGATGTGTCTTGGTGTGGGCCTCTGGTGCCTCCAGGGAGTTGCAAAGTCAGCCATTGTTTGTGCCCTGCCTGGGGCCACCCAGCATGAGCTATAGAGCAGTCAGCAGATGACTCCTATTTGTGTTGAGCTTGAAAGTGCCCTGGAGAGGCCAAGCTGTGACCCAAGGCAGGCTGTTGCTAGTGCAAGGCCTGAGATCACTTATCAAGAGGTATGGAACATGCTGAGACCAGGTGCTGCTTATTTGAGAGATTTTAGGAAAGTCTAAAGCCTGACCAAGGGCAGTCCAGTCACATGCAAACAGCTTGGGTGGAGCTGAAAATTAGGTATGGAGGGATCTTAATAAATCACCAGGGCAGGAGCAACAGTGTGAGGCAGGCTGATGGAAAGTCATATATGGCCCCCACCAGTCAGCTCTGCATTGGGGAAGGTCTCAGTATAGGAACAATGACTTTTGACAGGACTTTTGTCAGGTAGAAGGCCACCCTTGAGTTCTTTCCTGGGTGCCACACAAATACAGTTCCTCCTGGTATGTCCCTGGATCCCTCAAGCCATTGCCCTTGTGTTGGAGCTCAGAGTGAGCCAGTCTAAGAAGGTCCATGTGCCAGCCCTTTAAGCGGAACTGCCTGGGACCCAGCAGCCTCCATGTCACTCGGCCACAATCCCTACTGGTTTTTATAGCCTGAAGTTACAGGGCCTTCTCTTCCCAGCAGTGGAACCCTGTGCTGAGGAGTCTAGTGTGAGACTGGGATGCTTTGCTCTTCATGGGAGGTCTCTGCAGCCCAGACATCCTTCCCTATTAAAGAAAGGCCACACGTGGGTGTCAGACCCGCCCATTCCATGCTTCTGCTCCTCCTACCAGTCTCAGTGTGCTTTCTTCTTTACTTTTCTACTTATAGAACTTCCATTCAGTCATATTTCAGGTGCTTCTGAATGATGGTTGTTCTTTATTTTAGTTGTGGTTGTGGTTGTGGGAGGTGGCAAGTACCAGCATTTACCTATCCAATCATCTTGGTTCTCCAGTACTTGATTCTATCACACATCCAGAGTTGAGAATTGGTGTTGTGGGAAAAAAAGAATATCTTAAGCACAGTGCCTGACAATATATATATATATATATATATATATATATATATATATATTAATATCTGTCCTCCCCTGAAGATGATTTACAATTTTTCTTATTCATCTGTGAGCATGTTTGTCCTTAAGCAAATTATAAAAAAAATGATTGTTATAAGTTTATATCTGTACTTAAATTTAATAGAAAATTTGAAAGATGTATTTAAATATGTTGTAGATGAGATAGAGTTTTGGGAAATGAACATTATTTTTGATTGTGTGTAATATATAAAGGCTGATTCCAAAAATAAAGTAAATGAATTCTAAAACCTTTCAAATGGGAACTTTATGGTATGAACAGACACTTTCATCATTGTTAAAAATCATGATTACTAAGGCAAATTAGTTATGTAAATTAATATTTATAATACAGACTGAAATATTACTAAACTTTTAAATGTATAGCAGTTTATTAACATAGTGAAAGACAAGTATGATGGTATAATTGTTAACAGTATTCAATAATTAACATGTAATTATTTTCCTTAGACTTTTTAAAAAATATTTTTTTGTTGATTTTTCACAGAGAAGAAAGGAGAGGGGTAGAAAGTCAAAAACATCGATGAGAGAGAAACATGGATCAGTTGTCTCTTGCACACCCCCTACGGGGAATGTGCCTGCAACCAAGGTACATGCCCTTGATTGGAATCAAACCTGGGACTTTTCAGTCCACAGGCTGACGCTCTATCCACTGAGCCAAACCGGTTTTGGCATCTTTAGACATTTTTATTTTTATTTGTTATTATTTTAAGAAAATAGGAAAAAAATTATCAAAAGCCACAGAGAGATTATTAGATCTATGAGGGCTTACACCCTTTCTGTTTGATTACAATAATTGCTTAAATATGGAAAGGTATGCCCAACTGTGGCAAAGTTGATTTTTTGTGAAAAAAAAAATACAAAAAAACTTCCAGAGATCTTCATGAAGAAAAACAAATAAATGAATGATGGAAGATGTTGTTTCAGCACCACACAATTTTTCTTAGCCAAAAATATTTTTATTCAATGAGGCCAGTATTTTCCAACAAATGGGGTTGATGAAGTAGGTGTGAAAGGTTTGGGCCAAGAGAGAGAAGGGCCAGCAATGATTAGAAGATTAGTGGTATTGTTTCTGCAACCAGTACAGGAGCTAGAGCATGCAGTGAATATTATAGTGTAAATTGCTCCCCAGAGAGAAAAAAATGGCTATTGGAAATTATAACCCTGTTGCAGCTGACCTAGAGACTAACACCTTGGTAACACATGCTTTATTCAAAAGTTACTTGTATGAAGACAAAGACAAACAAACAAACAAACAAACAAAAAACAAGAAGAAAGCCATGGTTAGGGGGGAACTATACAATTTGTGGGAGGCTCACTATAGAGAAATTTTAGGACATCTATATCAGAAATATTCATTTCTTGTATATAATCATCTCAATTATTTTCAAAATACAAGATATCCATCAAATGCTTTCATATTATTAAACAACACTTATGTAATTGTAATAAATTGTTTTTCTATCTTCATTTATAGATGAAAATTATTTACTAAAACATTATTATATCTGAAAAATCTGGCTGTGCTTTTGAAAACATTTATTTATAAATATTCGTTTATCAAGTCTATAATTTAACTCTAAGAAATGTCCATTAGATTTTCTATACTACACATTTTAAATAATTGAAATAATACTTTAATACTTAAATACTTAGAAAGAAGCTATTTGATGTTCAAGTACCCATGCACAAAAATTCACATTGCAGTATTTTTTATTGTAGCAATAAACTACTAAAACTACAAATGAGTAAATAAATTGATAGCTGTACTGTAGAATCTTATGAACAAATGAAAGTTAAATTTGTGAACATGATTCAGCTGATTAAAAACAGAATACTGAGTGAGAAAAGCACATACAAGAACAACTCATAGATTATAATTTTCTAGTTCTTATTAAGCACCAACCATATATCTGAACTATGATAAGGACTTTTAAATACAATAACTCACCCAATTATCATCTTTATTTATCCCCATTTTCAAATAAAGAAGTTGAGGTTCAGCAACTTGCCCAATGTCACACAGCTACTAAATTTTGAAGTCAGGGCTTAAACTCAGATCATTATGAGCCCAAAATCTGAACACTTAACCACTCTCGAGGCAAAACAGTTACTGAAACCTATTGTTCCCAGCATTCATGATAGACTTTCCTCTTTGGGACATCTGCTCCCTCAGACCACAAGCCATAGTAACTATTTTCATAATGTGATGAGACATATACAAATTAGAATTATAACAGATAGCAATAGACAACTTCTAAACTAGCTATTTTAGGGTCAGAATAAATATTTGTGGCACACACAGTCCACTCACACCTATGAAAACAGCCAAATGCAGTGCACTACTCCAGGATGCTCTATTTTCACAGAACACAGTGTGAATGATGTCCTGGGGTGGGACAGTGCTAAGGCCCTTCCTGCACACAGTTTCTATTAAGTATTGAATCAAGCACACCAACATCAGGATACATAGTCTACAAAATACCACATATAACATCTTGTATAAAATATGCATTTTTTTGGACTGTACTTTGGTATAATGCCATTGGCTTACATTGAGGTAGTTTCTAAGAAATATTTCTATGAAATTGATAATATAGCTTGTTAAGTAATCATGACTTCACTACATTACAGAAGTTAAGTGAACTGACTCTGGAACTAAACTGACTGTAATAATCCAACTGTAACACTCATTAGTTTAATGTCATTGGTTAAGTTGCTTAACCTCTTCCTGATTTAGTTTTCTCATTTTTAAAATAAATTGATTCTCATAAAGGTTGACCCATGAAGCAGGAGGTCTGGGTTTTATGCCAAGTCAGGGCACATGCCTGGGTTGTAGACTCGATTCCCAGTAGGGGTATGTGGCAGGCAGACAATCAATGATTCTTCTCATCACTGATATTTAAATCTCTCTCTTTCACACTCCCTTACTCTCTCTGAAATCAGTAAAAAAAAAATGTACCCTATCTAATAAAAGAGTAATATGCTAATTTGAACATACCTTCACTACACTACCAGCCAATCAGCCACAGCAGCCCCGCCCCTCATGCCCTTCTGCTACTCGGCGGGGCCCGCGGATGAATGGATGAATGGGGACGCAAGGGGCACAAGGGGTGGGCACATTCTGCCACTCCATGGGGCCCACGGAAGGACAGGGACACATCCCAGGGAACTCTGCCCCTCGCGACCATTCTGCTGCTTCGCGGGGCCCAAGAAGCTGAGGAGAAGGTGAAGGAGAAGCTGCCACAGAAGCTGCCCAAAGAGATGAAGGTGCTGGGGAGGAGCGAGCAACCAAGAAGAAAGATCGAGGCCCCCTTTCCTTAATTATTTCAGGAATAATTCTCCCAATAATCAACCCCATCACTGACCAAGCAGTTCAGTCCCCGATAGTATATTAATTAAAGTCAGACATCAAATGTTATGCTATGACTTTTCTCCTTATACATAGTATCAGTTTGCTTCCAGAGTGGCTTCCTGGCTTGCTGCCAGCCTGTGCATGGTCCACACTTATGAGTTCAGGATCTATGACAATGTGAAAAATTCAGATGTTTACAATAAAAACACATGAATACACAAATTGACTAATGTTAATGTTAAAATTCATGGAAAAATAGTCCTTTGAATCTTTGGTGGTTAGAAATTAAAGACCTCAAATCATGTGCAATAAACAATAAATAAAGTTACACTGAATGGCAAAAAAAAACATTAGGGGCCAGTAAATGTTCAAAGACCTGTGAACCATTCCCAGAACAGGAAGGGAAGTCACAGGGTGTATATTTTTGCTACAAATACTGTATTTCCTACTACTTACAACATATACAATGTAATGTATTAGATGCCTTTCTATCTCATGAAGTACGTATTTTCATAGGTAATATTGGTACATATGTTATAGGAATGGCAGTATGTCATATCCTATCTATATTAATAAAAGGGTAATGTGCTAATTAAACCATGAGACAGTCCAGATATCCTTCCAGACAAAGCCATGGTGGTGGGCCCGAGGCAGAGGTGATTATGGGTGATCAAGCCAGGAGGGGAGGGCAGTTGGGGATGATCAGATTGGCAGGGGGTGCAGTTGGGGACAAGCAGACCAGCAGGCAGAGTGGTGAGCAAGCAAGCAGGCAGGTGAGCAGTTAAGAGCCAGTAGACCTGGATTGCGAGGGGGTTGTCCGACTGCCAGTTTAGGCCCCACAGGGGTCCCAGATTAGAGAGGATGCAGGCCAGGCTAAAGGACACACCCCCCTCCACTCCATCCCCAGTGCACAAATTTCATCCACTGGCCCATTAGTTAAAAATAAAAATAAATAATATGAACTGGCTTTTAATCTGAACTCGGGGGCACTTCTGTGAATATGCTTTTTATGGGACTACTTGTACTAAAGAATTAAGTACTAGAGATGGGAAAGCAGCCCACTTTTCCAGCTTCTAGAGAAAAAAAATGCAGAGAAGATAAAAGAATCCATTCACAAGTATCCAATGGATGGTTCAATAGTGATTGAGAACACTCTCTATCTCAAACATAGCCCAATATCCAAGTAGATAAATAAATAGCTCCATCATAACATACAGATATGAATTTGAATACACTAAAGCAACATCCAATACTATTCTCTTTGTAAAGTGAACCAGTATTTATCTTTACCCCCAGAAAAGAGAGAAGAAAAAAAGTAAATAATAAATTAAGAATGTGTTATTTTATTGAGTAAACCACATTTATATATTTTTTATTACGTATTTCACAAGACACTTTAAAACTTAAGATGTCAGTTCCATGTGTATGGGAAAGACCTACAAGCAAATAATCAGTCTGAGTTTCAATATCAGCTCTACCACTAACTTGGTTGTAAGAACTTGGGTTACTCACTTCCTCTCTCCCAATGCCAGTCTTACTCTTTGATTTAGATAAGTGATATTCCAAATTGTTCTGGTTGATACCCATAGTAGGAATATGGTTAACAATATGTATTGTATGAGACACAGCATAATTTGAACATACCATAAGAGATGGTCATCTGATGATCTGCCCAGTGCTGATGCTCTCTGATTCAGGTTAATTAGACTGGTCTTGACACTGCAGGCATTTTTAATTATCTGAATCTGATCTCTTCTGATGCAGTAGAGAGTAAATTTTTAAAAAGCAGAAATGATCTATTTCATTATTTTTATGAGAAGAATAAAAATGTGTTTCCAGTTCATCTAGTAATACTAACCATTTTCTGGAAATATTCCGAAACTTCTGTGAAATACCTATATAATAATCCTTCAAGGACTTGGGTATAATATAAAATATTTAAAAGACCAGTTTTCCAATTAACTGACAATGATGCTATTAGTGGTTTTGTGCACTATTAACAGCAGTATGCTGGAACAGCACACAATGGCTTTGCTCAAAATAGCTGATTTTCTTAAATTTCAAGAAATACATGAGCCAGTTTTAAAACAATAGCTTGAAATAAGATATGGTAGGGGTATTTACACCACAGGAATAGCTAAATTCTATACATCAAGGCTTTTTCCATCTCTCCTACCCCAGATCCACTTGTTAAATGTTTACCAGACTATAATCTAAGAGCTAGAGAGAGGAAGCCATGACTCAGTGGGTTAGATGGTTTTGCTTTTATCCGATTTTTATAGATAACAGTTTGAGTCATGTTTTTCTTCCAATAAAATAAATATCAACAGTTGCTGTTAGCTACCATTATAGGTACAGCACTTCTTGTTAACTACCATTATAGGTACAATTATCTGTGACGAGTATCACACTAAGAACTTTATGCAAACTTTCTATAGCCTTTACAACAACCTTTGAATGTAGTCATATCCCCTTTACAAAACAGTACTTCTAAGATTTGAGAGATTAAGTACAGTTGTAAAAAGTGACATAGTAAATGTTGGAACTGGAATTTGAATCGAAATTGTATGATAGTAAATATGTACTTTCAACTTTATCGAATTCTTATCTCCATCTAGTGAAATTCTATCAATATTTCAATGTCTTATTTTAACAGGTCTTACAATCTACATATATAAAAGCCTAAGCAACCATTATGACAGGTTGACTGAAGCACCAGTCACTATGATGTGCACTGACCACCAAGGGGCAGATGCTAAGGCAGAAGTTGCCCCCTGGTGGTCAGTGTGCTCCAATAGACAACCTCCTGCAGTTCCTCCCCCTGGCCAGCTGGCCTCAGTTAGCCCCCATCAGGACTAGGCAAGAATTCCCCCATTGGCCCTTATCACCAGCCAGGTTGAGGGACCCCACCCATGCATGAATTCATGCACTGGGCCTCTAGTAATTAATAAATAATAATACAAGAATAAACTGTGTGTTTTGAGTATTCACAACTGTAAATTTACTTTTGCAATTGGGATGTCATCCTTTTAACTCTCAGCACTATGTCTGATTTTTTCACATAATTGTTTATGCTTCTTATCCTGTCTTCTGTGCTCAAGAACTTTTCATAACCAAATTATAGAATGAATGAATGTGCAAGATTACTGCTAATGGATATGAGGTTTCTTTTTGGGGGCAATGCAAATGTTCTGGAATTAGTGGTGATAGTTGCACAATCTTGTGAATTAAAAATCACTCAATGAAACAAGTAAAACGGGTTAACTTTAAGGTATATAAATTATACCTCAATTTAGAATGTAAGATATAAAACAAAAAAATACTATTTGGTTCAGCCTAATGAAATTGCCATTTTTGCCTGTCAAAATGAATGAATCAGCAATTTCATAGTTTACCCTAATTTAATATAAATCCTTCCACAGTAATATGACACTAACAGGTATTTTTGTAAAGAAAAAATTCTAACTGCTATGATTTTTAAATTCTAAAATACTATTGAAGAAATTAAAAGGGAATAATCTCATTTACATTCTCCACCTACCTCTTTAAAATCTTTCTTTTCTTAAGCCAGTGGATCTTTGCTGAGTAGTTCATTATTGATTATTGGAAAACTGAATTCTGGTCATCTCAAGACTCAAGTGAATGATGGCTCTAATCTGGCAAACATTTAAGTTTTTCAGAAATTCTGCCATGAGATGTTCAACTACTGATAAAAATAGTAAAATCACAATCTCTGGGTAGCAATGGTCAAGTACTCTGATGCAGCCCTGAGAACAGAGTGGAGGCTGTTAGCATGTCTAGAAAATTACAACAAAACTTCTCTACATTCAGGAAAGCAGCTATCCTGGTTAATCATAAGTAATGAACATGTTACTCAAAGAAAGACTAGAAAAGCTTAAACAGCAAGAAATTGGGAAATAAAGACAGACAAAAGAAATTTCCATAGGCTGATTTGGGACAGTGGACAGTCATTCACTGAGGGCACATTTAGCTTGGGAATCTTTCTGCTTCCATAGAGGAAATTACTTGAGACTTGACTTGGAATGGTGAACACATAATATAGTGCACAGATAATGTCTTGTGGAATTTTGTACCTAAAACTTGTATAATTTTGTTAACCACTGTCATCCCAATAAAAATAAGAAATATTTGTTTTATTTCTTATCAAATATGTGTTCAAGTTAATGTCTCAGGAGCAGGCTGGTCATATTATCACTTACCTTCATTCATTGACAGAGTGTCAAGTATGAATATTTAAGGGACCATTGATAGGAGAAGCATTGACAGAAGAGAAGTCGTCGTATTTTTCATTATTTAGTAAAAAAAACAACAGAAGGAAATACTTGTAAAAGTACCTTAGGTGAAAAAGTTCAAAGAAGGTGTACTTCATCTTTGACCTGGTACTCTCTCACTCTCTCTAGAATGTTCTTTAAATTCAGAGAAGACTAGAACAAGAAGCATAGTCTTCTGAATCCAGTTTGTTTATACATTATGAGGTTGCCTAAACTCAAGCATAAGTTGAATTACTGTTATGCAGATTGAAGTATGCTTCTTCATTTTACTTATTTATGTTTAACTAGAGGCCTGGTACATGAACTTCATGCATGAGGGGCAGGGGTGGTGTCTCTCAGCCCAGTCTGCATCCTCTCCAATCTGGGACCCCTCTAAATGGGCAGTTGGACATCCCTGGCACAATCCAGGACTGTTGGCTCCCAATTGCTCGCATACCTGCCTTCCTGATTTCCCCTAACTGCTTCTGCCTGCCAGCCTGATCATCCCCTAACCACTTTGCTGCCAGCCTGAATGATGTCTAACTGCTCCCCTACCAGCCTGTTTGTCCCCAACTTCCCTCTTCTGTTGGCCTGGTCACCCATAACTTCCCTCCCCTGCAGGCTTGATCGCCTCCAACTGTCCTCCCTTGCAGATCTGGTCCCTCCCAACTATCCGCCCCTGCTGGCCATCTTGTGATGGCCATCTTGTGTCCACATGGGGGAAGGATCTTTGACCACATGGAGGCAGCCATCTTGTGTGTTGCAGTGATGGTCATTCTGCATATTATTCTTTTATTAGATAGGATAGAGGATTGGTGCATGGGTGAGGGCCAGCTGGTTTGCCCTGAAGGGTGTCCCGGATCAGGGTGGGATTTCCCTTGGGTTGTGGTAAGGCCTGTGTTAGGGGTCTGTGGTGGTTTGCAGGCTGGCCATGCCCCTTGGCCACCCAAGCAGAGAACCTGGTATCTGTGATTTATTTATTTTCTATAATTGAAACTTTGTAGCCTTAAGCAGAGGCCTGGGCTGGTGAGGGTGTGTGGAATGCTTAGCTTCCTCCATCCATGGGGGCAACCCTAGTCACCTTCCTGCTCTCTCCAACACCATTGCTGCTGCCATTTTAATTGAAACTTTGTAGCCTTAAGTGGAATCCTGGGCCGGCCAGGGTATGTGGATAGCTTGGCTTCCTCCATCGCCAGGGAAACCCAAGCCTCCCTCTGCTCTTTCCATGGCCACAGCCATCTTGGTTGGGGCTAATTTGCATGCTCACTCCTGACTGGCTAGTGGGTGTGGCTAGTGGGTATAACAGAGTAATGGTTAGTTTGCATATTACTCTTTTATTAGATAGGCTTTGTTTTACAACTAGAGACCTGGTGCACTAATTCATGCACCAGTGGGGTCGCTCAGCCTTGCCTGTAGGATAGGGCTGAAACCAGCTCTCTGACTTCCCTCAAGGGGTCTCAGATTGCAATAGGGTGCAGGTCAGGCCAAAGTACTCTACCAGTGCATGATAGGGGCCAAGAATGGACACAGGAGGTTAGCCAGGGAGGAACAGCGGGAGGGCTCCAGGGCATGTCCAGCCCATCTTGCTCAGTCCTGATTAGCCGGACCCCGGCAGCAAGTTAACCAGCCAGTTGAAGTATCAGCTCCCTGGTGCTCAATGCACATTATAGCGAGCAGTTGAGTGACCTTGGCATATCATTAACATTTTACAGTTTGATTAGTTGAATAGACGACCAAACAACCAGACACATAGCATATTAGGCTTTTATTATATAGGATTACTGTTCACTTACTAAATAATATTAGTTTCAGGTGTACAACATAGTGATTAGATATTTATACACCTTACAAAGTGATCATCAGAAGTGACTTTTTAAAACCTGCTCCTTCCCCAAACATAAAAACATTTAAAATCTAAAAGTTAAAGATGTTAATGTTAGCCCTACTTCTAGACACATCATTATCACTGCTTTTCATTATGTAATAATATTGAATTGTAAACATTTTGAAGGCAATTGTTCTATCTTCTTTGGAATTTAGTTTTATAGTGATTAGGTTATAGTGTCTTTATTGGTATCCATAGAATCCCTTACTGTTTCTCTTTTTGAAAGCATCCAGAGGTGACAGAGTTCTAGCATTTGAGTGAGAAAGCCTGAAGGATCTGGCTAAACATTATATTATTGGAATACCGAATAAGATACTGTATTTGGACTAGTTTATTTCTAAGTGCCTAATATATATATATATATATATATATATATATATATATATATATATATACTCATTTTCTGCACAAATACAAACCTCATAAGTTACTATGGTATTTTCAATGTATGCATGTTCTATCCTCTGTAGTGTTCAGTAATGTCTGTAGCTTAAGGGAATAATTATATAAAATGATTTTTCTTTCCCCTCTAGATGATATCAATTATTATCTGCAAAAATTTAAATGTGATATAGTTAAAGGGAAAATGCTATATTCATAGCATGCATTGATCACTAAAAGTTTTTGAACAAAATTTTTCATTATATGCTTCTGGGAGAAATAGAATAGCTTATTGTGCAGTTAAATGCATTCATTGCTGGTTAAGTGGCCAGATACTTATAAGACTGACTAATTGAGGAAGGTCTCTAATGGAATGCCTCAGGACTCTGCATTGAACCAATTCCACATTTCCTGCTATCAAGGATTGTCATGAAAATATTTAAACATTTCATGCCATTATATGACATGTGGATAAAACAAATATGTAACTATTTTAAAGCAACCTTTTTTAAAAATAGCATAGACTGTTATAAAATGCTTAAATCAACAAAATGGAATTTAAGGAGAGAAATGTTAGGCAACCTCTGAGTTTAATTTTTACAAGTAAAATACATAAAGTAGAACAAAGAAAAATTATCTTTTTAGCATCTTAAATTTAAGTAAGATCTGGGAGTTTCGATTTGTGATGAACTCAACAGAAGTCGAGACTGTGTTACTAGCCAAACAGTATAATAAATGATGTGTGAATGTTCAGACTGAACACCAGATATGTTTGATTCTGCATCCAGAGATCTACCTGGGTTTCAATATATAATCACAATTTAAAGAAAGAAGGTCTTGTGTTTTAGTATCCTATTTCAGAGGGAAAATAATTGAGGATTTTGAAAATTTTACCCTTAAAGCTTGTAGGCATACAAGGAACAATAGTGGTATATATATATATATATATATATATATATATATATATATATATTTGATATTTATATATCTTAAAAAGTGATCATCAGGTGTGACTTTTTAAAACCTGCACCTTCCCCCAACATAAAAACATTTAACATCCAAAATTTAAAGATGTTAATTTTAGTTCTACTTCTATATATATATTAGAGGCCTGGTGCATAAAATTCATGCATGAGGGTGTGTATCACTCAGCCTAGCCTGGACCCTCTCCAATCTGGGACCCCACTAGGGATGTCCAACTGCCTGTTTAGGCCCTGGTAGGATTGGGCCCAAATGGGCAGTTGGACATCCCTCTCACAGTCCAGGACTGCTGGCTCCCTACTGCATGCCTGCCTGTCTTCCTGATTGGCCCTAACTGCTTCTACCTGCCAGCCTTATCACCCCCTAACCACTTCCCTGCCAGCCTGATTGATGCTTAACTGCTCCCCTGCCAGCCTGTTTGCCCCTAATTGCCCTCCCCTTCAGACCTGGTCACCCCTAACTGCCTTCCCCTGCAGGCTTCATCACCCTCAACTGCCCTCCTTTGCAGACTGGGTCCCTCCCAACTGCCCTACCCTCCTGACCATTGTGTGGTGGCCATCTTGTGTCTACATAAGGACAGCCAACTTTGACCACATGGTGGCAGCCATCTTGTGTTGGAATGATGGTCAATTTGTATATTACTATTTTATTAGATAGGATAGAGTCCTGGTGCATAGTTGGCGGCCATCTGGTTTGCCCTGAAGTGTGTCCTGGATTAGGGTGGGGGCTCCCTTGGGGCATGGGGCAGCCTGCAAGAGGGGCTTGTGGTGGTTTGCAGGCCAGCCATGTCCCCCGGACACCCAAGTGGAGGCCCTGGTATCTGAGATTTATTTATCCTTTATAATTGGAACTTTGTAACCTTGAGTGGAGACTAAGGCAGGCTAGGGCTACAGGAGCTTGGGTTCCTCCACTGCAGTGGGCAACTCAAGCCTCCTGCTCTCTGCAGCTCCATGACTGCCACCATTTGTGTTGGCATTTTTTTATCTTCTAAAATTGAAACTTTGTAGCCTTAAGTGGAGGCCTGGGCTGGCCAGGGTGTGTGGAAAGCTGGCTTCTTCTATTGCTGGGGAAACCCAAGCTTCCTGCTAGCTCTGTGGCCACAGCCATTTTTGTTTGTCTACTTTGCATACTTGCTCCTTATTGGCTGGTGGGTGTGGCTTGTGGATATAGTGGGGTGATGGTTAATTTGCATATTACTCTTTTATTAGATAGGATATGTGTTTGATGTTACATTGCAAGTAAAAATAATTGAATACTTTCCACTTAGTGGTCGAGTAATATCTAGGTAAAGGGAGCAGCCTCTAGTGCAGCATTGTAGAGTACATTTACTGCATGTTGTATTCAGAGACCCAGAAGAGAGGTGATACCATCTCATGACTTCACTCTGCACACTTAGAGACATTATTTATGTCGGCTTCTAAGCAGTTAAGTAAGCAGAGCTGTTCTTCTTTATATGCCTTTGCAATTGTCTCTAGAGTAAAATCTTAGCTCTCAATTACCATGCTTACCTTTCTTCCCTCACTCTGTGCTATTCTTCCTCTTTTCACAACTTGACAATCTTCAAATGCATCAATGAGTAAGACCAGATTCCTCTAATGTACCTAAAACATATTTTAAAATGCCTTTAATATATAACAAGTGAGTGTATAAAATGTGACTCAAGTAGCATTGGTATAGCTTTGTTTCAGAAAGATTAAGACATTTTATAAATACAATATTTAATATTACTTATGCAGCTATTCCCCATAGTTGTAATCCTTATCTTTTACCATGGCTTCCTCAAAGCCAATAGTTTTAAATGGACAAACTTACTTTAAACTGTTTTAGTCACAAATGCTTCTAATGAAAATATAAGAAATCACAGATAAGGAAAGAGGGTCAAGATGGTGGCTTAGATAATTGTAGTAATTGTGAACTACCACAATTACATCAAAATTACAACTAAACCACAGAGCAACCATCATTCAGAATTGCCTGAAATCTGCTGAATGGAATTTCTACAACTAGAGAATTAAAGAAGCCACACTAAGACTGATATGAGGGGCAGATGTACAGAATGCACTAGATCCGTGGTCTGAAAACTGTGGCTCACAAGACATGTGGCTCTTTGGCCCCTTGAGTGTGGCTCTTCCACAAAATACCACAGCTTGGGCAAGTCTATTTTGAAGAAGTGGCATTAGAAGAAGTTTAAAAATTCTCAAAAGAAATTTCAATCATTGTATTGTTGATATTTGGCTCTGATGACTAATGAGTTTGTTGAGCATTGCTCTAGACCAACATCCACATGTGGTGTTTTCTTGTTTTGTTTTTTGTTTTTTAATTAGGAGGGATATCTTGGTTGCAGAGGTTCCCCGTGAAGAGCAAGGAATCCCATCCCAACACCAGACCACTCATCCCAGGATTCCAGTGTTAGGAAGGGAAGTCCTCACAGTTTTAGGTTGTAAAAACCAGTGGGGATTGAGTGACACAGAAGGTTGCTGGAGTCTCAGACAGTTTCTCTTAAAGAACCAGTGCACAAACTTACACATACTCACTTCCTCTGAGCTCCAGCACTTGGGAAACAATTTGAAAGGATTCAAGGACATATGGGGAGAAACTAAATTGTCTGGCATCAGGGCAAAAACTGAGGAGCAGCGTTCTAGACAAAGTGCTGGCAGAGGTCCTTGTTCCTTTGCTGGAACTTCCCTGCCACAGTGCAGACAGGCAGTTGGCATATCTGAGTCTCTATAAACCTGGACCACATTATCCTCCACTGTTACACACACACACATACTGGTGATTCTCTGGGACTCTGCCATACCCAGTTTGCAGCCTCATCCACACTGTTTGCAGTGGCTTTTCCATATGAATAACCTATCCTCTCTCAGGTTTTAGACTTTCCTAAAACCTCTCAAACATTCAGTAGCTGGCCTCAGCATGCCCCAAAGCTCTCAATTAGTGGTCCCAAGCCCACACTAGCAACAGCTTGCCTTGATTCACAGTGTGGCCTTACTGGGCACCTCTAAGCCCAACACAAGGAGGAGCCATCTGCTGATTGCCCTGTAGCTCATGTAGGGTGACCCCAGGCAGAGCTCAGGCAGTAGCTGACTTTATACCTTCAAAGGGACTCCTAAGCTAGTGCACCTGGTGGACAGCTTCAGACCATGCCAGATTACAACCCTACCATATTGATGAATAACATACTCAAGGGGTTGACTTGGTGAGCATCAAAGCCCAACTTAAGAATAGGGGTGTCTCTTATAGCTTTTCCACTTTAGTTGCAACTGGTCCTCACAACCAATTGGCTTGGGGATCAATTCCTCCCAGTGACATCAACAGCAATTAAGGCTCAACTACATTAGGACAGTAGCCACAACCCCACACAAGGAGTCACCTAGAGTGCCCCACTCAGGTGACTTGGGAGGATGAATAACTGGGCCCTACTATACAAGGCCACTCTATCAGTTTCAGTAGCCATAGCAGCTCTACCTAATACATAGAAACAAACAAACAAACAAAAAAAAAAACGCAGGGAAGCAGCCAAACCTGGAGTCAAAAAAAAGCAAACAAAAAACAAAAACAAAAAACAAAAAACAGCCTGTTGCAAATGAAATAAAAGAAAAAAATCTTTTAGAAGAAAAAACTAAATGAAGTGGAAGTAACCAATCTACCAGATACAGGGTTCAAAACAGTGATTATAAGGATGTCCAAGGAATTTAATGAGAACATTAAGGAATTTAGTGAGAATGCCAACAACATAAAATAGGACCAAAGAGAAATGAAATATACACTAACTGAAATGAAGAATAATTTACAGGTGATCAATAGTACAGTAGAGGTTACAGAGAATCAAATCAGTGACTTGGAATATGAGGAAGCAAAAAACACCCAATCAGAGGAGCAAAAAGAAAAAGAATTTTTAAAAAAGAAAGATAGTATAAGGAACATCTGAGGCAACTTCAAACATATCAACATTTGCATCATGGGGGTGCCAGAAAGAGAACAGAGAGAGAGCAAGATATTGAAAACATATGTAAAGAAGTAATGACAGAAAACTTGTATAAGCTGAAAGAAATTGACTTACAAGTCCAGAAAGCAAAGAGAGTCCCAAACAAGAGAAACCAAAAGAGGCTTACACCAAGACACATCATAATTAAAATGCCAAGGGTTAAAGAGAAAGAGAGAGTCTTATAGCAGCAAGAGAAAAGCAGTTAATTACCTACAAGGAAGTGCCCATATGACTGGGCACTCAACAGAAAGTTTGCAGACCAGAAGGAAGTAGCAAGAAATATTCAAAGTGATGAATGGCAAGGACCTAGAACCAAGATTACCCTACCCAGCAAAGCTATAATTTAGAATTGAAGGTGAGATCAAGAGCTTCACAGACAAGAAAGAACTAAAAGAGTACTTAGCCACCAAACCAGTATTACATGAAATGTTGAAGGGTCTTCTCAAAGAAGAAGCAGCAGCAGAAGAAAAATAAAGATAAAAATATGAACAATAAAATAGCAATAAATATATAGCTATCAACAATTGAATTTAAAAATAAAAATAAATGAACAAGGAATTAAATGAACAAAATAAATTGATGAACCAAATAGAACCATAAGCATGGAAGCATTGAAGAAACTGATGAATTTCAGAGGGAAGGGGGGACAGGGGGTGAAAATATTTTAATTAAAGAACATATGCATGTGTCCATTACCTATGGATACAAACAATAGGGTGGTAAAGGCCCTGGGAACCAGGTGGAGGGGTGAACTGAGGGGGAAAGAAAGGGGGAACCTGTATAATACTCTCAACAACAATGCTTTACAAAAATAAAATAAAGTAAAAAAGAATCAAGCACTAATGCAGAGATCTTGATTATGTTACTTATTGACTAGTCTCCCTTGGTTCCTGTACATTTATTTTCTGTTTTTCATTCTTTCTCTCTTTTTACTTTTAAGATAAGATATAATATAACAAATGGCATTAAACATAACTGCACAATATAGTGACTGGTTATTAAACAAGCACTGGATAAATCTACCCAAATCAATGAATAAAACATTGACAGCAACCCAGAAGGTGCCATTGTAGCCCTTCTCAGATTTCTTTAACTATTCTACACTCTGAAGAAATAAGATGATTCTTTTATGATAAGCAGTAAATTGATTTACTCTATAGCGTCATCATGATATATAACTCCTTAACAATACTAATTTTGTTTAAGAACTTTAAAAAATGTTACTAGAGTCTACATATTATTTTGTGCCTTTTTAAAAATATTAGAAACTAAAAATATCAGAGTCACTCCATTGCTGGCTCTGAAGAAACAAACTTATGTGAATTCTACAGGCAGAAGGAAACAAATTCTGCCAACAATCCATTGGAGTCTGGAAGTAGGTTCTTCCCTAGTTGACCCTCCAAATTAGAATGCAAATCAAATAATACCTTGATTTCATCCTAGAAATCATGAGAAGGGGTACCCATCTAAGCCATGCACAGAATTATGATCTACAGAAACTATGTGATAATAAATGGGTTTTGTTTTAAGCAATGTTTATGGTAATTTGTTGTGTGCCAATACAAAACTAGTACAATGGGATCTGATCCTTTTAAGGTCTTCGTTTTCTGTCAAGTCCTTTTTGGCTACTTACAATGCAGTCCAACTCACCTAAAACTCTTTCTTTCAGAAAGTGTCCCTATGGAAAAGCAGCACCTAGCACTTTACTTATGTTTACTTACAAATCCTATTCTGGCTATTTTTTTTTCAGTAACTCCTCACTATCTTAGCTCTAAGACATCTTTAAGAACGTTATATATTTCAACCTCAGTGAGTAGGTTGGTATAATGTATGTAAATTATCCTTACTGGAAAAAATGATGATTGGTTTCTGCCTATCTCCTGAATCAGGGTCTCTGGCTTTTCAATGAATTCTTTTAGGTACTCAACATGGTTTCAAACATTAAAATGTTCTTCTTATGCTGTTCAGAGTCAGTTTTTGTTGCTTGTAAACATGAATTTGGACTAATTCCAGATGTGATAAGCTAAATATTATATTAGCTATGTTCAATGGGTAGTGAGAAAAAACACAAATATATGCAAAAAATATTAAAGGAATTATACAAATAATATATAATTATTAACTAATTTGGATGATGGAATATTTTTTTATGTTGCTGAAAATATTTTAGTAATGAACATGTATTTCTTTTATGATATAAAACACTATTTAAACTACACAGACTACTAGAGTATAAGTAGCCTTGTATAAACATCATTGGCTCTTAATGTTATTTAGATGCTATATGTGCATAATCAAGTGCTTGTATTATTCTTATGATATACAGGGTATCCCCCAAAAATGTATACATACTATAACAACTTATAGTTCAATTTTGAAAACTTAATGTATTTTAATAAACACTGCCTTTATAATTATTGAAAGTGTGTATATTCATTATTTGGGGACACCCTATATATTAAAATGCTTAGTTGAAATTCAGCCCTCCAGTCCCAATATAGTGCTCTTAAAATCTGAACTTCGAGCTATTCATTGAAGTATGTCTTTTTTTTTAATCAACTGCTCATGTCTGATTATTAAAAGCTATCTTAGGAAACTCATTTATTCCAAGCAACATTTTTTTTACATTGTTACTACCCTAACTGCTAATTACATTTTAAGTAGAGATGAGGCTAAAAGAGGGAAATTATGAGTAAAACGTCAATAATAAGCTAATTGTTAAATAACTCTACTCATGCAATTTACCTTTATATAAAGCTGACCCTCAAAATTATTACATTTAATTTGCCCCAAGGGAGGAGGGGGCAGCTGTATTATATAATTGAATATCCCTGGGAAATCATACAAACGTAAATTATCTTTGTCTAAAACTATACATGGGACTACAGAGGGTACCAAAATGGGCTGAATCACTATTAATTTATACCATTCCACGGAAAGTATTTTCTGGATAAACCTCTGTACTCAGTATATTTTAAAAGTTGTCAATTTATGCAAAGAAATGAAGAATCAGTTGGAGGGATATTTAATTGAGAATTCAGGATATGTAGTTTCTAATTACTTTAGTTCTTTCTGCATTAGGATATTTATTTTCCAGGTTTATGATTCCAAACACAAATTATTATTTATTTAGTTAAGAATGTGTTTCAGCTGGAACAGGAATATTTTGCAATAAATTTAAATGCAGAGTATGTCTTTTTTCTCCTTAAATTTTAATTGCTACAGCTGTATTTCTATTCATTCATTTTCTACATTTTTGTACTTTATCTAACAAATTATATTTTTCAGTTATTTTATAACAACCATATATTTTAAATATATATATTATTTTCATGTTTGCTATCACTGTACTATATCATATTGTGCAGTTCAAAAGGGCAAACAAAATATACGAAAAGTGTCACATGGAGTAACACACTGTGAAGAAATATGCTTTATGCTGAGGAAAATATTGAGAGTGGGTGAATCCCATATATTAGAATAATGCATGAACAGATAGTAATTATAAGCACAAATATATTTTGAGAGATTCTATGGAAGGGGTAGTATTGGTAGGTATTTTTCAAATTAATTAACAGGCAGAATCACTACTTCTCTAAGTGAAGGCCTTAATAGAGAGTAGAAAATACACCATTAAATACACATTTGAATTTTATGCTAAGCAAGTATTTTCCATTTTTGTTATTATATGGAAGTTAGCACAAGTAGTAATTTTACTTTACCTTATGTAGTGAATCTCTCACATAGGTGAAAGAAGAATTGCAAATGCAAGAACTATCTGTCCTGTCCATCACTGTATCTCCAGTACTGAGTCAAATTTCTTATATATAGTGGGGATAAATATCTGTTTATTCAATGAAAAGATAGTTTCTTGGTTCTATATGTTCCTTCTCACTGGATTCTGTGTCAAATACTGAAAAGTGGGTATTGGTTTTGACATTTGCTTGCAGTTAAATAAGATACCGAACAAGACTCTAATACAAGATGTGGAATATAGGGACGATAAAATATAAAAATAAGCATTGATACTATACAATGGGACTATGGTTAATGATTTCAGTTACTTTCATAGTTATTTGATTAAATTTAACTGTGAACAAAGCTGTGCAGTGGGGTTTGTCAAATCTAGGTTAGTTTTCATAGGCAAATCTTATTTTTGTCATTGCACCAAACAACAAGATCAAAGGAATAGACATAAAAGAAAAAAAAAAAAGCTTGGTTTTCTCAAACATAACAATCATGAATTGCTACTGAAAAATTAAAGTTATAATAGCCACGGATAATCCTAATATTTGGATACCTGGCAGAAAAGATCTCTAGAGAGCTTATTTTTTTTTAGCAAGGTTGTAGACTACAAAACTAAAAGTTATATCTGGGCCTACTAACATATATTAGCATAATATTTTCACTCAAAAGAGTCTGAGATAATGGTTCCCTCTGAAAATAAATTGTAAAATCAAGAAAACTTATTCACTCTGTTGTTAGAATTGGAGTGCTTAGTAAGGGAGAAAGAAAACTTGCCTGAACTTTTGTTACTGAAACTGAACCTGCCTAATATCTTGCAACAATAATTTTTCAATTATTATATATTTTATTGTTTAAAGTATTACATTTGCCTCCTTTTTACCCCTATTGACCAACCCTGGACACTCCCACCCCTGAAGGCAAGCCCCCACTGCCCCAGTATCTGTATCTTTGTAACAATAATTTGATTTAGGGCTGGAAAACATTACTTAATTAGATGAAAACAGATAATAGACTGAATTTAATCGCTGTGTATGCCACAATTCTTCTGTGGCATACAGAAATAAAATTCAACATCATATAAAAGCCACTCCAATCCCTTCAAATTAAGTAATAAAACTTTAAAGTACTTAAGGAAGTTAATGCTCAAATTTAATGTTATTCTCACAGTGCCAAACCAGACATTGCCATGTTAGACAAATTTTTGTATAATGGAAGTGTTAAAAGTATCATTATAAATGGGTAGATTACATTTCTCCTATCACCTCTAATTAATTTTGTGGTTTTTCAGAGCCAATTAATTAATCTCCTTTATCCTCTTTAGGTAACAGGTAAACAATGATTTCAAAGTGGATTAAAATTAGAATAATTTTCTCTCTTGACTTGCACAATATTTCACTATATTACATTTGGAATCACCCCCAAAGATGGATTTCTGCATGCAAATGAATAGTAGGATTAAAGCTGAAAAAAAATTAACCCAATTTTAAATTACAGTGTGAGTTGAACAAAGGTTGGAAAGTGAAGTAAGTGTTATAGTTACTCTTCATTGCTACTTTTAGACCATTCCTCTATCTTCATTCCTAAAATAACTCAATTTTTTAATCTCAAGCCCTTGTCAGCTACAGATAACTAAATCACTTGCCACTGCTCCTCCTTTTCCATGTGTTATCTTGAAAGGTTTAGCTCTTGGCTTACTGTCATGTTCTCTAACACTACTCCTGTTCTTGGCAATTTCAATATAGATGAAGAGAAGCAGAGTTTGCTACCCCAAAATATGCCTCTTTGAGGTATTGATTATTTAAGGCTGGTTCATTTTAAGGAATAGCAGATCTGGGAGAAGCTCTGAAAACCATATAGAATTACCCTTAGTAAAGGACATTTACATTTGTAAGGGATTCTCCCATTTAACCTTCATCTGGGTTTTTTTTTCCTTCCCATAAATTTTCCTTGTCCTATCACACTTTATATGTTGCTTCCCCCCGCCACCCCGCACCCACTTCCTGAGCTGCTGCTGTTTTCAGTTAGGTATAGTATTAAAGTCTGTAGTTCAGTTTGAAAGCTCCAACTTGAAATTTGTGGGGACATTTTAAAGATTCTTTCAAATCTGAAGTTCTATTATTCTTTCATACTTTGAAAGTAGAGTACTAAAAGACAGAAACTATGAAAGAAAAGACACACAGCTTCTCACCCACTGTCATTATTTAACTCTTCTTTCTAACTAGCTGTGCTACGTTGGGCACTAGTAGAGGTACATTGCAATACCTGGGCTGAAGCTCTCAGATTAATATTTAACTATAAATAAATACTTAAATAATAAGAGTTTTTCTACTAAGAAACAAATGAAGAAAGGTCATGAGATCACTTTCCCTAGAAATCATTAAAATTACAATACTAATCTGTCTAAACAAATTTAGAGATAATCTCACCTGAAGGCAAGAGATCGATCAGACAAATTCTTAAGGCATCCTAAACCTCAAACCCTTAATCTTCCAATAAATAGACATTGATCTGAATGCTTGATCTAGGGGGTTAGAGTAGAAAAAGAAACAACATTTGCATGCCAATTCAGAAAATTTATTTTGATATGTTTATTCTCCTTTCATTTAATTTTTCCCTCCAGACACTTTTTTTTTATTCCCTTTACTGAGTTTGTTTACATAACAAGCCCACAGAATTGAGCTTCTTTCCCCTGAAACTTGTTAAAAGGGATATTGTGATAGCTCAGTAACTCAATTGGGTTTAAATTAATTTTTGCAAGTTGCCTGCATATGCTAGAGTTCCCCAAACACCTCCCTTTTTGAACATTTTATTTTTTAAGCCAGTAGACAGCAAACAAGTAAATAGGGGAAAATACTAAGTTCTAAAAAAGAAATCAGAACTCATAAGGTTCTAGGTGTTTATTACTATCAACTCTTTAAGAAATGAACATTTGTTATGAATCTTCATACCATGCTTCTTAACCTATAACATAAATAATATTAACTATAGATGTGTATCTACTAAGATAAACACTGATTCTATTTATAATCTATCATCATATGGTTTTTACCTTTGTACAATACCATGTTTTATTGTTGTATCCAAAACAACTTATGGTAATTTACAATGGCCACTAGCTATCTAGAATGGCTTTAAAAAGTGTTTTTGTTTAGCCTTATTCTTTACCTTATTCTTCATTTAGTATTAATTCTTTCAAGACATGTACTTTCAATAATGTAAGCTAAGTAAGTGATAAGTATACATTGAATTCAACCTTGATTTCTCGTCTAGCTTTGACATTGGTCTGTCCTTTATGCTATCTCTCTACCCATATTCATCAGTTCCTTCTCTCCCTCTTTTTTTCTAAAAGAGTGACACATAAGAAATTTCCATTATTAAAAAAGACTGTTGGAATCTCACCTGGCTTCAGATTCTAAACAAAAACTTTTCTCTATTATACCAATTACAATTTAATATTTAATATCCTTTGAAAGAGATTATTTTTCTATATCTCCTAAAAATAATAACAAACTATTGTATTGTTTGCTTGCAACATTTGTACTTCCCCAGTGAAATTCAAAATTGAATCCTGTACTAAGAGAAAAAGGAGACTGGAAAAAGAGGCAGATTATTCAAGGTTGGTAAGTGGCAGTTTTAATAATCAAGAAAACTTACATATGAAGGTTGTCTTGGTGACCACAAGATGAGTAAATCATGAGTAAATTTCTGCACTCACAAGTCAGCATCTTAAGTTTATTTAGGGGTTTTAGCTGGGTTCAGTCATATATACTGTTTAGATGGTCTCAACAACACCTTACTCTCTCAAGGATATGTGCTGGAAATAACTCCAGCTGTGGGAATAGTGGGCAAGATGTGCACTCCAAAGGTAGGGAGTGTGGTGAAGAACCCCACATTGCTTCTGTCAAATTTATTGGTCAACCAGTGGTCATATCTTCTTGATGAATTCCTCTAACAAGCACAAAACATATATATATTCACAAAACAGTTTTTAATTGTTATATTTTCTTTATTCATTAATAGAGTATAAGCTTAATTTGAACATATTTATACTCATTTTGTCAATAAAATCAATTATAAGCAGGAAAATCATATTGAAAATGTATAAAAAACAAGCTTATGTTATTTC
The DNA here is from genome assembly GCA_027563665.1 of Antrozous pallidus. Classification (NCBI taxonomy): domain Eukaryota; kingdom Metazoa; phylum Chordata; class Mammalia; order Chiroptera; family Vespertilionidae; genus Antrozous; species Antrozous pallidus. The sequence goes on along the minus strand of CM050509.1, from coordinate 41,790,938 downwards.
ACAGGTTAACTAAAATAAATATTTGAACATTAAAATATGTTATAGAAGGCTTATACAATAAAGCACAATTCAAAGAAGTTGGCACCTAATTTGAAAATAAATTAAGAAATAGAATAATGATTAGAAAACAGATACAGAAACATATTTAGATGTCTATATATGGCCTCAGATTCATTGGCTTCTTATTCAATTACTAATGGCCCAATGCATGAATTCATGCACATTCAAATGAAATTAATTAGAATAAATATTTTAATATTGCTATTCACCCTTTCTTTATTATAGAAGTGTCAACCAAATTCACAATTGACAATGACAGATGGGAACATAAGTGTGCGATTGGCGTCAGCAAGAGCTTTATATGTATCACCCATGTGTGAGTCAACTTAGCCTTTAATAGATATAGATTAAACTTGCTTAATTAGACCTGCTTTCTGACTTAGCTAAACTTTTTCCAGCCAAGTGAAGCACTCCAACTTCCCTTTCAGGTAATTGTCAGCAACACAGCAGTAAATATCAACACAAAGCAGATTATTATTGTAGATCACACAGAGAGAACAAAGGATAAAATATTTAACTGCAGCAGTGTTTGACTATATTCTGCGCAGTGAGAAAACTGAAGTCATTTTCAAGGTCCACCATTTCTTACTTCTTTCAATCAGATCAAGTTTCTAAGCTTTCTAAATCTTCACTTCCTGGCTAAGAAAAAGAAAATAGGATTCCACGAAGTCTCCTATCTGTCTATTCGAAGATTTCTGTGAGGATCAAATTAGATGAGGCAGAGGAAAATGCTTCACAGACACTTGGTTACAGTGTAAAATGTTTCCATCTGGATATGAAGCAAGTCATATGCCTGGTATGAAGAAATTCCAAGAAAGCTAGTCACTAGGGAGAGGAAGCCAGACATTGCTATATGACGTCATTACCTGGATGGTCAGACATTTAGCATATTAGCCTTTTATAGATATACTAGAGGCCCAGTGCATGAAATTCGTGCACAGGGGATGGGGGATGTCCCTCAGTCCAGCCTGCACCCTCTCCAATCTAGGACCCCTCCAGGGATGTCCAACTGCCCATTTAGGCCCTATCCCAGTAGGATCGGATCTAAACGGGCAGTCGGGCGTCCTTCTCGGAATCCAGGACTGCCGGTTGCAAAGTGCTCGCCTGCCTGCCTCCCTGTTTGCCCCTAACCAATTCTGCCTTCCAGCCTGATCACCCCCTAACCACTACCCTGCCAGCCTAATTGATGTCTAATTGCTCCCTTGCCAGCTTGTTTACCCCCAACTTCCCTCCTCTGCTGGCCTGGTCACCCCTAACTGCCCTTCCCTGCAGGCTTGATCGGCCCCAACTGACCTCCCTTTTAGGCCTGTCCCTCCCAACTGCCCTCCGCTGCTGACCTTATCTCCCACAGCTGACCTCCCTTGCAGGCCTGGAACCTCCCAATGGACCTCCCTTGATGGCCATCTTGTGGTGGCCATCTTGTGTCCACATGGGGGCAGCCCTGTTGTGTGTTGACATGATGGTCAATCTGTGTGTTACTCTTTTATTAGATAGGATAGAGGCCTGATGCATGGGTGGGAGCCAGCTGGTTTGCCCTGAATGGTGTCCCGGATCATTGTGGGGGTTCCCTTGGGGTATGGGGCGGCCTGGGAGAGGTGCCTGTGGTTGTTTGCAGGCTGGCCATGCCCCCCAGCGACCCAACCAGAGGCCCTGGGATATGGGATTAATTTATGTTCTACAATTGAAACTTTGTAGCCTGGAGTGGAGTCAACCTTCTGCTCACCTCCTGGTGACAGCCATTTCTGTTTGGGTTTATTTAAATTCTATAATTGAAACTTTGTAGCCTAGAGTGGAGGCCTAGGTACTAGGGCTGCAGAAGCTAGGCTTCCTCCATCACCTGGGCAACCATAGCCTCTGTTGTCTCCAGCTCCATGGCTGCTGCCATTTCTATTGTGATATATCTTATACAATTGAAACTTTTTAGCATTGAATAGAGACCTAGGCCAGCAAGGGCAGGTGGAAAGCTTGGCTTGCTTCATTGCTGGGGAAAGCCAAGCCTCCCTCCTGCTCTCAGTGGCCACAGGCATCTTGGTTGGGGTTTTGCCCCTGATTGGCTAGTGGGCATGGGTTGTAAGGATAGCTTGATTGGAGGTATGGTCAATTTGCATATTACTCTTTTATTAGATTGGACTAGAGGAATGATGCACAAAGATTCATGCCAGATGGGCCTTTCTTCCCCTGGCTCCCACCATTGTGTTTGCTCTGGCCTGGAGTTGCCTTTCCGCCTTCCCACCTTCCCAGAGGCCTCAAGTGGCTGGTGTGGTGCAGAACATCTCTGTTGTCTCCATGGCAATGACTCAAGCATCCTGCCCCACCCCCTCACTCTTGATTGGCTAGTGAGTGTCACGAAGGTATAGCTGCCCAGGTGCCAAAGGCTTGCCTGAGGTGAAGGCAAGCCTTGGATGATGGCTGGTCAGCCGACCAGTGCTGCCTAAGGCTCAGGTAACCAGGGCCTTCCAAGGCTTGCACTGCCAGCAGTGGCAGCAACACAGGTGTGGTGGGGCATTGCCTGCCCCTGATTGCCATGTTGCTTCCCACCCCTGATGGCTCCTGAACTGTGAGAAGGGGCAGGCCAGGCTGAGGGACTATCCTCCTCCAGTGCATGAATTTTCATGCACCAGGCTTCAAGTGTGTGTGTGTGTGTCTGTGTGTGTGTGTGTGTGTGTGTGTGTGTGTGTGTGTGTGTATATATATATATATATGTATAATTTTCAATTAAAGTTTACATTCAACATTATTTTGTATTAGTTTCCAGGGTACAGCATAGTGTTTGGAAAATCATATACTTTACAAAGGGTTCCCTCTGATATTTCCAGTACTCAGCTGGCACTATACATAGTTATTACAATATTATTGACTATATTTCCTATAGTATAAGTTATATTCCCATGCCTATTTTGTAGCTACCAACTTGTAATTCCCAATCTCTTCACATTTTTCACCCAGTGCCCTAACGTCCCTCTTTTCTGGCATCCATCATTCTGTTCTCTTTATCAGTCTGTTTCTATCTTATTAATTTGTTTTTATATTTAGGTTCCACATCTATACATGCCTCTATTTCTATTTTGTTTGTCAGTTTACTTTGTTCTTTATATTCAACACATAAGTGTGATCATATGGTATTTGTCTTTCTCTGACTGATTTATTTCACTTAGTATATTACCCTCTAAGTCCATCATGATGTCACACATGGTAAGATTTAATTCATTTTTATGACTGAGTGAAATTTATCTGTTGCCATTTAAATTATGTTGTGTTTGGTGTCTGTCTTTTGGGGTTCACATGTTTGAGGCTCTCTGTGCTTCCTGTAATTTTGTATCTTTTACTTTAGCAGTTTAAAAAAGTTTTTAGTCATTATTTCTTCAAAAATGTTCTCAATCACATGATTACTTTCTTCTCCTGTTACCAATGTTTTGCAGATATTATTCCATTTCATGTTGTCCCAAAGTTCCCCTAAATTCTCCTCATGCTTTTGAGGTGTTCTTTTTTTCTTATTTGCTACTCTAATTGTGTGTGTGTGTGTGTTTTTATTTTTATTTTTTATTTTTCTAATTAGACTTCCAAATCACTGATTCAATCCTCTGCTTCATCTGGCCTGCTTTTAATTCCCTCCAGTGTATTTTTTTAAATATTCACCCCAAGATATCTTTCCATTGATTTTTATAGAAAATATAAGAAAGAGTGAAAGACAGAGAGAAATATTGATGTGAGAGAAACACATCGATTGGTTGACCCTTGCATGTGCCCCAACCAGTGCCTGGGCCAGGGAGGAGCCTGCAGCCAAGATATGTGCCCTTGACTGGAATCAAAACTGGGACTCTTCAGTATGCAGGCTGACACTCTATCCACTGACCTAAAATGGTTAGGGCCCCTCCAGTGTATTCTTTTTTTAAGAAATCTTTATTATTCAGATTATGAATTACAATGTTCCTCTTTTACTCCCTCATATCTCCCTTCCACCCTTTACCCACCCCACCCTCTGCCCTTACCTCCCCCCCACTGTCCTCATCCATAGATGTATGATTTTTGTCCATTCTCATCCTGCACTTCCCACACCCCTTTCCCCACAAGAATTATCAGTCCATTCCCTCTCTATGGCCCTGATTCTATTATATTCACCAGTTTATCCTGTTCATCAGATTTCTAATTAACTTGATTTTTAGATTCACTTGTTGATAGATGTGTATTTGTTGTTCATAATTTTTATTTTTACCTTTTTCTTCTTCTTCCTCTTCTTAAAGAATACCTTTCAGTATTTCATATAGTACTGGTTTGGCGGTTATTAACTCCTTTAGCTTTTTCTCATCTGTGAAGGACTTTATCTGCCCTCCAATTCTGAATGATAGCTTTGCTGGGTAGAGTAATCACGGTTGCAGATTCTTGCTATTCATCACTTTGAATATTTCTTGCCACTCCCATCTGGCCTGCATAGTTTCTGTTGAGAAATTCGCTGACAAGTGTATGGGTGCTCCCTTGTAGGTAACTAAGTGTTATTCTCTTGCTGCTTTTAATATTTTCTCTCTTCTTTTGCTCTTGGCATTTTAATTATGATGTGTCTTGTTGTGGTCCTCTTTGGATTCCTATAGTTTAAGGTTCTGTGTGCTTCCTGAACTTTTAAGTCTTTTTCTTTCACCAGGTTGGGGAAGTTTTCAGTCACTATTTCTTCAAAAAGTTTTTCAGTATCTTGCTCTCTCTCTTTTTCTGGCACCCCCATAATTAGGATGTTGGTATGCTTGAGGTTGTCCCAGAGGCTCCTTACACTATCTTTACTTTTTTGGATTCTTTTTGCTTCTTGCTTTTCCAGCTGAGTGGATTTTGCTTCTTTGTATTTCAGATCTTTGACTTGATTCTTGTGGTCCTCTAGACTGCTTTTAGGTCTCTGTACGCCTTTTTTTTTTTTAATTTCAGTCAGGGTATGTTTAATTTGTAGTTGGTCCTTTTTCATATCCTTGAGGATCTTGCTCGTATCCTTGAGGGTCTCATTAAGTTTATCTGCTTTTACTAGGAGCCTCTTGAAAAACCTTATAACCGTGGTTTTGAACTCTATGTCCAGTGGTGTTTTTTTCCCCCCTCCATTTCTTTCAAATGTAATTTTTTCCCATGTCTCGGCATTTTGGCTGCTTTTCTGAGTTGGTTTTGTTGCTTTGTGTGGTAGATGTCCTCTAGGGGACAGTGGCTCAGCCTCCCTAGTTACCTGAGGTGGACACTCTTGGTGCTCCCTTTATGGGCTGATCAGTCCTGTTGTAGTTAAGCCTGGGTTTGACCTCCAGGCCAATTGGCTTGTGAGGATCAGCTGTGTTTATGCTGTGAGAGCCGCTGTTCAGCTTGGATAGGCTGAGTCTCCGTGCTGAGCAGGCAGCCTTGGTTTCCCCTCATCCCTGCGCTAAGTAGCACCTGGGTCTCTGTTACCTGTAGTGACAGCTGCATGCACCTCTGAGAGAAAGCTGTTGCCGAGTTCTGCCCATTTCCAGACAGTTCAGCCTCTCCCCAAATGAGTCTGCACACCCAAAGTCTCATGCAGGGTTGGAAAACAATGTACTCCAGTGGTTTCTGTCCTTTTTTTTTCTCCCAAAATAGAGCAAGTCATGCCTCCTCTCCTCACGCTCACACCCCTCTGCAGTTCCCAAGTTTACTCCGTGAGCTCGCAGCCTCTGAAGCTCCCTTTTTACAGCATGCTTCCTCCTTATGGTCCAGTTTCATCCCGTATCAGTCTGGGTTCCCTGAGATTTGCCCAGAACTGGGGAATCAGTGTGGTGGTACTCCTTTGTCTCCCTTCCTGTTCGAGAAAAGCAGCCAGGTATTCAGCCAGCTGCCTGCCTTCTCTGCTCATGTGCAGTGCTCCACACCTTTTTCCGCAAATCTCTAAAACTCTCCTCTCCACAACTCCTCTGAGTCAGTGTCCTTTTATCTTTCCTTCTATATGTGAAATTTCCACTCAGCCAGCTTTCAGGCAATTCGGGATGATCTCTGATTTGTCTTTTAGTTGTAGTTTTGAAAATGTTGCATGGGTCAGCAGGATAGGTGTTTATCTATGCCACCATCTTGGTTCCTCTCTCTGAATTGTTCTGTATTCTTGATTTCAGATATAGTATTCTATATTTCCAACTGGTTCTTATCCATGGTTTCTATGCCCTTTCTCATGCTGATGTAATTTCCTCTAAGTTCCTTGTAGTTCTCATCAAGTTATTTGAGCATCATTACAACCATTACTCTGACCTCTGTATATGATAAATTGCTTACTTCCATCTCATTTAGCTCTTTTAGTGAAGACTCCTTTTTTTCTTTGATTTTGGGGTTGTTTCTTTGTGTCCCCATTTTAGTTGTCCCTTTGTGTTTGTTTCTGTGTATTACATAGAACTGCTACAACTCTTAGTCTTCGTGGTGTGGCCTTTTGTAGTAAAGTCTTTTAGGACCCAGTAGTGGAGTATCCTTGAACTCCTGAGCTGTATACTCTAGGAGTGACTCTTTTGTGTGTTATTTAGGATATCCTGTTGTAATTGTTCTTGATTGTTGTCCCAGTACGGGGGGAGATCCTTCTCAGGCTAGCTTACTGTAAGGCATAATCCTGACTACACATTGTGCAAGCTATTTTTGGTACATTCTCCTGTTCATTGGAAAAAAAGGGCGGTGGGGGGGTTGTTCTCAATTTTCTCTTCAGCTAGAGGTCAGCTCCTGCTGGCAAAGTTTCCAGCTCTGTGGCAAGATTCCCAACCCTAGGGCCAAGTCTCAGGCTGGAGTCAACTCAACACTCCTCCCCTACCTCTCCTTGGCTTCCAAGGCTCCTACTGCTCCCTCATCTGCTACAGCAAACCTCTCTATTTTTAAACACTTATTATCACTCTGTTTAAATTCTCACTTTATTCACCCATTTTTCTTATAAGTTCCTTGAACCTCCTGTAACTATTATTTTGAACTCTATATCTGATTGAGATATAGAGTTGCCTCCATTTTATTTAGTTATTTTTCTGGCTATTACACCTATTCTTTCATTAAGGGCCTGTTTCTTTGTATCTTTACTTTGACTGGTTTTGTTTTTATTCCTGTATATTACTATGATTTGCTATGCTTCCCAGTCTTGGTAGGGTGTCCTTATATAGTAAATATCCTGTGAAAACCATTGGGACAGTCTCCTTGATCACCTGAGCTTGGTGCTCCAAGAATATCACTTATGTGGGTTATGTGAGCCTACCTGTTGTAACTGAGTCTTTATTGCTATTTACCCATTTATGATTGGGATCAACCCTTAGGTTGGATCACTCTGAAGAATGACCTAAACCAGTGTATGAGCTGCTGTGCTGGTATTGACCACATGGAGTGGATTCACCACTATGGGGTCAGGTGCCTGCTGATATATTTATTTTTATGTGTTGCTGATTGGATCCTGCTCTGATATTGTGTGAAGCTTGACTTTGGGCATGTTGGTTCTATGGCTTGTTGGCAGGGACTCTGGATCAGGTCAATGCCAGATTCTGCCTGTGACTTGCCCTTGGATACCTGCTTGAAGCTACAAATCAATCCAGTTTGTGGCTGCCTATGCTGTGCTTGGGAAGGACCAGGTTATGCACTATGGCCAGTTTTGAAGAGCCATGAACCATAGAGCTGGTCAGCAAGAGGCCCTAGGCACTTTGTGATTCACCTCTGCATGCCTTTATCTGCCAGATACCTCTTAGGCTTAGTCACTGAAAGAGATTATGGCAGTAGATTGGTTAATTGAGTTAGGTTCTTAATGAGACACCAGATAGGGGTGAGTTGTGTTCATCAGAATCATACAGATACAAACTCAGTGTGCATGCTAGGTCTGAGGCAACTCAGCAAAAATCCCAGGATACACAAAAGCTAGCTACCACCCACAGGGTGTCCATAGACTTTGTGTTGTGGTGGGGTCTTAGGGAGTCATCAGGCTGAGAACAGAAGAGTTATCAGGACTAAAAAGACCAAGACTTGGCTTTGTAACGGGGGACTTTGCATCAGTCGGGCTTTAAATAAATGAAACCTGTCCTAGAACCACATAACTCAGTCTGTCCTGAATTCTATCTGGATCACATGGAGAGTCCAAGCTTGAGAAGATGGGCTGCTTGGACCTCTACATTCTGGGCCCAGGCAACTGAATCCTCCACTAAGTCCCACAGGCATTTGACAAGATGTTTGGATGATGGGACAATTACGTTCTCTCAGCCTGATCCCATCAGGGGGTGATTGCTCTTCCCATGAAAGATGGCATATGTGGTGTGGAAGATAAACTCAGAACTAGAATCCTAGCAGCTCTCCCTTCAGTTCTCTCTCTGGAGCCACAAACCCTCAGTCTCTCTTCAACTGACTCTAGTCTGCTCAGTACTCCTTCTGCCAGCGACCAGGGTGAGTGGCTGCAAATGAAATGTTGCATGTTGGACCTTTAAGAGAGTGCTTGAGATTCTAGTCAACTCTCATCTCTCCCTGGCAGACAGAATCCCCACTGATTTTCACAGCCAGGTGTTAAGTGGGTACTTCTTCCAAGTTCTGGTGATTTTCGCTAGTGGTTTCTTGTGGAAATCCTTGGTTATAAAACTTCTTTTCAGTTAGTCTTCAGTTGGTTATTCAGATGGACTATTTTATATTTTACCTGTAATTCCAGTTTGGTTGTGGGAGGAGATGAGTATAACTTCCACTCACTTCACCACCATCTTCTTACTGGCTTCTTATTAAAAGAAATAGTACAACCCTAGCCAGTTTTGCTCAGTGGATAGAGCATCGAGCTTCAGATGGAAGGATCCTTGGTTTGAATCCGGTCAAGGACACATACTTAAATTGCAGGCTTGATCCCCAAACCTGGTCAGGGCGTGTGCAGGAGGCAAGCAATTAGTGTATCTCTCTCACATTAATGTTTCTCTTTGTCTGTTTCTTCCTCTCCTTCCCACTCTCTCTAAAAATCAATGAGAAAATATCCTCATCTGAGAATTAACAAAAACAAACAAAACAAACAAATAAATAGAAATAGTTCATTTAGGGCCTCTCTGATCATAAATTGATATAAACTCTGTTCAATTTAATATTTTTTAGTAAATATAAAATGACACATTCAATTCTAGATAACAGGGAGATTAATTGAAAGCTTAAAAATTTAGAGAAGGAAGCAAAATTAATAGATTACCACTAGCACTTCCATAATAATCACAAAATCTATCATATACTGAGCTCCTATTATGTGCACATTTCATTCATTTCCACATTTATTTATCACCATCATATGAGGTAGTTGTTATTATATCTGTTTTACAGATGAGAATATTGAGACTCGAAGACATCAACATTTTAAAGGTAAAAAACAAAATAAATTAGGTCTATCTAAATCCATGTTGCAATTTGACATACTACAATGCCTGGTATATCAAAAACATTTTCTGATTTTTAACCACTTTTACTGGGTTATGATTATTACTATTATTATTTTGTATATAAGTATTAGAATTTTAAATAAACATTATAACAATGAATAATGAATATAGAAATTTTTACAAAAGATGCTTTGGTAGAATGCTGATTTATTTTTAACTATTTACTTATTATTAAGGAGACCCATTGAGTAAAATCTATAAAGACTGATTTTAAAATAACAAATATATTAGTCCACTACCCTGCTGGGCAAGTTTTAAACATTATTATCAATATCATCAATGCTAATATCCTTTCTAATAAAATAGTAATATGCAAATTGACCATACCTCCAATCAAGCCACACCCACAAGCCAAACCCACAAGCCAATCAGGAACAAATAAGCCCCAACCAAGATGGCTGCAGCCACTGAGTGAACGGGCCGACTGGGCCTCCAGTGCAACATTGGTGCCCCACCAGCCTGGCTGCATGGGTGCGGAGACAGGGAACGAACCAGCTGTGCAGAGAGAGGGGAAGAACCAGAAAAATGGGTCCTTCCAGTTCCTGATGCTGATGGAGCCTTATGGGTGCTGGGCTCCTCCACCTGCAGCCCCCAGTTGCAGCCCAGCAGACCCCTGCCCGCAGTCCGGATGTGACCAGTATGGCCTGTAGCAGGGGGGTATCTGGCAGGCACACTACAGGCATCAAATCACTGCCACCGAAGCTACCCCCCGCAAACACACTCACAAGTAGTATAGTCTAAGGGGGGGACTCCTGAGGCACCACTCCCATGGCAGCAAATGTGCAACATGCCAGGCGGGGAAGCCAGACCCAAAAGCCCAAGCCACTGAGTACCTGACAGGGAGTTGTTTGCCAGGGCCCTGAGGAGACCCCAGGACAAGCATCTCCCTAGAGGCTGTGGGGAAGGAGGAGAGGAACCTCTGGCTAGAGGCCAGGGTGAAGGATGCTGGCGTCTTTGCAGGCCAGGCTGAAGGATACCACCTCCCATCCACACCCTCCCACCCCCATGCACGAATTTCATGCACCAGGACTCTAGTTATTATAGAATTTGAAATAGGAATATATTTTGATACCTTGCAGCTAGCTAGCATTTATACTTGGCAAGGTGAACAGTTAAAGGTTGGCTTAATCAATACGTCAGTTTATTAAATGCTGCATGTTTATTTTCATATTTTTTGTTAATAGAAACAAAAATCACATTGAAACTATAATGCAAAGTACAAGGTAAATTGAGCTCTTTGAAAATTTTATGAACATTCTATATTGCTTTAAGTGGAATAACAAGGAAAGTTATAAAAATGTTGAACTAAAAAGAAAGTTTATATATATATATAAACTTATATATAAATATATATATATTTATATGAAAAATAACATATGTACAGGAAGAAGAAACAGAAAAGAATCCAATATTTAGAATATATTTTATCATTATGAAATTGTTGTCATTATAATCAGTTTAGAGAACTAAAAATGCATTTTATTTTTTAATTGGTACCATATATTTTTTCATTACTAACATATTTCTGAGTTTCATACCATATTATTAAGAAGAATTTAGAAATTTGGGAATTAAATTTAATTCTTTTTGTCTCTAAGAGAGCACTTAACCAAGTTTTGGAAGTCACTTTTTTATTAATGATAAACTATCTTCCATCAAGACGGAATAAGAAATCATTGGAGAAACTGAGATGGAGGCATAGGTAATCACTTATGTTGTTGCCTCTCACAACCACATAAAAACCACAAACAAATGGCAGAACAACTACCTCTCGGAACTGCAGGAAAGCTGGCTGAGTGGAAGTTCCACAAGTAGAGAGGCGAAGAAAGCTCATTGGTAAAATATGGAAAAGCACAGAAAGTGCTGGCATCTGGATGTACTGCTCTTTAAACTGGGAGGGAGATATAAGCTCCCACTTGCTCTGAACTCCAGTTCTTGGTGAGATTCTGGGGGACCCAGGCACAAACAGGTAGAAACTGGACTGTCCGGCATCAGGATGGGAACATGAGGGTGGCTTACTCATACAGGTACTTGCAGCAATCATTGTTCCTGAACAGGGGCATGGAATGCAGAGAACCAGGGACTTTTCTGGTTCAGGGCAGCCATTGATGTTTGCTCAGCCCTGGTGATTTCCAGAGACCCCACCCAACCCAATTTACAACCAGACTCAAGCTGTGCGCATTGGCTTTTGAGAATGAATGGCCTGTATTTTGGCCTAAAATAAACTGCACCTCAGTCAGAGAGCCCTAGAGCTTCCAAAAGAAGGCACACTGCCTGGCAGCAGCAGAGGACTTGCTTCACAACTGGGCATCCTCTGGTTACTTCCAAACTCTATTCAAAAAGGAGGAATCTGCAGATGTCTCTGTAGCTCCTGCTGGGTGGCCCCAGACATTGGCTGACCTTGCACCTCCTTGGAGATCCAAAAGCCAGTGTACCCAGTGGTCAGAGTGAGACAACACTGGATTACAACTTTTCATATCCATAGGAGACACACTCAGGGGCAGACTCAGTGAACACCAAAGCCCCACTGAAGTAAGTACTGTCCCATAAATGTGTCACCTGTGCAACAGATCTTCCAGTGTAGACATAGCTGGTCAGCACAGCCAATTGGCTTAGAGGTCAATTCATCCCAGTGACACCAACAGCAATCAAGGCTTAACTACAATAAGACTGTGCACACAGCCCACAAAGGGGTGCACCAAGAACATCCACCTCAGGTGACTGGGATGGCTGAGCCACTGTGCCATATAGGACACCAACCACACAAGATCACTCTATCAACTCAAGTAGACTTAGCAGCTAACCAATACATAGAAAGAAACACAGGGAAGCAGCCAAAATGTGGAGCAAAGAAACAAGTCACAAATGAAAGAAATGGATGAAAGCAAAATACTGGATACAGAGTTCAAAACCACAGTTATAAGGTTACTCAAGAATCTTTTAGAAATCTCTGAGAAATTTAGTGAAACCCTCAAGGATATGAAAAAGGATGAATCAGAAATTAAACATACACTGACTGAAATAAAGAATAATATACAGAGATTCAACAGCAGACTAGAGGATCCCAAGTATCAAGTCAAAGATTTGAAGTATGAAGAAGCAAAAAACCCAACTGGAAAACAAAAAGAAAAAAAAGAACCCAAAAATATGAAGGTAGTGTAAGGAGCCTCTGGGGCAACTTTAAACATAGCAACATCTGAATCATGGGGGTGCCAGAAGAGAGAGAGAGCAAAATATTGAAAACATATTTGAAGAAATAATGACAAAAATTTCCCCTATCTTGTGAAAGAAATAGACTTAGAAGTCCAGGAAGTGCAGAGAACCTCAAACTAGAGAAATCCAAAGAGGACCACAGTAAGACACATCATAATTAAAATGCCAAGGGCAAAAGACAAAGAGAGAATCTTAGAAGCAGCAGGAGAAAAACAGTTACCTACAAGGGAGTACCCATACCACTGTCAGGTGATTTTTCAAAAGAAGCTATGCTAACCCAGAAGGGAGTGGCAAGAAATATACTAAGTGATTAATAGCAAGAACCTGCAACCAAGATTACTCTGCCCAGCGAAGCTATCATTTAAAACTAAAGTTCAGATAAAAGGCTTCACAAACAAGAAAAAGCTAAAGGAGTTCAACACCACCAAACCAGTATTATATGAAACTAGGGGCCCGGTGCAAGAAATCCATGCATGGGAGGTGTGGGATGTCCCTCAGCCCAGCCTGCACCCTCTCCAATCTGGGACCTCTCCAGGGATGTCCAACTGCCCATTTAGGCCTGATAACAATAGGATCAGGCCTAAACGGGCAGTCCGGCATCCTTCTCACAATCCAGGACTGCTAGCTCCAAACTGCTCCTCTGCCTGCCTCTCTGGTTGACCACTTCGGCCTGCCAGCCTGATCACCTGCTAACCACTACCCTGCCAGCCTAACTGATGTCTAACTGCTTCCCTGCCAGCCTGTTTGTCCCCAACTTCCCTCCTCTGCCAGCCTGGTTACCTCTAACTGCCCTCCCCTGCAGGATTGATCACCCTCAACGTCCCTCCCTTGCAGGCCTGGTCCCTCCCAAATGCACTCCCCTGCTGGTCTGAAAGCCCACAACTGCCCTCTCTTGCAGGGCATGGAACCTCTCACTATCCTCTCCTGCTAACCATCTTGTGGTGGCCATCTTGTATCCACATGGGGGCAGGATCTTTCACCACATGGGGGCAGCCTTCTTGTGTGTTGGAGTGATGGTCAATCTGTGTATTACTCTTTTATTAGATACTATAGAGACCTGGTACATGGGTGAGGGCCAACTGGTTTGCCCTGAAGAGTGTCCCAGATCAGGGTGGGGGTTCCCTGGGGCATGGGGTGGCCTGGGCGAGGGGCCTGTAGAGATTTGCAGGCCAACCATGCCCCCCAGTGACCCAAGCAGAGGCCCTGGGATCTGGGATTAATTTATGTCTACAATTGAAACTTTGTAGCCTGGAGTGGAGCCAAGCCTTCTGCTCACTCTGTTGCTGCAGCCATTTCTGTTTGAAACTTTGTAGCATTGAGTGGAGGCCTAGGCTGGCAATGGCAGGCAGAAAGCTTGGCTTCCTCCATTGCCATGGAAACCCAAGCCTCTGTTCTCTCCAGCTCAGTGGCTGACGCCATTCTGTATCTTTTATAATTGAAACTTTGTAGCATTGAGTGGAGGCCTAAGTCGGAAATGGCAGGTGGAAAGTTTGGCTTCCTCTGCTGCAGGAGAAACCCAAGCCTTCCTCCTGCTCTCAGTGTTGGCAGCCATCTTGGTTGGCATTTATTTGCACAATCTGCTCCTGATTAGCTGGTGGGTGTGGTTGTGGGTGTGGCTTGTTGGTTTAGCAAACATATGGTCAAATTTGCATATTACTCTTTATTAGATAGGATGCTAAAAGGTATTTTCTAAGAAGAGGAAGAAAGAGGTCAAGATAAAAATTATTATCATGCCCTAACCGGTTTGGCTCAGTGAATAGAGTGTCTGCCTGGGGCTCTGAAAGGTCCCAGGTTTGATTCTGGTCAAGGGCATGTACCTTGGTTGTGGGCACATCCTCAGTAGGGGGTGTGCAAGAGGCAGCTAATCAATGTTTCTTTCTCATAAATGTTTCTAACTCTCTATCCCTCTTCCTTCCTCTCTGTAAAAAATCAATAAAATATATATGTAAAAAATTATGATCAACAAAGTAACAACAAATACATATCTATCAACAAGTGAATCTAAAAATCTGATGAACAGAATAAACTGGTGAATATGATAGAATTAGGGGCATAGAAAGGGAGTGCACTCACAATTCTTGTAGGAAAGGGTGTGTGGGGGTTGCAGGAAGAGACTGGACACAAATCTGACACTTATAGACAATGACAATGAGGGGTAAGGGCATGGGGTAAGGTGGGAACTAGGTGGAGGGGAACTATGGGTGGAAAAAAAGAGAAAAAACTGTAATAATATGAACAATAAAGATTTATTTTTAAAAAAATCATTCGCAGTGAGACAACACTCCACTGAGTTATTTGAAACTGTTGCCTTCTAGTTGGGCTGATGTGATTACTTACCCCATCAGCAAGCTCAGCTGTCTGATGAGCAGTAGCTGTGTAGCACTGAATCTCAAGGAGAACTTGAACTTTTCAAGGATCTTGAACTGAAATTTCTTTTCAGATAAGTGGCCTAATTGAATTTAAATGAACTGGAATTCAAAGCTTTCTAGACTTAATTTATTTAAGTACAATCTGTTTCTTTTAATATTTTTCCTCTTAAAAATTACATCTATAACATCATATATCTTGAAATATTGAGAGCTCCCAATTTCCCAGAATAAAATTATTTGCTTTATTTCAAATCAACGTTACTAATGAGGGTCACTTGCATTCTATGTTTTTAGTAACTAGGGCCCCAGTGCATGAAATTTGTGCACTGGGGAGGGTGGTCCCTCAACCCAACCTGCCCCCTCTCACATACTGGGACCCCTCAGGGGATGTCCAACTGATGGCTCACCCCGAGCCTGCCCAAGGCCTAAAGCCTCGTGACCTAAAGCCTTTGGCGAGGCTTTAGGCCTTGGGCAATCAGCCATTGCCCTACTCAGCTCAGCCCTGGCTGCCTGTGACCACCTGGCCCTGGGGGCTGGGTGCTTGCTGCCACTTCGGCTCCCAGCTCCCAGGTGCGAGGCCCTCCCTACTGCCACCACCACTGCTGCTGCTGCCACAGCTTCCCAGCACAGCGCCTGGGGGCTGGGTGCTCACTGCCACTGCCATTTCATCTCCACCCCCGGGGCCTGGTGCTCATGCCACCTGCCCCCTCCCCGCTCCTGATTGGCTGGTAGCATAGCCAATCAGGAGTGAAGGTACGGTCAAATTTGCATGTTTCTCTTTTGCTATATAGGATTATTCATTACTCTTTTTTGCAGTTTACTGTATTAAAAATAATAGAAGCCATATGTTTTAAAGATGTGTGACATTAGTTTGTATAATTGTTATTAAATGTTAGTTTGAAAACCAATGCATAAAAACCACCCAGTAACTTGTTAACAGTAGAGATATATTATCAACCATGCCACCAAACCCAAGATTTGGCTTTAGCCTGACTGAATTAGAGCCATGAATTTTTTTTAAATGATCTCACAGGATTTTAATGTAAAGCTGGATTTATAAGCATAAAGATCCTTAGTGATGTCTTTGTGCAATAGCATATACTTATTTAAAATCTATTTTCATGTGTTTATGTCTGTACTTTTATTTAGAATTTACTAAAACTTTTTACTAAAACTTCCATAATCTATCAGATTTCATCTGATTTAGCAATTATAATTAAAATAACAACTTTGTAATGGTTATAAGGATGATCCTAAGTCAACAACATGATGTTTTATCTATTCAAAAGCAAATACATATATTTAAAGTGTTTCATGCTGTTTGTTGAAACTCATTTTAAACACAAGAGTAAAAATAAATTCCCCATTAAATGAAGCAAATATTCTATCTAATACAATATTTATCTTACAGTGTATCTAAAAACCATTTAATGGAAGAATATATTGGTGTTATACATAAAAGTATCAACCAAACTGGAGAAGAAGGTCCAATAGAGAGAACATAACTCTTATTAAAAATATAGACCTCCATTAAACATTTTATCTCTGTGGTAGAAACTAGGTCAGCTAATCCCAATATTCATTTCCCAAGCCTTATAACCTATACAACGTAAATGGTACATACTTTTTAAATCCTGATCTTATTTGTAACTAAGGGCCAAGTAAAACTTTCTGGCTAAATAAACACATAGATAAGTTGGGACATAAATAGAGTGCCCAGAGCTATGGCAACTATTTTTCAATCTTGTGGGAAAGAATGAAAGAATCACAGAAAGCCAGCCTGATTGTATTGAGTCAGTTAATCAGCTACTGCAGCAAACAATATGAAATGTCTTCTTACTTGAGTAGACTACCATATGACACAGTATTATTTGAATCTTCTCTTGAAACTAAAATTGTTCCTACCTAATATAATTTCCAAACATCACTAATTTATCCCATTCAGTCATGCAAAATCAAAGTAGTCTTGATCCATTTAAAAAGCATAAGCATCTAGATGATCTATTTCAAAAAATAAAATAGTCAATACTATACTCTTTAAATATTTAGACTGTTTCTATTTATACAATATTTTATATCAATATTGCTAACCATTAAGTAATGATACCATATGTTCATAATACTAAGAGAATGATGCTAATATATACAACTCTTTGTATATGCCTTTGTGTTAGCTTATCTATGTAATGAGATTCCCATAATCCTATCTAATAAAAGAGTAATATGCAAATTGACCATCACTCAAACAAACAAGATTACCACCTCCATGTGGACACAAGGTGACTACCACAAGATGGCCGACAGGGAAGGGCAGTTGTGAGCAATCAGGACAGCAGGGGAAGGCAGTTGGGAGGGACTGGGCCTGCAAGGGAGAGCAGTTGGGGGCAATCAGGCATGCAGGGAAGGACAGTTGGTGAGGAGGACCCAAGTCTGCAGGAGAGGCCAGTTGGGGTGTACCCAGGTTGGCAGGGGGGGGCAGTTGTGAGGCACCAGGCCTTCAGGGGAGGGAAGTTGGGGAGAACCCAGACCTGCAGGGGATGGCAGTTGGGGGTGACCAGGCTTGCAGGGAAGGACAGTTAGGGGCAACCAGACCAGCGTGGGAGGCCAATTGCTGTCACCAGGACTACAGGGGAGAACAGTTAGGGGTGACCAGGATGGCAGGAGAGGGCAGTTAGGAGCAATTGGGTCAGCAGGGGAGCAGTTAGGTGTCATCAGGCTGGCAGGCAAAAGCGGTTAGGGGCAATCAGGCAGGCGAGCGGTTAGGAGCCAGCAGTCCTGGATTGTGCGAGGGATATCCAACTGCCCATTTAGGCCCGATTCCATCAGGATTGGGCCTAAATGAGCAGTCAGACATCCCTAGCAGTGTTCCAGATTGAAGAGGGTGCAGGCTGGGCTGAGCGATAGCCCTCGTCCCCCTGTGCACAAATTTTGTGCACTGGTCCTCTAGTTACACATAAAGACCATCTTTATTCATAGTGCTTGTTTTTCCTAGGGAATTTTAGCATATTAAGGTGATTCCAAAGTTGCTCAATGTGCATGTGTTTTTTTTAAATCATGAAACAGGTAAGTAATAAAATAATTTTTTTGCCAATTCCTCTCCCTATTGATTTCTTGGCATTGCCCAAAGAGAGAGTGATGAGAACATAGCTTTATGTACTTGCATTAAGAATTTAAATTAAGAGGAAAAAAGGACACATCAAAATTTCTTTTAATAACCCATGATAGTCATAGACAATGATATCTTTCTTTTTTAAAAATTAATTATGCTCTAATTTATCCAGTCTCCTTCCTTTTGTTCAGTATTCAGAACAAGTGACTATCTGATCAGCAACATTTATAATTTTCCTTCTAGTTTCTGCAGCTGCTACCAGTGGATTTTAATAGGAGAGAACTGAATAAAATAAAATAAAATTTGAGAATCATTTATTTCCTTTCTTTTTTTATTTCATGTAAAAATCCCATTTAAATGAATATATTTTTCAATAGTTTGCTATAATTTGGATATTATTTCCATGTATATGAAACTTATATGAGCTAAATAATATTGAGATGCCTTAGTGTTTGTCAATTCTGGATAATGATCATTTGTATTTGTAAATGACACATTGATTTTGGAAAGAAGTAGTAACAAGATGCCTACTAAAGCATAACTTGTACTATTAAGTGTTTAAAGGAGGGAATTAGCACTGACTGACCAATAATTGTGGTGCTAGGTATTTTTTTCAAATATATAATAGTGAATGGGTTAGGCATTATTACAATGATTATTTTAGAATTTCTCGGAAGGGTTGAGATACACACTCAATGCCACATAGCTAGTAAGCAGAGAAGTTTGGTTTTAGACCCTATTTAATGTCAGAATCATTGGGGTTTTCACAATCCTTGGAGGTTTTGTTTTTCACCTATTTTTAGAGTTTACTTTTCAACATCTAGTTTATTCAAAATTTCAAATTTATTTAGTCCAAATTAGCATTAAAGTTGTACTGTCATTTATAGACAGTCAAAAATAAATATTTGCTAAGGAATTTGGAGGCCAACAATGGAAGTAAATTAGGTGGAAGAAACACTAACCTCTTCCAAGGACCAAAATAGGATTATAGATTAATGATTAACAAAATCATCATGAATAATCAACTGAAGACTACCTGGAGAGTAATCTTATAACCAAGGATTTAGAGAAGAAGCCATATCAAGATTGGTAGGAAGTGCAGAGTTGTGAGAGGGCTGCCAAGTTCCCACAGGTGGCAACTGAAGTTCCAGAGGAATATCTCAGTTGTGGGTGATGTACCCTGAGAAGTATGGATTCTAAAACCCAAGAGGGACTCTTCAGCCTAGAGCACTATAACGGGGAAGAATATAACATCTGGCTGTGAAAAGCAGCAAGGTTTCTGTCAAACAGTGAGATATGGCTAGAGTCACAGGCACCCTCTTAAAGGACCATAGCACAAAATTTAGTTTGCAGTCACTTATCTTGGGATACAGTAGAGGGAGTTCAGAGACTAGAGCTGTGTGAGAACAGTCTGGGGTTGGTGGCTCTGAGAGAGTTAAATGGTCAGCCTCCAGGATCTCTGTGAAGAGTCATTCGCCCATACTGCAGAAGCACTCCCCTCCAAATGTGTTTATGTCTGTACTTTTATTTAGAATTTACTAAAACGTTTTAATAAAAGTTGTTATTTTAATTATAATTGCTAAATCAGATGAAATATGATAGATTATGGAAGTATATGCTATTGCACAAAGAAATCACTAAGGATCTTTATGCTTATAAATCCAGCTATACATTAAAATCCTGTGAGATCATTAAAAAAAAATTCATGGCTCTAATTCAGTCAGGCTAAATGCAAATCTTGGGGTTGGTGGGGTGGTTGACAACTTTGTAATGGTTCTAAGGATGATACTAAGTCAACAACATGATGTTTTATCTATTCAAAAGCAAATACATATATTTAAAGTGTTTCATGCTGTTTGTTGAAACTCATTTTAAACACAAGAGTAAAAATAAATTTCGCATTGAATGAAGCAAATACTCTATCTAATACAATATTTATCTTACAGTGTATCTAAAAACCATTTAGTAGAAGAACATATTGGTGTTATACATAAAACTATCAACCAAACTGGAGAAGAAGGTCCAATAGAGAGAACATAACCCCAAAACCACAGAATATACATTCTTTTCAAGTGCAAATGGGCCATTTTCAAAGATAGACCATATTTTGGGTCATAGAAAGTCTCTCCAAATTCAAGAAGATAGAAATCATATCAAGCATATTCTCAGATCACAGTGGCATAAAGCTGGACTACAATAAAAACAATCCAAAGAAATCAAACACCCGGAGAATAAATAACATGCTATTAAACAACGACTGGGTTACCAGAAAGATCAAGGAAGAAATAGAAAACATAATGGCAACGAATGACAATGATAATGCAACAACCCAAAATCTATGGGACACAGCGAAAGTAGTTTTGAGAGGGAAGTTTGTAGCTCTACAATCCTACTGCAAAAAACAAGAAACAATGGTAATAAATTATCTAACCCAACAACTCAAAGACTTAGAAAGAGAACAACAAGAAAAGCCCAGTATAAGCAGAAAGAAGGAAATAATAAAGATAAGAGCAGAGATAAGCAACATAGAGACCAAAGAAACAATACAAAAGATCAACAAAACCGAGAGCTGGTTCTTTGAATACATAAACAAGATTGATGAACCTCTAGCCAGACTCACCAAGAAACAAAGAGAGAGGACCCAAATAAATAAAATCAGAAGTGAAAGAGGTGAAATAAGAACTGACCTCACCAAAATACAAAGGATTGCTAAAAAATACTATGAACACCTTTACTCCAACAAATTGGACAACCTGGAGGAAATGGATACATTCCTAGAAAAAATAACCTCCCGAAACTCAATCAGGACGAATCTGAATAGCTCAATAGAACAATAACTATGGAAGAAATTGAAGCAGTCATCAGAAAGCTTCCAGCAAACAAAAGCCCAGGGCCAGATGGTTCCACAGAGGAGTTTTACTAAACATTCAAGGAAGAACTAAAACCTATCCTCCTCAGACTATTCCAGAAAATTCAAGAGGATGAAACACTTCCAAGCTCCCTAGTGAGCATCACCCTAATACCAAAACCAGATAAAGATGACACAATGAAAGAGAATGACAGGCCAATAGCCTTCATGAACATAGATGCCAAAATCCTTAAGAAAATTCTAGCAAATCAGATCCAGCAGTACATCAGAAAGATCATACACCATGACAAAGTAGGATTTATCCCAGAAATGCAAGGATGGTAAAATACCTACAAATCAATCAATGTGATACATCACATAAAACATTGAGAAATAAAAATCACATAGTCATATCTATTGATGCAGAAAAAGCATTTGACAAAATCCAACACCGTTTCTTGATAAAAACTCTCAACAAGGTGGGAAAAAAAGGATCATACCTCAACATAATAAAAGCCATATATGATAAACCCACAGCAAACATCATACTCAATGGGCAAAAACTACAACAATTTCCCATAAGAACAGGAGCAAGACAGGGTTGCCCACTCTCACCACTCCTGTTCAACATCATACTAGAAGTATTAGCCATTGCAATTAGACAACAAGAAGAAATAAAAGGCATCCAAATAGGAAAAGAAGAAGTAAAGCTATCCCTGTTTGCAGATGACATGATATTGGACATAAAATACCCGAAAGAGACTGAGCGGAACCAAGATGGTGGCATAGGTAAACACCTATCTTGCTGCACCACACAAGAATTTCAAAACTACAACTTAACGCAGAACAAACATCATCCAAATTCACCAGAAAGCTGGCTGAGTGAAAGTACCACAAACAAAATAATGATAGGACACTGTGACTTAGAGGAGTGGCAGAGGGCAGCGTTGAGGATATTTGAAGAGTCAGAGGTTCGGACCCGTGCACATGTGACTGGATAGGGCAGGTGGCTGCAAACACCGGTGGTTTTCTCAAACGGGGTAGGAGACAAAGGCATCCCACTGCAATGATTCCCCATTTCTGGGTGAGATCTGGGGAACCCACACTCATATGGGATGAAATTGGATAGTAAGAAGAAAGCACGCTGAAATTCAGGCGCTGCAGAGGTCCATCAGCTTGCGGAGAGGGCGCATGAACTTGGGAACTCCAGAAGCCTGTGAGTGTACATACAGAGAGGACTTGTGACTTGCTCTCTTGTTCAGGAATCCATTGGACCGCATTGTTTTACAACCTTGGGTGAGACTTTGGGTGTGGAGACTCATTTGGGGAGAGGCTGAACTCTGCTGCAACTTTCTCTCAGAGGTGCATGCAGCCATTACCACCAGGCACAAGACCCAGGTGCCACATAGGGTGGAGCTGACAGGAAATTAAGGCTGCCTGCTCAGCCCAGAGACTCTGCCCATCCAACCTGAGCACAGCTGATACTCATAGCCAATTGGCCTGGAGGGCAAAACCTCCTAGTGCTAACAACAATAATGTAGGCTTAACTTCAATAATAATCTAGGCTTAACTTCAACTCTGCTCCATAAAGGGATGCACCAAGAGTATCCACCGCAGGTAAATGGGGAGGCTCAGCTACTGTCCCTTAGAGTATATCTACCACACAAAGCTAATCGACCAACTCAGGGAAACAGCATCAATGAAAAGACATGGAAATAAATCAGATGTGAAAGAAATGGAGGGGAAAAAATGACTGGACATAGAGTTCAGAATGGCTTTCATCAACAAATCAACAAATAGAAAGTGCTGGCTAGGATGCGGAGAAAAAGAAACCCTCCTGCACTGCTGGTTGGATTGCAGACTGGTGCAGCCACTGTGGAGAATAGTATGAGTTTCCTCAAAAAACTAAAAATGGAGGTCCCATTGGACCAAGTGATCCCACTTCTAGAAATATATTCCAAGAAACCAGAAACATGAATTAGAAAGGATATATGCACCCCTATGTTCATAACAGCACAATATGCCACAGCTAAGATTTGGAAACAGCCTAAGCGCCCACCAGCAGATGAGTGGGTTAAAAAACTGTGGTACATCTACACGATGGAATACTATGCTGCAGTAAAAATGAACGAGCTCCTACCATTTATTTGCAACAACATGGATGGCACTGGAGAGCATTATACTAAGTGAAATTAGCAAGGCAGAGAAAGATAAATATCACATGATCTCAATCATTTGTGGAATATAATGAATGGTATAGACGGATGAACAAGAACAGATCCAGAGATGGAGAAGCGTCCATCAGAATGTTAAATCTCAGGGTAATTGGGGAGGGGGAGGGAAGTGGGAGTAAGGGGGAAAGTCAATCTATTTGACCTCTTGAACTAAGGTAAGTAATTTGTATTTTTAACTCCCTGACAAAGTTTATATAAAGTTATAAAAAAATTCGCAGCTAGTTTGAATTTGAATTGACATGGCTTAGAGCATATCATCCTCTATGGACACCAACCCATCCTTAGGCTAGCTGCCCCCCTCCCTTAATCCTCTGTGACACCATAATTTCCTTGCATGATATTATTCTACAATGTCATTATAATTTTTGATATTTGACAACAGCATATTGTACAATTATCCCAAAGAAACTTATATAAACTAATTCTTTGAATGTTTGGCAACAACTTAAAAAAAGGAAAGGAAAGGAATTAATGCCTTTTGAAAGGAATTGAGGCACTAGGAAGGCACTTGAGCATTCTATACTGGCTCCTCTTGCCCTTTCAGCCAAAAGGGACCCTCTCCTAATTATCCAAGTGTACACAGCTGTTTCCTGAGCTTTCAGTTAAAGCTGAGGTTGAAGCCTCTGGGTGGATGGCACCATGGATCTGTCTCTCACCCAATGGTGAGAGCTGACCCCTCCCTGGAGAAGAAACCTGAGTTTCCTAACATCAGTGCCGGAACCCTGTAAGCAGGCAAGGGTATCCCAAGGCAGGTGCTGGGAGTGGAGGCCATGGGGTCATATACTACTAAGGAGGCAGAACTGAACCCCACATCACCATGCTTGTCCACAGAGGATGGCTGGTTAGCCAGAGATGGGTAAGATTCCTCAGAGAAGGAACAACCTAAGACAGGCACAGTCACAGAGGGACCACCAGGAGTGAACTTAGGAGTGCACAGATGAGGGGCACAGACCCTCACCCCCTAACCTTGCAGGGGCCTGAACTCTCACCCCTTCTCAGGGAGGTCTCCTGCCCCCACAGCAGCTTCACCTCCCATGCACAGATCAGACCGGGACCCAGGTTACAGACAGAGACTTGGCCAGCAACAGCTATCCTATCTCTAAATCCAGTCTAGCACCAGGATTGCTCAGGGCCTACTCAAGAATGCAAATAATACTTTCCATTAATATTTACAGGGTATACTAAGATTATTGTTTGAGTACTAAATTTGACAGTAAAGTAGTAATCAAGTTTTCAGATTAATATAAATTGATCAATAAGTGAAATAAGTGAATACTCAAGAAAATTTAAGTGTACTGGACAAAAAGCTGTTCCTAAAATATTAACTAAAATTTCTATTAGTAGTTCATCTCATCTTAAAATTACCTAATATGCAAAGAATCTAAAGCAGTCATATTTTTGTGCAAAAATTAAAATTTAAAGTTGCAAGACTGCAATATAAAATTTCCAAAAGCCTCGTTTAATAAAAGCCTCGTTTAATAAAAAAAAGGGGGGGTAGTGGGGTAATATCATGTAAGGAAAAATATCCTGTAAGTAAATTACATCAAGAAAATTCTTACTTCAGAAAATTAATTTATATTTTTAATGCTAACAGCAGGACACCCATAAAAAACACATATGGTATCAAAATAAACCAAAGGAAAATCATTTGGAAAAAATAAAAAGAATCACATGTCTAATTTATAGAAAATATTCCTTTATTAACTTTTGGTCAAGAATATGTTTGTATATTTTCAGAAAACAACTCCAAGACCATATGGATTCCTGCAACAAAGAGGAACTGAGAGGTCTGTTCCAACCATGAAGACTGTCAAGAGATTGAAGACATTAATGACACCTTGCCATGCTAGCAGTCAGCAGTGGTGCATCGCTGCAGGCTGTCCAGGACCAAACCAGGGAGGGTTGAACCTGCATTGCCACCATTTGTCCACCATCCATTTACCAGTGCTGATATGTACACATAAGGAACTATTTGACATTGAAACTGGTACTCAAAAGTGTTGGATATTGAAACTGAGACTCAAACATTTTTTTTGTTCTTATATGTTTATTTCTAGTATGCAGATGCAAGATTTTTTAAAGAAAAGAAACTGAGGAAAAATAGATACAGAGGCAATGAAGCATTGAACAGACTGTCAAACTACAGTGGGAAGGCAGGGGAGGTTGGGGGCGGGGCTGTAAGAGATCAACTGAAGGACTTGTATGCATGCACATAAGCATAACCAAGGATGCAAAAGACTCGGGGAGAGGGCAAGTGAGGGCATGGGCTGTGGGGTAGGGGAGGCCTGGGAGAGCTCAGTGGGAGGGGGAAAAGAAATATATGTACTACTATTTGTAATGCTTTAAACAATAAAAATAGAATCAATTACAATTGGAGGGCCTATAGTGCATATAAGGGACATTCCTAGATCACCCAACTCAGGTAATCAGGAAGAATATGCTACTGGGTCCCAAAGAACGGCTACTATATAAGGCCATTCTACCAAATCTGGGATTCACAGCAGATCTACCTAATGCATAGAAACAAATACAAAGAGGCCAACAATCTATGGAGACAAAGAAAAAGGCCTCAAATGAAAGAAAAAGAGAATTAGCCAGAAGAAGAGATAAATGAAATGCAGGCAAGCAATTTATCTTATATAGAGCTCAAAGTAATGTTTGTAAGGCTGTGGAACAGTATGAAAAAGGACATAGGAGCCATAATCCAGAACCAGTCAGAAATAAAGAATAAAAAATTGAAGTGAAGAATACACTGGAAGGAATAAACAGTAGATTCAATGAGGCAGTGGATCAAATAAGCAAATGGGAGACAAGGTATAAAAATAAAAATACCCAATCAGTGCATCAAAAGGAAAATATAATTTAAAAGGATTAGGATAGTTTAATGAACATTTGGGGCAACATAAGCATATCAGTATCAAAGAAGTACCAGGAGGAGAAGACAGAGAGCAAGGGATTGAGAACCTATTTCAGGAAATAATGACCCAAAACTTCCCTGACTTGGTGAAGGAAAAGGACATACAAGTGCAGGAAGTGTGGAGAGTCCCAAATAAGATGGACTAAAAGAGGCCCACATCAAGACCCATCGTAATTAAAATGGTAAATTTTAAAGTTAAAGAGAGAATTTTAAAATCCACAAGAGAAAGGCAGTTAGTAATCCATAAAGTAGCTTCCATAAGACTTCCAGCTGATTTCTCAACAGAAATATTTCATGTCAGAAAGTATTGGCATGAAATATTCAAAGCAATGAAAAGGAAGAACCTAAAACCATGGCTACCTTACCCAGTAAGGCTATCATTTAAAATTGAAGGAGAAATTCAGAGCTTTTCAGACAAGAAAATGCTAAAGGAGTTTCTTACCACTAAGCCAGTATTATAAGAAATTTTAAAGGACTTGCATGAATAAGAAGAAGAACAAATAAGAACATTGTTAAAAAAGAAAATGGCAATAAATGTGTACCTATTAATAATCACTTTAAATGTAAATGGCTTAAGTGCTCCAATCAAAAGACATAGGATAGCTGAATGGATAAGAAAACAAAACTCGCTTTGCTGGTGTGGCTCAGTGGATGAGCATCAACTCCTATGAAATAGGAGCTCATGGTTTGATTCCTGGTCAGGACACATACCCAGGTTGTATGCTCACCCCAGCATGTGGCAAGCAGGAGTCAGCAGGTCAATGATTCTCTCCCATCATTGATTCTATCTTTCTGTCCCTCTGCCTTCCTCTCTGAAGTCAATAAAAATATTTTTTTTTAGAAAAAGAAAACAAGACTCATACATATTCTGTCTTTAAGAGACCCACCTCAGATCAAAAGATGCATACAGATTAAAAGTAAAAGTATGGAAAAAGATATTTCATTTATATGGAAAAGAGAAAAATGCTGGAGTACCATCCCTTTTATCTGACAAAAATGGAACTTAAAATAAACAGTATAGTACTAGTAAAAGAGAAAGATGGACATTACATAATGATAAAGGGAACAATACAAAAAGAGAATATAACCTTTGTAAACATTTATGCACCCAACATAGGAGCACCTAAATATGTAAATCAAATCTTGATGGACATAAAGGGAGATGTTAACAGTAATACATTAGGGGATTTTGATATCCCAAGGACATCAATGAATAGTTCTTCCAGACAGAAAACCAACAAGGATATGAAGGTCTTAATGAAAGAATCAATCTAGTGGATTTAATTTATATCTTCAGAGCAGTTCACCCTAAATCAACATAATTCTAGTATACATTATTTTTAGTGCACATGGAATATTTCCTAGGATAGATCACATGTTGGGACAGAAAACATGTTTTAATAAATTTTAAAAGATTGATATCACTTCAAGCATCTTCTCTGACCATAAATAGTATGAAACTAAAAATTAAACCCAAATAGAAAACTGAAAAGCAGATAGACAAGGAGGCTACATAACATGTTACTAAATAATGAATGGGTTAACAATTAGGTCAAGGAAGAAATCAAGAGATACCTTGAAACAAATGAAAATGAGAACACAAAACTCAAAATCTTATGGGACACAAGCAAAGTAGTCCTAAGTGGGAAATTCATAGCAATACAGGCCTAAATCAAGAAACAAGAAAAAGCTCAAATAATTGATATAACTTTTCACTTAAAGAAACTTGACAAAGAACAGTGAACAAAGCCCAAAGTGAATAAAAGAAAGGAAGTAATAAAGATCACAGCAGAAAAGAAATAGAACCTAAAAAAAACAAAACACAAGATCAATAAAACCAAGTGCTGGTTCTTTGAAAAGATAAACAAGATAGACAAACCTTTAACAGGACTCATAAAGAGAATAAAAACAGAGATAAGACCCAAAAAATTGAAATAAAAAATGAAATAAAAGATGTAACAACTCTTGCCAAAGAAATACGAAGGATTGTAAGAAAATATTGTGAATATGCATATGCCAATAAATTGGGCAATCTGTACTAAATGATAAAATAAAAGGAAATTATTTAAATATTTAACCTGATATACTATATATATATATATATATATATATATATATACACAGAGAGAGAGAGAGAGAGAGAGAGAGAGAGAGAGAGAGAGAACCTAGATTATAAACTACAAAATTCAGTGATTACTTCCAGTGTAGTATGTGTATACTGTCTATTTTTTTTCTTGGTAAAAAACAATATATTTTAATATTCAACCTGCCAGAGGTGTCAGGACAATTCTAGGCTCATGAAAGTATTTTGGAATTCTTTCCTCCTTTTCAATATTCTGGAAGAGTATGATATGGATTAGCCCTAATTCTTTAAATGTTTAGTAGAATTCACCAATGAAACAATCTGGTCCTGAAATTATCTTTGGTGGGTGGTTTTTCATTACTGATTCATTCTCAAATATTTTATTTTAAATTTACAGACCAGTTACTGAAATTTATGTTGGAAACAGGTGCTATAAGAAGAAATTTTTAATTATATATGTTTGGTTTTAATACAATCAGGTTGTTACAAAGTATATCTTTGATTCTTTCTACTCCTTCCATCATCCTAGGAAAATGCATTTCAAAAAAAAACACTAATATAAACTAAACCACAGAAAATCTGAGATTTCAAAATGGAACAAATTGTAAATAATATCATTCTCATTACAATCATAGCCCAGCTATGGTAAAATAAGCAACAGAGATATGTTTAATAACTACAATGCATTCAACACATTTATAGTATACAATCCTTTTTTCACATGCGTGAAATAAACAGGAGTCTTATTTAAATGCAGTTTCTAAAATGCTACAGTCAGATAAGGCATACTTAAATTCATGTGCTTTGACACCCTTTTTTTATATGGATTACATTAATCATTTAAAACAAAGGAACCCAGACTCTCAGAGAGGCAACTATTAAAAATGCATTCTCCTATCAAATTTATAATGAATACTTGTCCCTGTTATTAAAGAAGATAAATTAACCAGTATGGGAAAATTAAAAATAAGATAATAATGCATTATAATCATCATTTTATCCAGACTTCTATCAGTAATATCCCTTCCCTGTTTTAAATATGAATGTGATCTGCATAGTTATTATATTTTAAAGTAGTAAAAAGTAAGGAAAACATTTTTGATAATGTTAAGAATAGAAGCACAATTTTGCTGTATTTTAAACTTGCTTTTAACATTAAAATTGGTGTAACTATGTCTTTATTAACAATTGGTTCAATGATTCTGACCTAACTAGTGGATCAAGCATCCTGCAGTTCAATTTAACCGTCAGAAATTTAATTTACTAAACTTTTTATGTTTTTTTGAAGTGATATTTTTGTAATTGAATGTACAAACACATTCAGCAAAAATGGTCAAAATATTTAACATGCCATTTAGAGAATAAAGTGCCATTCAAACAAATTCTCAATTGAATGGTGTGTGTGTGTGTGTGTGTGTGTGTGTGTGTGTGTGTGTTTTCAAAAAGAATAAAGATAGAAAAGTGGACAGAGATTAGTTAGAAGTAACATGAAGTTATAATCAGAATGAATACCAAACTATAACATGGTGCGGGAAAATCTACATTAATAAAACAGAAACATGTAAATTGACCATACCTCCACTATTCCCACCAGGAAATCAGGAGTGAGTATACAAATTAACCCAACAAATATGGCAGCAGCCATGGAGCTAGAATGAGCAGGAGGCTTGGGTTATCCCTGGAGATAGAGGAAGTCAAGCTTCCCACACGCTGTGGCCAGCCCTGGCCTCTGCTCAAGGCTACGATATTTCAATTATAGAAGATAAATAAATCCCAGATATCTGCTTTCAGCAGGCTCTGGCCTCTGTTCAAGGAGGTGATGAAAAAAAGAAAAAGAGAAAAAGGAGGGGCTGGGAGCCTGGGTTGTCAGGAGGCATGGCCAGCCTGAAAATGGCCCTCAGCCCCTTACCCAGGCTGGCTACACCTCTATGGAGTGAGAGTCTCCACTGGGGGGCATGGCCAGCTTGCAAACAGCCATCAGCTCCTCATTCAGGCTGACCAGGCACCCCAGCAGAGACTCCCACCCTGAAGGGGGGGGGGTGGCCAGCCTGAAAACAGCCCTCATCCCCTCACCCAGTCTAGCCACACCCCCATAGGGTGAGGGTCCTCTCTGGGGGGCTTGGCCCACTTGAAAACATCCCTCAGCCCCTCACCCAGGCTGGCTAGGCATCTCAGTGGGACCCCCACACCCTGAAGGGGGTGTGGCAAGCCTGCAAACAGCCCTCAGCCCCTCACTCAGGCTGGCCAGGCATCCTAGCAGGGATCCTCAACCCATGGGGGCAGGGTCAGCCTGAAAACCACCACAGGCCCCTCTCCCAGGCTGCCCCATGACCCAAAGGAACCTCCACCCTAATCCAGGACACCCTTCAGGGAAAACCAGCCGGCCCCCGCCCATGCACCAGGCCTCTATTGATATTAATAAAAGGGTAAAATGCTAATTAGACTGGGAGACCTTCCAGGAGACCTTCTGGATGTTCTTTGGTCAAACCCATGATGGTGGGGCTGAGGCAGAGGTGGTTAGAGTCCAAGAGCAGAGGGCAAGTTGTGCATGATCAGGCCAGGATCGGTTGGCAGTTGTGAGTGATCAGGCTCGTGAGGGGCTGGGCCACTGGGGATAAGCAGATCAGCAGGGAGGCTAGTTGGGGTTGAGCAGGATGTCAGTGGGGGTCAGTTGGAGGTGATCAGGATAGCGGGGAAACAGTTTGGAGTGAACAGGCCAGCAGGGAGCATTTGGGGGCAAGCAGTCCAGTGGGGAGGGAAGGTGGGAGCGAGAAGGCCAGCAGGGGGGGGGGCAGTTGAGGGCTAGCAGTCTGGCAAGCAGAGTGGTTCGGTGCAATCAGGCAGGCAGGCAGGCAGGTGAACATTTAGGATCCAGCAGTCCTAGATTGCAAGAGCGATGTCCAACTGCTGGTTTAGGCCCAATTCCTGTAAACCTGCAGTAGGACATCTTTCTAGGGGTCCCAGATTGGAGAGGGTACAGGCCGGGCTGAGTGATACCACCCCTCTTCCCCCGCACATGATTTTTATGCACCAGGCCACTAGTAAAAAGATAAAAAGAAGCTCATATTAAAGTCCTAGATTTTCATTTGTGTAATGATCCATGTTTAGTGTGCATAATCACAGACTGAACATTTAGCATTGGAACATTTTTTCCAAAGACAATACTGCAATAAAGCAAGATACTGGGTTGACAGTTGTAATATAATTATCCAAGTTTACATGAGAAGTTCAGTGATCATTTGTTATTTTTGTGTTTTTTGTTCATTACTTATGCACTTACCATCTTAAGTGGACCAACGACCTTTCTTCTGATTTATAAACATGCACCAGAAGACAAATGAACTAACATTTGGTGCTGGATGACCTTTCCTAGATTTCTGAAGCCTTACACTCTAATTTGTTTTTCTACTACATGTGTATAAATCAAAATAAAGCAGGTCACACAGTAAAGAGTTAACTTTGGCAGTGACATATATTTATGTTTTCATTGAAAGAAAGTCTACACAAAGGCAATTTCTTTCCTGTTAAGTAATTGTGTGGTGATTTCCAGGCAACTATTAAGAGGAATCCAAAGTTAGGTGATTTTAAACCTTAATTAGATAATATTTTGGTCTTTAAAGTGAAAATTGGCACAACAAATAATTATGTTTGCCTTATGTACCATTTAAATCATATGTGCTCTGATTTAATTGAGAACTGTAGGTGATAGAAGGCAAACTCATCTATCTATGGGGCATATATGAAGGCAGATAGGCATTATAAGCCATCAATATTTATATTCTTATCTTACTAACATTCAATTTAATGTATTTTGTTTTTGAGTAGGTTTTGCATTTTTGGCTATTTTTCACGATGGACTATGATATAAAGAAGGTAGAGTGCATGTCCTTTATCTCATTTGCTTCTGTTTAATGGAGTTTCTATATAAGAACACCAAAATAACATTTTCAATAAAGTTTGATGGCATATTTGAATAGTTAAAAAAAACTCGCACAATTAACTGAGTATCTCTTGACATCACATCAAAGGAGTAAAAAAAAATAGAACATTTACTTGATTAGGATTTTGTAGAATACAAAACATCACCTCTTCAAAAATTCAGTTGCCCAGTTGCACATAATGATTTGGTCAGTGAATCTAAAGATGGCACAGAAATTATACTAGGAATATAGCCACACCATTGTCTTTGAAAGGGTAGCTTTATAACTAAAGGGCATTTGTTTATTAGAGATTGGTCTGTTTTGCAGTTGACACAAAGCCAGGGCTGATGTTTTATTCTGATATATAGAAATCTTTATTGTTATACTAGCAGCCTGGTGTAAGAATTTTGTGCACTGGTGAGGGGAGGGGAGTCCCTCAGCCAGGCCTGCACCCTCTCACAGTACAGGAACTCTGTGATTTATTGCCCCAAAGAGGGAGGCCCCACCCACCCGCCACAGTGCTGCTAGCCAGGTAGCCTGGGCCTCCCTCTATGGGGCAATCATAGAGCCCATCAATTGACTGCCCGGCAGACCAGAGGCCTGGGCCTCCCTCTGCAGGGCCATCATGAGGTGATGGCTGGGCCCCCAACCAATCACATCACACCCACCTTAGCTGGCTTGGTGCCAGTGGGTGTCATAATGTGGTTGTCTAGACAATCATTCTGCTGTTCGGCCATCTGGTCAATTTATATATTATACTTTTATTATAGATTGTTTTTTAACGTAGTTTCTTGTAAACATTTTAAAATCCCATAACTATTTTGTCAACATTTTATGATTGCTTTATCAGCATCTACTATCCTTTCTCAATTGTTTGGAGTTTCATTGGGTTCTTAGGAACCTGACTCCATTCATATTTCCAAGAAGAGAGCATGAGTTAATATAAGCTGATCAATGCATTTCTTCTCTCTGAATACATTCATCTAGGTTGATTTGATTTGAGTACTTCAAGCCTCTTTACTTGTAACTCTGGAACAAATAGATTACAAGGTCTTATGCACCTTTGTCAACTCTGATATCATCAATTATTATAATCTCTTTTGCTCACTCCACACTGGTCTCCTTGCTATCTTCAGTAAGTCAGTCACATCTCTGTCTTAAGGGTGTTTGCATGGGTTTGTTTCCTCTGCCTAGAATACTTTCTCCAAAGATACAGTAAGGCTCACATCTTCACTACTTCAAGTTTGTCTTAAAATGTACCCATGGACACAGATAATAGTGGTATGAAGGGATGAGGAGGGGATGAAAGTGGGGAGTAGAAGTCAATGGGGAAAAAAAGGGTGACATCTGTAATACTTTCAACAATAAATATAAATCTTTAAAAATTTTGCCATCTCAATAAAGCCTATCCTGAAATCACCATTTAAAGAATCAACCTACCTCAGCACTCCCAACCATTGTCTGTTTTGTGTTATACATTTATAGTAAAAATGCCTTATTTATCCCTCTTAGTGCTCTACCTAGTCCAGGACAAATCACAAGGTATTGAACAAATGCTGGTTGGTTTATTTTGTGAATATAGGAAACCCTGGTGAAATTCATGAGATATTTAGCAATTGAAGCTAAGAGAATGAATGTAAATAAGAACATATTAGGAAGTCAGCTTTATAATGGTATAAATATAATTCACATATACAAATGTGAATACAATATAAACCATATTTTAAGTTGTATTTGATAAAACTGTCTCAGAACTTGCTTGAGATAGTGGAAAAGAGAAGAAAGGTTGAGAAGGCGAGGTATTAGATCAGTCTTTGTCTAATCAGAAAGTTAGAGAGTACATTACTAATACATAACTTAAAATTTTGAAAAAAAAACTTTTTTCCCCAAAGGGGTTAGATATACAATCAACTGTTACCTTCTGAAGTGAAAAGTATTTTTCTTGGGGTCACTTTCAAAATTATAATATCACAGTATATTTTATTTATACTTAGGGGAAAGATATTTCTAAAAACCCTGTTAGAGTTAGTTGTATGGTTAAAATATTAAAATAATAACTTTGTTTAATAATGCATTGAGTTAATAGTGTTCTTCTACTTCCTAAATGTTTTACCAATACCAAGTTTTCTACATCTTAGCAGAGTGATACTGATACCAGTAATTTAAACAGAAAAAAGCTTCTGTCAATGATGCTTTCTGGTTATTTGGAAACAGAATTTAGTCTATGAAAGTGATGGCACCTGGCCATGTACAATTACTCCTTAAAGCAATGGTAGGCAAACTCATTAGTCAACAGAGCCAAATATCAACAGTACAA
Source organism: Antrozous pallidus (assembly GCA_027563665.1). Taxonomy (NCBI): domain Eukaryota; kingdom Metazoa; phylum Chordata; class Mammalia; order Chiroptera; family Vespertilionidae; genus Antrozous; species Antrozous pallidus. Next base: position 41,756,497 of record CM050509.1, on the reverse strand, counting down.
CGATTTAAATTTCTTTTGAGAGCCACATTTTTTAAACTTAAACTTCTTCTAACACCACTTCTTCAAAATAGACTTGCCCAGGCCATGGTCTTTTGTGGAAGAACCACACTCAAGGGACCAAAGAGCCGCATATGACTCACAAACCATGGTTTGCCGACCACTGCCTTAAAGCGGTGATTAAGTGATTTACCAATGTATACTAGCAAATGGACATGTTTCTTTTAAAAATAAAAATAAAGTTTTGTCCATTTAAAACTATATTTATTTATTCATTCTCATATATATATATATATATATATATATATATATATATACACACACACACACACACACGATGTGTGTGTGTGTGTGTGTGTGTGTATGTGTGTGTGTGTGATTTTCTACTTTGCTACATTGTTAAGGTACATTGATGAGGAGTCAGTTTTTCTATGGCAAAAATGTATTTTATCTTGGTATCATATAATTGCATAAATAGCTATTTGAAATGTTTCTCAGCAAAAATTATAGTCTTCCTTGGATGTGAGTTTGGACAACAATGTGAAAACTGTGCTCAACTCTTTTAACGTTCATCATTTACTAATAACTAAAATAGTTAGGTTATTATTTTGTACAAAGAATCTATCTTTAAAATTATTAGAATATTTCATTTAGAGATACAAAGTAGTTTCAGTCCTGGGTATGTTTTTTCAGGAACAGGGACATTTGCTTTTTTTTATTTTTATTTTTTGACAATATGCAGCTACAGCATTTAAACTCATTACAAAGCAAACGGAAATCATTTACTCACAAAATGAACATAAAACTTTAATGGCTACCTTTAACTTCTAAGTTGTTGTTGTTGCTATTATTATTACTAGAGGCCCAGTGTATGAAATTTATGGAAGAGTAGGGTCTTTAGGCCTAGCCCACAATCAGGGCCAATCAGGACCTTCCTTCCCTAGGCTGCTGGTGCCAGCCAGAGCTTCCTTTGTTCTGTGCCACATCCTGTTGGTCAGTGCACATCATAGAGAGCCATTGAACTCCCAGTTGGTCAAACTCCCAAGGGATGCCTACCACCCCAAGTGCACGATTTCATGCACTGGGACTCTAGTATAATAGAAATAACTTTTAAGCAGAGAATTGATCCTACATTTATCAACTTTCTGGACACTTATTACTCTGCAAAATGCCATCTTGCATTTTTATCATTGTTTTAAAATTAGTTGTTAATTTAAGAAATCTTTAGACAGCCTGGCCCGTGGATCTCAGTGGTTGAGCTTTGATCCATGAATCAATAGATCACTGGTTTGATTCCCAGTCATGGCACATGCCTGGGTTGTGGGCCCAATCCCCAGTAGGGGGCAAGCAGGAGGCAGCCAAATACTATTTCTACCTCTCTGCCCCTGTCCCTTCCTGTCTAAAAAAATCCAAAAAGCATTAGATAATAGTGCAGTGGTTGGGGTGGGAGCTGGGAAGAGGGGGAAAAGTGGGGGAAATGGTGGACATCTATAATACTCTCAACAATAAAAATATTTTTTTAAAAAAGCATTGGCTCGGAACAAGTGATTGGAAATATTTGGGGTTTCTCCTCACTTAAATAGGTAAGCATAAGGCTAAACATTGGACATCATTTCCACATACTAGAGGTAAGTATTTCTAGTCACTAGTTATATAAATAAATGCCAATCACATTAGTTCATTAGCATTTGCAGCAGAGATATGTTGGTTCATAAACCTGAGGATTAACCAAAATGATCATATCATATAAATGGAGAGAGGGATCCATTAAGGACATATTCCAGTTACACTAGTGCTTCTTATAATGAGCTTGGGTCTTCATAATGTCTGTGCCCTCATTTCAACAGTTATCACAGACTTAAAGTTCATCACTTGAACTTAAGGATTTTAACAGAAACAAATTTATATACCACATCACACAGATTTATTTCTGAATGTACAATACTGGGACAGTAGTTGTCTCTTTATTCATTTAATTAACAATGAAGGATAAGTTACATCAGCAAAGAAATATCAACCAAAGGGGACCAAGTGTTTTTGTTGAAGATCACACCCTTGGAGCCATATCATCTACCACAGGTCCCAGGAAACATGTAGCTTATACCACACTGGACTTTTTATTCATTGCTTGAACTCATGTACAGTTTGTTAAATGTGATTTCCTTTCATTTTCAAGAAAAAATAACTATTAATTATTTTTTGCTTAATAATTTCTTTGACTTTCAGTGTTTTTTCATTTCAACACCTTGTTACCTTTTTTCGTAACTGTTCTTAATGGCAATTTGTTTTGACAATTACCGTACTATACTGCAGTGATCTGTTTATATATTTTGTATCCCCCTCACTTAACCACAAGTTATCACAAACAAGTGAGGATTGTCTTTTATTAATCTCTGAATTCCTAATGCCTAGCTTAGTGCCTGGCATACTAGATATTCAATAAATGCTTGATGAACACACAAATACCTCCTATCTATGAATTCTTTGATATCTGAAGTAGAAACCTACTTTCTACTTCCATTCCCTCTATTACTATGTAGTGTGCATGGGATCCCCTTGTAATTCTGGTTTTATATACCAAAAATGATCCCAAATAACATATATTAAAGTTTTCAATTTCCAAGTGTTCAACAATGAATTTTGCATATGCTAGGAAAATCAGAAATCCATTGACATTTTTATAATAAAAGCAGAGCTCTTTTCTGAAGGTTCTTTGAAAATGGTTTGCTTTCATAGTTATTTATCTAAAATTGAGGCAGCACAATGTACTCATATAATTCAGAGAAAACATGTGAAGAACCTCAAAGATCTAAGCAAATTATAAGCCAGGTTCTGGCACTTTTCTTGCCATTTCTCCAGAAGTGATAATGTTTGGTTCATCGTTAAGGTCTTATTTATTCTCTTTAGATAATATTGAAGGGAGAATACTAGGTTTTAGGAGCAAGAGTGTCAAGCACAGAAGTTCTTCTAAAGCAGCAGATCTAGTCACATATGAAAACTATGAGGCACAAGCTTAGACCTGAAAGAACACAGAGCAAAGACCTCTGGTGAGGCCTTTTTGGAAAATGAAACAACCTACATAGTTCTTAATGGCCATGGAAGAAGCAACTTGTCATTTAGGGAATGAACTGCCTCAGAAATTGTCAGCCTCTATAAAAGTCTATACATTTAATAATTTATGTATATATATGTGTGTGTGTTTTCTATTAACTAAAAATATTTCTGTAACTTTACATAAGCATTTGCCTTTCTATGACTGACTTATTTTACTTAACATAATACCCTCTACATCCATCCATGCTGCCCCAAATGGTAAATTCAATTTTTTAATGACTGAGTAATATTCCATTGTATATATGTAGCACAACTTTTTCTTTAATCCACTTGTCTATTGATGATCACTTAGGTTGCTTCCATATCTTGACTATTGTGAATAATGTTACAATGTTACAAGGGATGCATAAATCTTTTTGAATTCATTTTTTTCTTTTTTTTAAAATATATTTTATTGATTTTTTACAGAGCGGAAGGGAGAGGGATAGAAAGTCAGAAACATCGATGAGAGAGAAACATCGATCAGCTGCCTCTTGCACGTCCCCTACTGGTACATGCCCTTGACCGGAATCGAACCCAGGACCCTTCAGTCCGCAGTCCGACGCTCTATCCACTGAGCCAAACCGGTTTCGGCCATTTTTTTTTTTATTTCTTAAGATAAATACCTAGAAGTGGGATTACTGATTCATAAGGTACTTCTATTTAAAAAAAGAACATTTTTATAAAGAGAGGAAGGGAGAAGGAAAGAGAGAAGAGAAGAGGAGAGGAGAGGAGAGGAGAGGAGAGGAGAGGAGAGGAGAGGAGAGGAGGGAGAGGAGAGGAGAGAGAGAGAGAGAGAGAGAGAGAGAGAGAGAGAGAGAGAGAGAGAACATGCACATGAGAGTGAAAGATTAATCAGTGGTCTCCTGCATGTCCCCTATTGGGAATGAGCTGCAATCCAGGCATATGCCCTAACCAGGAATCAAACCAGCCACCTTTTGCTGCACAGGATGATGCCACACCAACTGAGCCATGGTTGCCAGGGCAAGATAGTTCTATTTTCAATGCAGCAAACTTTTAATTTCACTTTTATAACATTCTAATTCAAAATGCATTCATTGGATACTAGTAAGTTTAGTGGCTAGAAAGAATTGCATTACATCACCCGTGCCTTTTAGTAACTTCTACTCCTTTAATAAATACAGATGCCACATTATCCAGTTTCATTTGAAATGCAGTTTTCTACTATTTTACTGTCCTAAGATTCATGTTAAAAGTTTTCTAACTATATTGAATAGATTTCAGTTTTATATTTCTCAGAAAACTCAAGGATCCATAGATATCTTTAGTCTTCATTATACAATCACAAAATATTCTGACATGGATAGTAGCATGAGTGACTTGAAAGTTTGAACTAGCAGTAAACAAGTAGAGTTGCTGCTTATTGAACTTTCACTCATTCAATATTATAATAAATTGTTTCTACAATAGCCAAATTAGTTGGCCTTCATTGACTGACCCTTGTGTTACTATTTCATTTTGAATATAAATGGAAACACACTTGTGTATTATAAGCCAAACTCTTCAGAGGTATGTTCAGTGTTCTTTGTCTGGAATGTTTCTGAAACATGATAAAACCTAAGTTTATACAAGATCACTTTCTAATCAATGCCAGAAAGTTCAGATACCTGTTTAAATAAGATGGAATGAAATATTTCTTTCTTTGGAGAAATACCAAAATGATATCTTTGTTCAAGCTATGAACAGGTGTGTATGCCTTGGACAGAATCACTATGAATTACATAAAATTTGAGGCCTATAAAGCAGCTAAACCCTGCATCATCAATGAATGCACAGTATACGAGGGAAATATGGTGCAGTCATGTGTCACATAATGACATCTCAGTCAACCACAGACCACGTATAAGATAGTGGTTCCATAGATTAAAATGAAGTTGAAAAATTCCTATTACCTAGTGACGGCATAACTGTCATCTTATAGAACAACACATTACTCTCATATTTGTGGTGATACATACAATTCTGTATATTACATAAGTTACTTCCATTTTTAACTTTTTAAAGGACAATCATACTGTTTTTCATAGTGGCTGCATCAATCTGCATTCCCACCAATAGTGCAGGAAGATCCCCTTTTCTCCACAACCTGGAGAACATTGAGTGTACTCTTTTGATTTATGTAAAAAAAGTTTACTGTAAAAAATATGACACATTACATCTTATACTGTACATTTGTATGTTTAGATATACAAATATTTATCACTCTGTTACAACTGCCTACAGTTCAGTATTATGCTGTACAGGAATGTAGCCTAGGAGTAATAGGCTACAACATATAACGTAGGTGTGTGGTAGGCTAGGCCATCTATGTTTGTGTAAGTGCACTATATGATGTTGGCACAATGAGGAAATTGCCAGTCCATGACTTTCTCAGAATGTTTCCCCATTAAGAGACAAATGACTTATTGCATCAGCTTCTGATGTGGTTTCCAAGTTCTGGTTACATAGTTATCCAAAGAGTACTTGAGTCTATTTTTGACTAGCTCATAAAATGGATAATTGTGCTCTTTTATGAGAAAAGTATTTATCTATGAGTATGAAGTATTTATCATAAAAAAACCTTAAATGTTGCATTTTTTTCTAAGTCTATCTGATGTAGACTATATTTGAATCAATTAGGGAGAAAAAAAATCCAACTTCCAATTCCCTAGCCCATTTTTCACTCTTTAAGGGCAAATATAACTATAAAAGAGAATGCCCCATGCCACAGTTCATTTTTGGTACTAGTAATACAAAAATGGTAATAGAAAAAAAAGGAGGATTAAGAAGGTCTGTTAGGGGGATTGTAATTTTCCAAATCAAAACAAGGTCTGTAAACAAGTAACAGTAAGAAAATTATCTTAACTAGCAGATGTATGAAGAGACTCAAGCTCCAGTTTTTTAAATTATAGCTGCTTCCATATTAAAGCAACCTTCCTGATGGAGCAGTGTGCTTTATATCCTCTAGCAACATCCTTTTTTTTTATTATACTAGAAACCAATGTTGAATTTCCTGAATAATTACATAAATAAACCATGCACTTTACTTATTTGTGTGCCCATATTTAGTGATATATTGTGCATGTAACTTTCAAAAATATGATTTATGACAGTTTATATTACCACAGAGGGGTGTTTTCTTGAAATATGTACTTGAAAAATATCACATAAAATGATGTTATTTGATATATATTCAGAAATGATCTGATTTTTCAAGAAAATGCAAACTGAAAAACCTAGTTCCAATTAAATCATTCTGAGAGTGTTCTTAATTGAATTCTGAAGTGTAAATGATGTAACAGACTAATGAACATAAACATATAAATTATATTTATTTTATTCTATGTTACAATGCTAAGGTTAAAACAGCACTGTGGTTTGACTCATGCTACATTCAAAACGGTATAAAGCAAATCCAATTGTTAGCATATGTGAAGGACATTTTTAAGTAAATTTTGAAGACATCTACCATATACTAACTTTATGCTTCCTGTATTATAATTAATTTTAGTTTGATCTAAGCTTAAAAAAGAAAATTAAAATAATAATTAGAAGTAAAATTAAAATGAAAGTCACATTCTCATGACTGCTTCCTAATTATATACATGACAACTTCAGAAATAAATATTTATTTCTATATATATATATAAAAGCCTAAGTGACCTTTTGAGTGTTCAACCGTTCGACAGTTTGACTGGTAGCTATGATGAACACTAACCCCCAGGGGGCAGATGCTCTGACTGGTAGGTTAGCTTACTGCTGGGGTTCAGGTGATTGGGACTAGGCCAGACTGGTTGGAGATGCCCTGGAGCCCTCCAATGGTCCCTTCCGGGCCCTGATCAAGCACCAGTGAGGTCCCTTGGCATGAACTGCATCCTATCCCAATCCAGAAACCCTTGGGGAATGTCAGAGAGCAGATTTCAGCCTGATGCCCGCAGGCCAGGCCGAGGGACTCTACCAGTGCATGAATCTGTATACCAGGACTCTAGTCAGGAAATAATTCAGAAATTACTAGCTCATAGTTTCAGACATATTCAAACTTACTCCTTAGCATATTCCATAGAGAAGGATTTCAATGTGACATGAAACAATCTAGAATCTTATGTATCAAATTAAATGATTGAAATATTAACATATCTGGTTATTGTGTGGTTTAATCTATGTTAGCTAGTAACCATCTTAATTCAACTCAATACTACTTATTTAACATTTCATTTGACCCCCTGACTCTTTTTAAAAATATATATTTTATTGATTTTTTGCAGAGAGGAAGGGAGAGGGATAAAGTTAGAAACATCAATGAGAAACATTGATCAGCTGCCTCCTGCACATACTGGGGATGTGCCCACAATCAAGGTACATGTCCTTGACTGGAATCAAAACTGGGGCCCTTCAGTCCATAGGCCGATGCTCTATCCACTGAGCCAAGCCAGTTAGCGCCCCTTTGACTCTTTTACCTGGTACTTAGCACTTTATTCTGTGCTTGAGCCCCCCCCCCATTTTGTTGCTCACAATATTATTTAATGTTTAATATATTTCTTCAACCTTTTCAAATCTCTTTGACTTAATTAAAATTGGGATCACTATCAACATTGACACACTTTTTTTTCTGGCTACATATTTCAAAGATGACTGCTGTTTCTCCTAGGACAAACAGGAAGAATTGGTATTTTCCTTATTTCCACTGATACTGTGTAGGCAACTGGAAAGGTGCTGGGTGTCAGACAGTGGAGTCAGACCAGACCTGGGTTCAGCAACCTCTGTACTTGCGTTCTGGCTATGGAAACAATTCAGGAGTGACTCAAACTATAATTGAACATCTATATTTATACTAATAATATGTTAATTAGATCAGGAGACCTTCCGGACATCCTTCCAGACAAAGCCATGATTGCAGGATTGAGGCAGAGGCAGTTAGAGTTGATCAGGCTGGCAGGGGGGCTTGTTGGGAGTGAGCAGGTCAGTAGTGGGGGGCAGTTGGGGGCAATCAGGCTGGTGGGGGCAGTTGGGGATGAGCAGGCCAGCAGAGGGGAACACTAGGGGGCAAGCAAGCCAGAGAGGGGCAGTTTGGGGTGAGTAGGCTGACAGGCAGAATGGTTAGGGGCAATTAGACAGGGAGGTAGGTGAGTGGTTAGGAGTTAGCAGTTCCAGATTACAAGAGGGATCAGGACTAAACTGGCAGTCAGAATCCCTCGAGGAGTCCCATATTGGAGAGGATGCAGGCTGGACTGAGGGACAATCCCCTCATGTGCATGAAATTTGTGCTCAAATTTCATGCACCAGGCCACTAGTGTATGTGTGTATGTATATATGTGTATATATACAGTAAAAGCCAGCAACTGGGATACCATAATGACCAGAACGACCAGTTGCTATTATGCCTACTGCAGCCAGTGACCTGGCCTGATCAGGGGGTGGGGTCCGCTGGCCAACCTCCTACAGATCCTCCCCAGAACCAGCTATACCCCTAATTGGCCTTTCCTACCCTTATAGGCCCACAGCCGCTGCTCCCAGATGGCCTTACCCTCAATGGGCCACCACCACCCTGATTGGCCCACAGCCCATCCTCCCCAGCTGCCCTTGCCCCTGATCACCCCCCACCCTAATAGGGGGGAGCGCCAGCCAGCCAAGCTCCTGAAGTTCCTTCCCCTGCCTATCCCCTCGCCAGATCATCCCCGCACCCTGATCAGGGGCAGGTATGGCTGGTCAACCACCTGTGGCCCCACCTCCTGACTAGCCCTGACCTTGATGGGTCCCCACCACCCCTATAGGCCCACCGCCCCTCCCCCCAGGAAGCACCACCCCTGATTGGCTCCCCACACACACCAATTGCAGCTGGGACAGGCTGACCAACTGCCCAAAACCCCTCCCCATGGCCAGCCCCACCCTCAATCATCCCCCTACCCTGATCAGGGGCGGGTCCCACCAGCCAATCACCCACCGCCCCTCCCCAAAGTTGGCCTGGCCCTAATTGGGCCCCAAATGGGGCAGGCTGTCTGGCCAAACTCCCATAGTCTCCTCCTTCCAACAGGCAAAGCCCCGATCCACATATTGGGGCCAGGCTGGCCAGACCCCACCCATGTACAAATTCATTCACTAGGCCTCTAGTTTATGTATAAGATCATAGAGGTAAAATAAGTAATTTGTATAAGAAATGGGATTAGGAAACAAGTTATAGAGGTAAAGAAAGGGCCCTAGGAGATTGTGAATGAGGGAGGTAATGATAATGCTTGGAGGCGGGGGAAGGTTATAGAGATCCGAAAGGAAATAGGCACCATCCTGCTCCCAGGAGGGAGAGCTCACTGGGTCCTCCATCCTAAGGCTTTTAAGGGTAGAGATTTTAAGGGAGGTCCCAGGGGAATAATTCAATGGACTATTCAGAAGTTTTACAGGTGTGTTCTTTCAGGGCTGTGATCCCACTAATTGATTGTCTGGCACCAGAGCAGGGTGTTTTTATTCAATGAAACTGGTCCTGAGATCAGCTGTGGCTGGGTTAGTTGCTTATTTGGGCCTGGTGCTGAAATACAACTGAGGCCTAGATGTTATCTCTAGAGAGTAAAGTTCAGGGGGTCCAAACCTCTTGACCAGCAACATGCTAGGAGAGGAAAGGTAATCTTGGGGGCAAGGTCCCACCCTGCAATTGTCCTTTGCTAAGCACTTGGGCCTTTTCCACCCTGATGATCTTCTGTATCTGACCCACTGTCCTTGCTCTGCTCATTTCTGTCTAACTGCCTACCACAATTCTCCTAGACCTTCATATATCTGGACACTTCAAGCTCTTAAAATATAATTTCTGCTTCCTATTCTCCTGAAAGTTATCACTAAAATGAGGGAGATAATGATATTTAATTGATGCATCTGGGTTCATAGCCTCCAGATCTCTTCACCAGGCATTGTTGACTCCTCTCCCTTGGACTATTTTAATCCCATGGTTTTGGTGGCAATACACCCATATGATTTATTTACCCTTTATTTGTCCTTGTCTCAGTCATGGATTCTGAGCAAAACTCCTTCTCCCTAAAGGTACCTAGATCTCCAAGATTCTCCCTCCTTTTCTTTTTCAATGACTTTATTTACTCCCAACACTATCACACTAATGAATTATAATTGTGCTATAGATCTATATTTCAAACTACCTACTAAACCTTCCATCTGTATATTCCAGAGAACCTCAAACTAAATCCTCTGGAACCTAAGCTAAGATTTTTAAGTCCTACTTTTGCATCTTACTCCTGATGTACAATTTCTCAGTTGATTGCTTATCCATCCTTCCAATAACTTTCGTTCAATATTAGGAATCCCACAAACCACTTTTTGAAGATACCTAAAGAAAGGGCAATAAGAAAAGCATGAAAGAAGACAAACATATCTCCATTTATTAAAAAATTATTAATAGTATTACTTCTATAGCTCATTATGCTTCTCATTATAACTCTTACCAAATTCTCTAGTAATTATTTATTTAGACATCTTTCCCTCCATTTTATCCTCAGCTCTTCAAAAAAGTAACTAAATTGTACTTCTTTTTGTAATCCAGCAACCAGATTCCCAGATTTATTATCTATTAAATGCAAATTAAATGTACCTCCCTTGCTTACCACAGATTCCTGAAAAAAAAAAAACAAACTGAAAGTCACTTTGAAAACTATAATTTATTTCACATAAATAAAATATTGTATTAGATTTATTTATCAACATATATTTTGTGAGCACTTACTGTGTGTAAGATAGTAGGCAAAGGAGATAAAGTAGCAATGACAATTAAAAATACAGTCTCCATAATGCCTCATTTCAAATTCTATTTCTATCACTCAATAGCTGTGTTACATTAAGAAAGTTACTTAACCTCTATCTTCTGCTTAACCGCTGTTTCCCTTTTTGAAATAGATGTGGTAACAGATGTCTTAAGACCAATATGAGGAACAAATACATTAAATGTACATTAATAACTGTTATTATTACTTGTTTTTTGTATTTCTCACTCTTAAAACTTGATTCTTACCTGAAGATAACAAGCCTACTATATTTAAGGCTCTTTACCATTCTTCAGTTCAGATATGGCTTACGTGACAAGAAAAAAGATTATTTTTAAGAGCAATATTCCTATTGAGACAAAAGGACAAATCTGTTCTGTTTTATTTGAGGAAAGTTTGTGGTGAATGTGTCCTTCATTAGAAGAGATCAGTTATCGCCAATGCCCAATGAATGACCATTTCATATTACCTAAGCTGAACCTAAGAATAGAAGAAAAATGCCCTAACGAGTTTGGCTCAGTGGATGGAGCATTGGTCTGCAGACTCAAGGGTCCTAGGTTTGATTATGGTCAAGGGCATATACCTTGGTTGCAGGTACACCCCCAATAGGGGGTGTGCAGGAGGCAGCTGATATCTCTCTCTTATCAATGTTTCTAACTCTCTCTGTCCCTCTCCCTTCCTCTCTGTAAAAAGTCAATAAAATATATTTAAAATAAAAATAAAAGAATAGAAGAAAAACAAATTCTTACTCTGTTAATTTATATTTAAGACATTACAAAATCTAGTCTTAAATGCCTGGCAGCCGATTTCTTTCTCCTTTAGGTGACTTTGCTTATCTCTTTTCCAATTCATTAAGTGCTGATTTTGCAGTTTGCCTCTATAAGAAAGCTATTTACCTTATCCCTAGGTTTTGAATAGTATTGCACTGTAGCCTCTAAATATACAAACAACACTCAATTAGAGTCCTTATTAGAAGTATGGATTTAGCCAGTAAATGAACTAGGAGTCATTTTAATGCAGTGGTTATGCAGCTTTAATCCCATGTTTCATAATGATTCTAATAGTTTATATTTATTTTCCCTTAATTCTCTACCCCCTGCCTCTATTCAATTTAATGATAATATTGGAAGGACAAAGTTAAACTATGATAGAATCAGAGAGGAGGAACTGATATTGTTGTAATTACTTTTCAAGATTCACATAAAGTGTTTACTGTGTTTACAAAAATAAAAAATAGAAATATTTGGTTCAAAACATTTTAATCTGGATTCTATCCACTGGTTGTCAAAAAATTCCTATCAGCAAAACACAAGAAAAACAAATACAAAACTTAAAACATTACACTTGTTCTCAAGTTGCTTATAATAGAATAGAGGCCTGGTGCATGAAATTCGTGCATAGTGTGTGTGTGTGTGTGTGTGTGTGTGTGTGTGTGTGTGACCGTGCGTGCGTGCCTCAGCCCAGCCTGCACCCTCTCCAATCTGGGATCCCTCTCACAACCCAGGACTGCTGGCTCCCAACCGCAGGCTTGTCTGCCTGCCTGATTGCCCCTAACTGCTTCTGCCTGCCAGCATGAACACCCCCTAACCACTTCCCTGCCAGCCTGATCAATGCCTAGCTGCTCCCCTGCCAGTCTGATTGCCCCTAATTGCCCTCCCCTGCTGGTCTGGTCATCCCTAACTGTCCTCCCCTGCCAGCCCAATTGCCCCTAACTGCCCTCTCCTGCTGACCCAGTCACCCCTAACTGCCCTCCCTTGCCAGCCTGGTTGCCCTTAACTGCAATGCCCTGCAGGCCTGGTCACCCCTAAGTGCCTTCTCCTGCAGGCCTGAATGCCCCTAACTGTCCTCCACTGCTCTCCCAGTCACCCCAATTGTCCTCCCCTGAAGGCCTGGTCACTCCTAACTGCCCTCCTCTGCTGGCTTGATTGTCCACAACTCTCCTCCACTGCCAGCCATCTTGTGGCAGCCATCTTGTGTCCACATGAGGGTGGCCATCTTTGACCACATGGCAGTGGCCATCTTGTGTGTTGGAGTGATGGTCAATTTGCATATTCTGTCTTTATTACATAGGATTCTTTTATCTTGAAAAAATAATTTTCTCTTTTTTTTGATGTATTTTTATTTGAGAGAGGAAGGGAGAGGAGAGAGAGAGAGAAAAAAAAAACATTAATGATGAGAGAAAGTCATTGATGAACTGCCCCTTACTAGGGATGGAGCCCACAACATAGGTATGTGCCTGACCGGAAATCTAATCATGACCTCTTGGTTCATAGGTCAATGCTCAACCACTGAGCCATGCTAGCTGGATAATTCTCTTTCATTTTTTAAATCTTTTTAAATATTTAGGTTTGAAAATCCAAGAAGGTCCACACAACACTTTAGTTAAACAGACAAAACTGATTTTAATTACTAACCTTTTACTATAAATTAATATTGCAATAATCTGCAAATGCTAATTTAAAACTGAATTTGCTTCTGAGCAAGCCACATATAATAATGAACAAGCAGCAGATTATCCTCAGAAGGGCAATACACTATACTACAAATCACAAGTTGCATTTTCTCCTCTTTTTTTTAGTGTAAAATAAAATGTGATTCCAAAAAGATATTATTAAGCTGTAACACCTTCGTCATTTTCAAGCTCTTGGCACTTAAAGTGCTGAATTTTAGATTACTTTTTTATATTCTGCCTATGCATAGTTTCCTTACTGTATGTAAATTTATTAAAGCTGTCTCTTCCAATTTCTTCTCTACTTAGGAAGATATGACAAAAAGATGAAAGGTACTACCTTTAATCTCAAAAGGCTAAATTCCACACAGAAATGAAACAGTAGAATATATAAAGTCAATGCTAGTATTCTCCCGAAGGTAGTTTATGTTCATTGAGTGGTCACTAAAAAAGCACTAAACAGGAAGTATGTGACAACATAATAGTCCTGAGGCTCAATTTCCTCTCTAGATAGTTGATACTGTTTTTTATTGTGCTATGTAATTGAAATGCCACTTGCCATGTAATGATTTGCTTACTTGGGGTGGGGGGTAAAGACATTTTTTCTGTAAACTGCATTGGGGGAAAAAACATATTAAGGCCCAAGTGGCAATTAGATTCAGCAATACATTTTCAAAAAGTACCCTCAAAGTCTTTCTCAAAAGCAAAAGGACTGTTTTGCTATCGTTTTGTTCTATTATAAAGTTTTAAAATAGAAATGGGTTGAGGAGTCTAATGACCAAAGATGACGATCTTTTTAATTGCTGATAGGGATGTGGATTTTCAATGATCTGTTGCTTTTATAGATTTCAAGATTTATACATATTTATTGGGACTTCCAAATTCCACAATTTTTAGTGCTGAAAGCATTTGAAGTCACGAGAACCTGAGATGACAAGTTCTTGCACTATGTTGAGACATGCATTATGCAATTGGGTTTTCTTTCAGGTCCAGACTTATGTTAATCTAGTTCTGTTCCTCTCTACATCATACTCTGCACATTTATCCAACCTAGCAAAGTAAAATCATTTTTGACTCTAAAATTCATTTGCCCTATATCTAATCAGTTACCAAGTCTTGTCAAACTACTACTCTATTTTTTTGCATTGACACTGTGCAAGTGTTGCCTTTATTTTCCACCTTGATTATTACAAATCCTTCTCACTGATATTCGTGACTTTCTATATTTATTTTCAAGTTATTACTGCAATTGGCAGAGTTTTCTTTCAAAAATATGGATTAGTTAATGTCATTCAATAGCCAGGGTGAAAAAGCCAGAGCTTGCAAGTCAAATCTGACATAAAATCTTTGTATAGCTCTTCATAACTTAAAAGATAAAGTATACGTTTCTTATCATAGCATACAAAATACAATGTATTCAAACCCTTACTTACATTCACAGATAATGGCCATCAAATGTCCTGAACATTCCTACATTTCAACATCCTAACCATATGATGCAACCATATTAAAGTTCTATTTGAAGTGTGTGCACACACACACATACTAGTACACACACTCCAAATAGTATTTCATATCCCTTGCTGTTACCATTTACCTGATGTTCTGGGAATATTTTTTCTTGAGTAATCCATGCACAATTAGTTGTCCTTTAAGTATATCCTCAGGGCAGTTTACAAGAAGCCTTAAATCTCAACAATAAGAAAACAAATACCAATTTTTTAAAATAGGCAAAACATCTGAACACCAAAGAAAACTACAGATGGCAAGTAAGTATTGGAAAATATGCTCAGCTTCAATTTTCATTAAGAAATTAAAATAATGAAATATCTATACATACCTGTTTAAATGGCTAAAATTTAAAACATTGACACTATAAATTGCTGACAAGGATGTGGAACAACAAAAAATATCTCATTTATTGCTGTTGATAATGTAAAATGGTACAACCACTTTGGAAAACAGTTTGACTTTTAGATGACTAAGATAGTCTTAATATATGTTTTAAGAATCACACTCCTGGATATTTACCCAACTGATTTAAAAAATTTTGTCTTCAAAAAAACTTGCACGCAAATATTAATAGCAGCTTTATTCATAATAGCCTTAAACTGATAACAACATAGATGTTCCTCAATAGGTGAACAAATAAAATATATACATTTATACATCTGAATATTATTCAATGATAAAAATAAATGAGCTACCAAGCTATGAAAAAGACATGGATAAATGAAAGGTACCTGCTAAGTAAAAAAGCCATTCTTAGAAAGCTTCATAAGTATGATTCCTATGATATGTTATTTTGGAAAAGATAAAACTATAGTGGTGGTAAAATGTATATAATCACTGTACTTTAGTTGACAAAATTGTTCCCCATATGATACAAGTTTACAATTCTAAAACTGCTGTACATGTATACTATAATTAAACAATTAGATAGATGTATAGTTAATGGTAAGATCCACATTTCTCACTGTTATAGTGTGAGACATGCAAGTGCAGGAGAGTGGTATGATTCACATGGTAGTGAATGGGAGACATTGGTATAACAAATGTTTAATTTAATAGAGACACAGATTACTTAAATACATACACACATAGTTTAGTATACACACAAACATTTCCTTGCTTTGTTAATTAAGAGGGCCTAAAAGTAATGATGGCCAGGTAGCAACAAGCATACCTAGGACCCAGATTTTTGTTTCCAATATTATTACCCAGGGTTTCTTAGAAAAAAGGCTGATTCTAGGACTGGGGCATAAAATGTATTTTACTAACCTGGAACATTTTTTAGTGCCAAAAAGATTTTTAAAAATTCTAAATAAAAAGCAAAAACAATGGGAGTGTGACAAAGGGAAACAGAAGTCAACTGAAAAAAATGTCCTAATGTTTAAAGCTGAAATAACCTGATCAACAAAATAAATAAAGATTATTGAGTTGTAATCCAATATATAAAAGATAGACCATGAGTATATAGTGATATGAATAAAGGATTGAATAAATAAATGACTACAAGAGAATTATCAAATTGTTCACATAGAAGAATATCAAATAATCTATGTAGTTTACACTTAATATATATCTTTTCCCCCGTTAATTGTTTGCTGAGCTAAATGACTTTCTTGTAAAGATTCAAAGTGGAAAGGGAGAAAAAAAGAGAGTGGAAAAGTCTGATAAAAACTATCTCAGCCAGATGATCAAGATCAGTAAGTCAGATTGATAGTATGTCCTTCCATATAATATGATGAAGTGGTCTTCTTCTCCAAAATCCATAACCCCAGTCTATTTGTAGGAAAAGTAACAGACAAATGTAAATTGTAAGATATTTTTTAAAGTACCTGACCAGTAGTCTTCAGAACTGTTGTGTCCCTTCACTTGACACAGATGTGACACATTGTGAATTTATACTACCTTGTGTTTTTTTTTTAATTAGTGATTTATAGTAAAGTATACAAATACCATTCACAAAAAGTAAGCATGTGAACATAGCACACTTGTCAGATATCAGGGTTGAATTATTTAAAAATCTTAACAGAAAGGAGGAACTAAGATGGCGGCAAAGGTGAAACACCTATCTTGCCGTCATAATCAGCAATTTTAATACTACAACTTAACGAAGGAACAAACACCTTCCAGAATCACCAGAACGCTCGCCGAGTGAAAATTCCACAAATAAAAGTAAAGATAAGACACTGTGACCCAGAGAGCAGCGGCGGACAGCGTTGAAAGATTCGCGCGCAGAGAGAGGTTTGGAGTGCGCGCCGCGGAGAGGGCGGGCGGCTGAAAACCGGCCAGTTTTCTCGAACGGGGGACAGGGGCGTCCCACTGGACAGATTCTCCAGCTCTGGGCGAAGTCCAGAGAACCCACTATCACACGGGATGAAAACTGAACAGTGGGAGGGCACGCCGAAGCTCGGGTGCTGCCGGGTCTGCCGGCTTGTGGAGAAGGCTGCTCTCTCGCGAACAGCTCGGCTGCGTGACGGCGCAGAGAGCACACCGCGACTTGTCTCTCATTCGGAAAACCATTAGTCTGCTTTGTTTTACGACCCTGGGTGAGACATTGCCCATGCAAAGTCATTTGGGGACAGTCTGAATTCCCCAGCAGCCAGTGGAGCTCCACAGCGGCTCACTCTCAGAGGTGCTGGCAGCCATTGCCCCCGGCACAGAGCCCCTGGGGCCGCATAGGGCGGAGCTAACACTGTCTGCTTGGCCCGGAGACTCCGCCCATCCAACCTGAGCACAGCTGAGCTTCACAGACAATTGGCCTGGAGGTCAAACCCTCCTAGGGATAACAACAAAAAGCTGGGTTTAAATTCAAAAACACTGAATACAACCCATAAAGGATTGCAGTAAGAGTACCCACCTCAGGTAACCGGGGAGACTGAGCCACTGTCCCTTTGAGGATAGCCACCACATAAAGCAGCCACCATGCAGAGACATAGAAAAAAATCAGGTGTGAAAGAAATAGAGGAGAAAAGATGACAAGACATAGAGTTCAAAACAACGGTTATAAGGCTTTTCAAGAGGCTCCTACAAAAGGCCGATCAACTTAATGAGAATTACCAGGAAATAAACAAGACCAACCAGGAAATAAACAAGACCAACCAGCAAATGAATGAGATTTACAAGGAGATGAATGATACTTACAAAGAAATGAATGAGACCCTCAGGGAAATGTACAAGACCTCTGAGGATACGAACCAGACCCTCACAGATAAAAAAAAGGACCAACTAGAAATCAAGCATACACAGACTGAAATAAAAAATATGACACAAAGTCCTAAAAGCAGTCCAGAGGGCCACAAGAACCAAGTCAAAGATTTGAAATACAAAGAACCAAAATCCACTCAGCTGGAAAAGCAAGAAACAAAAAGAATTCAGATAATTGAAGATAGCGTAAGGGGCCTCTGGGACAACCTCAAGCATGCCAACATCCGAATTATTGGGGTGCCAGAAAAAGAGAGAGAGCAAGATAATGAAAACCTACTTGAAGAAATAGTGACTGAAAACTTCCCCCACCTGGTGAAAGAAACTGACTTAAAAGCCCAAGAAGTACACAGAACCCCAAAATATAGGAATCTAAAGAGGACCACACCAAGACATATCATAATTAAAATGCCAAGAGCAAAAGATAAAGAGAGAATATTAAAAGCAGCAAGAGAAAAACAGTTGGTTACCTACAGGGGAGCACCCATACGATTGTCAGTGGATTTCTCAACAGAAACTATGCAGGCCAGATGGGAGTGGCAAGAAATATTCAAAATAATGAAGAGCAAGAATCTACAACCAAGATTACTCTATCCAGCAAAGGTATCATTCAGAATTGAGGATCAGATAAAGTGCTTCACAGATAAGAAAAAGCTAAAGGAGTTCATCACCACCAAACCAGTATTATATGAAATGCTGAAAGATATTCTTTAAGAAGAGGAAGAAGAAAAAGGTAAAAATATAAATTATGAACAACAAATACACATCTATCAACAAATGAACATAAAAATCAAGTGAACTGATAGGCTGATGAACAAGATAAACTGGTGACTATAACAGAAACATGGACATAGAGAGGGAATGGACTGACAATTCTTGGGGAGAAAAGTGTTGTTGGAAGTACAGCAAGACATTGGACAAAAATCTTGCAACAATGGGAGAGGACATTGGGGAGGGGGAGGTGAGGGCGGAGGGTGGGATAGGTATAGGGTGGAGGGAAGATATAGGGGGATAAAAAAGGGGAAACAATGTAATTAATAAACTGAACAATAAAAAAAAGAATAAAAATCTTAACAGAAATTAAAAATGTGATATATATTAGGCTATAATCTTATTTTACATATATTAAGACCATTACAATTAGCCATTAAAATTTTTTTATTATTTATTTATTTATTTTTATTTTTTTAATATATTTTATTGATTTTTTACAGAGAGGAAAGGAGAAGGATAGAAAGTCAGAAACATCAATGAGAGAGAAACATTGATCAGCTGCCTCTGACACAACCCCTTCTGGGGATGTGCCCCCAGCCAAGGTACATGCCCATGACCAGATTGGGAACTTTCAGTCTGAAGGTCGACTTTCTATCCACTGATCCAAACTGGTTTCGGCAGCCATTAAATATTTTTAAAGAATATGAGGAGTTTGTGGATGAGGGTCTGTGCCCCACCTCTGTTGATCTTTTAGTTCTCTCCTGTTGGCCCCTCTGCGACTGTGCCTGTCTTAGGTTGTTCCTTCCCTGAGGAATCTTACCCGTCTCTGGCTAACCAGCCATCCTCTGGGGCCAAACAGGGTGATGTGAGGTTCAGTCCTGTCTCCTTTGTAGTCTATGCCCCCGTGGCCTCCATGTCCAGCACCTGCCTTGGGGTCCCCTCGCCTGCTGGCGGGGTCCCGGTACTGATCACATATCTCGGGTGACCCAGGTTTCTTCTCCAGGGAGGGCCCAGCTCACGCCATTGGTCGAGATACAGATCCATGGTGCCATCTGCCCAGAGGCTTCAGCCACAGCTTGAACTGAAAGTTCACGCATCAGCTATGTGTATTTGGATAATAAGAAGAGTGTCCCTCTTTGGCAAAAGGGCCAGAGGGGCCAATATAGAATGCTCAGATGCCTTCCCAGTGCCTTAATCCCTTCTGAAAGGGATTAATTCCTTTCTTATCCTTTTTTTAAGTTGCTGCCCAACATTCAAAGAATTAGTTTGTAAGTTTATTTGGGATAATTGTATAATATGCTGTTTTCAAATATCAAATATTATAATGACATTGTAGAATAATATCATGTAAGGGTATTGTGGTGTCACAGGAGGTTAAGGAGGGCCTAGCCTAAGAACTGGTGTCCATAAGAGATGACATGCTCTAGGCCATGTTAATTCAATCTCAAACTAGCTGCCAATTTTTTTAATAACTTTATTGAATTCTCACCCCTTGTGAGGAAGGTCTCCTACCCCCACGGCTGCTACGCCTCCCACGCACAACTCACACCGGGACCCAGGTGGTAGACAGAGACTCGGCCAGCAGTAGCTGCCCTATATATAAATTTAATTATTACCAGGAATGCTGAGGATCTACTCAAAAATGCAAATATTCCTTTCCACAAGTATTTACTGGGTAAACTAAGATTTTTGCTTGAGTATTAAAATTGACAGTAAAATAGTAATCAAGTTTTCAGATTAATTTAAGTAGGACAAGTGAAATAAGTGAATACTCAAGAAAATCTTAACTGTACTGGACAAAAAGCTTTTCCTAAAACATTAACTAAATTATCTATTAGTAGTTCATCTCACTGCAAAATTGCCTAACATCCAAAGAACCTAAAGCAGTAATATTTGTGTGCAAAAATTAAAATTTAAAATTACCAAGACTGCAAGATAAGATTTCCAAAAGCCCCTATTAACCAAAAAAGGGGGGGGACAATAGGGTAATATCATGTAAGGAAAAATATCCTATAAGTAAAATACATGTAGAAAATTCTTACTCCACAGAAGAAAATTCCATTTGTAAAACCAGCTGCAGGACACCCATAAAAAAACACACATGGTGTCAAAATAAGCCAAAGGAAAATCATTTAGGCAAAAATAAAAAGAATCCCAAGTCAATTTTGCAGAGAGGATTCCTTTGTTAACCTTTGGTCGAGAATGTGTTTGTGTGTTTGCAGAGAACAACTCCAAGACCATGTGGGTTCCTGCGACTGTGAGGAACTGACGGGCTTGTTCCATCCACGAGGATGGTCCAGAGATGGCGGACGCTGACGACACCTTGCCATGCTAGCAGTCGGCAGCTGTGCTTTGCTGCAGGCGGCCCAGGACCATACCAGAGAGGATGGATCTTGCATTGCCACGATGTGTCCACCATCTGGATACCATTGCTGACATATACACATGAAGAACTATTTGACATTGAACTGGGACTCAGAACAGTTGGACATTGAAACTGACACTCAAACTTTTTTTGCTCTTATAGGTTTGTTTTCAGTATGCAGAGGCAAGATATTTTTGAAGAAAAGAAACAGGGGAGAGTGATTGATATAGAGGCAGGGTGGCCTCGAACAGGCTGTCAAGCTACAGGGGGAAGGCTGGAATGGAGGGGAGGCAGATGCTGGGGGAGATCAACCGAAGGACTTGTATGCATACATATGAGCATAACCAATGAATGAAAGACTCTGGGGTGGGGAGGGGGGCAGGTGGGGAAATGAGCTGGGGGGTAAGGCAGGCTGGGGGAAGGATATTGGGGGGGAGGAAAACATATGTACTACTATTAAATATAAGTTATATTGTAAATAAAATTAAAAAAAATAAAAATAAAGAATATGAGGAGTATAATTAGACTTATTCTTTAATTGACAAGGGCTTTGTCAAATTTCATAAACATAAGTTCAAATATTTTTATTTCAGGCAAATATTTCCATAGTCAAAAGGCCCCCTTAGCTGATTTGGCCCAGTGCATAGAGTATCAGCCTGTGTACTGAAGAGTCTCAGGTTTGATTCTGGAAAAGGGCGTATGCCCAGGGTAGAGGGCTTGATACACAGTATAGGCCATTCAGGAGGCAGCCAATCAATGATTTTCATCATTGATGTTTCTATCATCCTCTCACTTCCTCTTTGATATCAATAAAAATGTATAAAAAACAAACAAACATGGAAATGCTGAGAAACTGTCACAGAGAATAGGTGCCTCAGGAGACATAACTACTAAATGTGGTAATATAATCTGAGTGGAATCCTGGAATAGAAAAATGTCAGTAAAGGAAAAGGAAGAAAACCTGATTTAAATATGAATTTTAATGATAATGTATCAATATTGGTCGTTAATTGTGAAAAATATAATGTAAGATATTAATAATAAAGGAAACTTAGTTTGAAATATATGGAACTCTCCATACAATTCATGCTAATTCTGCAAAGCTAAAACTGTTTTACATTTTTAATAAATATGTATTAAAAATAAAAATAAACTGAAACAGCTAAGTAACTTTTACAAATAAATCTATAGGTCTGTTAAAGACTGCCCTATGCCAATTGGTACTAAAATATATATTTTTTTAGTGATGCCCTAACTTCTTCTTCCCTTTCTCCTTATTTTTCTCTAATGTGCTTCTCATATCACCTATACCTATATGTCTGGTTCTTTTCTTTCAGAAAATAAAAATATTTGAAACTAATCTGAACTTAAGTATTTCAGAGACTTATGTAATAATATCATGATCACTAAACTCAAAGTAGAAAGTATCATACAAAATAAAATTAAATGGTAATGGTCTTGATATATGTAAAATAAGATTATAACCTAATATATATCACATTTTTAACTTCTGTTAAGATTTTTAAATAATTTAACCCTGATATCTGACAAGTGTGCTATATTAACATGCTTACATTTTGTGGATGGTATTTGTATACTTTACTATAAACCATTAATTTAAAAAATGAACACAAGGTAGTATAAATTCACAATGTGTCACAAATGTGGCAAATGAAAGGACACAAAATAAAAGTTCCAGCCCTAGCCTATGTTCCTCAGTGGATAGAGCATCAGCCTGCAGACTGAAGGATCCTGTGGTTCAATTCTGGTCATGGGCACATGCCAGGGTTGCAGCTCAATTGCCAGAAGGGGGAAGCAGGAGGCAGCCAATCAATGATTTTCTCTCATCATTGATGTTTCTCTCTCACCTGCCCTGTCTTAAATCAATAAAAATATTTTTTAAAAAATAAAAATTCCAGAGTCCACTGAGTACCAGGTCTTTTTGACCATTAGGAAACATTAGGGAACTTGAATTTCCCATATATTTGGACTACACAGTTGTTATGTAAGTGTTGAGAGTTCAAGTACCACATTCTAATAAAAGTCTAACAATACAATAGAAGATAGATTCATGTAAATATTAAAAAATAAGTGACAAACCTATTAGAAAGCATTCTCATTTGGCAGTTTTCTCAAATACCCATTGATTCTGAGATAATGCTCAAATGTAGTGCAGCCATTCTTACAAAGACCATAGATAGAACAAATTATGGCTTTTCCTATGCGCATAATGGTAGCAAGAAGCAATGCTGGAAAAAATGAGAAATTAGTGGACATTCTAAATTCAAATATACTACTAAACAAGTAACATTAAGTTCCCAATCCTCCTAACATTCATATATTAAAAGAACAAAGGCCATTAAATATTTTAAAGAATATGAGGAGTATAATTAGACATTATTTTTTTAATATTTTAATCTTTATTGCTCAGTTTATTAATCACATTGTTACCTTTTTTCCCCTATAGCTCCCCTCCAACTAGTACACATCTCACCTTCCCCTCTCACCTCCCCACCACTGTCCTCTCCCATAGCTGCATGATTTTTGTCCAGTCTCTTGCTGCACCTTCCACACCCCTTTTCTCCCCAAGAATTGTCAGTCCATTCCCTCTCTTTGCCCATGATTCTGTTTTATTCACCAGTTTATCCTGTTCATCAGATTTTTAATTCACTTGATTTTTAGATTCATTTGCTGATAGACATGTATTAGTTGTTCATAATTTTTATTTTCACCTTTTTCTTCTTCCTCTTCTTAAAGAATATCTTTCAGCATTTCGTATAATATTGGTTTGGCAGTGATAAACTCCTTTAGCTTCTTCTTATCTGCGAAGCACTTTAACTGACCTTCAATTTTGAATGATAGCTTTGCTGGATAGAGTAATCTTGGTTGTAGATTCTTGTTATTTATCACTTTGAATATTTCTTGCCACTCGCGTCTGGCCTGCATAGTTTCTGTTGAGAAATCTGCTGACAATCATATGGGTTCTCCCTTATAAGTAACTAATGGTTTTTCTCTTGCTGCTTTTAATATTCTCTCTTTGTCTTTTGCTCTTGGCATTTTAATTATGATGTGTCTTGGTGTGGTCCTCTTTGGATTCCTATAGTTTGGGGTTCTGTGTGTTTCTTGGATGTTTAAGTCAATTTCTTTCACCAGTGGGGGTAGTTTTTGGTCACTATTTCTTCCAATAGGTTTTCATTACCTTGCTCTCTCTCTTTTTCTGGTACCCCTATAATTCGGATGTTGGTATGCTTGAGGTTGTCCCAGAAGCCCCTTACACTATCTTTAATTTTTTTAAAAATTCTTTTTGCTTCTTGCTTTTCCAGTTGAGTGGATTTTTCTTCTTTTTATTTCAAATCTTTGACTTGGTTCTTGCGGTCCTCTAGACTGCTTTTAGGTCTTTGTATGATATTTTTTTTTTATTTCAGTCAGTGTATGCTTAATTTCTGGTTGGTCCTTTTTCATTTCCTCATAGGTCTTGTTCATTTCCTTGAAGGTCTCATTAACTTCATGGGCCTTTTCTAGGAGCCTCTTGAATAACCTTATAACTGTGGTTTTGAACTCTATGTCCTGTCATTTTTCTTCCTCCATTTCCTTCACATCTGATTTATTTCCATGTCTCTTTATTGTGGCTGCTTCCCTGCATTGGTCAATTAGCTTTGTGTGGTAGATGTCCTCTAGGGGACAGTGGCTCAGCCTCCCCAGTTACCTGAGGTGGATACTCTTGGTTCAGCCCTTTATGGCTTACACAGTCTTATTGTAGTTAAGCCTAGAGTATTGTTGTTAGCACTAGGAGTGTTTGACCTCCAGGCCAATTGGCTGTGAGGGTCACCTGTGCTCAGGTTGGTTGGTCGGAGTCTCTGGACTGAGCAGGAAGCCTTGATTTCTGTCAGCTCTGCCCTATATGTCACCTGGGTCTCTGTGCCTGGTTGTAATGGCTGCATGCATCTCTGAGAGAAAGCTGACCCTGCCAAGCTCTAACTGCTGCTGGACAATTCAGCCTCTCCCCAAATGAGTCTGCACAGCCAAAGTCTTTCCCAGGGTTGTAAAACAATGCAGTCCGGTGGTTTCCCGAAAGAGAGAGCAAGTCATGAGTCCTCTCTGTATGCTCACACACTTCTGCTTTTCCCAAGTTTACTCACCCTCTCCACAAGCTCACAGACCTCTGCAGTGCCCAAATTTTAGCATGCTTCCTTACTATCTAGTTTCACCCTGTATGAGTGTGGGTTCCCCGGACCTCACCCGGAACTGCAGAATCAGTGCAGTGGGATGCCTTTGTCTCCCTCCCCTTTCAAGAAAACCAGCGGGGTTTGCAGCTGCCTGCCCTACCCGCTCACCACGCACAGCTCCAAACCTCTGATGTCATGTGTATCTTCAACGCTGACCTCCGCAGCTCCTCTGAGTCACAGTGTCCTATCTTTACTTTTATTTGTGGAATTTTCACTCACCTAGCTTTCTGGTGATTCTGGATGATGTTTGTTCTGTGGTTAAGTTGTAGTTTTGAAATTGTTGTATGGCTCAGCAAGATAGGTGTTTTCTATGCCACCATTTGGTTCCTCTCCTACACTTATTCTTTAATTGATAACGGTTTTGTCAATTTCCATAAACATAAATTCGAATATTTTTTATTTCAGGCAAATATTTCCATAGTCCATATTATTTATTTTTTAAAATATTATAATCTATCCAGAAAATATATTATATACTCAATATTATATCTTAATGAACAATATTTGCCATAATCCCATATAATAAAAGCCTTATATGCTAAATGTACAGTCATCTGGTCATCTGGTCTCCTAGTTGTCCATCCAACCAATCAAAGCATGATCTAAATTTATAATTCTAGACTGAGTGAAAATATTTTTAAAATTGTTTAAAATAGTCAAAATATATTTTAACTATTTTAAACTATTTTAGAAATAGTTAAAAATATTTTTATGTAAAAAAGATTGATTTTTTAAAATCAACAGCAGATTCATAGTGTAAGAAATGTTAAAAGAAGAAATAAAATTTTTCCAGATAGAATAATGATCTATACCAAGAAATGGAAAACACCAAATACAGCATATGCATACTAAAAAATATAATAGAAGTTTCTTATTATTGAAATATATTTAAAGATAGTTAACTATTTAAACAAATAATAATGTAATGTCAGTTTTATAACATCTGTGAAAGTAAAATACATGGCAACAATAGCTCAAAGAATGCCTGGGAATAATGGAATTTTGTTACAGTGAAGTTTCTATACAAGATGTGCTGTGGTAAAATATCCACTTGAAGATAGACTGTGACAAGTTAAAATCCTATATAATGAAGAGCTAATATGCAAATAGTCATCACACCTTCATGCCATCATGCCATAACGACTCAGACACTCGACACTGGGGAGAAAGTAATGGGAACCAGACAGGCTATGGACTGGGAAAGGAACAAACCACCCACTCCATGGTCCCAAATGCTAATAGCTATGCCTGCCTCTCTGGTCCAGGAGAGGGACAAGTCGCCTGCCTCACAGTCCTGGGCGCCAGCAACTGCACCTGAGCCTGAGGCCCAGGAGAGGGACAAGCCGCATGCCCTGTGGTCCTGGGTGCCTGTGGCTGCCTGTGGCTGCCTGTGGCAGCAGCCGGCCTGAGTGAAGCTGGCCCAGGTCCTGGGTGCCTACAGCTGGCCAGAAGGAGGGAAGCCAGGGTCCCAGATGTAGGACAATGCAGAGGCAGTTAGGGACAATCAGGCCAGCAGGGGAGCACTTAGGGGCGATAAGGCTGGTAGGGGAGCAGTGAGGGGTGATCAGGCAGGCAGACAGAGGTGGTTAGGGGGTGATCAGGCAGGCACAGGTTGTTAGGGGTGATCATGCAGGCAGGCAGAGGGATTAAGGGCTATCAGACAGGCAGGCAGAGGCAGTTAGCGGTGATAGTGAGGTAGGCCAGTGAGCAGTTAGGACCCAATGGTCCTAGATTGTGGGGGGGATGTCTGACTGCCAACAGTCAGACATATCCAAAGGGGTCCCTGATTGGAAAGGGTGCAGGCCGGGCTGAGGGAACTCCCTCTCTGTGCATGAATTTCATGCACTGGGCCACTAGTATGTTAATGATATGCTAAGACTGCTCAATCACTTGCTATGACATGCACTGACCACCAGGAAGCAGACAGTTGATTGCTTGACCAATTACTATGCTCCAACTGGTAGGTTAGCTTGCTGCTGGGATCTGCCCAATTGGGACTGAGCAAGATGGGCCGGACATGTCCTGGAGCCCTCTTGTGGTCCCTCCACAACTAGCTAAACTCCCACATTTCTTACCAGGCCCAATCTTGTACCAGTGGGCTACCTCAGCCTTGCCTGCACCCTCTCATAATCCAGCATCCCTCAGGGAATGTCAGAGAGCTAGTTTTGGCCCAGTCCTACAGGCCAGGCTGAGGGATCCCACTGGTGGAAGAATTTGCACACTGGGCTTCTAGCCTATATAATAAAAGCCTAAGTGACCATTGTGGTGGAACAATTGGAATGACTGGTCACTATAATGCACACTGACTACCAGAGGGAAGATGCTCAATGGTGGTCAGTGTGTTCCCACAGGGGGAATGCCACTCAGCCAGAAGCTGGGCTCACAGCTGGTGAGCGCAACTGCCACCTTGGGAGCCTCTCCCCACTCTGTAGCACCAGGCTCAGTGGGCCAGGATGAGGATGAGCATTGCCTGGCCCTGATTCAGGCTCTTCCCTGGCTGCCTGCTGCTTGATACACTGCTACATCCCCTAAGGGGTCCCAGATTGCAAGAGGGCACAGCTGAGCTGAAGGACCTGCCTCCCCCAATGCACATATTTTGTGCATGGGGCCTCTAGTGTCAATATATTTAGAAAGAGGTTTAATTTACAAATAGTTGCTCTAGGAGCATACATTATTCTAGAGTAGAGAGAATCTTCAAGAACATAACACTTCCAGTTTGTTTAATGACTTCTGCCACTCTTTTATGAGAAGATATAATAGAATTAAGTTGCCTTTGAATATTGAATGTCATTGTTGGCACTATTCAAAACATGCCTTATTATTTCAAGCGAGGAAAGGAGTAAGGCTTGAACAAGCAAAATGACGCATGGATATCAATAATTGTTGCTCTTGAAGACAATTCAAGAGATTGCATTTTTACAACAAAAGTGATGTAAGCTGCACAATAGCTTGTACTAAAGAAATCAAGTTATAAACACCTTAAGCAAATATTTTCTTCATGAAAGCAACCAAAGTCACATATACACAGACCACTCATCATCATATCAACTTAAAAGTAAACCAAAATCTAATCTAATACCATGGAAAAATAAAGTGCTCTAGAATCTAGATAAATCTAAATTAATCTAATATTCCTACAACCTTATGAAGTCGTCTTTGTAATTGATTTAACCAAACAACCCACAGCAATTTTATTTATTTAAAAATATTTTTATTGACTTCAGAGAGAAAGAAATTGGGAAAGAGAAACATCAGTCATAAGTGAGAATCATTGATTGGCTGCCTCCTGCAGGCCCCACACTGAGGATCAAGCCCTCAACACGGGCATATGCCCTGACCAGGAATCAAACCATGACCTCCTGGTTCATAGATCAATGCTCAACTGCTGAGCCACACCAGCAGGGCAGCAATTTTATTTTAATGTTTAAAATAATACCTAAATAAAAATTCCATTTGGCATATATTTTATGCACAATTTCTCAATTTACCATAAAAATCATCAAAATGATTCAGAAAGTTTGTTATAATTATTATAACAGTTTGTTTATTGAGACTAGTTTTCTATTAAATCATTGCTCTGAAAATATCTAAATGTAAAAAAATTTCCCTGAAGGCATGGCTCAATGGATGAGCATCTACATATGAACCAGGCAGTCACAGTTTGATTCCTGGTCAGGGCACATGCCTGGGATGCTGGCTCTATCCATGCAGGAGGCAGCTGACCAATTATTCTCTCTCATCATTGTTCTCTCTCTCTCTCTCTCTCTCTCTCTCTCTCTCTCTCTCTCTCTCTCTGTCTTTCTCACCTCTCTGTCTCCATTCCTCTCTGAAATCAATAAAATATATTTTAAATAAGTAAAAAAAATAGTTTCAAGCGTGTTTAGAATATTTGAACGAAAATCCATAGTTTATTGAAAAGAACAGGATATTTCAAAAACATCTTTAAAATTTGAGGTTGACATTGTGTGCTGTAATTATGCTCTCTAAAAGAAAACAAAGCCAAAGAAACAAACAAAAACACACCAAATAACTGCAGCAATACTGAGAAAAAAGAATAAAGTTGGAGGGATCACAATACCAGATATAAAGTTATATTACAAAACCACTGTTTTCAAAACAGCATGGTACTGGTATAAGAACAGACACTAGACCAATGGTAGAACAAAGAACCCAGAAATCAACCAAAACCATTATGCTCAATTGGTATTTGACAAAGGAGGCAAGACATACAATGGAGTCAAGACAGTTTCTTCAATGAATGGTGTTGGGAAAATTAGATACTTGCAAAAAAATGAAACTTGACCACCAACTTACTGCACCATACACAAAAATAAATTCAAAATGAATAAAGGACTTAAACGTAAGAGAGAAAAGCATAAAAATGTTAGAAGAATCCATAGGCAGCAAAATATCAAATATAGCTCCTTGCAATAAGTTTACTGAAACATCTCCTAAGACAATGGAAATGAAGGAGAAAATAAACAAATGGGACTACATCAAAATAAAAAGCTTCTATACAGGAAAAGAAACCATCAACAAAACAAAAAGAAAGCCCACTGCATGGGAGAACATATTTGCCAATGTTATCACCGATAAGGGTTTAATCCCCAAAATTTACAGGGAACACATACAACTTAAAAAGAGAAAATAAACAACACAATAAAAATGGGCAAAAGACCTAAATAGACAGACACTTTTCAAAAGTGGACATACAGAAGGCAAAGAGACATATAGAAAAAATTCTCAAAGTCACTAATCATTAAAGAAATGTAATTCAAAACAAGAATGAGGTACAATCTCACACCTGTCAGAATGGTTATCATCAACAAATCAACAAACAACAAGTGCTGGCAAGGAAGTGGAGAAAAGGGAACCATCTTGCACTGCTGGTGGTAATGCAAATTGATACAGCTTCTGTGGAAAACAGTATGGAGTTTTCTAAAAAAAATAAAAATGGAACTTTCATTTGACCCAGTAATCCCACTCCTAGGAAGATACCTCCCCCCAAAAAATCAGAAATACCAATTAGAAAGAACATATGCATCCCTATGTTCACAACAGCACAATTTACAATAGCCAAGATTTGGAATCAGCCTAAGTGCCTGCTCATCAGTAGATGAGTGGATTAAAAACAAACAAACAGTGGTACATCTACACAATAGAATACTATACTGAGGTAAAAAGAAATCTTACCATTTGCAACAGCATGGAGAACATTATACTAAGCAAAATAAGCCACTCACAGGAGGATAAGTATCACATGATCTCATTCACTTGTAGAATGTAATGAAGAACATAAAATGATAAAAAAAAAATAGATCCAGAGACACAGAATCATGGAACAGACCACCTAACCTCAGAGAGAAGGCCGGGGAGCAGGAGGGGATTAGAGATCAACCAAAGAACTTGTATACATATAAGAATAATCAATGGGCACAGACAATGAGGGAGGATGAAAACCAGGGCTGGGGGGCAAGGGCAGGCTCGGAGAGGACAATGGCAGAAAAAGGGGACATATGTAATAGTTTCAACAATAAAGACTTTAGAAAAAGAAAACAAAACACTGAACAAAGGAGATCATGATCTGAGATGGTACACTTCTTTTTAACAATATGTACTTATTTAATAAGGATTTAAAAGTTAGGAAGGTCTTTCATTATGCTAACATTTGGGTACTCACCCAAAGCCTCTTACATTTGGTAGGTGGACAATACTAGTATAGTTTTCTACATTTAAATTAATCATTTATAAGAAGAAAAATCTCAGGTGTTTATCAAGGGTTTCACTTGCTGAATTCTTAATAATAAAGCAATTTTATAGTTCAAAATAGCATTAAATTGCAAGGCTCTTGCCTTTTTCTATCTGATTTATTTTGTTTAACAAAATATTCTCAGGATTCATCTACATTGTTACAAATGGCAGTATTTCATCTTTTCTTATGGATGAGTAGTATTCCATTGTATATATGTTTCATATATTCTTTATTCAATCATCTATCAAAGGACACTTTGGTTGTTTCCATGTCTTAGTCCCTTGAATAATGGTGCAATGAACATAGGGTTTCAGCTCTGGCTCAGTGGTTCAGTTGGTTGTAATGTTGACTCTTATACCAAAAGATGTCAGGTTCTATTCCCAGTCAGGGCACATAGTCAAGTTGCTGGACTGATCCCCCTCTCCCTATTGGGGTACATAAGGAAGGCAATTGATTGATGTTTCTCTCTCGATGTTTCTCTCTCACACATCGATATGTGTGTGTCTCCCCCTTCTTCTCTCTCTGAAAATCAATAAAACAATATCCTTGTGTGAGGATTAAAAATAACCCACATATGATACATTTATCTTTGTGAATAGATGTTTTCAAATTTGGGGTGTAGGTACCCAGAAGAAGGGTATAAGTCAGACAGAAAAAGTTAGAACCATATTATTTCACTCATATGTGGGCTATAAAACTTAAAGCAACAAATGAAGAAACAAGACAAACAAACAAAAAAAGCTCATAGACTCAGACAACAGTATGGTGGTTACCAGAGGGATAAGGGCTTAGGGGGTAATAAAGGGAAAGGGGGTCAAATATATGGTGACAAGGAGATTTGACTTTGCATTTTAGAATTGTTTATTTGAAACCTATATGATTTTATTAACTAATGTCATCCCAATAAATTTAATTTTAAAATATCATTAAAAATGCCTTCACCAACCATTTTGAGTGTAGTATCTCCCTCCCTATCCCCGGAAGTGGCTGACTTACTACAGCAGGTGTTATGGAATTCATGTTTTTCAGCATATAAAAATGAAGACATTTGCTGAGAATTTATGGAAATCAACCAGATCCATTTTTATGTTTTTGTTTGAAAACAAGTATCTACCTTGGCATTAATTTACTTTTAACCTGTACTTGAGTTAAACATTACACTGCTGAAATATGGTCTCTTTTTGTATTAACCTACCTGTATCAAGATGATGTAATTTATACCTCTCTGCTATAATCTTCATATTTCTCAAGTAATTAAAGAGGACCAGGTTTTGAAACTCCTTATTTGCCAAGATTCCTCAATTAA
The DNA here is from genome assembly GCA_027563665.1 of Antrozous pallidus. Classification (NCBI taxonomy): domain Eukaryota; kingdom Metazoa; phylum Chordata; class Mammalia; order Chiroptera; family Vespertilionidae; genus Antrozous; species Antrozous pallidus. The sequence continues at coordinate 41,724,131 of CM050509.1, read as the reverse complement.
GAAATATTTGCCTATTGTGGCATCTGAAAAAAAGGCAGAAAAATGTTTTCAGCACCAGTGAAATTATTCCAAGTGTCATGATTGTTCATTGCCATTGCCAAAAAGTGTTGTCATATTATCAGTACCTAGCCCCAAGGACCTAGTGGGAAAATAAATTAGATACACTATATAGCATGGGAAAGACATTGAAAGGAAGAAGGAAATAATATAGCTTTGGGAAACTGAAAGGCACATTCATTTTTCTGGTCTTACTCTTGTAATCCCTACAATCAAAGGAACAAAGGTTCTGGTGCAGTTATAATCATGACATAGTTCAGAAAGGCAACTCTTATGTTTTACATAGACCAGTGTTGGCAAACTCATTAGTCAACAGAGCGGCAAACCGACCACTTACATAGACAACCGATGAAATAGATATCTAAATCTAGAATCTGGGAAGAGAATGGATAGAGGATATAAATGTTTCCTGTGTAGGCAATTAGAACTATTTTACTGTAAATAAAAATTGCTCACTCATCTTTCTTTGGTTGGTACTTTTCCCTGGGAGATGTTAATGAAGTCAATAAAATATCAGAATGTTTTCTATACATTAAAAATTCATTCTAAGAGGTACTCAATAGTCTTTCAGGGTTTTTTTTTTTTTTTTTGAGAAACAATACCAGTATTTTTTTTTTACCATGTTAGCTTTTCATCCATACTATTATTCACTGGTCTGCTTGACTCATTATCTGCTACTCACTATCAGATATTCTGCTTCTGCTATTTGTATTTACTCTTAATATCTGTTATACTTTTAAACGTGTGTCTCTCCTCTAATTGCTATTAATGGGTCTTACATGTGATCTTACAAATCCATAATGCATTCGCTGATATTCCTAAAATCTGTACTCAGAATTAATTCACCTTGAAGAATTTAAATAATTTGCCTTCCTGCTGCTGCTTTTTATATTAATCTCTTTTTTTACTACTGTAATATACAGGGAACAATGATTTATACTCTTTTTTCACCTTTATTTTTAGATTCAGTTTTAAAGGATTTCCTTACAATTAATTGGCTGTGATCCAACTGCAATGAATTTGGTGGATAAAATTACAGGTTCACATATTTACTACGGGAAGACATTTTTATTCTGCTCATTCACAACATTTGTCAGGAGTTCTGTAAGAATAGAGAGTGAGCATTCTTTCCTATATATTTCTCTGCCCACACACTAAAGTTCCTTGTTGTACATTTTCTGGGTTTCATGCAGGTCAGTTTGTCTAATTACTGGGGCATATTTTGGTGATACCCGAAGGTGAGCAAGGAAGAAAATTATTTTGGATCCCACTGAATTCACTAATTTATATTTCCCTGTCATATAAGTTCCAGCTTCCTTCAAAGCATAATTGCAGGTAGTCAAGCAACCAAAAATAAGGAGTATAAATCAGATTGCATAAACAAATACAATGTCTACCAACCTGTAATAGACTGAAGGAAGAAATCACAAATTATTGACAAGATGCAGTTGGGACTATGCTTGAGGTAAACAGACACGGAAACAACATGTCAGCCATGATAAAGAGTGTAAATTTGAACAGATGTCACTTCTAGAGCAGCAGCAGGCAGATTAAACAAAAGTGACTTTGGAAGAAATCCAAGGGAGAAGAAGAAAATATAAAGCCTGTAGGAGCAAAGTGTCCAGCAGATTGTCCATAGTAATTGTACTTCACCTGGGTAGAAAAAAAAGAAGAAAAAAGCAACACCTGTTGATTAAAATAAAAAAAATAAAAAACAAAACTCATGCTGAAAAAATGAACTCAAAGTATGACTTTTGTAAAAGACATAAGATCAGCTGAAGTGTGAACTCAAACAGAAAGAAAGATGTAGACAAGATGCTCACTTATCAATTTTCTACATATATCATGGCATTGATACTATTAATAGATGTGCTATTATTGTGTCATTAGATTGCTGATGTTATAAGAAAGTCCCAGAAATATTTATGCAGGTCAGAAATAAACCTAGGCATTTAGATTAATTTGATAACCAAATGTGTTACCTTCCCAGTCTGTTTATGATTCTGGAGGCAACTCAGAAACAATGTACATATATATCACTGCTAATCATAGCTATAACCACAATATAATTTGTAGTTTCAAGTAGATTACTTTTCAATCCTTATTGTTTTGCACTGTTCCCTCCCAATCTATGAAGGCCCCGAACCTATAATATTATTTCATATCCAGGTTTCCTATGTAACCTGAATTACCCATTTGTGGATAATTTTTACTATCCTATAATTATATATATATATACACACACACACACACACACACACACACACACACACACACACACACACACTAGAGGCCTGGTGCATGATATTCGTGCACGAGAGTCGGGGGATGTCCCTCAGCCCAGCCTGCACCCTCTCCAATCTGGAACCTCTCCAGGGATGTCCAACTGCCCTTTAGGCCTGGTCCCAGTAGTATGGGGCCTAAATGGGCTGTCGGACATCCTTCTCACAATCCAGGACTGCTGGCTCCAAACTGCTCACCTGCCTCCCTCCCTGATTGCTCCTAACTGCTTCTGCCTCCCAATCTGATCACCCCCTAACCACTACCTTGCCAGCCTAAAAGATGTATAACTGCTCCCCTGCCAGCCTGTTTACCCCCAACTTCTCTGCTCTGTGGGCCTGGTCACCCTTAAATGCCGTCCCCTGGAGGCTTGATTTACCCCAAATGCCCTCCCTTGCAGGCATGGTCCCTCCTAACAGCCCTCCCCTGCTGGCCTGATTAACAACAACTGCCCTCTCTTGCAGGCCTGGAACCTTCCAATGGCCCTCCCCTGATGGCCATCTTGTGGTGGCCATCTTGTGTCCACATGGGGGCAGGATCTTTCACCACATGGGAGCATCCTTCTTTTGTGTTGGAGTGATGGTCAATCTGCTTATTACTCTTTTATTAGATAGGATAGAGACCTGTTGCATGGGTGTGTCCCAGATTAGGATGGGAGTTCCCTTGGGGTGTGGGGTGGCCTAGGCGAGGGTCCTGTGGTGGTTTCCAGGCTGGCCACACACCCCAGCGACCCAAGCAGAGGCCCTGGGATCTGAGATTAATTTATGTTCTACAATAGAAACTTTGTAGCCTGGAGTGGAGCCATGGCTTTCTGCTCGCTCTGTGGGTACAGCCATTTCTGTTTGAGTTTATTTAAATTCTCTAATTGAAACTTTGTAGCTTAGAGTGGAGGCCTAGGCATTAGGGCTGCAAAAGCTTGGCTTCCTTCATTGCTGGGCAACCCTAGCCTCTGCTCTCTCCAGCTCCATGGCTGCCACCATTTCTGTTGGGATATATCTTCTATAATTGAAACTTTGTAGCATTGAACAGAAGCCTGGGCCAGCAATGGCAGGTGGAAAGCTTGGTTTCCTCCATTGCCAGGGAAACCCAAGGCTCTCTCCTTTTCTCAGTGGCAACAATGACCTTGGTTGGATTTATTTTTTCCTGATTGGCTGGTGGGTGTGGCTGGTGGGCATGGCTTGATATGAGGTATGGTCAATTTGCATATTACTATTTTATTAGATAAGAGGATATATCCTATCTAATAAAAGAGTGATATGCAAATTAACCATCACTCTGCTACATCCACAAGCCACAACCATAAGCCACACTCACTAGCCAATCAGGAGCAAGTATGCAAATTAAACCCAATCAACATGGCTGCAGCCATTGAGAAAGCAGGAGGGAAGCTTGGGTTTCCCCGGTGATGAAGCCAAGCTTTCTACACACACTGGCCATCCCAGGCCTCTGCTTAAGGCTACAAAGTTTTAATTAAAATGGCAGCATCCACAGAGCTAGGGAGAGCAGGAGGCTGGGGTTGCCCCCAGAGGTGGAGGAAGCCAAGCTTTCTGCACACCATTGCTGGCTCAGGCCTCCAAAGTTTCAATTATAGAAAGTAATTAAACCCCAACAGAAATGGCTGCCACCATGGAGGGAGCAGAAGGCTTGCCGCCACACCAGGCTATAAAGTTGCAATTATAGACGATAAATAAATCCCAGATACCAGGGCGTCTGCTTGCATAGCTGGGTGTGTGGCCAGCCTGCCAACCACCACAGTCCTCTCACCCAGGCTGCCCTACACCCCAAGGAAAACCCCACCCTGATCCAGGACACCCTTCAGGGCAAACCAGCTGGCCCCCACCCACGCACCAGGTCTCTATCCTATCTAATAAAAGAGTAATATGCAGATTGACCATCACTCCAACACACAAGATGGCTGTGCCCATGTGGACGCAAGATGGCCACCATAAGATGGCCAACAGTGGAGGGCCATTGGGAGAGACAAGGCCTGTAAGGGAGGGAAGTTCAGGGTAATAAAGCCTGCAGGGTAGGGCAGTTAGGGGTGACCAGGCCAGGAAAGAAGGGAAGTTGGGGGCAAACAGGCTGGCAGGGGCGCAGTTAGACATCAATCAGGCTGGCAAGGGATTGGTTCGGGGGTGAACAGGCTGGCAGGCAGATGTAGTTAGGGGCAATCAGGAATCAGACAGGTAAGCAGTTGGGAGCCAGCAGTCCTAGAATGTGCCAGGGATGTCCAACTGCCTGTTTAGGCCCGATCCTACTGCGATTGGGCCTAAACGGGCAGACAGACATCCCTCGAGGGGTCCCAAATTGGAGAGGGTGCAGGGTGGGCTGAGAGACAACACCCCATGCACACATTTCATACACCGGGCCTCTAGTATATATATATATATATATATATATATATATATATATATATATATATATATATATTCCTATCTAATAAACGAAAAACATGCAAATTACCATACCTTAGCTATGCTACCAGCCAATCAGGAGTGGGAGGGGGGGAGCAGCAGGATGGGAGGCTAGTGGGAGGCATGACCACTGAGAAAGACTGAAGTCACCCCTCCAGAGGCTACCCAAGGTCTTATTTCAGCCCTGATGTTGGGCTGCTACCTCCGACCATAAATTCCCAACACACTTCTAGCCAGAGTTAAAGGGGGCTTCTGTTTTTAAGGCATTGCCATATCTAGTGCCTGCAAGGCCCCTGTGAAACACTACTCCTTAGCTCTGGGGTGCTGGGAGCTGAAGCAAAGAGGCTGTGAGGCCCAGCTCACTCAGGATGCTGGCCCCCTATCACCCACTCCCAATTATCCTGGCCCAACCTTCCCTATGCATACCTGCTCATGGAGAGTGTCAGGTGGTCCTGGCAGTGTTACAGGAGGCTGGTGGTGGGCGTGGCTATGGCGCACTGGACGGGAGGCCTATATTCTCCTCCAAACCAGAGGGGCTTGACAGGGGACCTCAAAGTGTACTTCATGTTCTGGTGCTGGGCTAGGGGACCTCCGGCTGCTCCCCCTGCCCCAGTTCCAGGCTGGGGGAGCTCAGGCCGTGTCTCTCACCTGGTGCGGCTTGACAGGGAACTGCAGGCCACACTCCCAACCTGGAAGAGCTTGACAGGGGACCTCAAGGTACGCTTCCCATCCTGGTGCAGGGTTGGGGGACCTCAGATTGTTCTCTCCACCCAGCAGGGCTTGACAGGGGACCTCACGCTGCGCCCCCACCTGGCAGGGCTTGACAGGGGACCTCAAGCCTCACCCCCATCCTGGCACGCATCCCATCCTGGCACCAGGATGGGGGACCTCAGACCATACCCTCTGCCCCAACACCAGGCCAGGGGACCTGAGGCTGTGCCCCTCCTGCCTGGCTGGGTTTGACAGGGGACCTCAGACTGTGCCCTTTATCTAGCGGGGCTTCACAGGGGACCTGAGCCTGCACACCCATGCCAGTGGAGATTGACGGGGGACCTGAGGCTGCGCCTCCCTCCCGGTGCTGGGCCAGGGGACCTGAGGCTGTGCTGCTCTGCCTGGTGGGGCTTGATGGGGGACCTCAGGCCATGCCCCCTACACAGCAGGGCTTGACAGGGGATCTTAGGTTGTGTCTCCCACCTGGTGGGACTTGATGGGGGACCTCGGGCCACACCCTCTGCCCTTGTGCTGCTCCAGGGGACCCGTGGATGCCCCCTGCCCTGTGGGGATTGACAAGGGTAGGACTGCTGGGTCTGGATCTACCCCATTGTGGGGGATGGGTGGCTGGGTCTGGGTTTCATGTGATTTTGAGGTACATGTGAGTGAGTGGGGACTTGACTCTGGGTTCCGTGGTGTGCCCCAGACTCTGACAGTAGGAAGGTTTTCATATACATTTTACTAATTTTCTGTAGTCTCTGATACTTCTATTATAGAAAAAGAGCAAATAGCAATATTAAATTATTTCCTCTAATTAATACCCTTTTAATGTACATGAATTCCATGCACAGGACCACTAGTGTGTGTGTGTGTATGTGTGTAAACACACATACACACACACACACACACACACACACACACACACACTAGTGGACAGGTGCATATATATGTGTGTGTGTGTATATATATATATATATATATATATATATATATATTCATTCCTAACTTATGGAGTTTTATAAGGGCTAATTTTAATAATATAAATTAAAATACTCAGTAAAGTTCTAAACAAATGGGACAATATTTTGTTGAAGTACAAATACAAGCAACATGAAGACTTCAAGTCCATAGAATGATTACTATGAGTAAGAGAAAAGTAGCTACTTTTCTGAGAAATTACAATATACCAGGGACTTTACTAAATTATTTGCCTATATTATCTCATTTAATTTGTACAACAGCTCAATGAGATAGGTGCTATTTCAGTCTCATTTTATAAAGGAGAAAACAGACTCAGGATGTTTAAGTAACTTTTTGAATGAGAAATAACTAGAGTAGGGTGTGTTCAAGGTCTGTCTGAATCCAAAGTTCTTGCCATCCTCCCTTGCCTCCAAGTGAATGATTGATACCAACACATATCATATGGTCCCTGTTTCTCAGATAATTCCAAGTTTGTTACAAAAAAAACCACACCTAACTATAACTAAAATTGTCTGAGCTATTAAAATAAAAATTATTTAATTTTCTGTTTTCTTGTAAAATCTTCAGTAATGTTTAAAGTGACTTGATCTTTAAGTTTAGAAAATATAAAATTTGTTCTTTCTTGTTTTTGGAGACAGTCACTCATTCATTTATTATTTTTTTATTTAAATTATTTATTGTTTAAAGTATTATATAAGTATTTCCCCCCCATTGACCTCTCCCTGGCTACCCCCACCCCCAGCACATGTCCTCACATCCCCTCTTCTATGTCCAGTGGTTATGCTCATATACATCCATACAAGTCCTTACACCCTCATCCCCCACCTTCCCTCGTAGGTTAGAAAGTCTATTAAATGTTTCAGTGACTCTGGCTCTATATTTGTTCATCAGTTTATGTTGGTCATTATATTCCACGAATGAGTGAGATCATGTTATATTTATCTTTCTCTGGCTTATTTATTTGTAAAATTATATATATTGATTTCAGAGAAGAAGGGACAGGGAGAGAGATGAACACATCAATGGTATGAGAGAATCATTGATTTGCTGCCTCCTACAAGCCCCCCACTGAGGAGCAAGGCCACAACCCGGGCATATGCCCTTGACCAGAATTGAACCTGGGACCCTTCAGTCTGAAAGGCAACACTTTATACACTGAGTCAAACCAGCTAGGGCTGACTGGCTTATTTCGCTTAGCATAATGCTCTCCAGTTCCATCCATGCTGTTGCAAATATTAAGAATTCCTTCTTTTTTACAGCAGTATAGTATTTCATTGTGTAGATGTACCACTCATCTGATGGGCCCTTTGGCTGTTTCCAAATCTTGGCAATTGTAAATTGTGCTACTATGATCATAGGGATGCATATGTTCTTTTCGATAGATGTTTCTGATTTCTTGGGATATATTTCTAGAAGTGGGATTGCTGTGTCAAATGGGTGTTCCATTTTTAAGTTTTTGAGGAAATGCCATACTGTTCTCCACAGTGGTTGCACCAGTCAGCATTCCTACCAGCAGTGCAAGAAGGTTCCTTTTTTCCCCCATCCTCAGCGGCACTTCTCATTTGTTAATTTGTTGATGATAGCCATTCTGACAGGTATGAGATGATATGTCATTGTTGCTTTGATTTCTATATCTTGGGTGATTAGTGACTTTGAGCATGTTTCATATGTCTCTCACCCTTCTGTACGTCTTCTTTCTAAAAGTGTCTATTTAGGTCCTTTGCCCATTTTTGACTGGATTGTTTATTTTTCTTTTAAGTTGTATGAGTTCCCTGTAAATACTATAAAATAAACCCATATCGGTGATAACAGTGGCAAATATGTTCTCCCATGCAGTGGGCTTTCCTGTTGTTTTGTTGATGGTTTCTTTCACCATGCAGAAGACCTTTATTTTTATGTAGTCCCATTTGTTTATTTACTCCTTATATTTCATTGCCCTAGGAGCTGTAATGGTAAAAATAATGTTATGATAACTGTCTGTTGTTTTGCTACCCATAGCTTCTTATAGAATTTTTATGGTTTCCTTTCTCACTTTATGGTAAGTCCTTTATCCATTTTGAGTTTATTTTTTATATGGTGTAAGTTGGTAGTCTAGTTTCATTTTTTGCATGTATCTGTCCAATTTTCCCAACACCATTTATTGAAGAGACTGTCTTGACTCCATTGTATGCTCTTGCTTCCTTTGTCAAATATTTATTGAGCATAATGGCTCGGATCAATCTCTGAGTTCTTTGTACTATTCCCTTCATATATATGTTGGTTCTTATGCCAATACCAGGCAGTTTTGATAACAGTGACTTTGTAATACAGCTTTATATCTGGTATTGTGATCCCTCCAACTTTGTTTTTCCTTCTCAAGATTACTGCAACTATTTGTTGTTGTTGTTGTTGTTGTTGTTGTTGTTACAGATTATTGTAGTTCTTTCTTAACATGGGGTGCATAATAGTGTTGGCTGAGTAACATTTTAAAAATACACATATTTGGGAGTAACCGCCAGAAATTCTGATTTAGTATTATTGTTTGAGTATCACTGTCTTGAAAAACAAAATATCAGTACCATACCACTAGGTTAAATAAGTTAAAAAAAGAAGCAGAGAAGGTAAAGTGATTTTAACTGGTGTATGAGTGTAATTCAACAAGCTAACAAACAAATAAGTATGATCTCATATTACTGAAAGATGATACATTGAAATTGTAGGCATTCTGAGCAATAATGTGTGATTGCCTTTTAAAAATATACTTTTTCATTGATTTCAAGGATGAAGGGAGATACAGAGAGATATAGAAGCATCAGTGATGAGAGAGAATCATTGATGGGCTGCCACTTGCACATCTTCCTTTGGGTATTGAGCCTGCAACCCGGGGTTTGTGCCCTGACCAAAATAACATCATGACCTGATTCATAGGTTGATGCTCAACCACTGAGCCCTGCCAGTCAGGCATGATTGCCTTTTTTGAATTGGAGAAAGAAAGGCAAAAGAAAATAAGATGAGTTTATGGGAGTGGATAAGAGATAGGGTTTTAGCCAGAAGTGGATGAAAGGTCATTATATAGAGGACTAGTGTCCCAGTGCATGAAATTCCTAGACAGGGTGGGAGGGTTCCCTCAGCCCAGCCTGCACCCACTCCAATCAGGGACCTCTTGGGGAATGTCTGACTGCAAGTTTAGGCCAGATTCCATAGGATCTGAGACATCCCTCTCACAATCTGGGACCACTGGCTCCTAACTGCTCACTTGCTTGCCTGCCTGATCATCCCTAACTGCCTCTGTCTGCCTGCCTGATCTCACCACCAACTGCCCTCCCCTGATGGCCTGATCTTGCTCCCAACTGCCCTCCCCTGCTGTACTGGTTGCCCCCAACTTCCCTCCCCTGCTGGTCTGATCTCTCCCCAATGGCCCTCCCCTGCTGGCATGATCTTACCCCCAACTGCCCTCCCCTGTTAACCTGATTGCCCCTAACTGCCTCTGCCTGCCTGATCACCCCTAACTGCCCTCTCCTAATAGCTTGATTTCAACCTCAATTGCCCTCTCTGCCTTGCCCCCTTCAACCATGGTTTTGTCTAGAAGGAAGTTGGATGTCTGGAAGATGGCTGGTTAACCTGGTCTAATTAGAATACTATCCTTTTATTAGTATAGATAGATTATATAGGATAGGATTGAGTAAATGGGGGGAGCCTTTTTCAGCAGGAGAAGATGCTCTTGGCAGATAAAAACACATAACCCCTATATCTGGCCTGATAGCCAGACATATGCATTATACTGTCAAAGCTATCATTAAAAAATTGAACTGATTTCTTATATCTTACACCAAGCAGCTGTTGCCTTTAAAACCTCTCCTCAGATCCCATCTTAAGTTGTCTTCACAGTTCACCCAGATTAGGTTCTGATTGGTTGGTTTCTATGCCAGTCAGCATTAAAAGCTTCGTCTCCTAGGCAGCCATTGGCCACTCACAGTTCACCCAGATTTGTTTATGATTGGTCAGTTTCTATGCCAGTCAGCATCTCTGGACCTATCTCCAGGCCTGATCAGAGATGTAGGGCTGATCAGCAGCCCCCATGGAGGCCCAGAGAGAAAGAGAGGTGCAGTCACTGGCTAGGTCTGGAGAGAAAGAGAGAGGCAAGGGTTGATCAACAGCTGCCACGGAGGCTATGGATCAGATCCTGCTTCTCTCTCCAGGTCTGATCCTCAGCCCCCTTGACAATCAGTTCTGGGTTGTCCTGCCCACAGCAGTGGCAGTCCGTACTGGGTCATCATGGCGACCCACCACTGATTGCAGGACTGACTTCAAGTTGGTTGAGCCTTCAGTCATTATGGAGCCTGGGTTTTCATATATTAGGGTATCTGTAATATAAGAGACAACCATGTTTATAGGCTAAAGATAAGGAGACAGAGTACCAGGCTAAAGAAATGGGTACACTCTTGTGTTGGGAGTAAAGTTTGGAAGGAAGTTTGAGTTGTGGAGAAAAAGAAAATATAAAAGGAAAATATAATTGGGAATAGTTTAATGACAAGGAGAATGACCAACAATAATGATAAAGGTGAGATTGAATGCCATCTACTCATATTGGTATTAATCCACAGAGATTTATTTCAATTTTCAACTATTCAGGTGTGAGAGTGAATATGATAGAAGGTTAAATTAAGCCAGGGCTGGAAATTTTGAAGGAGATATTCAAAGGTAGGGTAAGTGTGCAAGAGAATTAAGGGAAGAGTAAGAGAATGAAATGATAAGTCATGGAGGAACATATTGACCAAAAAAGGAAAGAAATTCATGAGGGGCTAATAAAGTGGAATAATATGAATCACCAAGCAGCTTTTACAGGTGTGTTAATTAAAAATTCTTAATTGCGATATAAACTTGGAAAATTAAAAAAATGACACAACTCTGGAGAGTCAGGGAATATGGTCTAATGGGGTGCTTCATCAAGAAACCATTGTTACTTCAGTCTCAATATTTAAGTCCAGAGAGAAAGGATCTGATTGGCCTGATTTCTATCATGCATATGAGTTTGTCAGCTAGGGATGACCCTGTCTCTCTAAGATGCACATATATTTGGTTAAAAGCCTATCCCACATATAGTGAAGAACCATAAATCTTTCCAAATATTCTTATCATCATGTACTTATTTTTTTCCTGTGGTTTCACATTGTTACTTTTATTTTATTTTATTTTTTTCACCTTTATAAACCTTTTTTTAATTTTTTTAAATTTTATTTACAATATAACTTATATTTAATAGTAGTACATATGTTTTCCTCCCCCCCCAATATCCTCCCCCCAGCCTCCCCTAACCCCCAGCACATGTCCCCACCTGCCTCCCTCCCCACCCCAGAGTCTTTCATTCATTGGTTATGTTCATATGTATGCATACAAGTCCTTCGGTTGATCTCCCCCAGCATCTGCCTCCCCTCCACTCCAGCCTTCCCCCTGTAGCTTGACAGCCTGTTCGAGGCCACCCTGCCTCTATATCAATCACTCTCCCCTGTTTCTTTTCTTCAAAAATATCTTGCCTCTGCATACTGAAAACAAATGTATAAGAGCAAAAAAAGTTTGAGTGTCAGTTTCAATGTCCAACTGTTCTGAGTCCCAGTTCAATGTCAAATAGTTCTTCATGTGTACATGTCAGCAATGGTATCCAGATGGTGGACACATCGTGGCAATGCAAGATCCATCCTCTCTGGTATGGTCCTGGGCCGCCTGCAGCCATGCACAGCTGCCGACTGCTAGCATGACAAGGTGTCGTCAGCGTCCACCATCTCTGGACCGTCCTCGTGGATGGAACAGGCCCGTCAGTTCCTCACTGTGGCAGGAACCCACATGGTCTTGGAGTTGTTCTCTGCAAACACACAAACACATTCTCGACCAATGGTTAACAAAGGGATCCTCTCTGCAAAATAGACTTGGGATTCTTTTTATTTTTGCCTAAATGATTTTCCTTTGGCTTATTTTGATGCCATGTGTGTTTTTTTTTATGGGTGTCCTGCAGCTGGTTTTACAAATGGAATTTTCTTTTCTGGAGTAAGAATTTTCTACATGTATTTTACTTATAGGATGTTTTTCCTTACATGATATTACCTCACTGTCCCCCACTCCCCTTTTTTTGGTTAATAGGGGCTTTTGGAAATTTTATCTTGCAGTCTTGGTAATTTTAAATTTTAATTTTTGCATACAAATATTACTACTTTAGGTTCTTTGGATGTTAGGCAATTTTGCAGTGAGATGAACTACTAATAGATAATTTAGTTAATATTTTAGGAAAAGCTTTTTGTCCAGTACAGTTAGATTTTCTTGAGTATTCACTTATTTCACTTGGCCAATTTAAATTAATCTGAAAACTTGATTACTATTTTACTGTCAATTTTAATACTCAAGCAGAAATCTTAGTTTACCCAGTAAATACTTGTGGAAAGGAATATTTGCATTTTTTAGTAGGTCCTCAGAATTCCTTGTAATAAATTAAATTTAGATATAGGGCAGCTATTGCTGGCCCAGTCTCTGTCTACCAACTGGGTCCCGGTGTGAGTTGTGCGTGGGAGGTGTAGCAGCCGTGGGGGTAGGAGACCTTCCTCAGGAGGGGTGAGAATTCAAGCCCCTGCAAGGTTTGTGGATGAGGGTCTGTGCCCCACCTCTGTTGATCTTTTAGTTGTCTCCTGTTGGCCCCTCTGCGACTGTGCCTGTCTTAGGTTGTTCCTTCCCTGAGGAATCTTACCGGTCTCTGGCTAACCAGCCATCCTCCGGGGCCAAACAGGGTGATGTGAGGTTCAGTCCTGTCTCCTTTGTAGTCTATGCCCCCGTGGCCTCCACGTACAGCCATGGGGTACCCTAGCATGCTGGCGGGTTCCCGGTACTGACCACATATCTCTGGTGACCCAGGTTTCTTCTCCAGAGAGGCCGAGCTCATGCCACTGGTCGAGAGACAGATCCATGGTGCCAAGTGCCCAGAGACTTCAGCTACAGCTTGAACTGAAAGTTCACGCACCAGCTGTGTGTATTTGGAAAATAAGAAGAGGGTCCCTCTTGGCAAAAGGGTCAGAGGGGCCAATATAGAATGCTCAGGTGCCTTCCCAGTGCCTTAATCCCTTCTGAAAGGGATTTCTTATCCTTTTTTTAAGTTGCTGCCCAACATTCAAATAATTAGTTTGTGAGTTTATTTGGGATGATTCTATAATATGCTGTTGTCAAATATCAAATATTATAATGAGATTGTAGAATAATATCATGTAAGGGTATTGTGGTGTCACGGGAGGTTAAGGAGGGCCTAGCCTAAGAATTGGTGTCCATAAGAGATGACATGCTCTAGGCCATGGTAATTCAATCTCAAACTAGCTGCCAATTTTTTTATAACTTTATATGAACTTTGTCAGGGATGTAAAAACACAAATCACTTACCTGAGTTCAAGCATTCAAATATATTGACTTTCCCTCTTACTCCCACCACCTGCCACTTACTCTGAGGTTTGACATTTTAATGGACTTTTCTCAGTCTCTGGATCCATTCTTGTTCATTAGTCTGTGTCATTCATTATATTCCTCAAATAAGTGAGATTATGTGATATTTGTCTTTCTCTGCCTGGCTAATTTCACTTAGCATAATGCTCTCTAATTCCATCCATGTTGATACAAATGGTAGGAGCTCTTTTTTTTACCGCAGCATAGTATTCCATTGTGTAGATGTACCACAGTTTTTTAATCCACTCATCTGCTGATGGGCACTTAGGCTGTTTCCAAGTCTTAGCTATGATAAATTGTGCTGCTATGAACATAGGGGTACATATGTCCTTTCAATTCGCCTTTCTAATTTCTTGGGCTATATGCCTAGAAGTGGGATCACTGGGTTGAATGGGAGCTCCATTTTTAGTTTTTTGAGGAAACTCCATACTGTTCTCCACAGTGTCTGCACTAGTCTACAATCCCACCAACAGTGCAGGAGAGTTCCTTTTTCTCCGCATCCTCGCCAGCACTTGTCATTTGTTGATTTGATGATGTAAGCCATTCTGAGAGGTGTGAGATGGAATTGCATAGTCGTTTTGATTTGCATCTCTCAGATAATTAGTGACTTTGAGCAAGTTTTCATATGTCTCTGGGCCTTCCTTTTGTCTTCTTTCGTGAAGATTCTATTTAGGTCTGTTGCCCATTTTTTTATTGGATCATTTGTCTTCCTTTTATTGAGTTGTGTGAGTTGCCTATAGATGCTTGAGATTAAATCTTTATCACTGATAACATTTGCAAATATTGTCTCCCATACAGTGGGTTTTCTTGTTGTTTTGTTGATGGTTTCTTTAGCTGTGCAAAAGCTTTTTATTTTGATGTAGTCCCATTTGTTTATTCTGTCTTTAGCTTCCATTGCCCTAGGAGCAGTATCATCAAAGAAGTTCTTTTGGCATATGTCTGAGATTTTATTTCCTGTAGCTTCCTCTAATGTTTTTATGGTTTCCTGTCTTACGTTTAAGTCCTGTATCCATTTGGAGTTTATTTTTGTGTATGGTGTAATTTGGTGGTCTAGTTTCATTTTTTTGCATGTATCTATCCAGTTTTCCCAACACCATTTATTGAAGAGACTATCTTGATGCCATTTTATGTTCATACATCCTTTGTCAAATATTAATTGAGCATAGTGGTTTGGGTTGATATCTGGATTCTCTATTCTATTCCAATGATCTATATGTCTGTTCTTGTGCCAGTACCAGGCTGTTTTGAGAACAGTAGCCTTGTAATACAGCTTGAAATCTGGTATTGAAATCCCACCGACTTTGTGCTTCTTTCTCAGGATTGCTGTGGCTATCCGGGGCCTATTTTTATTCCAGATGAATATTTGGAGAGTTCTTTCTAAGTCTGTGAAGTATGCCATTGGTATTTTAATGGGGAGTGCATTAAATTTATAGATTTCTTTGGGTAGTATGGACATTTTAATTATGTTGATTCTCCCAATCCTTGAACATGGTATGTTCTTCCATCTGTTTACATCTTCTTCTATCTCTTTTTTTTTTAGCGTCCTGTAGTTTTCTGCGAATAGGTCTTTTACCTCCTTAGTTAAGTTTATTCCTAGGTATCTTATTTTTTTTGGTGTGATGGTAAATGGGATTGCTTTTTTAGTCTCCCTTTCTGTAAGTTCACTATTGGTGTATATGAAATCCATAGATTTCTTGGCATTGATTTTGTTGCCTGCTACATTGCTGAACTCATTTATTAAGTCTATTAGCTTTTTTATGGAGTCTTTCGGGTTTTTTATGTACAATATCATGTCATCTGCAAATAAGGATAGCTTAACTTCTTCCTTTCCAACTTGGATGCCTTTTATTTCTTCTTCTTGTCTAATTGCAATGGCTAATACTTCCAGTACTATGTTGAATAGGAGTGGTGAGAGTGGGCAGCCCTGTCTTGTTCCTGTTCTTAAGGGAAATTGTTGTAGTTTTTGCCCATTGAGTATGATGTATGCTGTGGGTTTATCATCTATGGCTTTTATTATGTTGAGGTATGATCCTTCAATTCCTACCTTGTTGAGAGTTTTTATCAAGAAAGGGTATTGGATTTTGTCAAATGCTTTTTCCGCATCAATTGATATGACTATGTGATTTTTATCTCTCAATTTGTTTATGTGATGTATCACATTTATTGATTTGGGGATATTGTACCATCCTTGCATTCCTGAGATAAATCCTACTTGGTCATGATGTATGATCTTTCTGATGTACTGCTGGATCTGATTTGCTAGAATTTTATTGAGGATTTTGACATCTATATTCATGAGGGATATTGGCCTGTAATTCTCTTTCATTGTCTCATCTTTATCTGGTTTTGGTATTAGGGTGATGTTAGCTTCATAGAAGGAGTTTGGAAGTGTTCCATCCTCTTAAATTTTCTGGAATAGTCTGAGGAGGATAGGTTTTAGTTCTTCCTTGAATGTTTTGTAAAACTCCCCTGTGAAGCTGTCTGGCCCTGGGCTTTTGTTTGCCGGAAGCCTTATGATGACTGCTTCAAATTCTTCCACAGTTATTGGTCTATTGGGTTGTTCAGATTCTTCCTGATTGAGTTTTGAGAGGTTATATTTTTCCAGAAATATATCCATTTCCTCCAGATTGTCCAGTTTGTTGGAGTAGAGTTGTTCATAGTAATTTTTAACAATCCTTTGTATTTCAATGGGGTCTGTTGTTATTTCACCTCTTTCCTTTCTGATTTTATTTATTAGGGTCCTCTCTCTTTGCTTCTTGGTGAGTCTGGCTAGAGGTTCATCAATCTTGTTGAATCTTTCAAAGAACCAGCTTTTGGTTTTGTTGATCTCCTCTATTGTTTCTTTGGTCTCTATGTCATTTATTTCTGCTCTGATCTTTACTATTTCCTTCCTTCTGCTTACACTGGGCTTTTCTTGTTGCTTTCTTTCTAACTCTTTGAGTTGTTGGGTTAGATAATTTATTGCCACTGTTTCTAGTTTTTTTGCAGTAGGATTGTAGAGCTATGAACTTCCCTCTCAGAACTGCTTTCACTGTGTCCCATAGATTTTGGATTGTTGTGCTGTCGTTGTCATTTGTTTCCATGATGTTTTCTATCTGTTCCTTGATCTCTATAGTAACCCAGTCATAGTTTAATAGCATGCTGTTTAGTCTACATGTGTTTGATTTCTTTGGGTTGTTTCTATTGTAGTTTATTTCCAGCTTTATGCCATTGTGATCTGAGAATGTGTTTGATATGATTTCTATCTTCTTGAATTTGGAGAGACTTTGCCTATGACCCAACACATGGTCTATCTTTGAGATTGACCCATGGGCACTTGAAAAGAATGTATATTCTGTGGCTTTGGGGTGAAATGATCTGAAGATGTCAATTAATTCCTTCTGGTCTACTGATCCATTGAGGATTGATGTTTCTTTAGTAATTTTTTGTTTAGAGGATTTGTTCAATGGTGATAGTGGGGTATTAAAGTCTCCTACTATGATAGTATTGCTGTCTATCTCTCCCTTGATATCCTCTAGGAGTTTTAGTATGTATTTGGGTGCTCCTATATTGGGTGCATATATGTTTACCAGAGTTATTTCTTCTTGTTGGATTGCTCCCTTTAGTATTATGTAGTGGCCTTCTTTATCTCTTGTTACATCCTTCACTTTGAGATCTAATTTGTCAGATATACGTATTGCTACCCCAGCTTTTTTTCCATTTCCATTCACCTGAAGAACCTTTTTCCATCCATTCACCCTCAGTCTGTGTGCATCTTTTTTTTGGAGGTGGGTTTCTTGTAGACAGCAGATTTATGGGTCGTGTTTTCTTATCCAGTCTATTACCCTATGTCTTTTGATTGGAGCATTTAAACCATTTACATTTAAAGTAATTATTGATAGATAGTTATTTGTAGCCATTTTTGTTCTTTGCCCCTATGTTCTGTCATGGCTTCCTATTGCTTTTCACAGCAGACCCTTTAGCATTTCTTGCATTGCTGGTTTGGTGGTACTGTATTCCCTTAGACCTTTTTTGTCTGTGAAGCTCCTGATTTGACCTTCAATTTTTATTGATAGCCTTGCTGGGTATACTATTCTAGGATTCAGACCCTTTCTTTGCAGAACTTTTTATATTTCATTCCAATCCCTTCTGGCCTGATAAGTTTCTGTTGAGAAATCACTTGATAATCTGATGGGGGTTCCTTTGTAGGTGACTTTCTGTCTGTCTCTGGCAGCTTTTAGGATTCTCACTTTGTCGTTGATGTTTGCCAATTTAATTATAACATGCCTCGGTGTAGGTCTTTTGGGGGTTAATTTGCTTGGAACTCTGTGAGCTTCTTGGATCTGTGTGGTTTTTTCTTTCCTATATCAGGGAAGTTTTCTGTCATTTCTTCCAACAGGTTTTCTATTCCTTGCTCAGTTTCCTGTCCCTCTGGAAGCCCTATTATACGTATGTTGTTTTGTTTCATGTTGTCCCAAAGTTCCCTTAGCCTCTCCTCCTGCTTTTTAATTTTTTTTTCTAGACGCTGCTCTACTTGGGTGTTTTTTCCTACCTTGTCTTCCAGCTCACTGATGCGGTCCTCTGCTTCATCTAGTCTAGTCCTGATACTTTCTATGGAGTTCTTTACCTCAGCAATGTCACTTTTCATTTCTTCTTGGGTCTTCTTCATTTCTTCATAATTCTTCTTCATTTCTTCATATTTCTCATTCATTTCTTCCTGGCTCTTCTTCATTTCCTCTTGATTCCTTTTCAATTCCTCATGGTTCTTACTTGTATTGGCTTCTGTACTCTTCATCCACCCTATGACCATTTCTCTGAACTCTCTCTCTGACAGATTGTTTGCTTCCATTTCGGTTACCTCTTTTTCTGATGAGGCTTGCTTTTCTTTCATTGGTGGGCTATTTCTTTGTCTCCCCATAGTCTTTCTTCTCTGTGTGTCTTGTTATGTAGTTCTCACTCTCCTGTGTTGATTTAAAGGCTCAGACTACAACACAACCAGGTGCAGCACACCAGGCACAGAAGAAGAATGTATTCACAGTATTGGTAACTCCAAATTAAAAGTGATTGCCAGAGGAAGGTAAATTAGGTGATAGTTGGGGTAAGAGAGAGTAGGAGAAAACACACTCACACACACAAAATAAAGAAAGAAAAAAAGAAAGAAAGAAAGAAAGAAAGAAAGAAAGAAAGAAAGAAAGAAAGAAAGGAAGAAAGGAAGGAAGGAAGAAAAAAGGGGAATGCCAAAATAAAGTTGGGAAAAGGGGAAGGAGTAAAAAGAAAGGAAAAGGGAGTAAACTATAAATATGGGTTGCAACCTCCCAGAGGACTGCCACTAATCCCAGCAAAAGCCAGCAACGCATATCTGGAGACTGATGCAAACTACATACAACAACTAATATCAAGGAAGGTTAGGGAACACAGAAGCTTAAATCTATCAAAAAACAATGTAAACATCACCAATACACAAAACAATGCCAACTCCCGCCCCACAAAACAAATTAAGAGGAAAGAATAACCAAACCAATCTCACAAATATGCATAAAATATAAACAACATCAGCAGGACCGAGAGAAAAACATTTTAGGATAGTGAAGTTGGAGAAGCATTAGATGTGTATGGACTTGGAGCAGGTGGTTGGAGATTGGATATAAAAGTGGGGTGAAATTTTAACAGGGGCTAAAAAGAGAGAATAAGGAAAATCGAAACCAAAAAAAGTGTAAGGGGAATAAGACACTAACTAAGGAAAGGTTAGCAAGAGAGTGCTGGCATAAGGGGGAAGTTGAAGTAGGTTAAAGAGATACTAAAGTGTAGATGAAAAAAGACTATATATCACTAATCTCTGAGTAGAATAAAGATGGAATAAAATGGCACTTAAAAAATTTTAAATAGTAGTAGAAATAAAATCGATTCCTTAATTTGTGTTACCCAAGAGACAATTTATGATTCAGCCCCTAGGTGGTAGTGTTTCTGAATTGACCTCCGGGTCTATTGGTCCTCTCTAGCCTGGACTAAAATCCTGCTATGTCTATGGTATTTACTACTGATTTGTGGAAATAGGCTACCCCAGAGCTGCCTCTCTAATGGTGAGGACCTGTTCTCATCCCCAGCGTCAGAAAAACAGCTCGCCCCTGTGGTCTCCCAGGTTCTCTTCCACCAGGGGATCCCCCGTTCCTTGTTCAGAGCTGAGGAATTCGGATTTTGAGAGGACAAACGCAGGCGCTCGAACTCAAGTCCTGCTCGTATGTTTGCGGGAAACCCTTTCTCCCCTTGGGTTTGGCAGCCCGCTCCCTCCCAAAACTGCCAGGCTGGCCCTCTCTTTCAGGTCCAAATGTGTCGCCCTCTATGTATCCCCCGCTCCTGTCACCAGCTCCGAGGACCCTCTTCCACGTTTGCCGGCTCCAACAGGCGCGAATCTCCCTGTGTTACCAGCTCCCTTAACCCCAGGAGAAACCTCACCTTTCCGTGGCTGAGCACAGGTTTCCTCGGAGTCCGCTTCTTCACCAACTAGGAATCGATGTTGGGGGGGAGGTGGGAGTCTCAGACGCCCAGTGGGTATCGCAACTGTAAACTTTTTAGGCTCTTCCCCTTTAAGATGGCGCAGCCGCCTCTGAACCAGGCTCCGGGAGAGAACCGAGCTGTACCGGAGCCACTCCGTTAAGGGCGGCTAATCTGGCAGTCCCCTTCCTTCTCCCAAAGCCCTGCTGTCCCCCCACTCGCCAACAAACACTCCCCCCGCGACCCTCAGCTGCTCACCCCGTCTACCCCGGGACACAAATGATTACGCGTCCTTCTGACCAGCCGCCATCTTTTCCTATTCATCATGTACTTATGATACTCTTGGTCATTCTTGCCTCATGTTTTTGTTTTTATTGAACATTTAACTGGGATCTTGTAGTTTTCTTTACCCATCCAACTCACATAAACCCATATATGAAACATCAGCTTCCTTCCTCAATTTTGTGTATTCACAGTTATTGCATGCAGTAATCATATTATAACACAATATTTAAGCACAACAGGAAACAAGGAAGGAGTACAGGGGACTGTTACATATTAGTAACAAGAAGAAACATCTGAAAATGAGTATATATATGTTTATTCTTAAAATTTATCTCCCTCTGTCTCATTCCTCTCCACATACTCATTTCCTTCTTCCTTCTAATCACTAGCTCATTCACCTCTGACTCCAGTACTCAACTTCAATTTTTATGTGGAACAATTGAACTATATTCTTCTCAATCCAACCATAATTAGGGGTGCACCTGAAAGCAGTTTAGCTAAAAACCAAATCAGACTGTTTTGTTACACTAAGGAAGTTTGATTCTCTACATAATTGCTATTCATAATTTTTATATAATCTCATATCTCTTTTTTGCGTCCAAGGGTGTGTCCTTTCTGCCATTGTTTAAAAGGTCTTTCCCTCTTTCAAAATTACAGTTATTATCCCTCATTTCAACTTTTAGTTTATACTTCTACCTTTTCATTTAGGTCTTTAAACTATTCATGCTTATGTTTGAATATAACATAGTTTGGTTTTTTATATATAGAAAGCCAGATTTTCCAAAACCATTTATGAAACAATGTATTTACCACTAATTTGTAGTACCACAATGGTAGTATTTTTTTGAACTTCCTTTTTTTATTATATTTTACCTATGGTAATTTTTTTGTATTTAACTTTTAAAAAATCTTTATTGTTGAAAGTATTACATATATTCCCTTTCTTCCCCCATTGATCTCTTGCAACTTCTAGTCCTATAGAAATATGCTTTACCTCATAGTTTCATATCTGAATCCTAACTTGTTTTAAAACTTTGAGTGATTTGCTCCTATTTTGGGAGGAACCCTAGAGCAGAAGGAAATCCTTTTGTTGTCAGTGAAATGCTGCTATAGAATGAAGGCTGGTAACAGACTATTTTGTGAAAGTATTTTTACACTCACTGAGTGTTTGGATCACAAGTTGTGCTTTTATTAAAGCCTGCTTTGTTCCAAAGTCAGAGAAGGAGAAGCTAATATCTATTTCTACCTCCATTCTAGAAACTTCGCTTCTAAATAAGTGTTTCTTCAAAGTAAGTATGTCAGCTAATGTTAGATTGTGCAAGTTGTTTCTATAAGAATGTATAGTATATTTGAGTTTGGTCATTTATTTTATGTAAGGTTGTTGTTTTTTTTCCTTATAATTTCTAGAAAACAATAAAATGGCATCACTGACATTGCTGCTCCTGTTTTTCTCAGAAACTAAAATTCTATTTTAATATCAGCTTTAGAAAGAAAACCTGATAAAATGAATTCTTATTTGAGCCCCACAAAATAAAGGCCACTTGAGTAGGCCAGCCCACATCACAAATTGAAGGCTAAGTCAGCCTGCACTTAAGTGACACACCTGTCAAATGAAACCAAACACACCAATCATAATCCTCCAACTAAGTCTTAGATAGCTTACTTTACCTTAGAAAATTGGTCTTTGATTCATTTTGAATTAATTTTTGAATCAGAGACCTAAATAGAATACCCAAAACAATAAGTTACATAGAAGAAAATTTAGGTACCAAACTTATAGACATTGGTCTTACAGAACATTTTATGAACTTGAC
This sequence comes from Antrozous pallidus, assembly GCA_027563665.1. Classification (NCBI taxonomy): domain Eukaryota; kingdom Metazoa; phylum Chordata; class Mammalia; order Chiroptera; family Vespertilionidae; genus Antrozous; species Antrozous pallidus. The sequence goes on along the minus strand of CM050509.1, from coordinate 41,701,666 downwards.
TTTAAAGGCAAGAAAAGTAAAGGCAAACTAAAAAGCTTTTACACAGCAAAAGACACTGACAACAAAACAAAGAGGTAGCCAGCCAGATAAGAGATGGTATGTGCAAACTGTAGCTCTGACAAAGGTTTAATTTCCAAAATATGTAAAGAACTCATAAAACTCAACACCAAACAAACAACACAATTAAAAAGTAGACAGAGGACCTGAAAATATACCTCTCCCAAGAAGACACACAGACAGCCAATAGATATATGAAAAGGTGTTCAACCTCACTTTCAGTTAGGGAAATGCAAATCTAAACTACAATGAGATACTACTACCTCACACCTGTTAAAGTGGCCATTATCAACAATATAAGCAACAATATAAGTGGAAAAAAGGGAACCCTCATCCACTGCTGGTGGGAATATGGAACGGTACAACCACTCTGGAAAGCAGTGTGGTGATTCCTCAAGAAATTAAGGATAGAGCTACCATATGACCCCTCAATCCTTCCCCTGGGTGCATACTGTATATTTGCAAGGATATATGTGCCCTTATGTTCATGGTAGCCAAGATATGGAAACAAAAAAAGTATCCCACAATAAAGGACTGGATGAAGATGATGTGATACATATACATAATGAAATACTATTCAGCCTCAAGAAAATATGAAATACTGCCAATTGAAACAACATGGATGAACCTTGAGAACATCATGTGAAGTGAAATAAGTCAGTCAGAAAAAAGGTAAGCACTACATGATTTCACTCATATGTGTGATATAAAATGGAAACTGGTGAGCATGAACAGCAGTGTGGTGATTACCAGAGGAAAGGTGTGGGAAGAGAAGCATCTAATATATAGTAACAACAACAAAAAAAAAAGATTTGAATTTTGGTGGTGGGCACACCATACAATATACTAGTCTTATAACATAGAAACCCACACCTGAAACCATTCAATAAGGGCATTTGACCAATGTCACCCCAATAAGTTTAATTTTAAAAAATAAAGAAAATAGGACATACTAGCCCTGTAAGGAAACCCCCAACCTCCTAGCCAACCATACCTTGTTTCCACATTGCAACTTCTAACTCTGTATAAAACTCCCTTTCCAAAAATCCCTCAGAAAGAGTGCTCCACTGATTGTGAGGCCCTGTACTCTCCCCAGTCCATGGATTGCTTTCCCTTAAAAATAGGACATCAAACTCATCAGTAAATGGTTTTAATTTTCTCATTTGACAACACTTACCATATGTACATTATAACAATATTTATTAAATGGCTGATGACCTGCTAATTGCAATAAAACCGTTAGTAATTTTATATATACATATATATATATATATATATATATATATATATATATATATATGCTTAGCCTCAGCCCTGAAGACTGAGATTTAATAAATTTATGGTATAGATTTAAAAATAACTCATAAAAAACCTGCAAAGATTTTCATATGCATACAGATTTAGGAAATCCTGCTTCACAGTAAAGAAATCTGTAACTTATAAATATGTAGGCTGTAATATATGAATATATTGAATAAAATCATATATTATGATTTATATTAGTTTTTGCTATAATTATCCATTATTTGTTATAATTAATGAATTTTACTCACGAGTAATAAACATATTAACATAATGTAGGCTTAAGAATTTGAAAAAATTATGTGATGGCAGCAAATACATTTTATTTTTATTGACTAACTTTGAAATGTATCTTATTTAACTGATCCATTATGCATTCTTTTGTGTGGTCTTTGTCAAATGATTCTGAATATATTTCATGAAGTGTTGACTCATTTCATGTAATGTTTTCATGGAGAGTACAAAATTGAATGACAAGTTTTCATTTTTCAGCAGTAATTAATACTAACTTTCCTACCTAATTCTAAGCTCCATGTGGATGATGCAAAAATAGCTTGCTTCATTTAATATGCATAACAGATGCCATTTTATTTCTACGCATCAAATAGTGTTTTGTATTGTTAAGGATTGAGTGTGGCATTTTAATCTAAATTGTTGCAGATATTTTTCAAGTCAATAATACAAGCCTACAAAATTAAAATGCACTGCTTGTGTCAAACATAACAAAATCATTGTTTGTTTATTTTTCAAGGTGCTAATAAAAAAGATTAATGATACTGCTGGATAATGAAACAATCTGCCAGGAGGCCAGCCCCAGAATATAGAGTGGCACAGTAGTAAGGAGTGCTCAGGAAAAAAAATTACTTTCCTCCCTGAATACGTTCAATAGGATTCTTTTTACCACTCATCTAACATTTGGGGTTGGAAAGAGTTGGCTTTTTCTTTTTTTATGTGTTGCTCAAATAAATGTCTTGGAGATTATTTACCTCCAGACAATAAGCATTTGCATTAGAGGATATTTTTGTTTAACAATAAACGAGGGCATTTGAATTCCATAAAAACTATATTTCTTGAACAAAGACCCCACCCAATATTTAAACATATTACACACAGTAAAACCACATTAATGCAGACCCCAGTCACTCAAATTGATGGCAGTACAAACCAGTTACCTTCTGAATATAAAGTAGGGCTCTATCTAAGAAATTGAGTTTATCAAACTCAATGGGGTGAGGGTGGGGGGGAATTGGGTGGTCAAACATTTTACTTTACTGACAAAACTATTTCAACTGCTTTAATTGGCAAAAAATTACAAGTAAAAGAGAAACCATTTTTTCCCATTTATTAGAGTCCCAAAGGAGCCCTACTAGATTATAGCTGATTAACTTAGTTATCTGTGCAGAGTGAATCTGAATGTTTAGGAAATCAATGATAATGATAAAAAATATATAATGATGGCAACTGTGTATCAAGTGCCTTAGACACAAAGCATATAGTTCTTTACATATATTTCTTCATGTTATACTAAATTCATATAAGGTACAAGTTAATTTACAGATGACAAATTTAAGGCACAAAAAATGAATATGCAACAGTTTACACAGCTTTCAGTGGCAGATAAATTGGCTTTAAAAGCCTTTGATTTAAATATTAGCTATGGTAAATTGTGTTGCTATGAACATAGGGGTGCATATATCCTTTATGATTGTTGTTTCTATTTTGTTGGAATATATTCCTAGAAGTGGGATCACTGGGTCAAATGGGAGTTCCATTTTTTTATTTTTTGAGGAAATGCCATACTGTCTTCAAAAGTGGCTGCACCAGTCTTCATTCCCACCAGGAGTGCACGAGGGTTCCTTTTTCTCTGCTTCCTCACCAGCACTTGACTTTTGTTGATGATAGCCATGCTGACAAGTGTGAGATGGTACCACATTGTTGTTTTGATTTGCATCTCTCATGATTAATGACCTTGAGCATGTTTTCATATGTCTCTTGACCTTCCTTGTGTCCTCTTTCAAAAAGTGTCTATTTAAGTATGTTGCCCATTTTTTGATTGGGTTGTTTATCTTCCTTTTGTTAAGTTGTATGAGTTCCCTGTAAATTTTGGAGATTAAACACTTATCAGTGATAACACTGGCAAATATGTTCAAACAGCCTAAGTCTCCGTAAGCAGATGAGTGGATTAAGAAACTGTGGTATATCTACACAATGGAATACTACACTGCGGTAAAAAGAAGGGATTCTTACCATTTGCAAAAGCATGGATGGAACTGGAGAACATTATGCTAAGTGAAATAAGCCAGTCAAAGAAAAATAAATATCACATGATCTCACTTGTTTTTGGAATATAATGAACAACATAAACTGATGAACAAAAGCAGATCCAGAGATGGAGAAGCATCAATCAGACCATCAAACCTCAGAGGGATAGTGGGGGAGGCTGGGGATAAGGGGGAGAGATCAACTAAAGGACTGTATGCATGCATATAAGCCTAACCAATTGACACAGAGACCAGGAGGGGTGAAGACGTGAGTGGGGGTTGGGGGTCAATGGGAGGACAAGGACACATATGTAATACCTTAATCAATAAAGAAAAAAAAAGCCTTTGACCTAAATCAACAGTTTTCAAAGTGTGGTCCCTGATCTAGCAGCATTGGCTGCTGATGCAAATGCTCAAGCCCTAATCCAGACATGCTGCATCAGAAACTCGGAGGGTAGAGCCATTCATCTGTGATGTCTTCGTTCATAGGTTTATGCTCAACCACTGAGCCATGCCAGCCAGGCAGCCAGCCATCTGCTTTTAAAAAGACCGTCACGTGATTCTGATGCATGCTAGCATTTGAGAACCACTGATATAAGTAATAGTAATGTTGGGGTCCAGACAGGGCACCTAAAATATGCCACTTCAGCATTTTTGGTTATTTTGAATGAAAGTTACTTGAAAAGAAGCCCAAGAACAACACCTAAACCTTCCTTTTTCTTCCTGAATGCAGGACATAAATCTCCCCTTTGAAAAGTGCCCTTGTGCACCTGGAGCGGGAGACATCCTTATTACCACAAGGAATCCAGGGCTCAGACACCTGTATACACGAATGTTGTAATTTTTTTTGCAAATTTACCACTCAAGCCCAAACTTTGCTTAGATGTCTTACTACTGAGCACCCAACCTAAGTTTCTTTGTCCTATCAAATCCTCACAAATTTATTATTTCTTTTTGTAATAATATGTAAAAGCCTTTAAGTCACTCTTTGAGCACAAATTTTGTGATCTCCCTGTGCATGAAATAAAATTTTTTCTCCTATTAATCTGTTTTGTCAATTTCTTTTTTTTTAATAAATCTTTGTTCTTTAGATTTAATTATTTTTTTCTTTTCGCTCTTCTGGTAGGGTGTTTTTTGCTTCCTTGTATTTTAAATCTTTGATTTGATTCTTGGGATCCTCTAGTTTGATGTTAAACTTCTGTATATTATCATTATTTATTTCAGTCAGTGTATGCTTAATTTCTGACTGGTCCTTTTCCTTTTTTTTGCATTCTCACTAAGATCCTTGAAGGTCTCACTATGTTCCTCAGAGATTTCTAGAATATTCTTGAGTAAGCTTATAACTGTGGTTTTGAACTCTGCTTTCCTCAATTTCTTTCATTTGTGACATCATGTTTCTCTGTCTCCGCATTTTGGCTGCTTCCCTGTGCTGATAGAATGGCCTTGTGTATTAGGTGTCCTATAGGGCCCAATGGCTCAGCCAGCTCAGTCACTTGAGTTGGACACTATTGGTGTACCCCTTTGTGGGCTGTTTGAATAGTCTGGTTGTAGTTAAGCCTTGATTGTTGTTGATATGACTGAGAGGAATTGACTTCCAGGCCAATCGGTTGTAATGACCAGCTGTGTCTACACTGGAAGATCTGTTGCATAGGTGACACCCTAATGGGGCGAGACTTGCTTCAGTTTTTCACTGAATCTGCCCCTTGAGTGTGTCTCTTATGGATGTGAAGAGTTGCAATCTTGTATGGTCTCACTCTGACCACGAGGTACACTGGCTCTTGGATATCCAAGGAGGTGCAAGGTCATCCACTGTCTGGGGCCACCAGCAGGAACTACTGAGAGATCTGCAGATTCCTCCTCTTTGTATGGGGTTTGGAAATGCCCAGATGAGGCTCAGCTGTGAAACAAGGCTGGCTGGGCTTTGGGCCTTCTTTTGGAAGCTCTGAGGCTCTGTGACCCAGCTGAAGTTTGTTTTAGGTAAAAGGACTGGCCCTACATATGCAAAAGCTAATGCGCACAGCTTGGGAAGGTTGCAAATTGGGTGAGGTGAGGTCTCTGGGAATCACTAGGGTAGAAAAAATAACAATGGTTGCCAGACCCACTGTTATAAATGGCTGGTTAACAGGAGAAAAACAAACAGAAGTTCAATAACATGTACACTTTTTGTGTACATGGGAGAGACTCAGGAAAACTGAGAAACTCCTTGAGATATCCCAAGATTTCACCTTAAATAACATCTCCAGTTGAAGACAAAAGATGTTGGCAGTGCGGGGCAGGAGTGGGTGGATGGAGTGGAGCAGTTGTGGGAGATAACATGGAAAAACATAGTAAACATCTGCTGTTTTAAAAAATAATCATCCTAAAATAATCAGTGTGTCAAAGAGATGCATTTTGGGGTGGGTCATTCTGCTTCCCTTCACTATACAGATGGTTCCTGACCTATAATGGTTTGACTAATGATTTTTCAACTTTATTATGATGAGGAAGCCACACACATCAAATAGAAGCTATACTTTGAACTTTGACCTTTTTCTAGGGTAGCAATAGTCTTTTCTGATGTTGGTCAGTAGCGGTGAGCTGCAGCTCTCTCAGTCAGCCACACAATCATGAGGGTAAAAAACAGATATTCTATAGTGTATTCATTTTGTTAGATGATTTTTCCCAACTGTAGGCTAAGGTGTTCTGAGCATGTTTAAGGTAGGCTAAGCTAAGCTTTGTTGTTTGGTATGTTAAGTGTACTAAATTCATTTGCAACTTATATTTTCAACTTACAATGGGTTTATCAGGACAACACCCTATCATAAATCAAGGAGTATCTGTATATAAAAGTGATTATTTGAGTGTTAATTCCATATTTAAAAACTAAGCACATCAGGAATAAACCTTGTACATTTTGTAGGGCATACTCTTGGTTCTCAATAAACTTAAAGTTTTATGCCTCATTGAATATGAAGAGGAGCAGAATATGACACCCAAAACATACCTCGTTGGCATAAGTATTACATCATGAGCTGATTATTTTTATTATTTTTAAGTAATCACTGGAGGATATGTTTTTATTAACTTTTAGAGAGAAAGGGAGAGAGAGAAACATTGATGTGAGAAACATTGACTGGTTGCTTCTAGTACACACCATGACCTTGGGATGGAACCCACCACCTAGGTATGTGCTCTGACCTGATCAAACCTACCAATTTTTATAGACATTAATATACAACCATAATTGCTTCATATATTTCTCTACTAAAATCCTATAGATATAGCTAAAGCCCAAACCTCATTTGTTTCCCCTGTTTTTCCATCCTAGAGATAGATGGCTTTATAATGAGATGAGTGTGTTTCATTTCCTTTCACATATAGTTACTCTTAGTATGTATTTGTGTATAGAAATAAACCCAGGGAGCTGAAGTAATCCATCTAATATGTTAGCAGTTCTTAGAGACTAGTAAACTTCATGGAATGAAAACATTTATAAATAAATTTAAAAATGGGAGTTGCCAACTGGTGTGTGTGTTTGTGTGTCAAGTAAAAATCTTTAAAATGACATCTAATATCACACCCACTACACCTATTGTCGTCTACCATCATCCATTTTAATTCAACAATTAAAAATAATCTGAATAAACATAATTATTAAAATTAAATAGATTTAGCTTTGGAAAGCCCTCTGTGTTGCCATTAGTTTTAACCAGCAAAATCTTGAACAGAAGCCTGTATTCTATTCAGACAACCTGAAAAGCCATGGAGACAGCTGATAAAAATGGTAGAGCTAGGAATAAAGTTTGGGGTTCCTGATTCCCTGGTGCAGTGCTCTTTTCACGGCACCATGCTGTTATTAGTCACATATGATTGACCCAGCTCACAAAATGTTTTACTGCATAAACTTATAATAGTCCTCCATTACCAAATAATAGAATTAGAATATTTGGAATCCCAATTTAAAAGGTCAATGTGCTATCTTGATATGATAACCAATAAATCGTAATTGTCCACTTAACATTATTTTGTCAGATTTTCTGGTTAGTCACTGGTAATTTCAAGGCAAGGAATTATATGACTAAGGGCTGGGGTCCTTTGAAAAGCAGAGATTAAAGGAAAGAAGGACTATGCTTCAATAACTGCGAAGGAAGTATCTACTGATTTCAGAGAATGAAGTTCAGTTACAAAAACAATATTTTAATAGTAAAATGCATTTGAAGAAGGAAAAGTTTATTTGTGGGTTTTCTTTATTAATTAATTCCATAAAATTGGAGGGTTTCAAGGCTCATTCCTTATATCTATCTTTGCTCTATCTAAATTACTTTTTTTTTTTTTTGGTAATCATATCCAGTTTCAAAAGACTTTAAATAACATTTATATGGAGATAATACCAAATATTATTTTCAACCTAGGTCTTTTTCCTCAATTCAAGACTTTTCTATCTGAATGCCAACTCTATTGTACATAAAAATATTTCTATTTCTATTTCTATGTACAATAATCATCTTGATCCTAATATCTTCAAATCAGAACTTTTGATCTTATTCTCAAAATCTATTCCACCTCTAGCTTTTCTAGTGCTCATTAATAGTCCACCCAGAAACTTCAGAGTAATATTTGACTTTTTGCTTTACTAATGCTCCACATCATTAAACCTGTTATAAAATTTTATTGGTTCTATCTCCAAAATAAATATAGAGACTGACTACTTTCCATTGTATCCACAACTACCCAACTGATGGAAGCTATCATAATTTCTCATATGAATTAGTATAATATTTTCAAATATGATCTATTCTTGTTCTTACAATATATTGTCAAAAGAGCAGACCAGATAATATTTTAGTGGAAACTATAAAATTGAACCCTTTCATAAACACTTTCCAATGGTTGTGTAACTCAGAGTAAAATACAAACTCAAATCACATATTAGGACCTATAAGATATATCCCAGTATTCTTCAATAGAAATCTAATATGAGCAATTTATCAATTTTGGATTTGCTAGTAACTACATTTAAAAGAAACATGACAATTAATTTTAATAAATTCCACTCAATATATAAAAATTTCGCTTTATCATGTAAACAATATAAAATATTATTGATGAAATATTTTACCTTCTCTTTATCATACTAAGTCTCCAAAATCTGGTATGTATTCTATACAGGCATCACATTTAAATTTGAACTATTCACATTTTAAGAGTTCAATAATCAAATGTAGTTAGTGTGTTCCTTATTGGACAGCAGAGAGCTAGGTCTTCATTACTTGCTTAACCTCATTGACTAATATTTTCCTTCATTCATTTCTAGTACTTTCCTATTCAAACATTCTGAGAAGACTCAGCACTGGCTGTCTTTTCTGCCAATAACATTCCACTCCCAGATACACAACTGATTTAATAATATAAAAACCAGTAATTTAACAAATTACCATGGTGTAGGAGATACAAGTGGACTTTAAGAGAAATTACACCCACTATAATAGAGTATGCAGTCCAATTAGAGAGACAGCCATTCATTAAGCAATGACACAAATTAATATTTATAAATACTGTGAAGTGCTATGAAATTGGACTATTAGCAATATAAAAGAACAATGCTGGTACATACAATGGGTTGGCTAAATATCCAGGGAATTTTACTCAGTGAAAAAAAATCCCATAATGTTAGATGCTATAGACTTCTATTTATAGTAACTTTTTTTTTGAAATGACACAATTATAGGAATGGAGACATTGCCAGGTGTTAGGTGGTAAAGGTGGAAAGGAAGTGGGAGTGGCTATTGAAAGAGCAACAAAAAGTATCCTTGTGGTAATTGAAATATTCTGACTTTACTATTGTTTTATAGTTCTGTAAGATGCTATGATTAGGAGAAACTTAATAAAAGGTACACAGGAACTTTGTATTATTTGTTATAAATACATATCTATCTACAATTATCTCAAAATGAAAAAGAAAAGTGCAGGTGTTATGAAAGCATAGAATAGATCTGGTAAATCAAGAGGGCTTCCCTGAGGAAGTGACATTTCCTCTCAAAGAGGAAGTATGAGTAGGAGATAACTGAATTGGGGGAGAGGAGAGCAATCCAGCAACCCAGGCAGCTCTCTTATTCTGCTGCAGTTTAGAGGATGAATCAGAGTGTGACCAGTAGTTGAGGCAGGAAGATGGATTGGTTGGCTATTATAGTCGTCAAGGCAAGAAAAAATGGTAGTTTGATCTTGGGGTATATCAATCACAATGATAATTAAATGGCCTCCAGAGCTCTTCAGAATGTAAAATAAAGTGACAGAAAAGTCTTAAAGATCGATTAAAACAGATTCTTTTGATTCATTTAATAATACTATTTTATACATTTTAGTAGTGCTAACAAACATTAAGTCATTGTACTTCTGAAAAGATTGTAAATAACCATTACAGAGTAATACATACCTTTCAGAAATTGCTTTGATTTCCAACACATATTTGCACAAAACTCTAATGGGTGCCAATTCGCCTGTCACACTAGCAAATAGTTGTTACTTGTAAATCTTTTCTTTCCAACATGTACTCAATATATAGCTCCAGAGAAAAATGAAACTACCAAAATCACCTGTGTGTCCCCATTCACTCATACATCCATTCAACATATTGAACAGTGATTATATTCAGATGATAAGCATACAGACACAAAAAGACATGCACTCTGGCTGGCCAGTGAGGCTCAGTGATTGAGCATTGACCTATGAACTAGGAAGTGATGGTTCAGTTCCCAGTCAGGCCATCTGCCATGGTTGCAGGTTCGATCCCCAGTGTGGGGTGTGCTGGAGGCAGTTGATGATCATTCTCTCTTATCATTGATGTTTCTATCTCTCTTTACCTTTCCTTTCCTCTCTGGAAAAAAAAAAAGACATGCACTCTGCAGGCTTTCAGACTTGAGTTTGAATCCTGACTCTGTCACTGTGCTTAATAGCAGTATATGTTAGTTAACCTCTATTTTTGTCCTCAGTTCCTCCATATTTATTTTTAAATTACCTTTATTGTTGAAAGCTCCCTAATCTTTAAAATAGAAATAACAATATTTCGTATTTTATAAAACTTCCATGTTGCTACATATAACAACATACCCAATATTTATTAGACTGGCCATCTCTGTTAATTGAGGATAGACTTTTCATTTTCTAAACATTCTCTGTTCCCCTGACTTTTGGGAAACAACTATTTCTGGGTTCTCCTAATAACTCTGACAGTTATTTGCCTTGCTTCATTGTGCATCTATTCCTCTATCCGTTACTTAAAAATTAATCTGATATTGCTCTGCCCTCAAAATACAAACTGCTGTAGTCTCCCTATGCCTCTAATAAGAGCTCATGGTTTCATCAAAGCCATCTAGGCTATGAACATCAAGACTATTTCTCTAGCCTCAGTTGTTGCACTGATATTATATTCCAGCATATTTATTAAGTGCTTGCTGGAGATCTCTCCCTAGATTTTCCACAGCTTCTCAAATAAAACATGACCGGAACTAAATTCATTCTCTTACCTTCAATACATGCTCTAACTTATTTACTATCTTGCCTAATGCCATATTGACACCACCCATGTCATCCAACATAGATTCTTACAATATCCTTGAATCGTATTGTCACAGCTGAAAATGGCATGACTTGCTGCTTTCTATACTGCTGGAAATATTGGAATAAATGCTCATATATTCTTCAAATATTCTTTATGCTTACCACTCTCTCTTTTCTCATTCCAGGACTCCCATTAATCATATGTTGGCATGCTTGATAGTATCCCACCAGTTTTTGTTTTTTGTTTTGTTTTGTTTTGTTTTGTTCATTTTTCTTCAATTTTGCTGTTACACTAGATAATTTAAATTGACCTACCTTCAAGTTCATTGATTCTTTCTTCTGCTCACTCAAATCAATTAATGAAACTGTTTGCAATTTATTATTTCCAAGGTTTTCTTTTAACTCATTGAGTATACTTGCTACAGTTGATGTAAAGTATTTTCCTATTAACTACAATGTCTCTGTTTGACATGATCAGTTTCTGTTCATTTCTTTCTTTTCCCTGTGAACAGATAATACTTTCTAGCATGGTTTTTTTCTCTGTAGGCCTTGTAAAATTTAGCTTAAAAAATTGGACATTTTGAATATGATAATATGGGGAATTCTGAATATCAGATTATTTCTTCTTAGGGTATTTTTCTTTCCTTGCTGTGGATGTGGTTGTGTATTTATGAGTTTTCAAACTATTTTTCAAGATTGTATTATTTTTGTTTGTGTTCTCTGCAGTCTCTGTTTCTTTAGATTATAGTCAACTAGTGATTTGACAGAGATATCCTTATGTGGAGCAAAAACATAAATAAAAAGTGAAAAGAAAATACACTACAAGTCTTTGCTTAGATTGACTATGTCGGGACAGTATTTCAAAGCTTAGCCAGATCCTTTGCTACATTGTCTTAACCTTAACTTTCTGCTGACACTGAATCTGAAGATCTGCTGAAAGTGAAAGCTTAGGGTTATCTCTGGTATTTTCTGGGCATGCTTTCATTCCTTGGGACTGTGCCTGGCTTTTTAGTTTTCCTATTATATGTAAGTGCTTCTCAAAGTACTTGCTCCAACTGCAATCTTTTTCCACTCGAAGCAGTAGCTTGTTCATTTATGTTTCAATGTTTTGAGAAAAACTCTATGCTTAGCCACTTTTATGCCCTAAGAGAATTCCAAATTAGAAGAAACAAAATGCAAGTATCCTGTTTGAGTCCTTCAGGAAACCCCCAGACATATCAAAACAGAGAAAAACTATTCCTCAGAAACAAGGTGTGTTCTGCTGCTGCCAAAACCAGGTAAGCACGCAAATAAGGATAATATGGCCACTCATTTTCAGGATCAGCTTCATGCTGGCAAGAAAAGTGGGGCAAGATTAAGTTAAAATGTTACAAATCTCTTCTACCATACTTAAGTCATCTTTTTCCTTTTTTAAATATATTTTTATTGATTTCAGAGAGGAAGGGAGAAATAAAAACATCAGTGATGAGAGAATCATTTATTGGCTGCCTTCTGCAAGGCTCCTTAGGGATGGAGCCCACATCCACAACCCTGGTATGTGTCCTTGACTGGAATGGAACTAAGGACCCTTCAATCCTCAGGCCAATGTTCCATCCACTGAGCCAAACCAGTCAGGGCTATTGTTTTATTGATAAACAAGCGTGCTTCTTTTCTTCACTCTAAAGAAGTATATATTTTTTGTGCGATCAACGACTGACATGGTTCCATTTAGGCACCTCTCTGAAATCACGACACCTTGCCATGCCACCAGTCAGCAGCTGTGCATCGCTGCAGGTTGCACAGGACCAAACCAGAGAGGGTGGAACCTGCATTGCCACCATTTGTCCACCATCCAGATACCATTGCTAACATGTACACATAAGGAACTATTTGACATTGAAACTGGGACTCAGAACTGTTGGACACTGAAACTGAGACTCAAAACATTTTTTGTTCTTATATGTTTACTTCTAGTATGCAGATGCAAGATTTTTTAAAGAAAAAAAAGGGGGAAAATAGATACAGAGGCAAAGAAGCATTGAACAGACTGTCAAACTACAGTGGGAAGATAGGGGAGCATGGGGGGCAGGGACTGTAAAAGACCAACAGATGGACTCTTATGCATGTATATAAGCATAATCAATGGATACAAGACACTGGGGGGGGGCAGATGAGGGCATGTGCTAGAGGGTAGGGGAGGCCGGGGGGAGGTCAATGGGGGAGAAAAAAGGAAAGATATGTACTACACCTGTAATACTTCAAACAATAAAATAAAAAATAAAACAATATTAAAAAATAAAGAAGCATATTTTTTCACTCTATGAACAATCTTTCATTTGTATTATATTTATTGCATTCTAGAGTACATAGCCTTTCCAGAAGCAGCTTCAGCCAGCCTTTGTAAAAAAATCTTCCTTACCTCACTTTTAGGCAGTCTAAAAAATATATACATAAATATATACAGCCCCTCATTTCTATTGAGTCCTGTATTCCCTGTACCAAGCATAGGGAAATGTGTGCAGTTAACATCTTTGTAACCTAACTTTGTGACCAAAAGTTAAAGTGCCATGAAGGTCATGGCCTACATATTTGAGAAAACATTTTTTTACCTGAGTTTCTAAACCCTTTTGTTACATTAACTGTGGCAGTTATTTAGCATCCCAAGTCTCAGGAGACAAGTAAGAAATTCAGATTGACTTGCAACATCATCTCTTTTTTGCCCTAGGTTTTTTAATCTCTACCCACTTCCCAAGATAGTGGTGAGACTATGAAGCAGTTAGAGCAACTCCTTTCTCTGGGACTTGATAGAGCACAGGCCTATGATATATCCTTTTTCTGTTCCTTTGTGAAGACACACAGTCAAAGCTGATATTTCTTTAGGCATTTCTAAAAAACAGTGGTAGTTTATCATGTGGCAATTCAAATCATAAAACACTCTTAAAAACATCCAAAGGGAAAGAGTCCAGTATTCAGCGGGAGGAAAATAAGGACTCATTGATTCCATCCAAGTGATTATATATATATATATATATATGGTGTGTGTGTGTGTGTGTGTGTGTGTGTGTGTGTGTGTGTGTGTTAGTATATGTGCTAGTAAAAAGAAAATCACTATCAGGATTTTTGTGTGTATTATGTTAGAAATGTATATATTGTGAGTCTGCCTTTTGTAGAACTCTTATTTAGTACAAGGCCTTATATTAAATACATCTTAATATCAACCCTTTGAGTTATATTCTTTCCATATTACAGAAGTGTAAACTGATGTTTGGAGGAGGTGAATAACATGTTTATTTTACATCTTCTAAGAAGAAAAGCTAAAATTTCAATTCCTTTACATTTGACTCAAAAATCCTATATTTTGTACCACTGCACAATACCACTTTCTCACCATGGTGAAGTTGAATATAATTCAATTGGAGCAAACATGAACTAGAAAAGTGAAACCTGCAAGATCTTTAAATATAACTTGCCTGGAATCTATAGGAATTATCACTCTGAATGTGCTTGTATACATGTTATTATGCAACAGGTTATCTAAAAAAGCAACTTTAATTTTTTTCTGAAAAATATTGATATGCTGAGTTTAAAAATTAAGGCCCAAACTTCTCTTGATGATTCAATTATTGAGACCTTTTGAGTTATTCTGTTGTGTCCTAATCAAGGCAGAATGAGAGGACCAAAGGTTCCCCATATGGTGGAAACGTATTATTAAATAAAAATGTTAACATTAGTTAATCCACACTCATTTTTCATAGAAGCAGTACTATTCCTATGTTTGGGCAAAAGACCAGGGGCTACATCTGGGTGTGCTTGCTTTGAAGGGGTTAATTAAAAACATTAGTGCTCTCTTTACTATTTGCCAAAGGGCCAGCAGAAAGATGTCACTTTCTCTCTTTTTTATTTTTATTATTATTTTTAAATTTCATTTTCTTGTTTAGAGTATTACAAATAGTAGTACATATGTTTCCTTTTTCCCCCTAGTGACCTTCCCCTGGCCTCCCCTAGTCACCCCTCCCCCTGGTATATTCCCTCACTATCCCCCCTAGTGTCTTGTATTCATTGGTTATGTATATATGCATGCATACAAGTCCTTTGGTTGGTCTCTTACCTTCCCCCAATTCCCCACTGTAGTTTGACAGTCTGTTGGATGTTTCTTTGCCTCTGTATCTATTTTTGTTCATCAGTTTATAATGTTCTTTATTATCCATAAATGAGTGAGATCATGTGGTATTTTTCTTTCACTGACTGGCTTATTTCACTCAGCATAATGCTCTCCAGTTCTATCCATGCTGTTGCAAATTATAAAGAATTCCTTCTTTTTTACAGCAGCATAGTATTCCATTGTGTAGATGTACCACAATTTTCTAATGCACTCATCTGCTGATGGGCACTTAGGCTGTTTCCAAATCTTAACTATTGTATATTTTGCTGCTATGAACATAGGGGTGCATATATTCTATCTGATTGGTGTTTCTGTTTCCTTTGGATATATTCCTAGAAGTGGTATTACTGGGTCAAATGGCAGTTTCATTTTTAAATTTTTGAGGAAACTCCATGCTGTTCTCCACAGTGGCTACACCAGTCTGCATTCCCACCAGCAGTGCAAATGAGTTCCTTTTTCTCTGCATCCTTGCCAACACTTGTCATTTGTTGATGATTGCCATTCTGACAGGTGTGAGGTGGGACCTCATTGTTGATTTGCATCTCTCAGATGATTAGTGACTCTGAGCTTCTTTTCATTTGTCTCTTGGCTTTCAGTATGTCCTCTTTTGAAAAGTGTCCATTTAGGTCCTTTGTCCATTTTTTGATTGGAATGTTTATCTTTCTTTTGTTAAGTTGTATGAATTTTATGTAAATGTTGAAGATTAAATCCTTATTGCAGATAACATTGACAAATATGTTTTCTCATGTAGTGGGTTTTTTCGTTGCTTTGTTGATGGTTTCATTTGCTGTGCAGAAGCTTTTTATATTGATGGTCTCATTTGTTTATCTTTCTATTTAAAAAATATATTTTTATTGATTTCAAAGAAGAAGGAAAATAAAGATAGAATCATCAATGATGAGAATCCTGTGTCCCCCTACTGGCATTTGTACTGACCAGCAATCAAATGGTGACCTCCTGGTTCATACATCGACACTCAACCACTGAGCCATGCTGGATGAGCTGGATGCCTCTCTCTTCCAAGAGTGATCAAATTTTCACACACTCATTTTTTCCTGTAAGTCAACATCTATTTGGTAAATCGCTGAGGTATAAGTAATTCCTAGAAGAAATGGGCTTAGGAAACAAGTTATAGAGGAAAGAGAACAATCTTCAGAGTTTAGGAGTAAGGAAGCTAGTGGTAATGTGACTGGGGCAGGGATGGGGGTGGAGGGAGGGTGGGACAGGACATGCTCCCTGGAGGAAGAGGGCATTGGGTCCTCCATCCTAAGAGGTTTTGTTTGTTTGTTTGTTTGTTTTTACACAGCGGAAGGGAGAGGGATAGAAAGTCAGAAACATCGATGAGAGAGACATCGATCAGCTGCCTCCTGCACTCCCCCTGCTGGGGATGTGCCCACAGCCAAGGTACATGCCCTTGACCGGAATCGAACCTGGGACCCTTCAGTCCACAGTCCGACGCTCTATCCACTGAGCCAAACCGGTCTCGGCTATCCTAAGAGTTTTAAGGTGGAGATTTTAGGGGAGGTTCCAGTAGCTTTCTAGGCATGTCTATTCAGGGCTGTGGTCCCCATTGATTGATTGGTGGCACGAGAGCAGGGGGTCATTAATCCACACAGCTGGTCCTGAGGTCAGCTGTAGCAGGTTTTGCTGCTTATCCAGAGCTTAAATTTATCTCTAGGGAGGAAAGGTCAGGGGGTTCAACCTTATGACCAGCAATATGCTAGGGGAGGGGAGGTCCCACCCTACAATTGATTGTCCATTGCTAGGTACCTGGGGCTTTCAACACTGAGATTTTCCACACTGATGACCTTCTGTACCTGGCCCATCATCCTTGCTTTGCTCATGTCTGTCTTACTGCCAACAAATACCCTCCCACCGCCACCACCACCAAGGAGGGTGTTGGCTCTCTGAAAAGCCTTGATCATTCTTTCTCTTTATATATATATTTCAGAGAAGAAAGGAGAGGGAGAGAGAGAGAGAAACATCAATGATGAGAGAGAATCATTGATTGGCTGCCTACTGCACGCCCCCTACTGGGAATCAAGCCTCCAACCTGTGCATGTTCCCTGACAGGGAACTGAACCTTGGACCCTTCGGTCCACAGGCCTACGCTCTATCCACTGAGCCAAATTGGCTAGGGCTCATTCTTTATCTTATTTGCAAGATTGGGTTAATCAAAGTCACTAGATGTAACCCAAGGAAGTGATAGCAAACTCTTGGACTGATTGAATACCATAAACTAGAAATAGTGAAAAAGAAGAATTGAAAGCCATACACTAAAAATAGTGGGAAAAAAAGGAAACTAAACAGATTTAAATTCTTTCCCACTCGGGCTATGATGTTAGACACTGTGGAGGTAGCAGCTTTGCCTGGAATATTGATTGGTTTTGATAAGTATGATGGACAGCACTTAAAGGTTTGGAACCAAGGGGTCCCAGTACAATGTGATCCCATTGTAATAGCTAGTTCCATTGGAAAGGAACACAGGGGGAAGCCAGACATCATAGGCATGTTATTTGCCCTGCTTCATGAGGAAGCTGCATTTCACACACCTCAGAGAACCACCAACCCATTTTCTGCAAATCACTCTGTATTTTTAAGAGTTAAGAATTCTAAGAAGGGGTCCAACAAAGGGGACGGTGAACACATGCTCAGTAAAGTTGGGGGGATGTATGGAAGGTGCTTGCTGTCAGGCAAACCTGGGAACAGAGATCATTGGCCAGAGGGGGCAGGGAGAATGCAAACCTGTTAAAAATTGGGAATACATAATCCCTTAGACAAAGGAACTCACTCTCTTGGCTGCTTGGCTTTTGGATCTCTTGGTTCTCTGGTTCCTTTGGCTTTGCTCCTGCCTGTGTTTCCTCCATAGCCATGTGGTCCTGTGGAACCCATCACAATGGACTGATGGACTATAGCAGGGAAACAAAGTAAACTAACCTGGTATTGGACTGGACCTATGCTCCAGCATGGAGTGGAAATTCTGGACACTGGTTTTGATCCTAGCTCTGCTGAGATGAAAGGAAATGGGGCCTTGGAAACTCATGGTGTAATTTCACAGAAATAAAGCTTTCTACAATGTCTCAGCCTAAAAAAGTATTTTTTCTCAGGATATCACAAGAAGCTCACTCCTAGCAACTGGTGGGGATGAGAAAAGATCCCCATGGATAACACTGGGATATCAGGTTTGGTTCTCATTGGCAATGCTATAAATGCAATCAGCTGATATAAATATTAGAAAGGGGAGCATGAAAGTTAACATTTTTCAGACTTTCGTTGTTGTTGTTGTCAAAATGATGATAGTCATAAATTCCACACTTCTAGTTTATGTTATGGGGGTCTGACAGGTCCAATCAGTGTTTTGTGGAAAACTACTCTTCAGAAACATCAAAAGAGAGCTCAGTGAAATGTATAGTTGAGAGAGTAAGAAAAAGAGTATGAAAAAGAGCTACACTGAGAAACAACTTCCCTATTCTACACATCTGCTGTTCTTCTTCTAGTACAGGATTTGATGTTCAGAAAATGGGATCAGGAGTTAGAAGGGTATAAGGTTAACACAAGATATTTTTTACATTTAAAGTGCGATGGACTGCTTAAATTATATATATATATATATATATATATATATATATATATATATATATATATGTGTGTGTGTGTGTGTGTGTGTGTGTACAATAAGTGTTAGAACAGTGTACGGGTTTCTTAAAATAAAACACTATAGATTACTACAGTATTCACTCATACAGAAAGTGAACTGCCAAATATCATTTTTATTGTTTAAAGTATTACATATGTCTCCTTTACCCCCGAATGACACCCTCCCCCGCCACACCCAGTGAAATATCATTTTTAAGAGTTAAAAAGTGCAGGGCATTTCTCCTTATTGTTCTGTTATAGTGGCCATCATGTCTAAGTTTTTGAATTCTCTATTGCTTGAAAAGCACATAGTTCGAAATAACATGGTTGTACTGCAAAGTGAATAATGGAAACATAGGTTATACCACTTTAATGTCATTTAGCCTGAGATAGTTAGAAATGGCTGTTCTTTGATATTTGCATATGCAATTCAGATAATTCTGATCAATTCAACCTTTTCTCAATAGAAGGAATTTAAATGTCTACAAACAATTGTACAAATATCAATGATTCAATAAATACAAGGTTATGCCAGCCCTTAATGTAAAATTGTATATATTGATGTAAAGGCTTATGGAAGCAATTTTCTAATATATATATTTTCCAGTGGAAAGGAAAAGACTGAGCTACTTTGTAATGGAAATACATAGAGAACAAAGGGTAAAACTTGAGTTCCATTTTAATATATTTTCATTTTTTATTGAAAAGCACACAAGTAAAAGTGGGAAAATCACATAGAACCAGGTAAGTACATGGATTGTTTCTGCATATATTTATCAGTTGCTGGTGTGTGCCAGAAATGCACTTACTAGTCATCTAAAGAGCACATTAAAAGGTAGCCTAAGTGTAGAGAAATAGAGCAAAGAGAGGGCAGAGGAATGACTATCCCAGTGGCAACTCTATGTAACCACTAAGGGAAGCAGCAGTGCATTAGTGGAAAGAGCACTGGTCTGGGTCTTAGGCAGGGGCCTGTGTGTTCTCTGTCTAGTTCTGATCTGGTGAAATAGTAACTTTGGGCCAAACCTTAGCAAACAATTTAGTTTACTTTTACTAATTTTTTTTAGAAGAATGACTAGAAAAAAAAAGAAGGAAATCAATTTATTTTAGAAACATAGCCTCAAGAAAATTGAGTACCAAAAGTCCTGATTGGTCATTCTGTACAATCTCTATTTCCGTATAAAAATCCTTTCTGTGACATTCCTGATATATGGTCATTAGTAAGTTGCTTGAACAGCTGAGGAAAAGAACTTGCTATCTAAAAGTGAAACCAATCCATTTGCAAAAAATGCTCTGATTGTTGGAAAACTGTTATATATTGAGTCCAAAGTTCAAATATCTTGTGTTATTTTGTGAACCATCACATTTTCAAATACATGTTGTATGTATAACAGAAATAAAGATCATTATATTAATCCTTTTCATTAATCACCTCAGCCTATCAGAGCTATTTTGAATCACAATCCTATTATGTAATATAATAACTATGCATTTCAGTTCTATATAATTGGCAATGTTAATAGGGTTTCCTTTATGATATGTCATCATTGAAGTTGCCTGTAGAGTTTCGACTGACATAAACAAGGACAGAGCCACATGAGATACCACCGCAGAGACCATCTTTCTGTTTGCTGTGTATTCTGGAGAGGATTCTCTGTAGTTTGCTAAAATATTCCATGCATTTTAACTTGTATAACTAATTGAACCAGAAACATGCTTCATAGCCAATGGTAATTATCTATAGAAGCACTCTCAAACCAGTAATTTATGAGCCATATGTGGTTTACTTATCTCTCATATTGATAAGAAATGAATTAATTGTAAACATGGTGGGCCTTTTTTTAAATCAGGGAGTCTAGAAGACTCTAAATTGGCTTTGTTCAAGAAATCCCTCTAAATGGGGTAATCTATATTCAGTTGTGACTAACTAGCTCAATCTGAGCATTTGCCTTGAGGCATTTTCAGTGTATGAAATGGAGTGAGACATAGGTGGAGTGAAGTGCAAAGAAAGATGAATAGTAAGGAATAAGAGGGTCGATAGAAAAGAGATGTTGAATCATGAATCTGGTAAATCCACTAATGTAGGAAGCAAGAGATACCTACTTTTCAGGGATTGGCAAGACGATATAGTGTCACAAGAGCTATTATTGGTCCACAGAGCTGCTTATATAATCTGGATAATGATGAGATATTTTCCCAGTTATCCAAGAGTGCTAAGATATTGCCTGTTTTTTTTTTTAATGTTTTCTTTCTAAACTATACTTCAAATAACACTAACTGAGATATCCTGATAATTCTGAACCCTATAACCTGAAAAGGCCCAACTAATGCACTGAATTTTATTGAATGGCATATGAGTAGTGAAAAATAATGAGACTACACATTTTATTAGGAAGTTTATACTAATTTTTTAGTTCTCAAAACACAGATCATTCTTTCTTTATAGATGAAGAAACTAAAATTAAGTAGCTTGCTATATAAAGATTACACATAATTTAGTGAAACCTGAACCCAGATCATGGACCACAAAGTATACACACTTGTGCTGTGTGTGTGTGTGTATGTGTGCATATGTGTATTTTTTAGGTTATAATTTAGAATACCCATTGTTGAAAATGGACAGTGCAGAAAATTATACAGAACAGAAAAAAAATCATCCATGATTGCAATATTCATAGCCCTTTCCATATAAATTTTTATTGATTACATTATTATTTTATTTTATTTATAGTGTTTTATAATGAACAATGTTCTGTTTCAGTGTAATGAAATATACCATTGTTAGATATATTTTATTTATTAAAGCTTAGGACATCCTTCCTCATACAGAACTCATACAAAATTGGCCTTTATTTTCTTTTAATATGTATATAGCTTTAAATTATTTAAATTTTTAATAAAATATAATTTAATTTGTGGTATAATTTGAGACTAGCCTCTAAATTAATTTTTGAAAAATTAACTAGTTTTTATAGCATTTTTATTTTCACCTCTTAATGTTGTCTTCTTGAGTCTTTATAATTCCCAGTAAGCAATATTACCTTTCTTTTTTTTGTTGTTATTTTTTTTAATTTATTTTTTATTAATTCTTTGTTGAAAGTATTATATATGTCCCCTTCTTCCCCCATTGACCCTCTCTAGCCTGTCCCCACCCCTAGCTTCAGGCTCTCACAGTCTCATTGTCTATGTCCTTGGTTGATTATCTCCCACCCACCCACTATCCCCTGCCTTCCCTCTGAGATTCCACACTCCGTTCCAGGCTTCTATGGAACCTTTCCTGTTTTAGCAATATTACCTTTCACGGGAGTAATTTTTTATTAAGCATCTTCTATGTGCCAGAAAAAAAAAAGCCACACACTTTTATGTTACTTAACTTAATTGGCACAGCAACCTTTTTAAAATACATTTTTATTGATTTTTTACAGAGTGGAAGGGAGAGGTAGAAAGACAGAAACATCGATGTGAGAGAAACATTGATCAGCTGGGGATGTGCTGGCAACCAAGGTACACGCACTTGAACAGAATCAAACCCGGGACCTCCCAGTCCACAGGCCTAGGCTCTATCCACTGAGCCAAACTGGTTTCGGTGACACAGCAACCTTAAAACAAGTCTTATTATCACAATTGTACAGATGAGGAAGTTGAAGAAAAGAGTTACATGGAAATTAATACTAAAGGAAACTTTCTACATTTCTAAATCCAGTTGGTCAGTTCTTTATAAATTGTGGGCCTTGACTGGTATGGTTTAGTCGGTTGAGTATCATACTGAACACCAAGAGCTTGCTGGCTTGATTCTGGGTGAGGGCCCATGACCAGATTGCTGGCTTAATCCCTGGTAGGGGGAGTGCAGGAGGCAGCTGATCAGTGTTTCTCTTTCACTTAGATGTCTCTCTCTCCCTCTTCCTTACTCTCTCTCAGAATCAATAAAATAACAAATATATACATATAAGTTTTGGATATTAATTCCTTTTCAGATGTATCTTTGGTGAATATGTTCTCCCATTTAGTGAGCTGTCTCCTTAATTTTTTGATGGTGTCTTTTGCTGTGCAAAAATATTTTAGTATGATGTAGACCAATTTGTTTATTTTTTAAAATAGCCCTTGTCAGAAAGATAATATTACTAAGGGAAATGACTGGGAGTTTAGTGACTATGTTTTCTTCTAGGAGTTTCATGGTTTTAAGTCTTACATTTTTGAATATTGAAACAGCCTCACATACTACTATGTGGAATACATTTTACTTGGTTATGGTGTATGTTTTAGTTTATACTAGTACATTGCTGGATTCAGCTTGCTGATATTTTGTTGAGTATTCATTTGTTTATGAAAAATCATTTTCTTCTTTTCCTGTAATGTAGTTACCTGACTTGATATTTGGGTGATGCTGATCTTATAAAATAATATAGGAAGTAATTCATATAGTTCTATCCTTTGAAAGATGTTAGTATAATTTCCTCTAAAATGTTTGCTAGAATTAACCAATGAAACCATCTAGTTATGGTCTTTCTTTTTCAGAAAACTACTAATTATTGATTCAATTTCATTAAGAGATGCAGGTTTATTTATATTTTCAATTTCTTGTGTGAATTTTTGAAAATTATGTTTTTTAAGGGATGTCTCTATTTCATGTAGGTTATCAAATTTTTGCACATATAGTTGTTTAGCACATTATTTCATTATCCTTTTCTTGCTGTTATTGATTTCTGCTTTTTATTTTTTATATATTTTTATTTATTTCAGAAAGGAAGGACAAGGAAAAGAGAGATAGAAACATCAATGATGAAAGAGAATCACCAATTAGCTACCTCCTGCATGCCCCCAACTGGGATATGAGCTGGAAACCAGGGCATGTGCCCTGACCAGGAGTTGAACTGTGACCTCCTGGTTCATAGGTCAATGCTTAACCACTGAGCAACACCGGCTGGGCTGATTTCTGGTTTTATGTGTGCCTGTAAACAAGTTGCTTTATTTTTCTTTTATGATATAGAAATGATAATTTTTCAAGGCTGTTTTGAGGATTAGAAATAGGAAACCTAAAGTGACTGGCATACATCAATGGATTACTATTATGTTATGTTCTGGGAGCATTTTGCTGTTTCCTCAGAGAGTAAGTGTTTTATTATTTTTTTCAAATAATATTTGAGGAAGATAATTTCAGGTGCTTAAAAATATTTTTCAGATAGAGATAAGATGTTAAAAGTAGATTGTTTCTCATGATTTTAGTTCAAGCTTTTTTATGTTCTGATTTAGCAATTAAAGTTCAAATGCCGATACATCATAGGATAAAATTTTTGTATAAGAATTTGGTACTAATGATATTAGTAATTCATAGAATTCTTATTAAAATTCTATGATTATATTTCTTAAATGGCCTATGAAATATTTCTTAGAAATATTGAATTTAATAAAGAGATTATTGATTTTCTAATAAAATAAATTTTATATAAATGTCAAAAGCAGAACTCATTATTTTTTCATTTACATTAATAATGCTAAATTTTCATTATTATTTCATAAATAATTTATGGTAATCCTGAGTACTCAAAAAATAGAAACAACACATAAGAAAAAATGTATAATGTTTCAAGAAGAGATATCTATTAAAATATTTTATACTGTGTAACAGTGAGGATAGGCTTGATTATCTCACAATAGCAAACAAGCTACAATCATAAGTAACTCAAAAAAACAATGTTCATTTATTGCTCATGCTAAATGTAAAACAGAGATTGTCAGGAAGCCTATGTCTAGCATATTCACTTAGGGATATATTCTGATACAGCCTCCACCATTTTTTAGGACGCAATTCTTCACATGAGACTTTCAAGTTTATAATACAAGGAAAGTAAGCTTGGAAAATCATGCACAGTCTGCTAATATCTCTGCCTAGAAGTAGCAAATGTCATTACTGTTCATTCCATTGGCCAAATCAGGTTATATGATCAAGTTTCGTTTCAAATAGACAGAGTGGTGCCTAAGAAAAATATAGTGGGATACTTAACAATGACTAAAACAGGTTATATATGTCCAGTTTTGTTGTATAATTATTTTAGTATCCATTTATAGAATCAATGTCTTACTGTAAGAGTTGATTTCTGAAAATATTTACTTGATAAGATAAGGTAAACACTTTCCCATATCAGTAAATATTTTTACATTTATTTTTGTGTTATATTGCATAGATGTACCAAAATTTATTTCTAAATCCATAACTACATGGTATTTAACATGTTTTGCATTTTATGTATGTTATATAATACCATTGCAAAAGCATTGTTTATAATTATTTGTCTACATTGTTTTTTTTAAGATAAATTCTAAGATGTACAATAAATCAGTCCAAATGATATGAGTATTGGAAAAGTCAGGGAGGATCTCATTTCATGGTCTATACTACAGCAGAAATCCAGAAAAAATGTTTTAATGCCTATTATTTTATTATTTTTCATTGTAATAGAAATATGTGGATGCTTTTATATAAGATCCAATTGTCTGTTATATTATAGTTACTGCCTACTGAAAATGGAAACTATAAACCAGAGTTTAACAATAAGGTCTTTTTGGTGAGTTCCACAATAGGAAAGTCCCTAATTAAGGAAACTAAAAATGTAAACTTAACAGTAGTACTCTTTTGTATAGTTTTTATAAAGAGCTTGCAATTAAATATTGCTTCATTTTTTTCTATATGTCCCCATCCCGTGCCTCTATAAGAATAGATAATCTGAAAAACAACAGCAAATATATTAAATTAGGATTTTGTATTAAAGCAACACAATTGAAATGAAATTGTGAGCATATGGCATTTTTTGCTTGTGATGCCAGATAATGGCAATATATTTTGCTTTATTGTCAGTTTGGGGGATGAAAACTATTACAACAAAATGCCTATTAGGCATTTTCAAAAGTTGAAATTTGGCCAAATGTTCTGACCAAATTTAATGAATTGTGTAAAAAAATTAAAATCTAAAACTGTGAAACTCTTGAAATATATTTTAGGTTCCCTGTTTAGGACCTCGGCATAACACACTTAAATGTGGTAAATTATAACAATCAAACTGAACAATTCAAACTACAAAAGTGAACATGTAGAAAGTGATATTTTAGAAGTGAATCTTTGCTGCATAAATCAGAAGATGTCAAAGTATGTTAAGTCCTTACTAAATGCAGCACTAGAATTTCTAGGCCATTTTTTATAACCATATATGGAGACTTTATAATGTAAACATATTAAAATTTGTGTGGTGCCAATTTGTATACATCAACATATTTTGGGATGATTATCTAACTATTATGTGTTAATGGAAGGTTCTTTGTGCAATAAATCATTGATTTTCTGATCCTTTGTGGAACATGAGTAAACTAGAGAGAGTTGGCTAATGTTGCGTATATATTTAAATGGTTCTTATTACGACCATATTTACAAAGCTATCAAATTATTTTTAAAGGCCAAATGCTACTCTTTTAAGCTTTGTGTAGTATGTGCATTTTATTTGTCAGAGTTGATAGTTCAAGCAATTTAGATATTTTTGAAGGCACACACAAAATTTTAAAAGCTTGAATTGATTTGGTTAATTTGAAGTTATAATTTGAATTAATTTATTCATTAAATCGGTCAACAAATATATTTTTGAACTTGCTATGTACCAGACACTTTTTGAAGTACTAGTGTAAGTCACTGATTTTACTGATATCTAGGGGGGGAAACATGTAATAAGCATGTATATATATTCTATGTAAAGTAGAAATAAGCTTATGAAGAAGACTACAGTAAAATAAGGGAATAGAAAATTATCTTGAGTTTGCAGTGAAAGGAAATTCTATTTTCTGTAGAAGTCCATGGATGGCTGCTATAAAAATATACCTAATTGATCTTTGGTAAAGAGCAAATGGAGCCCGACTGGCATGGCCTAGTGGTTGAGTATCTACCTATGAAACAGGAGGTCACAGTTCTATTCCCAGTCATGGCACATGCCTGGATTGTGGGTTCCATCCGCAGTGGGGGGAGTCCAGAAGGCAGCCGATCAATGATTCTCTCTCATCATTGATGTTTCTATCTCTCTCTTCTACTCCCTTCCTCTCTGAAATCAATAAAATGTGTGTGTGTGTGGGAATATATATCCTATCTAATAAAAGAGTAATATGCAAATTTGACCATACCTTCGCTACACCCACAAACCATGCCCACAGCCACGCCCACCAGCCAATCATGAGCAGATTATGCAAATAAACCCCAACCAAGATGGCTGCCACCACTGAGAACAGAAGGAAGGCTTGGGTTTCCCTGGCAACAGAGGAAGCCAAGCTTTCCACTTGCCGTTGCTGGCCTAAGCCTCCACTCAGTGCTACAGTTTCAATGATAAAAGATACAGAAATGGCAGCAGCCACTGTGCTGGAGAGAACAGAGGCTTGGGTTTCCCTGGCAAAGGAGGAAGCCAAGCTTTCCATCTGCTGTTGCCGGCCTAGGCCGCCACTCTAGGCTACAAAGTTTCAAACAGAAATTGCTGCTGCAAGGGAGCGAGCAGAAGGCTTGGCTCTGCTCCAGACTACAAAGTTTCAATTGTAGACATTGCCCACTTGGGGCACTGGGGGGAGTGGCCAGCCTGAAAACCTCTACAGACTCCTAGCCCAGGCCGCCCCTCACTGCAATGGAACCCCCACCCTGTTCTGGGACACCCTTCAGGGCAAACCAGCTGGCCCCCACCCATGCACCAGGCCTCTATCCTATTTAATAAAAGTATAATTTGCAGATTGACCATCACACCAACACATAAGAGGGCTGCCCTCATGTGGTGAAAGATCCTGCCCCCATGGGGACATAAGATGGCCAGCAGGGGAGGGCCATTGGGAGGTTCCAGGCCTGCAAGGGAGGGCAGTTGTTGCTAATCAGGCCAGCAGGGAGGGCAGTTGAGAGGGACTAGGCCTGCAAGGGAGAGCATTTGGGGGTGGTCAAGCCTGCATGGAAGGGCAGTTAAAGGTGACCATGCCGACAGAGAAAAAAAGTTGGGGGCAAACAGGCTGGCAGGGGAGCAGTTAGACATCAATTAGGCTGGCAGAGTAGTGATTAGCGGGTGATCAGGCTGGCAGGCAGAGGCAGTTAGGGGCAATCAGGGAGGCAGGCAGGTGAGCAGTTTGGAGCCAGCAGTCCTGGATTGTGAGAAGGATGTCTGACTGCCCATTTAGGCGAGATCCTACTGTAGGATCGGGCCTAAATGAGCAGTTGGACATCCCTTGAGGGGTCCCAGATTGGAGAGGGTGCAGGCTGGGCTAAGGGACATCTCCCACCCCTTGTGCATGAATTTCATGCAACAGGCCTATCTATATCTATATCTATATCTATATCTATATCTATATCTATATCTATATCTATATCTATATCTATATCTATATCATCATCTATATCATCATCTATATCATTATCTATATCATTATCTATATCTATCATCTATATCTATATCTATATATATAGAGAGAGAGATCACAAATGGAGAAAGGAAATCCTTTTCAACAACAAATGGTGCTGACCATCCATATGGAGAAAAAAAGTACTTAGAGACTGACTTGCACAATTCACAAAAACTAAATAAAAATATATCATAGATGTGAATGTAAATCACCAAGCCATAAAACATAGAGATAACATATGAGAATTCTAGATTAACTTGGATTTCGCATGAAGTATTTATAGATACAACACCCAAAACATGATTTATGTAAAATAAAATTGATAATGTGGACTTTATTAAAAATGTCTACTACTACTGTGTTGAAGTCACTGTTAAGAGAATAGAAAGACAAGACACATCCTGGCAGAAAATATTTGCTAAAAGGACAGTATCTAAATATATGAATAAATCTTAAAACATAGGAATAAGAAAGTAACCCAGTTAAAATGGGCAAAATATCTGAATAACATATCCCCAAGACAACTCTGTTGGGGGGTGTGGCTTGAAGGGTGGAGAGATTGAGGAAAATAGAAAATAAAAAGAGAGAACTCATGAACATGGACAAGAGTGTGGTGATTGTGAGGGAGGGGGAAGTGGGTGGAGATGGAAGAGGGCATAGAGGTGATGGAAAAAATAAATTAAGAGTATAAGAAAATGCCAATAAATATAGGAAAATTTCACCAACCTCATATGCCATTATGGAATTTCAAATTAAAACAACAAGAAATCTCTACACACCTATTAGAAATATAAAAATCCTAACACTGCTGGCAAGAATGTGGAGCAACATGAACAGAAATACTAAACTGTATAGGACTTATGGAATACAGTTTAGCATTTTCTTACAAAGCTAAACATATTCTTACTATACTAGTACTATCCAGCAATTTTGTTTCCAGATTTACCTCCCTGAATGAGTTGAAAATATATCTACATTAAAATGAAAGGAGAGAATTTAAAAATAGATGAATATATAAAATTAATGGAACTAATCTGAGTTTCTACCAACCACCCTAAAATTTTCAGATTTCTGAAAGTTTGCCTTAGCCCCTCTTCTGAAATTATTTTCAAAAGCTTTGCTTATTTTAGAAACAACTTAGATCTCCTTCACTACAGCAACAGTTAACTGTAATATTCATAGAATGAAAATTATGTAGCCATGAAAAATTATCTTATAAAAAATTAAAATGACATTAAACAGTATTATGAACTAGCAATTATTATGGCCTTTGGAACAATACAAGCATGGGTCTCCATTCTGTCTGCCACTTACTACCTATATAAGTAAGCTTGAGCAAGTTTACTTATTTTTGAACTTCTAATTTTCCAATGGCATATAGTTGGGAAAGATATCAACATCTGCCTCCTGGTATTATTGAGATAATTGTTATAAAACAAATAAAGCAATTATTTCAGTGCCTGCCACAAATGTTTCAAATGTAGTAGCAGCAGTAGTATATAAGGTACAAGAAAACTTAGACTGGAAGTTGAAAACATAAAAGCAACTTAAAGTAAACATGTGAGGTGATAACCATAGTTACCTATGGATGGTGGGCTCATGGGTGATTTTTTTATTCTTTATACTTTTTTGTACATGACATATTATCTAAAACACCTGTGTTATTGTTACAATAAAAAGTTAAAAATTAAATTCTAGGTCATAAATTCACCAAGACGCTATCATTAATGTAAGTAAAATAGTATACAAGTTATCCCCCCCCATAAATTTAATTACTAGGTAATTTTAGGCTTATATAAAACTCAGAGTGCTTTGCTTATACAATCTATGATTATTTTCTGTGTTCTGCAATAAAAAGTTGTCACTGTTTTTTATAAATATATTTTTATTGATTTCAGAGAGAAAGGGAGAGGGAGAGAGAAATAGAAACATCAATGATGAGAATTATTGATGAGCTGCCTCATGCAAGCCCCCTAATAGGAATGGAGCCCACAATCTGGGCACGTACCCTTGACTGGAATTGAACCCAGGACCCTTCCGTTTGTGGGTCAACGTTCTATCCACTGTGCCAAACCAGCTAGGGCTGTTACTGTTTTGTTTAGTTTTTTTTTCTGGGCAAAAGAGTAGATATGTGGGAGTTGAATTTGTCCAGTTACTGCTCTTCAGTGTCCTCATATTTAAATTTAAAAGCCCATAGTTTCTGTGACATATCATACACAGCATTTGAAGAACTGTGAACAAAATCTGGGTCTCTATCATTGAATTGTGATTGAATTGTGAAACTGCATAATGTATGCAGAAAGGGGAGAAAGAGGAATAAGCTATTGTCTTTCCCCTCTTCAGTATCCCTTTCATTGCCTTCTCAGGCAGGAAGAAACAAAGCAGTCATTGGGGATTTTGGATAATATAGTTACACTTTGAGATGGAAAGAAAAGCATGGGAAGACACTGGAAGTGAATTAATATAAAATAATAATCACTGCTAGGAAAATTGGATGGGAAAAGAACAATGTCTGGTCAGCACACACTGTGCTAAATCATCACTAAACCAATCTAGTGTCAGGTAATAGGATGTGGCAGATGGATACAAGAAACATCTATGTTGGGAGAACTTAAATGAAAGACAGTATGTGCAATGTCAAGGTTATTAGTGATTAGAAGTTAATGATGGATTATTTGCCAGTAGAGTGCCTCAACTGAGTAAGGAATCTGGATGGGTCCATTAATAAATGTAATATATATTTGCCTCTGCTTTTCTGTTTCTCTATATTGGTACATTTCTTTAGAATTCACATTATAGTGACATTCCAATCTATATGCCAGGAATATTATATTCATTTTCTTGTGCAGTTTATTATCTATCAGTTAGAATTCTTAATATAATGGATTATTTTGGTTTCTCCTGCTATTACTTCACTATATACATGGATTAAATCAATCAATTTGAGTTAGGATTTTTATTTATTTTTGTAAAGTTGTCACTGTTTTTTATAAATATATTTTTATTGATTTCAGAAAGGGGGAGGGAGAGAGAAATAAAAACATCAATGATGAGAATTATTGTTCAGATTATTACAGGTGTTTCTCTTTTTTTCCCTCATAGCTCCCCTCCACCTGATTCTCCACCCTACCCCATACCCTTACCCCCCGCTACTGTCTTCATCCATAGGTGTAAGATTTTTGTCCATTCTCTTCCTGCACCCCTCACACCTTCTTCACCCTGAGAATTGTCAGTCCACTCTCTTTCTATGTTCCTGATTCTATTATATTCATCAGTCCATTCTATTCATTAGATTTTTAATTCACTTGATTTTTAGATGCACTTGTTGGTAGGTATGTATTTGTTGTCATTTTTTTGTTCATAGTTTTTATCTTTACCTTTTTCTTCTTCTTCCTCTTTTTAAAGAATACCCTTCAGCATTTCATATAATCCTGGTTTGGTGATGATGAAATCCTTTAGCTTTTTCTTATCTGTGAAACTCTTTATCTGACCTTCAATTCTGAATGATAGTTTTGCTGGGTAGAGTAATCTTGGATGTACATTCTTGCTTCACATCACATTGAATATTTCTTGCCATTCCCATCTGACCTGCATAGTTTCTGTTTAGAAATCTGCTGGAGGTCATATCGGTACTGCCTTGTAAGTAACTAATTGTTTTTCTCTTGCTGCTTTCAAGATTCTCTCTTTGTCTTTTGCCCTTGGCATTTTAATTATGATGTATCTTGGTGTGGTTCTCTTTGGATTCCTCTTGTTTGGGGTTCTCTGCCCTTCCTGGACTTGTAAGTCTATTTCTTTCACCAGGTAGGGAAACTTATCTGTGATTATTTCTTCTAATAGGTTTTCAATATTTTGCTCTCTCTCTTCTTCTGGCACCCCAATAATTCAGATGTTGGTATGCTGAAAGTTGTCCCAGAGGCTCCTTACACTATCTTCATATTTTGGACTCTTTTTTCTTTTTGTTTTTCTAGTTGGGTGTTTTTTTTTCTTTCCTTATATTTCAGATCTTTGGTTTGATTCTTGGGGTCCTTTGATCTACAGTTGAATTTCTATATATTCTGTATTTCAGACAGTATATGCTTAATTTCTGACTGTTTTTTTTTTCATTTTCTTGGCACTCACTAAGCTCTTTGGAGATATCATCAAGTTTCTTGGCAGTTTTTAGAAGATTCTTGTGTAACCTTATAAATTTGGTCCTGGACCCTATGTCCAATAGCCTGCTTTCCTCCATTTCTTTCATTCATGACACATTTATTTGTCTCTGCATTTTGCTGCTTCCCTATGTTGATGGAGTGGAAGAATTGCTGTGATGGAGACATGCCTATGGGGCAGGACTTGCTTCAGTGGAGCTTTGGTACTCACTGAGTCTACCTCTTGAATATGTCACTTAGGGATGTGAGTAGTTGAATTCTGGTTTCATCTCACACTGACCTCTAGACACACTAGCTTCTGGATCTCCAATGTGGTGTAGATCAGCTACTGTCTGAGGCAACCCAGCATGAGCTACATCAAGAACTACAGTTTTCTCCTCTTTGCTTAGGGTTTGGAGGTTTTGGAGCTGTCTGACCAGAGCTGCAGTTTGTTAGATTAAGCTGCTATAAGCCAGACCATTTATATGCAAATGCCACTGCACACAGCTCGGTGGGTTTGCAGATTGTGCAGGCCAGGGTCTCAGGGGGTCACTAGGCTAGGGTGTGGCAAACAGCAATGGCTGCCAGTCAGCCATCTCTGTGTCTCCGCATTTCCAAGTCTCCATGTCCCCCGCCCAGCACAGTGAACAATGATTGCTGCGTGCACCTCTGCAAGGGAGCCACCCTCACTTTCTGATCCGATGGCAGATAGTCCAGCTCCTCCTTGTAGAAGTCTGGGTCCCCAGCATCTCCCCAGAAACTGGAGTTCAAAGTAATCAGGAGTTTGTTTCCCTTTGGGTTGAAAAAAGCAGCGCAATTGCCCGCCACCAGCCCAGTTCGCATGCCTCCGTACCTCAGATTTTCAGTGCTTGTTCATGTCTCAATATTCTTTTCTCTTTCCTTCTAGTTACAGAACTTCCACTTGGCCAGCTTTCCTGTGGTTCTGTGTGATAGACTTTCTGTCTTTTAGTTGCAGTTTTGAAATTGTTGTGCAAGGCAGCAGTTTAGGTGTTTACCTGTGCTGGCATTTTGGTTTCTCCCAACTTAGGATTTGTATAGGACTATACTCTGCTCAATATGTAAAACAGCCTATATAACAAAATTACACAGAAAATTTTTTTAAATTCTAAAGTAATTTGGTGATGATAAGGGTTTTATAGGTAAAGTTACTTGGGAAGCAAATTATGAAATAGAACTTTGCATGCAGAGAGTTTATTTAAGTATACTCCCTGAAACACAATTCAGGGATTAAAAGAAACAGTACTAAGCATAGAGAGAAGGACACTGAAGCTTATCCCATGGAGAATGTTGGAATAGGTATGACCTTTCAGAATTATCCTCAATTGAGAGTAGGGAAGCCATACTTTTATAACTTTTCATCAACCATCATCTGATATGGGCTGGCCCTGAAAAGGGGAGTGATGCTAGGCATGGAGGCTCTTTTCGGGCTAGGATAAGTTTTGGAAAAGAACATGGTTGAGGGATATTGAACACCAATGCTCAGAGCAGCTGAAAGAATAAATGTTTCAGTTCTAGAAGAAAGGAGGAGGTTATGGGCAGCAAACTATAGCATCCACTGTAAGATGTGAGCAAATGTATATGTTTTAGTTAGTTTTTAGGGGATATGTTTACTTTTTCAGAAAAGTACCAGAATAGTCTTGATATAGGTTAGCTTCTCGTGTGGGGACAGGTAATATAAAAAATAAGCATGTTGCCGAAACTGGTTTTGCTCAGTGGATAGAGCATCAGCCTGTGGACTGTAAGATCCCAGGTTCGATTACAATCAAGGCCATGTACCTTGGTTGTGGGCACATCCCCGGTAGGGGGTGTGCAGGAGGCAGCTGATCAATGTTTCTCTCTCATCGATGTTTCTAGCTCTCTGTCTATCTCTCTTCCTCTCTGAGAAATCAATAAAATATATTCTAAAAAAAATAGGCATGTCTAGTTCTAGCTGTTTTGGCTCAGTGGATAGAGTCTCAGCCTGTAGATTGTGAGGTCCCGGGTTTGATTCTGGTCAAGGGCACATACCCAGGATGTAGGCTTGATCCCCAACAGCCAATAAATGGTTCTGTCATCATTGATGTTTCTATTTCTCTCTTCCTCTCCCTTCCTCTCTGAAATCAATAAAAATATATTTAAATAAATAAATATTTAAAAAATAAAAAATAAGCATGTCTGAAAGAGTTACAAATTTTCAAATCAAGCTAGGTTTGCAAGCATAATAAATTATTACTAAAAAGAAAGTTTTATCATAACATCTCTAAGTTGGGGAATAAGGAAAAAGCAAATAAGCAGAGTCAACAAAAAGTAGACTTTTTAAAAGTATAATACTGTTAAATAGCTCATATAGCAACATTCAACTTGGAGAATATTAAAATATGTATCATTGCCTAACTGAATAATGAACAAAAGTGTGTTGAATTTATTCAAACTTTCCTGTATGAAAGTCTAGCTACCTCAATAATGTGCTCAATTTATATACCTACATGCACCAATTTTTATATTATATGAAATACAACACTTATTTGTTGGATTTCTGCCTATAGTAAACACAATGTAAGTACATAATCATGTTTTCCATTTATTTATAGTTATTAATTAATGTAACTTCCCCTTTATTTTATAACTTTTGCTTCCTTTATTATTATGTCAAGGGTTCAATTCACCCAAAAAACACTTATGAAGACCTTCCATTGGACGTGGCATGATGCTAGCTACTAGGGCTAAAAATATGAAATAGACAAAGTCCCAGTTTTTAAGGACTTTAGTATATCTTTCATAGTAAACATGTGTATATTACTATATGAATCAGATGCTCTAGTATGCAGAAATTGAAAACAATAACCCTCCAAAAACCCATGCCCATATGATATTATACCCATTATTATATCTCTAGACATTTGCATCTATAGTTATATCTATGTTACAGTTAAGAAAGGGAAATTATTATGTTTGACTTAAAATATTCAGTGGGAATTATTTATTTATTTATTTATTTATTTATTATTTTTAAATATTTTAATCTTTATTGTTCAATTTATGAATTACATTGTTCCCCCTTTTTACCCCTATAGCTCCCTTCCACCTGGTACCCATCCTACCCTCTGCCCTTACCTGCCCCCCCACTGTCCTCTTCCATAAGTGTATGATTTTTGTCCAGTCTCTTGCTGCACCTCCCACATCCCTTTTTGTCCCAAGAATTGTCAGTCCATTCCCTCTCTATGCCCATGATTCGGTTATATTCACCAGTTTATCCTGTCCATCAGATTTTTAATTCACTTGATTTTTAGATTCATTTGTTGATAGATGTGTATTTGTTGTTCATAATTTTTATTTTCACCTTTTTCTTCTTCCTCTTCTTAAAGAATACCTTTCAGCATTCCACCTAATATTGGTTTGGCGGTGATGAACTCCTTTAGCTTTTTCTTATCTGTGAATCATTTTATCTGACCTTCAATTCTGAATGATAGCTTTGCTGGGTAGATTAATCTTGGTTGTAGATTCTTGCTAGTCATCACTGAATATTTCTTGCCACTCATGTCTGGCCTGCATAGTTTCTGTTGAGAAATCTGCTGAAAATCATATGGGTGCTCCCTTATAGGTAACTAACTGTTTTTCTCTTGTTGCTTTTAATATTCTCTCTTTGTCTTTTGCTCTTGGCATTTTAATTATGATGTGTCTTGGTGTGGTACTCTTTGGATTCCTATAGTTTTGGGGTTCTGTGTACTTCTTGGACTTTTAAGTCAATTTCTTTCACCAGGTGTGGGAAGTTTTCTGTCACTATTTCTTCAGATAGGTTTTCATTATCCTACTCTCTCTCTTTTTCTGGCACCCCTGTAATTCGAATGTTGGTATGCTTGAGGTTGTCCCAGTACGCCCTTACACTATCTTCAATTTTTTGGATTATTTTTGCTTCTTGCTTTTCTGGCTGAGTGGATTTTGCTTCTTTGTATTTCAAATCCTTTACTTGGTTCTTGCGGTCCTCTAGACTGCTTTTAGGTCTTTGTATAATATATATATATATATATATATATATATATATATATATATATATATTATTTCAATCAGTGTATGCTTAATTTCTAGTTGGTCCTTTTTCTTATCCTCCAGGGTCTCGTTCATATCCTCGAGGGTCTCATTAAGTTCATCGGCCTTTTATAGGAGCCTCTTGAAAAACCTTATAACCGTCGTTTTGAACTCTATGTCCTGTCATTTTTTTCCTCCATTTCTTTCACATCTCATTTCTTTCCATATCTCTGTATTGTAGCTGCTTCCCTGAGTTGGTCGATTTGCTTTGTGTGGTAGATGTCCTCTAGGGGACAGTGGCTCAGCCTCCCCAGTTACCTGAGGTGGATATTCTTGGTGCAGCCCTTTATGGGTTGCACAGTCTTGTTGAAGTTACGTCTAGATTATTGTTATTAGTACTAGGAGGGTTTGACCTCCAGACCAATTGTCTTTAATTACCAGCTGTGCTCAGGTTGGATGGGCAGAGTCTTCAGGCTGAGCAGGCAGCCTTTATTTCCCATCAGCTCCGCCCTATGCGGTACCTGGGTCTCTGTGCCTGTGTGTAATAGCTGCATGCACCTCTGAGAGAAAACTGCCACCAAGCTCCTCCCACTGCAGGACAATTCAGCCTCTCCCAAAATGAGTCTGCACACCCAAAGTCTCACCCAGGGTTGTAAAAACAATGCAGTCCAGTAGGTTCCCAAACAAGAGAACAAGTCATGAGTCCTCTCTGCATGCTCACGTGCTTATGCTGTTCCCAAGTTTACATGCCCTCTCTGCAAGCTCACAGACCTCTGCAGTGCCCGAATTTCAATGTACTTCCTTCTTACTGTCCATTTTCACCCTGTATGATTGTAGGTTCCCCGGACCTCGTGCAGAACTGGGGAATCAGTGCAGTGGGACGCCTTTGTCTCCCTCCCCATTAGATAAATCCAGCCAGGTTTGCAGCCACCTGCCCTGTCTGCATTTACGCATGGCTCCAAACATCTGACTCTGCTCATATCCTCAACTCTCCGCCGCTCCTCTGAGTCACGGTGTCCTATCTTTACTTTTATTTGTGGAATTTTCACTCAGCCAGCTTTCCATGATTCTGGATAATGTTCATTCTGTCATTAAGTTGTAGTTTTGAAATTGTTGTGTGGGGCAGCAAGATAGGTGTTTACCTATGCCACCATCTTGGTTCCTCCTCAGTGGGAATTATTTGATATCAAAACTGCATAAGATGGAAATAATAGTTGGCACAAACAACCTAACACAAAAACATAAAAGGAAAAGCTGAGGAATGAAATGTTTATACGGGCCTCTGAAAAGCTCCAAAATGCTTCTGAGAAACTAGGAGACAATGTATATGCATTGA
The DNA here is from genome assembly GCA_027563665.1 of Antrozous pallidus. Classification (NCBI taxonomy): domain Eukaryota; kingdom Metazoa; phylum Chordata; class Mammalia; order Chiroptera; family Vespertilionidae; genus Antrozous; species Antrozous pallidus. The sequence continues at coordinate 41,663,845 of CM050509.1, read as the reverse complement.
ACACCTAAATATATTAAGTATTAAAACATCTGAAGGGGGAAATAGACAACAGTAAAATAATTTTAAAAAGAACTTCAATATCCCACTTTCAGAAATGTAGAGTTCATCTAGACAGAAAATCAATAAGCTAAAGTTCAACCGTACTTTAGGCTAAATGGACATTTCATTAACACTATTTCAGGGTTAGATTCTTCATTTTCATTATTTTTAAAATTTCTCAGGAAATACCAAAACCGGTTTGGCTCAGTGGACAGAGTATTGGCTTGTGGACTGAAAGGTCCCAGGTTTGATTCAGGTCAAGGTTATCTACCTTGGTTGTGGGCACATCCCCAGTAGGGAGTGTACAAGAGGCAGCTGATCGATGATCAGTGTTTCTGACTTTCTATCCTTCTCCCTTCCTCTCTGTAAAAAATCAATAAAATATATTTTTTAAGAAATTTTCAGGAATGTTTACTGGTTTAAATGAGAATAACTCAGGATTTATGAAATGTTTGTGTACTTATATTATTTTCCCCCAAAATCTATAAATGTGAAAAATATGTCTCTAAAATGAAATGGGAAATCAGGTAGTAACTGAATATGGAGTAGCGTTTTATTGATGAAAAAGTGAGATTAATTAATAGGTTTCACTTGACTCCTGCTTGTTTGAAGTCTCCTTGACACAGGCAGATAAACTAAAACATATGGGCAAGTCTAACTTGGGAAGAGGAAGAAGTGCTCAACCTACTCCAACAGGCTTGTGGGCACCATTACCCATGAAAGGCTATTTGGGTCTACTCTGCAAATTCCCAGATACCTTGCCCCCATGAACTCAGTTCCCTGGGGAGAAGTGAGAACAGCTCAGAGTTGGGACAATGAGAGTGTGAATCCTTCACAGGCTATTGTCTGGGACTGGGAAGAAATGCTTAGCTCCCTCTTATGAGCTGTGCCTGCATCACCCCTAATGGGAGTCACTTTTTATTTATTTTAATTCAATATTTTCCTGTGATTGGAAAGAATAATTTTTTTAAAGTACCTACGGGGGATATAAAGATGGCTGCAGTGTAGGTGGAAGCTACAGTCACCTTCTCCTGGCCTCAAACTGGATTTACAGCTAAATTACAGAGCAATAAACCTGAATTACCAACTAAATGCTAACTGAAATAAAATACTATAACCAAAGATTTACAGAAGGCATATAGGAACTAGTATGAAGGGCAGAGACAAGGAAAGGAGTAGCTCCCACAATGACTGAGAAGCCAAAGAGATATCACAGCTACAAAACTCCATCTCCCCAGGAGTGTGGGGTCTCAAGCCCATGCAGGGAAAGCCAACCCAAAGCAGCAGAAATGGGAAGAGGAGCCCACATAGCATCTAGTGGTGAAAATCAGTGGGGATTCAGACCACTTGGGAGACCCAGATGCCATCTTTCAGGGGAACATTCAAATTGTTACATCACCTGGGGAGTGTACTGCCTGATCTCTGATTGATGCTGAGCCTACTCTGCCCTCCTTTGGTACTGCAAAGGAGTCTGCTGGCTGCACACAACAGTGATTTGGGGGGCTCTCTTTTTCAAAAGCATCCCTTGGCAAAGACTAAGACAGTGACTAAACTGTGTAGCTTTGGAAAGAGGACCATTCTCCCCCATCTTGAGCACACAAATGATGCCCCATCCCTGAATTGTTGAATTACTTGGTGGGCCCATCCTGCTGAGTTCAGTTGTGCAAGGGAACCAGACACCCCTACAGCAGGGCTGGGACTTTTGTAGCATGTTGCTAGGGGAAGCTTTTTTCAGAAATTAGATGGGCATGTCCTGGGTTGTTTGGCTACATCACGAGGGGCCACTCCTATCTCGCCTGTGTTAGAGTCGCTAAAGGAGGAACAGAGGAACACATGAGGCCAACAGGGTTGAAGAACTATACATTTGTTAGGTCATCTGGAAACCCAGATGGGCTGAGCCTCAAAATGGCACCAGAACCCAAAGTCAGGGATTCAGAGGATTTTAAAGGACTCTAGGTGGGCTTTTTCTGGGCAGAGAATTCTCTGTGTAGGTCTGGATTCTGGTAAATTTTGGAGGGGAGAGATAATGGTCTTAGCAAGTGGAATGTGGACTAAGCAAGTATAATGGCCTTTGTGAAGTGGCCTAAAGGTCAGTTCCCAGGGCAGGGGCTATCAATTCAATTATTTGATCAGACCTAACACCCTGCAAGTCAGCTCATGCTAACCTGGGAAGAAGAAGACATGCTCAACCTCCTCAAACAGGCTTGTGGGCACCATTCTCCATTAAAGACTATTTGAGTTTACTCTGCAAATTCCCGGATACTTTGCCCCCCATGAACTCAGCTCCATGGGGAGAAGTGAGAACAGCTCAGAGTTGGGACACTCAGAGTGTGAATCCTTCACAGGCTATTGTCTGGGACTGGGAGGAAGTGCTTAGCTCCCTCTTGTGAGCTGCGCCTGCATCACCCCCAATGGGAGTCACTTTTTACTTATCCCCTTGAGCCCAATGGATCTGTCCAGCTGAGCTTATTTTTGCAAACGGGATGGCTGGCTGCACTCAACCTGAACCTGTAGCACATCCCTCCTGGGGGAATTAGAGTTGGAGATTTTAGCAGAGGCTAGTGTTTTGTCTCTGGAGTAGGAGCTACTTTCCCCTCACTGAGTGCCTACTGCATGCCCCCAAGAAGGGGATTCACTAACCCCATCCTCCCAACCCTAGTGGCCTCACTCCACCAAGCTTGAAAACTGGAAGGATTTGTGGATCATAGTAAGCCTGAACCCACTCTAGAGTGCTTCTGTGGAAGGCTCTGGAAGAAGACCAGTCAACCTCAGATAGAGGCAGAGTAGCTGACAGGTGAAGGCAGATCTCAGAAAACCTTGATCCTTTTACAAATCAGTGTCCAGCTCAAAGGTGGACGAAGCAGACCCTTACACAGACATTGGTCCCACCTTCCCACACTCAGCTCCAGTAGACCAAGCCACAAACATTGAATTGAAGTAGCTCCAGACAGGTAGTCCAAGGTCGGTTACACACAGCATCTGACATCGACCTGTATCTTAATCCTGACCAGTAGACCCAAAATCAATAAAACCAATGGTGGGCTTCCAACCACACCAAAGTTAGGCTCAACTAGCCATACAAGTGGCATTCACAAAGGGGTGCATATATTTTTGCGAATACATGATTTGGAGATTTGGGGAAAATACCAAGGAGAGGAATGACTAGTTCTAATCTTTATTTTTTGAAGAATCACCAGACTGCTTTCCATAGTGGTTGTACCAGTCTACATTCCCACCAGCAGTGAATGAGGGTTCCCTTTTTTCCCACAACTTTTCCAATATTTGTTATTAGTTGTCTTATTGATAATGGTCTTCTAAAAGTTATAAGGTGGTAACTCATTGTAGTTTTGATTTGTATTTCTCTAATAGCCAGTGAAGTTGAACATCTTTTCATATATCCATTGGCTGTTCTGTGTGTCTTCTTGGGAGAGGTGTATTTTCAGGTCCTTTTCCCACTTTTTGATTGGATTCTTTTGTTTGTTTGGTGCTGAGTTTTATGAGTTCTTTATATATTTTGGAAAGTAAACCTTTGTCAGATCAACTGTTTGCAAATATTATCTCCCATATGGTTGGCTGCCTCTTTGTTTTATTGTCAGTTTCTTTTGTATGATTTCAATCATATGTGGGATGTAAAACTGAAACTCAGGAACACAAAAAGCAGTGTGGTGATTGGCAGAGGGGAGTTGGGGAAAAAAGGGTCCTAATATATGGTGACAGAAAATTTGACTTTGAGTGGTGGGGACATGGTACAAATCTTGTAACATAGAAACACACACCTAAAACCTATATGTTCATGTTGACCAATATCCTAATCAACTTAATAAATATTTTAAAATGTCTATACTACCCAAAACAATCTATAGATTCAATGCAATTCCTATTAAAATACAAATGACATATTTCACATATCTAGAACAAATATTCAAAAAATTAATATGAGACCACAAAAGACCCTAAATATCCTCAGAAATATTGAGAAAAAAAGAACAAAGTTGAAGGTATCACTATACCTGACATCGATTTCTATCAAAGCTGCCTGGTACTGATATAAGCATAGACATATAGATCAATGGAATAAAACAGAGCCCATAAATAAACTCATGCCATATGGTCAATTGATATTTCACAAAGGAGGCCAGCTAATACAATGGAGTAAAGACAGTTTCTTCAATAAATGGCAGGAAAATTTGACAGGTACAAGAAAACATAGACAGTACAATCAAGACATCTTTCATAGCGACATTTTTGCTCATATATCTCTCCAGGCAAGGGAAACAAAGAAAAAAATTAACAAATGGGACTACATCAAACTAAAGTGCTTTTGAACAGCAAAATAAACCATTAACAAAATGAAAAGGGAATCCACTGAATGGGAGAACACATTTGCCAAGATTACATTTGATAAAGGGTTCATTTAAAAAATATATATAAAGAGCTTATACAACTCAATACTAAAAAGACAACCCAATTAAAAAATGGGCAAAGACCTGAATAAACACTTCTCCAAGAAGGACATATAGATAGCCATTGGACATATGATAAAATGCTTAATGTTGCCAATAATTAGAGGAATGAAAATTAAAACCATACCTCACACCTTGCAGAATGTCTACCATCAATAAATTAACAAACAGAAAACACTGGAGAGGATATGGAAAAAATGGAATCCTGGTGTAATTTTGCTGGGAATGCAGACTGGTGCAGCCACTGTGGAAAACAGAATGGAGTTTCCTCAATCAATTAAAAATGGAACTATCTTTTGACTGAAGAATACCACTTCTGGGAATATATCTGAAGAAACCTGCAACACTAACTCAAAAGAATATATGCACTTCTATATTCATTGTAGTGTTATTTACATAGCCAAGATCTGGAAGTAGCCCAGTGCCCATCAGTAGATGAATGGGGGGAAAAAGCTGAGGTACATTTACACAATGGAATACTTATCAGTCATAGAAAAGAAGGATATCTTACCTTTTGTAACAGTGTGGATGGACCTGGAGATTATTTTGATAAGCATAATAAGCCAGTCAGAGAATGACAAATGCCACATGATCTCACTTATATGTTGAATCTAATGAACAAAGTAAACTGATGAACAAAATAGAAGCAGAGGCTACGGATACATCAAGTAGACTGACAGATGTCAGAAGGGTGAGGGTGCGGGAAGGACTGGAATGAAACAGGTAAAGGTATTAGACACAGACAACAGTGTGATGACAATCAGAGGAAAAAGGGGTTGGGGTAGGTGGAGGTGGGCAAAGGGAGGGAAATTGAGATGGAAAGAGATTTTCCTTTGGGCAGTGGGCACATGATGCAGTGTACAGATGATATTTTGTTGAATTCTACACTTGAAATCTGTATGGTTTTGAGAGCTAATATCACATCAATAAATGCAATTTATAAATAAATAAAAATTTTAAAGTATCTATGGGAAACTAAATAATTTATGAAATGTTGACATATCTGCAACATGAGTAGGTTACATGAATCACTCATTTAAAAAAAAAAACAATTTTGGCAATATCCATGTAATTTTCAGAGTGCTTCTTGTATTCAAGATATTATATGCTTCTGGTTACTCAAAAATGATTTTTTGAACAGCACCTCTATATATAAACAGAGATAGCTCATTACATTTCTATTTTGTGCACTTTGGGAACTTCCAAGGCTTATGTTTCTTTAATATGACCTGCTCTCATTTGCTGAATAAAATAATCTTATCTAAATCTTTCATACTAGCTTTTTCTAAGGCAGTGCATTTGAAATCACTATATACAGTGTTGATTAATCACTATATACAGTGTTGACACTATTCAGTGACAGTGTTGGAAAGAGCAATCTAAGATATATTGCCATAATTTTCTTTGGCTTAGTATCTATGTAAAACTATGGCTTAATTTGATAATTCAGTAAATATTAATACAACTCATGTCCACTGAAGGTGCACTTTACAACATTATTATTGTTTTCATTGTATGATATATTGAATAAAATTGTGTAGTAAGCCAGTAGACTGGGGAAAGTTTTGTCATCCTGGAAGATATTTAATCCTAGTAAATTAGCTTTACGTCTTTTAATGGAATGAGTAATTCTTTATATTTTTCATGTGTGGACTTTGTAACTCCCAAAATACTCTGATCCCCAACGCACTATCCAATGCTCATTTTGGGAGCATGTATATTAAAATTGGGATGATATAGAGGAGACTAGTGTGTCCCCTATGCAAGGGTGACTCTCAAAGCACAATTACAATATTCATTGAATATTAATTGTTTGATTGATAACAAAAGCCTTTCTTGTGTTGTCAATTCAAACCTCAAGCATAATAAGGGTGATTATGAAAAAGGCAGAATAGTTTTGATGTTCCAGAATTAGTGAGATAATTTAGTAGAGAGACATTTCTTGAATTGCTGATGTCAGAAAATTTGACATGTTTCCATAGTCCATCATTTGTTCCCATCACCTTGAACACAGACTAAGGAAAGTACAATGTCCAATTTTCCTACTGTTTAACTGGAAAGAGAAAAAAGGAATCAATAATGTTTCTCACTACTCAGAAGATAAAGTCATGATCATAACTGTTGAGGTTTAATGTTATGGTCAGAAATGTAGAGGCTTAATGTCTGTAACTTAAAATCTAGTAGTTGCTTACATGTGTTCATGGTAATTACTTGGCTGAATGTATGATTAATCTTACTAACTTAGTGAGAGTTTGTTTTTTTCTCCTCCAGGATTTAGTAATGGTTATATATTTTTAATTTGTCATTATACCTTTTATTTTTTAAATAGAAATATATTTGCAAATTTTGTTACTAAACAAAAAGGGAGTTGATTGCATGCAACATTACAGTATTTAAGTATATATACAGAAGATCAGGAGACTGTCTTCAATATGTATAAACTCTCTAGCTCCCTCAGTTACTAAAATCTAGTTATTCAGAAATCATATTAGAGGTACAAGTTACTTTGGGTTGTTTGTAGAATCAATGTGCATAAAATATATCAAACTCCGCGAGGAAAATCTTTGCCATGTACTAGTCAGTTCACCTGTCTAATGCAATCACTTGAGAACTGTGAGAATAAGATTTAAATTATAAGTGAATAAATTCTGTCCCTGGTTTAGCAATTATGCAAAAGTGTGACTGCATTCAGCAATCCACTGACTATTAATGAAACTTTTAATAATCTACTGGCGAGGCTGCCTCTTTAGCAAAATCTGACCTTTAAATGGATACTATTTTTAAATTTTTTTATCTTGTATTTTCATAGCACTGTACCCCCCTCCCTGCCCCTGGGTACATTAAGTACTTTCTTAATTTTGGAAAACACATTTCCAGGAAAATAATCTTAAAAATTAAAGTAGAAATAAACAATTAATTTCCGTTTAAACCAACTAAAAATTATATGGAGACCATAGTCATTAAATAACTTATTTGCTGGATTTATTATCTTTTCCTCCAAGCTCATTAAGAAAGAGTCCAGTGAAGGCTAAGGTCTCAATTAATTTTAATGGGCATGATGAAGGTTTAATAAAGTATGTGGCTTAATTGGCTGAGATTAGGCAAAATGGCAGCCTTAGTTTGTTAGTGATAGTTTGATCAAGAGGTACAAATGGTTTTCTAAGAAAAATTAATCAAGCTGGTAACCTATGAAAAAGAGCATTGGTTTGTATAGATAAACTATTTATTGACGTGAACTTCAAAAATAGATAAAGAAAACTGGCCACTAACTAAACATTACAGAACAAGTTTTCAAATACAAATGATGATACAGCTCTAGCAAGTGGTGGATACCAAAACCATCTGCTGCCACATTGTTTGTGACTATTTAGGGAAACCATCCAAGGCTCTTAATAATAACTATCATGGATGGCAAGCAGTGTAATGTAAAAGCTGTCCAAAATGGCATTCTTATAGCCTTTAATCATTAAACCAGCCAGTTTGGTGGGACAAAGATATTTCTTTTTCAAAATAGTATTGGGTAAATAATATTTTATTTTGAGAAGTTTTTGGCTTGGTTTAATAGTGTTGGCCAGTTGCTGATAAGAAGAATGCTGTAATGAATAAATTCATCCTCAGTGCTATTAGCTAAGTAAAATTGCCTGAGCATTTCAGATGTTTTGGAAAGCTCAATCTCATGAATTGCAGAAAAAGAACACAGCTTAATCAGAGGATTCCTACTTCATTCTCAGTAGATTAGCATATTAACTGTCATATAATTTCAGTAAAAGGAACACACACCTCTTCTGAAAGCCAATAGGGAAGTTTTATTTTATTTAATGATTCATGAATTGTCACTATTAGAAGTATGTTATTTAAATATTTCTTCAGTAAACCAACATACTTAGCTCAGTTGTTTAGAACACAGGGATAATGAATCCAGTGTTCTGTGTGCATGTTTATATGCATATGGATGTTTGGGGTGTGATGGGTAACTTTATGTGTCAAGCTGCCTAGGGTTTGGTGCCCACATGTTTGGTCAAACACTTTTCTAAATATTACTCTAAAGTTATTTTATATGTTATAAAATTTTACAACTGATTGACTCTAAAGCAGATTACCCTTCATAATGTAAGTGAATCTCATTAAATCAGTACAAGGCTTTATGAGCAATGGCTGAGGTTTCCCAAAGAAGAGATTTTGCCTCAAGATCACAGCACAAAAATCATACCTGAGTTTCCACTCTCCCTGTCCTATGAATTTTAGACTCAAAACTGCAACATCAACACTTACCTGAATTTCCATATTGCTGGTCCGTTCTAGAGATTTCAAACTTGCCATGCTCCATAATCACATGATCATGGGACCCAGTTTCTTGAAATAAATCTCTCTTAATAGATATATAAATATGTAGAAAACTGCCTATTGTCTTCACTAGCAGAGAGGTGTGGACAAGGAGCCTGGAATGCTGGTGACCCTTGAGCCTATGGAAAGGTCAGAGTTATGCACTCCCTGTTGAATGAAGACAATGGTAGTTGAAAGAACTTCCCCACCAGACAGTTATCTAAATCCTTACTGATAAGATAGTCTGTCAGTTCCTGGAAATTGCCTGCCTAAGAGTTGTAGGTATATCCCAAATTGAATAAAAGGTTGGCAAGGCCTGAGCACCAGTAGAAGTCTTTTCTCTTGCATTGGGCTTGCCTGCCTGCCCCCAATCCAATATTTCCAAATCATTATTTCTTGTCTCATCTCTTTCATTTGTGTGCGGCCCGTTCACCAGATCCCAAACCCTGAACCAGGTGGGACTTGGGACATTCACATAGATATATATATATAGATATATATACTACTAGTGGCCCCGGTGCGTGAAATTCGTGCATGGAGGGGTGTTCCCTCAGGCCAGCCTGCACCCTCTCCAATCAGGGACCCCTTCAGGGATGTCTGACGGTTGGCAGTCAGAGATGTCTGACTGTTGGCAGTCAGACATACCTCTCGCAAGCTAGGAACACTGGCTCCTAACTGCTCATGGCCCTGCTGCTAAGTGCTCCCCTGCTGGCCTGATTGCCCCTAACTGCCTCTGCCTTGCCCCACACCTGGGGGCCAGGCTTAGATCAAAGATAACAAACTATGCCCCCTGGGTTAAATCTGGCTTTCTGCCTATTTTTGGTCAATGAAGGGAAAAAAAGATTGCTATTTTGTGACATGAAAATTATATGACATTCAAATTTTAGTGGCCATAAAGTTTTGTTGCGACACAACCATCCCTTTTCTTTGAGTTTTGCATGCTAGGACTGCAGAAGTTGAGTATTCAAGGCAATGTATAGCCCACAAAAATTGAGCTGCACTCTGGCCCCTTATGGCAATGGCATTTGGCCCCTGCCCTAGATAAATTCTAGGGTGTTATTATGTGAAATGTGCATACTGTAAAATATAGGCTTATAAAATGAAAACATTTTACTTCAGTGTTCATAGTCATTTTAAAGGGCACTTTTATGTGTAGCAAATTTAGTTTTCATGGGATTTGTAGAGCCCAATGCTGGGAACGGACACAGCATGCAGGTGGTCCCGGCTCAGCGTGGTGCCAGCTCCAGCCTCAGGGTCGGGGCCCAGGCTGGGCAAGGGAGTCCAAAGCCAGGCTCTGTGTGGCTCTCACAGTAGGAGCCACGGCTCCAGCAGCTGCAGGGGGCGCAGCATCCTCTGGCGAGGGCCTTTCTTTGTGGCGGCTGAGGGACCTCTCTCCTGTGGTCCAGGGTCACCTGTCCCGAAGCCCGGCAGTGTGGCCCTAGTCCCCTTCCTTCTCTGCCCCCCATCCGTCTTCTCACTTCCTTCAGCGGCCCTCCTCCCTGCCACCTCTGCCATTTCTCTGGATGCCTGGCCTGCCCGCCCCGCCCACCCCACCAACCCCGCCCACCCTGCCTGCCCAGAAAGGAAGCTGCTAGGTCAGCAGGTCCTGGACCTAGCTCGCAGGCATTGGGTCTGAGGGGCCCTGTGCCCCCTTCCCCAACTGCATTCAATGTGCTGGGATCCAGCAGGGAAGAAGGTGGCGGTGCCCCATCAGAGGGAAGAGGCATCGGCATGGAGAGCTGACACCACACGCTGGCAGTCAGAGCAGGCCAGCAGCGCCCTCGCAGAGTGGACTGCCGCTTGGCTCACTGCCCTGCCTTGCACCTGGCTCCCATTACCCAAGGTCCCCCTGGTGCTCATTTGCATGTTCCACGAGACAGGTAAACCCCACACTTCAGTCACAGCCTATCAGAGCAACCTACATGCGAGCCGCATGAGGGGATATCATGGCATCAAATTCCCCTAATTGTCCCAAGGACACTTCGAAAGGTTGTGACTCAGTCAACAGTAAGTGTAAGGAGAGAGGGATCTCGCAGGCCCTTAAGTACCAAGTGGGTAGAGCTTACAGTGTGGTGCTTACTTATTCAGATCTGTGGTCACGCCCCTGTCTGCTGGCCATGCCCCCTGTTCCTGATTGGCTGGTAGTGTAGCGGAGGAATGGTCAATTTGCATGTTACTCTTTTATTAGATAGGATTGGTTCTGTTTCTTGGGAGAACCCTTACTGATACATGGGTCATGCTAACTTTGTCCTAGATATATATCTCACAAAGGAGGCACTTTATCTAAAGGGAAGAGTGTGTGAATATGGTTAGCATAATTTAAACCAATAACCACTGAAAAATCTCAGTATTCTTGTTCTTCCTACAGAGGACCTGAAATGAGAAGGGGGATAAAATATAATAGAAAAGCAAAGGTTTTAAAAATAACCTCAACTCTAAAGTAAATGAGATTTTTCTTATCATCATTCATTGTCTTAAGTAAAGCACAAAATTCAACTTTGATTACTGACATAGAGTCTAATAAATAAGACTGTTATGTTTGGTAAATACCCAGCATACCTGTACCTGACACTCACACTATTAAGGAAACTTCTGCCTTGGGCTTTTTCACCAACTTATTATGACTTCCACAATGCCTGGGACTCATTTTGAATTGACATCCATATCCAACTTGCCTTGGCAAACAAACAAGCCCAAAGATTAATTAGGTTATAGGCACTTTATATTCTGGGTCTGTAACTTTTCTTGCTGCTGGCATAGTTAGTGTAGTGGACTTGTATTATTTTGCACTAACTGTGACAATGCCAAATATGTGTGCCTGTATGTTGGTGTGTTTTGTTTTTTTTTAGTGCTCAGTCTGAGCTTGGTAATGACCAGAGACAATACAACTAGTTGGAAATGATGTATGAAATTTAAAAATCTCTGTCCAGTGCATTCAGAGAATGCAGAGTAGGGATGAAATGCTGTATAGAGTTTCTCTGTAGTTTATTCATGAATACCTCAATATGTTGTCAAATTAAGGAGAAGACTGAAATCCATCAAATTTGGGAGAACTAAACTTTCCTTTATTACAGTCTAGTCTTCCTTACTTGTGTTTGGCTTTTTCCTTACATTTGTTTTAAAATACCTGATAGATGCTTTAATTTTGGAAATTAAAAATAAATAAAAAATGAAGCTTAAATCTCTAGAGACAAGTGGGGAAACAGAGTATGTGGAATCTTTGCCATGTGCAATTCATTTAATGCCAGAGAGGTTTTTCTCACTAAGTTCAGCCCATGTGTCTATTAGTCCCAATCGTCTTATTTTCCACTCCTTTGTGTTTTTGTGTAAGATTAATGATAAGGAAAAAATATGTTAAATTGTTACTTGTTGATTCAATAAATTGAGTGAAATAAGCATTCAGTTTGTGCAGAAGAGAAGAGAATCAACTAGTCATTTCATTGAATCACTAGTCTCCTTAGTCTAAAGTCAGGCAAGTATATTTTGGGCGAGTTTACTGTGTGCTACCTCAGAATATGATAGCAGTTAAGAGTTCCAAACTGGAGTCAGATTGCCAGGGTTTGAATCTTGGTTCTAATTTTTACTATGTGTTGTTGGTAAAAATCATTTATACTTTCTGTGCCTCCTCCCCTCCATTTATAAAATTATCATATTCTAGTACCTATACCCTTATTGTGAAAATTAACATTTTCAATATTAAGTTAGATGATAAATGTAACACATTTTGGAGAATGCCTGATATGTAAAGAGAGCCAAGTCATATGTGGATTTCTTTTTTTTTCTATCTTTCCCCCACAATATTTTGAGGAATAATTGAAAAAGATTTAATGTGTACAACATGATGTTTAATATATGCAGACAGTGTGAAATGATTACAACAACCAAATTAGTTAACACATCCATCACCTCATATAGTTATCATTATTTTTTGTGATAATGCTTCAAATCTACTCAGAGAATTTTATGTATACAGTATAGCATTAATAACTATTAATAATAATCCCCATGCTGTACATTAGATCCTCAGAATTCATTTATATCTGAACTAACTCTTTGACTAACATCCCCATTTTTCCTACATCCCAACCGTTGGAAACCACCATTCTATTCTCGTTATATGAGTTCAACTTTTTTTTCTTATAATTCTTATTATCTTCTTCTAATACAATCTTAGGAAGTATCAGCAATTGCAAAGAATATAGACACAGGAAAAGAGAGCTCTCCACAGAATCTTGGTTCTACTTTAAACCTCTATATGGTTACAATAGGTGTATTAAACAAAGGCTAGTCACATTTGCTATTTTACTTTTTTCCCGAATTACAGAGAATGTGATAATGAATTTATTTTGCTAATGGTTGTTATATTGACCCTTTTTGTGACTTTTTCAATGTAATAATATTGCTTCAAAGTCATATGACAGAAGCTGAGATTGGATATGTTTGAAATCTATAAAAATTATAAATATTGTGCTATGCATAAACAGCTTACTTCATCAAATCCCTGAACTTTAAAATTAAGGAGCATGCTTTGGAAAACTCAATAATTATGTATTTCATATAGCAAGTATTAAATGCATAAAATTTATTATACAAAGAGAATCTAGAGAATAAAAACACATTTATCATACTATTTTTAGTAAATTTATAGATTTTAAAAACAATGACATATTAAGAAAAACTACACTGAACTCAGAAAATATGCCCTTCCACCACATGGCCAGCTAGAGCATTTAGGCCACAGTCATCATGAATGATGGTGAAGATATAGTATGTCTACATTAATATAACACAGGAATTTAATGCAAAATTTCAAACACTTTTTCTTAAAATAAATGTAACATTTGTAATGTATTAAAAGTCATTTTCAAAAACAATATAATTGTTTTTAAATTGAATCTTATAAACTATCATAATTTAAATAGTTTTTGCTCATACAGATTTCTTATAATTTTGCCACTATACACAATGTTCATATTAATATATTTTTTAAGATTTTGTTCTATATTTTGGATCAGTTTTCTCAAGATAAATTCTTAGAAATGTTTTCACTGGATGATGAATGTATGTTTTGAATTCCTAAAAGGTCATATTCTACAAGCAGTTGTTGCTCTCTCCTTACTCTCACTACCAGCAACATTGAACTTTATCTTTTCTTCTTTTTTCTAAATCCTCACTAGAGGGTATGTTTTCTAAATTGATTTCCAGAGAGAGAGAAACATTGATATGAGAGAAAAATTAATCTGTTGCCTCCCACACTTGCCCAGACTGGGGATTGAACAGCAACCTAAGTATGTGCACTGACTGGGAATTGTACACACAACCTTTGATGTACAGAATGATGCTTGAACCAACAGAGACAGATGAACATAATCTTCTTGGAATTTTTATATGAAAAGAAATTCTCCTTGTTTTACATACAAGACATTATTTTATATAGTTATTTTATACAGTAGAAAACTGAGATAGAAAAATGTTAAATGACTTCCTTGAGACCACATGAGATGTGGAAACAATCTAATGTCCATCAACTTATGAATGGATCAAGAAAAGTCTGGTATATACATATAATGTGATGCTTGCTATTCAGCTTTAATAGAAAAATGAAAAAGGAAAATTTTTAAAGGTAAACCACTCTCGCTATACTCAGTAATAATGTGCTGTATGCTTAAAAATTTGTTAGATGGATCAATCTCATATTGTTTTCTTATAATAATAAAGTAAAATAAAAATGAAAATTACTTTATATTGAAGGTGAGTCAATTATTTAAATCTTACACTAGGTATTTTCAATAAAATACTATTTTTGTAAAGAAGATTACCTTTCCTAATATATCTGTTAATTAAATCAGATTTTTCTTGTATTGTTTTGCTTAGAGGAAGGCTTACCTATGTTCTTGTATGATTTTGATGTTTAACTCCTCTCCTTTCTTATACAGAAGTCTAGAAATATTAGAAGGGAGGGTCAATAATAGAATACATAAAGAAGTTATATTGAACAGACTATAAATTAAGATTATTATTATTATTATTATTATTATTATTATTATTGCTGTGGGGTAAATTATGTAATTTCAGTATCAAACTAAGCATGCAAAGTTTTTATATAAAATCAATAAGTCCAGTTGGCAAAAGCAGGATTAGAATTTACTCTTGGAAAACCCACTCCCCTATTTTAGAACCATAATATTTATCCAATCTAATTTTAGATAGTTTCATGAATTATATCTGAAGTCATAAGATATGGAATATGAAAATAAGGAAATCTTTCAATATGATACATTTTTTAACATAGGAAGATGAAAATTACATGCTTGACCTCAAAATGCAATGGTCCTTTTTATAGATCATTCTGTTTGTGTTAGGAATGTCAATCAGGTATTTCATGAATATATTTCAGCAGCTGTGAAATTTAATTAAAATTTAATGTAGCCTCACTTCTTCTCTAAATATGAATGAATTTAGATGGGCAACTATCTGTGAAATTATGATTTTACTTTTTAATTGTTCATGATTTTTATGTGAAAGGAAGTGACTTTTATTTTGTTCTAAAAACTAATAGAGACTATATTAGATTCATAGCAATTTTATCACTTACATATTCCCAATACAATGTCTAATGAGTTATTAATAATAAATGCATTTTTCTTCAGAAAAGAACAGTGTACACACACACACGCACACACACACTTCTAAAAATTCATTACTTCCAGAGAATCCTTATGTAAAATGGGACTAAAAATTTCACGTAATGAATAGAGATATCATAGATATTATTGGGCATTTGTAACTTGTGAGATATTGAGATATGAAAAAATAACATTGTGTTATTTACTATTAGAAGCTATCAAATGAAAGTTACAAAACAATAATTAATCTGAATACAGAATGCTTGTCTTTCCTCAGAGGGTATAAGCCTATGCAATTATTCAGAAAATGAGATGAAATGTTTGGGACCTCTCTTATCTAGGATTTTTTAAACTCCAGACTCTAAAACCATTATATTGCACTACATGAATCTTGAACATTGTTGAGAAAAAGGAAGTAGGGGATATCGGGTAGAGTAAGCAGCAAACATGGATTTTGGTATTTTATTTAATTAGCTGCCCCTGATCTTTATCGTCTTCTATGTACTATGTGCTGTGCATTAGACTAGTTTCTGTCCACATGAAACAATTAGAAAACAAGAGAATGTATTAATGTTCTATTTCTGTGTGACAAATTATCACAGATTTAGGGGCTTAAAACAACATCTGTCAGTGTTGGGGAGAGTGAAGGAATTAAGCAAAAAAGAAAGAGAGAGAGAGAGAAAGAACTCATGAACACAGACAGTGTGGTGATTGTGGAGGGCTGGTAGGTGGGTGGAGGTGGAAGAGATTAAGTGGGATAAATGTTGATGGGAAAAAATAAGCTAAAGAAAACAAATAAAAAAATAAATGTTACAAGTTAAAAAAAAGAAAGAAAACAAATTAAGATTAAAAATCAAATTACTTTCCTACTGACTTTACAAGAAGTCCTTTGAAAAGCAAATAAATATCCTCAACTCTCAAAACAAAACAAACAAACAAAAACAAACAAACAAAAAACACCACACCACAAAAAGTATCTGCTGTTCACTCAGAGATTAAAAGTCCAGGCAGTCTTAAATGGGTTCTTTGCTAATGGTGTCAATAGTCAAAAATCAAAGTGTTAGCCATAATGGACTCTTATACGAAGAATGTGGGGATAATTTGTTACATAACTCAATGGGTTTGCTACTTGGGGATTTTTTTATTCAAGAACCAGAGTTGTCATTAAGTAGTTTTATTTACTTGCAACAAGCAAATAAGACAGGGGATTTACACCTAAAGCTCTGTCTCTCCAAAGGGAGGTGGAGCCAGTGCTTGCATACACTATATAGTTAATATATAGTGATTTCTTCTTTGCAGTTGGGTAAACTTACCACTTGTGGTTTTGGTCAAGCTCATCCTATTACAACTCCATGTACAAAACACTGCTACATTTTAGCATTTAGTAAGAACTCCCAGACCTTTGAAATTCATTTTGGTTGCTGATTTAATTTATTTGTAGTTTTAACACTGAGGTCTCAGTTTATCTGCTGTTATCCAATGAAGACCCACTTTCAACTTCTGGAGGTCATATATTCTTTGGCACATAGATCCTTCCATTTTGAGCCATACGATGGTGCATTAAATCTTATTCCACTTGAATTGTTATTCTACCTCTAGTTAGAAGAAACTGTCCATATGGCATACTGTTTTCCATCTTTTTACTTTTAATCTATTTGTGGCTTTGGGTCTAAGGTGTGTCTCTTATAGACTGCATATATTTAGATACAAGTTATTGTTTTTTTACCCATGATATTGATTACTGTGTTTTAGTTGGAGTGTTTAGTTCATTTATAATTGCTACTACTGGTAAGAAGGATTAATATATACTATTTTGCTATACACTGAGCGGCCAGATTATTATGACTACCCCATCAGTACTTTGTTGGGCCACCTTTTGCCTTCAGTACTGTCGCGATTCTTCTTAGCATTGACTCCACGAGATGTTGAAAGGTGATGGGAGGAATCTGACACCATGCCTGATGAATAGCACTGTCCAGTTCTGTGAGATTTTATGGTTGTGGAACCAGCTGCCTGATGACTCTTTTAACTTTGTCCCACAAATGCTCAATTGGATTGAGATCTGGTGATTGTGGGGGCCACTTAAGCAAGGTAAAGTCTCCCTCACTTTCTTGAAACCACTCCTGCACAATATGAGCAGAGTGGCATGGGACATTATCTTGTTGGAAGAAGCCATCTTCATTGGGATATGTCATCAACATGATAAGATGAACTTTATCAGCAATGATACTTAGGTATGTTGATCTATTCAGACATTCCACAGGAATTAAAGGGCCCAAATCATGCCAGGGGAACATGCCTCAAACCATAACACTGCCCCCACCAGCTGGAAGGGTTGTACTCATGCATGTGGAGTGCATGCTTTCATGCTGTTTCCACCAAATTCTCACTCTGCCATCTGTATGATGCAACTGGAAACATGATTCATTGAACCACATGACTTTTTTCCAATGCCCAACTGTCAAATCCTGTGTTCCTGTGTGAATTGGAGACATTTTATCTTGGTAACTGCAGACAGAAAATGTGTTTGAACAGGACTTCGGCTTCCATATCCCATACAATGCAGTATACAGCTAATTTGCCTACAAATGTCAGGTGGTCATAATATCTGGCCACTCAGTGTATTTTTCTATATGTCTTTTCTGTTCCTCTTTCACCATTCTTGGTTTCTTTTGTGTTAGATATCTCACAGTATGCCATTTTTATTTCCTTGTTATTTTTTACTATATATTTGTAGTTATTTTCTTAGTGGTTGCCCTAGAGTTTAGCATTTATATCATCTAGTTTTATTAATACAAACTTAATATAAATAGTATAGAAAAACTTTGCTAAAATATGCTGCTATTTCCTCTTCCTGTTTTATTTTTATACAAATTACATGTGCATAAAATTTTATAATTACACACTTTTTAAGTGAATTAAAAACAGATTTAAATTGTTTTATGCAGTTGTCTTCTAAATCAGATATAAATAATAGATTAATATTTTATTTCATATTTACCTATATAGTTACATTTACTAGTGTTTTTTAATTTTTTGGAAAGATTTGGATTACTCTATAAGGTCCTTTAATTTCAACCTAAAAGACACCCTTTAGTAATTCTTGCAGGGATTACAACTATCTCTTTGTTGAAATCCTGAGTATTTTTATGATGGTTATTTTGAATTATTTGTTAGGTAATTCCTATATCTCTGTTTCATTAGCATTATATTCTGGAGTTTCGTTTTGTTCCCTTGTTTAGATGACATTTCACTATTTATCCATTTTCTTGAGTCTTTGTGGTGGTATCTACATATTACCAAAAAAACACCACCCTCTCAGTCTTCATGGATTGGTCTCATACAGAAGACCTTCACTGATCAACCTGACTAGAGATTCCATGGGCATCTAAACTGGTGCTCTAAACTTGTGTCTTTATTATTAGAAGCATCGTAAGCATTGATAGTATTCCAGACACTGTCATCACTTCAGAAAGAAAAGACATAAATTGGACCTTTGGCTATCACCTGATCAATTTGGAATGATGGATTTGCAGTCCTACTATTTTTCTCCTGAGAAAAAAAGCTAAAAGCTGGTAGTGACATTTAACAAAGAGACAGATATTTCCCCTGCAAAATGGGTATATTTGGGAACAACAAAGAATTGTAATTCAGAACATTCTTTTTCTCTTTAGATTCCAGGAGTGTGACTGTGATGTGTCTAGGAGTAATTATTTTGCTTTTTATCTCTAGAATTTATTTTTTACAAGAAATCTCAACAGAGAAATGAAAACTATTTACTCACTAAAATTACTTTTATTATTTGAAAAATATGGGTTTAGTTTGGATTTCATTTAGAGTTAGTTCCTACTGAATTTCCTATCCCTGAGAATATATCATACTTGGTATTTGAAAGTGTGGTGATTTAAGAAATCTGGATTGTTTACGTATGTTTTAATGACTCTAAGTTCTGCTTTATTCTTTTGGGAATTTTTGTTGTTAATCCTCACCTGAGGATATTTTTTTCATTAATTTTTTTAGAGAGAGTAGAAGGGATGGAGGGGGAGAGAGAAAAAAATCAATGTGAGAGAGGCACATTGATTGGTTGCCTTCCACATGTGCTCCGACCAGAGCCTGGAACCAAACCTGCAACCCAAGTATGTGCCCTTAACTGGGAATTGAACCCATCACCCTTTGGTTCATGGTCCAGTGCTCCAACTACTGAGAAACATGACCAGGCTTTTGGGGGGGGGGGTGTTGTTACCATTCTTATAGGCAGTAATTTGGACCAAACATCAAACTCTATTATGGTAGATAGAAGTTGATTTCTACATTCAGTACTTATAGATTTTTACCTGCTACATTATTTAACATGGATTTCTGATTTTTCCTCTGCAAACATGTAGTTTTTTGTTTAAACCAAAAATTTCTACTGGGTTTATAGTCTGATTTTGCTGTTAATCCTTCATATAGTTTCCTTGCTTCTGGGGATTCTCCTTTAAATTTCTAATTTATTGGCCATCTTTGTGCTCTATTATTATCTAATACCTTGAATAAGTAAGACTTAAGTTTTCTGCTTTTCAATGTGGTCTTCAACTGGGAATGCATGCAGTTAAAAAAAATAGGAGCAACTTCAAAAAATGTATTGGATGCAGCTCTGTCTTCTATTTCAAAATTTCTCTCTTGTCCCTGTCAGACTCCCCTCCCCGCTTTTCCTTTATTTCTTTTTTAATTTTTTTATTTATTTAATTGTTTAAAGTATTACAAATAGTAGTACATATGTTCCCTTCCCCCCACCCCATTGACCTCCCTCTGGCCTCCCCTAGCCCCCAGCACATGGCCTCACCTGCTCCCCCCAGTGTCTTATTTCCATTGGTTATGCTTATACGCATGCATACAGGTCCTTCGGTTGATCTCTTACAGCCCCGCCCCCACCCTCCCCTGCCTTCCCACTGCAGTTTGACAGTCTGTTTAATGCTTCTTTGCCTCTGTATCTATTTTTCCCCCTTTTCTTTTCTTTAAAAAAAATCTTGCATCTGCATATTAGAAATAAACATATAAGAACAAAAAAAATGTTTGAGTCTCAGTTTCAATGTCCAACAGTTCTGAGCCCCAGTTTCAATGTCAAATAGTTCCTTATGTGTACATGTCAGCAATGGTATCTGGATGGTGGACAAATGGTGGCAATGCAGGTTCCACCCTCTCTGGTTTAATCCTGGGCAACCAAGGGATCTCCTTAGCACATGTGTAGTTTACACTCAGAATTTGAGTCTTATTTTGATTCGTGTCTTTTGCTTCTAAATTTCTAGCTTAAATTTATGTCTGCTTTTCAAGTCCTAATATCTGATCTATTTTACATCAAACTTGTAAAGTTACAATTTTCTGACCACCATAAATAGCTGTGTGGTTTGAAGAACTCCTTCAGACAAAAAAAAGATAAAAATTTGTATTTCTTGCCTCTTGCATGTGTAGTTTTTCAAGAACCAACTTTCCTCTGACTTTTTTCTTCTTTTGGATGTTTTGCAGTACAGAAAGTTCTCATTTAACATCTTCAATAGATTCTTGGAACTGCAATGAAGTGATGTGCAGTGAAGACAGTTTTACCATAAGCTAACTGATATAAATAAGAATTAAGTTCCCACAGCATTTCATTAAGATTATAAGTCAATGATGTTATTTGAGGACTTGCTTTACCTTTGAAATAATTGCTTTTTATTATTGCTCCAGTTTCCATAATAGCATGTACACTCAACCTCTTTTTTCTCCTTTTATATTTATTAAGGTACTACATATGTATCCTTATCCCCAAATTGCTCCCCACTCCACTCCCATTCATGCCCTCAACCCCTTGGTGTCTATGCTTATATGCATGCATACAAGTTTACCTCCACCCTCACCTACCTTTCCTCTGAGGTTTCAGCATCTGATCGATGCTTCTCTGTCTCTGGATCTATTTTTGTTCATCAGTTCATGTTGTTCATTATAATATGCAAATGATTGAGATCATGTGATATTTGTCATTCTATGACTGACTTATTTCACTTAGCATAATGCTCTCCAGATCCATCCATGCTGTTGCAAATGGTAGGAGTCTTCACTCCTCCTCTTTCATAGAAATTATCTCCATGAAATGTCTCCAAAAGAAAACAAAAAGAGTACATGTATAAATATTTAATTGTAGCATTATATATCAATGAAATTTGAATGGCAAAGTAACTTATGACAGATCATATTAATGCAATACTATGCATTTAATAAGATAATTATGAAGTCTGTCCAAGAACAGAAATGTATATTATATAATACTAGAGGCCCGGTGCACAAATTCATGCATGTGAAGGGGCTGCCCTCAACTGAGCCTGCACTCTCTCCAATCTGGGACCCTGAGGACCCCTGGTTCCTAACCACTTACCTGCCTGCCAGCCTGATACCCATAACTGCTCTCCCCTGCTGGCCTGATCTCTCTAAGTGCTCTCCCCTGACAGCCTGTTTCGCCCTTATTGCTCTCCCCCTCCTGTCTGATCGCCTTTAACCTCCTCTGCTTTGGCCCTCCCAACATGGCTTTGTTGGGAAGGATGTCCAGAAGGACATTTGGAAGGTCATCCGGAAGATGTTCAGTCTAATTAGCATATTACCCTTTTATTAGAATAGATGCTACCTTGTCCTAAAAATGCAGGTTGTTCCCAAGTTTTCCTATCATGGAAGGAGAGCCTGCAGTATCATCCTGGGTTCTGACCAGGGCTTATGTGTTTGTGCTTTATCTCAGCAGATGGGATTTCTCGTAGAAGAGTTTTGGATGTACCTTGAACATTTCAATCAAATTCGCCGAATCATCATCCAAAAATGTTGAACCACTTTAAACTCCCACCAGCAACCATGTGTGTACGCTCCATCCCACTTTGATGCCAATATCTTTATTTCTCTTTAGAAGCTTCCCTCCCATCAGCTGGGATTGCTTGGTACTTGAGCCAACCTCATTGTGCAGTTGGGGCCTTGATTTCCCGAGACAGAATTATGGAGGAGGAAAAATAGCTTTCCTCTGCCTTTCTGAGCTCTTAGTGGAGGCTCTTGTAATGAAAGACAGATCACCAAGAGAAAAACAAAAGTTCATTAACATATAGACCTCATGTATATGTGGGAGACCTCAGGAAAAAATAAATAAATCCTCAAGGTGGCTTAGAATGCAACCGTGGGAAAGGGACAGGAGATACAGGCTTCTTAGAGAAGAGTAAATGATATTTAGGAAAGATGAATGGGGGTGGAGGAAAATAATTTGTAACAAAGTTTGGGTGTGATGTCAACTTCTACTCTCCTGTCCTGTGACATGTGTCAGTCTTCTCTGCCTGATGACACTTCTCCAGTGAAGGAGACCTATGACATTTGAGCTCCTTTTGGGGGGTCCGATTTTAGGCAGACCAGGAGACGTCAGTGAAAGCCTCTGCATGCATTTTCTGTTTTTAAGCATCTGCAGGTCAAGATCATCAATATAACAACCCAGCATATTTTGGGGTGGCATGTTCTCTGACCTTCAGAATAAACCCAACAAAAGCTTGTTTCCTCTCATAGATGATTTGCCATAGTAGTGTTATTCCCTGGAGATGGTATTCTGACCAGACCTTCCTGAGAGTGGTCAAAACATACCCTGTGCTTGTAGAAAGGTGTGAGCCACATCAGTAAATAAACCAGGGGCAGGTTGCTCATCCTGTGGAAAGGGAGATAAAATTATGATAGTTTATTTCCCTATCCACAGGTTTGTTATGAATTTGTGCCTCTGCTGCCCTCCTAAACCTCCAGCAGCCCCAGCACCATGGTGGTGGACCTTGGGCTGCTGGGTGCCTGTCTCCCTGTAGGTTTGTGTCTGGATCTGCAGCCCCCACCCCTGAAGACACAATGCCACCATCACAGGGCTTGGGGCTGTGGGGTGCTGGCCTCACTGTGAGTTTGTGTCCCTGAACCAGGTTTGTGTCCTCATCTGGCCCCCTGCATCCCCAGCGCCACCATGGCAGGGCTTGGGGCTGCAAGGTGCCAGACTCCCTGCAGGTTTGTGTTCACAGTCTGGGTTTGTGTCCCAGATCCAGCCCCGCTGTCCCAGCGCCACCATGGCGGGGCTTGGGGCTGTGGGGTGCTGGACTCCCTGCATGTTTGTGTCCCCATCTGGCAGCCCACAACCTCAGCACCACCATGGTAGGGCTTGGAGCTGCTGGGTGCCACTGCCTGACCACTATGGGAGAGGCCATATTTGTTGGGTAATTTGCATACTCACTCTTATTGGCTGGTATTGTAATGGAGTGATGGTTAATTTGCATCTCACTCTTTTATTAGATAGCATTAGCTGATTAGTAGAAAAGTACAGAGTTATAGCTTCATGCACATATGTTGAAAATAGGTAGAACATGTGGAAAACAGAATCATTTATTCTGAATGTAGGATTATGAGAAACTTCTGATCCATGCAACCATTCATTCACCAAATATGGTGAAGAATGCTAAGTATCCAATACTATATATCCATAATTTAAAAATGTTACCATTCTCATAGAACTTAAAATCTAGAAATGCATATAAAAAGATAAATAATTTTATAATGGACAAAATTTGCAATATGTTGAGAACAGAAGCTAACTTTTAAAGTCTAAATCATCTTTTTCTTTTTTATATTTTTTTAATTTTTATTGTTCAGTTTATTAATTACATTGTTCCCCCTTTTTTTATCCCCCTATAGCTCCCATCCACCTGTACCCATCCCACCCTTCACCCTCCCCTCCCTCTCCCCACTGTCCTCTCCCATTGTTGCAAGATTTTTGTCCAGTCTCTTGCTGTACTTCCCACACCCCTTTTCTCCCCAAGAATTGTCAGTCCATTCCCTCTCTATGTCCATGTTTCTGTTATATTCACCAGTTTATCCTGTTCATCAGATTATCAATTCACTTGATTTTTATATTCATTTGTTGATAGATGTGTATTTGTTGTTCATAATTTATATTTTTACCTTTTTCTTCTTCCTCTTCTTAAAGAATATCTTTCAGCATTTCATATAATATTGGTTTGGAGGTGATGAACTCTTTTAGCTTTTTCTTATCTGTGAAGCACTTTATCTGACCTTCAATTCTGACTGCTGGCTTTGGTGGATAGAGTAATCTTGGTTGTAGATTCTTGATATTCATCACTTTGAGTATTTCTTGCCACTCCCATCTGGCCTGCATCGTTTCTGTTGAGAAATCCGCTGACAATCGTATGGTTGCTCCCTTATAGGTAACTAACTGTTTTTCTCTTGCTGCTTTTAATATTCTCTCTTTATCTTTTGCTCTTGGAATTTTAATTATGATGTGTCTTGGTGTGGTCCCCTTTAGATTCCTATATTTTGGGGTTCTGTGTACTTCTTGGGCTTTTAAGTCAGTTTCTTTCACCAGGTGTGGGAAGTTTTCAGTCACTATTTCTTCAAGTAGGTTTTCATTAAATTGCTCTCTCTCTTTTTCTGGCACCCCAATAATTCGGATGTTGGCATGCTTGAGGTTGTCCCAGAGGTCCCTTGCACTATCTTCAATTATCTGGATTCTTTTTGTTTCTTGCTTTTTCAGCCGAGTGGATTTTGCTTCTTTGTATTTCAAATTTTTGACTTGGTTCTTGTGGCCCTCTGGACTGCTTTTAGGACTTTGTGCAATATATTTTTTTTTTATTTCAGTCAGTGTATGCTTGATTTCTAGTTGGTCCTTTTTCATATCCATGAGGGTCTCATTCATATCCTCAGAGGTCTTGTTCATTTCCTTGTAGGTCTCATTCATTTCCTTGTAAGTCTCATTAATTTCATTGTAGGTCTCGTTCATTTCCTAGTTGGTCTGGTTAATTTCCTCGTAGTTCTCATTAAGTTCATCAGCCTTTTCTAGGAGCCTCTTGAAAAGCCTTATAACTGTGGTTTTGAACTCTATCTCTAGTCGTCTTTATTCCTCCATTTCTTTCACACCTGATTTCTTTCCATATCTCTGCATGGTGGCTGCTTTATGTGGTAGATGTCCTCTAAAGGTCAGTGGCTCAGCCTCCCCAGTTATCTGAGGTGGGAACTCTTATTGCAATCCTTTATGGGTTGTACAGTATTTTTGAATTTAAGCCCAGCTTTTTGTTGTTAGCCCTAGGAGGATTTGACCTCCAGGCCAATTGGCTGTGAAGGGAGATTGCATTCACGTTGGATGGGTGGAGTCTCTGAGCTGAGCAGGCAGCCTCAACGTCAGCTACATCCTATGTGGAGCTCGCACGCGTGGGTCTCTGTTGGGTGGTAATTGTTGCAGACACCTTCAAGAGAAAGCCACTAGTCTCTACCCCTTGCCAGACAACTCTGCCTCTCCCCAAATGGGTCTGCACACCCAAAGTCTCGCCCAGGGTTGTAAAGCAAAGCAGTTTGGTGGTCTCCGGGACCAGGGGACAAGTCACGCGTCTGTGCAGTAGCACAGTTTACACGGGCAACCTGCTTTTCCCAGCAACCCGGTTTCTCCTCAGACTAGGAGACCTCTGTTGACCTCGGACCTCGCCTGGTGCTGGGGAATCCGTGCAGTGGGACATCTCCGCCCTCCCCATTGGCAAAATCCAGCCCGGGTTGCTGCTGCCAGCCACTGCCTGCGAGCGCAACCAGGATGGCTCCTACCTCTGTTTCTGTGTGTATATTCAAGGCTGCGCTCCCGCCACTCTTCTGAGTCTCAGTGTCCCACCTTTACTTTTATTTGTGGAGTTTTCACTCAGCCAGCTGTCCAGTGATTCCTTGACCGGAATCGAAGCTGGGACCCTTGTCTGCAGGCTGACATTCTATCCACTGACCATATTTTTCTTTTTTTTTAATTTAAATTGTTTATTATTTAACTAGAGGTCCAGTGCATGAAATTCATGCATTGGGTTGGATGTCCCTCAGCCTAGCCTGCACCCTCTCTAATTTGGGACCCCTTGAGGGATGTCTGGCTGCCCATTTAGGTCTGGGCCCAGTAGGATCAGGCCTAAACAGGCAGGCTATCCCTCTCACAATCCAGGACTGTTGGCTCCCAAATGCTTGCCTGCCTGTCAGCGTGATCATCGCTAACCACTCCTGCCTGCCAACCTGATCACCCCTTACCTGCTTCTGCCTGCCACCCTGATCACCCGCTAACCACTCCCCTGCCAGCCTGATTGATACTTAATTGCTTCCCTGCCAGCCTGTTTGCCCCTAACTGCCCTCTTATGCAGGCCTGGGTCCCCCCTTCAACTGCTCTTCTCTGCAGGCCAGGTCACCCCCAACTTTCCTCCTCTGCTGGCCTGGTCAACTCTAACTGCCCTCTCCTGCAGGCTTGATTGCCCCAACTGTCCTCCCTTGCAGGCCTGGTCCCTCCCAACTGCCCTCCCCTGCTGGTCTGATCATCCACAACTGCCCTCCTTGCAGGCCTGGTCCCTCCCAACTGCCCTGTCCTGCTGGCCATCTTGTGGTGGCCATCTTGTGTCCTCATAGAGGCATGATCTTTGACCACATGGGGGCAGCTATCTTGTGTGTTGGAGTGATGGTAAGTTTGTATATTAATATTTTATTAGATAGGATAGAGGCCTGGTGCATGGGTGGGAGCCAGTTGGTTTGCCCTGAGGGGTATCCCGGATCAGGATCAGAGTGGGGGTTCCCTTGGGTTGTGGGTGGCCTGGGTGAGGATCTTGTGGTGGTTTGTGGGCTAGCCACGCCCCCTGGTGACCCAAGCAGAGACAGTGGAATCTGGGATTTATTTTTCTTCTACAATTAAAACTTGGTAGCCTGGAGTAGATCCAAGCCCTCTGCTTGCTCTGTGGTGGCAGCCATTTCTGATGGATTTTATTTACCTTCTATAATTGAAACTTTGTAGCCTTAAGCGGGGCCAGGGCCAACCAAAGCAGGTGAAAAGCTTGACTTCCTGCATCTGTGGGTGCAAATCAAGCCTCCTGCTCTCTCCAGCTCTTTGGCTGCAGTCATTATCTTCTATCATTGAAACTTTGTAGCACTGAGTGGAGGCATAGGGCAGCAAGGGCAGGTGAAAAGCTTGGCTTCCTCCATCACCAGTTAAACCCAAGCCTCCCTCCTGCTCTCTGTGGCTGACAGCCATCTTGGTTGGGCTCATTTGTATATTCACTCCTGATTGCCTGGTGGGCATGGCTTGTGGGTGTAATGGAGGTATGGTCAATTTGCATATTACTCTTTTATTAGATAGGATGTATTACATAAGTCTCATTTTTCCCCTATTGGCATCTCCCTGGGCTCTCCCAAACCCCAGCACATGCCCTCATCCCCCTCCCCTGTCTGTGTGCGTTGGTTATACTCATATGCACGCATACCAATCCCTTGATTGGTTTCTTACCCCTTCACCCCTCCACCTTCCCTCATAGGTTGGATACTCTATTTGGTGCTTCTATGACTCTGGTTCTGTTTTTTTTTTCAACAGTTATTTTTGTTCATTATATTCCACGAATGAGTGAGATCATGTGATATTTATCGGTATCTTTCTATCACTGGCTTATTTTGCTTAACATAATGCTATCCAGTTCCATCCATGCTATTGCAAATGATAAGAATTCCTTCTATTTTACAGAAGCATAACATTCCATTGTGTAGATGTACTATAGTTTTCTAATCCACTCATCTGCTGATGGGCACTTAGGCTGTTTCCAAATCTTAGCTATTGTAAATTGTGCTGCTATGAACATACTGTGCATCTATCATTTCTGATTGATATTTCTGTTTTCTTGGGATATATTCCTAGATGTAGAATTACTGGGTCAAATGGAGGTGCCGTTTTTTAATTTTTTGAGGAAACTCCATACTGTTCTCCACAGTGGCTGCATGAGTCTGGATTCCTCCAGCAATGCATAAGCGTTCCTTTCTGTCCACATCTTTACCAGCACTTGACATTTGTTGAGTTGTTGATGATATCCACTCTGCCAGGTGTGAGAAGGTACCTCGTCATTTTGATTTGCATCTCTTGGATGATTAGTGACTTTGAGCATGTTTTCATATGTCTCTTGGCCTTCTGTATGTCTTGTTTTGAAAGGTGTCTATTTAGGTCCTTTGCTCAATTTTTGATTGGATTATTTATCTTCCTTTTGTTAAGTTGTAATAGTTCCCTATAAATTTTAGAGATTAAACCCTTATCAGAAATAAATCATCTTTTTCAATTTGAAATGATCACATCTTATTTTATTATTATTATATACTCATTTTAGAAAATAGAAAGAAGCTATATATTTACAGAGTAGCTGAAATTTCGCTGACTTTTGAAGAAAGATTAGACTTTATCAAGTTAGCTCCAAGTTAGAAAATATTTTGGCTCCTTATTTATGTGTTGTATTAAATAGTTATAATTAGTTAAAACATTTAAACATTGCATTGTAATACACAGTTTTATATACTACAACCCTGGCATATTACAAAGTAGACCTCACCACATTCATGGCTTTGTCTTCTAGATGTTTATAACCTTACAGTAAGTACTGACTTGAGTGAACGTAATATGAGATGTAACTTACAGAAAATGCAATATTTTGGAAATCAGATTTTTGCATATACATATTTATATATATAGCCTGTTAAATGTGTCCTTTAAATAAACCTAAATTTTGAACTATTGATTCAATAAATTCAGTCAATTCTGAAAATTGTAACTTGGAATTAGAGTTCTACAGCTTTCATTATAGGTATTAATACACATTTTTTATCATTCTACTCCTTTTTCTTTTTAAGTTCTTTTAGGGAAAGGACAATATTGAATTCACATTCTTGTTCTCTACATAATATTTACACACTACCATACATATAAGTATATTAGATATTTTTAATATTTTGCTAAAAATGGAAGAAATGTATCTAGAGAAATATGAAGTAGAAAATAACTTTTTGATTATTAAATTCACATCAAAATGTAAAAAAAAAATATTTAACACCTTTTTAACATATGTCACCCTCTTACCTGCTGCTTTGTTTTTTCCCTTCACCTCTATCCCTATTTTAAATTACAGTCAAATGTCTTACCTTGCAAACCGAACATATGCAGTGAAAATAAGGAGAGTTTAGTATCACTGACATTGAAAGAAGCAATCAAGGAATATGTGAAATAAATCCAAATGTTAGATTCTTGAATTAATTCAATCTGTATTCCAAGGCAGCTTAAAAGGAAAATGTGTCCTTAGCTATTTATGTATTTGTAGAGAAACAATTGCTTTGATAGAGGAAAGGCTTTTAAAAATGATTCTAGGCTAAGAATGGTGGCTAGACAAACTGTCTCCAAGATTGAAGAATAAAGCCAAGACTCTTTACAGTATCTCAGAATTTATTTATTTTAAGCTCAATCTTGGTTGATTAGTATACCATAGTTAATATTTGATATCAGTGATATATAATTATTAGCTAACAAATATTACTAAGCCCTAATATATACCAATTTTATATTTATGTGCTGAGGTTGCAACTGCAAAATAAACACATATCTTTGCTACCATAAAGTTTATATTCTAACAATCATAACTAGTCTAATAATTAGTTTTGGTTATAATGATCAATAAAATATTGCCTTTAAAATAATATAGTTAGCATAGCATCTGACAAATAATAGTTACTTCCTTCACACTGTTTACCACAAAAATTTAAAGAGGTGTAGCTCACCTGAAAGCCATATTTAAAATAAGTCACTTGAACTGCGCGAGGAGGCATGCGGAGGCAGACCACGACAAAGTGAAGGGGAAGGACCTGAAAATATACAGCTACGGTACCGGCTGGATGGCTGAGACTCCCAGAACACCAGCACCCAGTTGCCGCGGAGGTGCGCAGAGTCCAGGGAGCTCTAAACTCCAGCACAGAAAGGAGAGTGAGAACTACATAACCAGATACACAGAGAAGAGAGACCATGGGAAGACAAAGAAACAGCCCACATATGAAAGAAAAGCAAGGCTCACCAGAAAAGGAGGTAAACGAAATGGAAGTTAACAACCTGTCAGAGAAAGAATTCAGAGAAATGATCATAAGGTGGCTGAAAAGAATGGAAGACAAATTTGATAATATGAGTAAGAACCAAGAGGAAATGAAGAAAACCCAAGAAATGATGAAGAGCCAAGAAGAAATGAAAAGTGACATTGCTAAAGTAAAGAACTCAATAGAAAGTATTAAGAGTAGACTAGAAGAAGCAGAGGATTGCATCAGTGAGCTAGAAGACCAGGTAGGAAAAAATAACCAAGTAGAGCAGCTTCTAGAAAAAAAAATAAAAAGCAGGAGGAGAGCCGAAGGGAAATTTGGCACAACATGAAACAAAACAACATCCGTATAATTGGGCTTCCAGAAGGACAGGAAACTGAGCAAGGAATAGAAAACCTGTTGGAAGAAATAATGACAGAAAACTTCACTGATATAGGAAAGAAATAACCCACACAAATCCAAGAAGCTCACAGAGTCCCAAGCAAAATAAACCCCAAAAGACCTACGCCAAGGCACATTATAATTAAATTGGCAAACACCAATGACAAAGTAAGAATCTTAAAAGCTGCCAGAGAGAGACAGAAAGTCACCTACAAAGGAACCGCCATCAGAATAACAAGTAATCTCTCAACAGAAAATTATCAGGCCACAAGGCAGTGGAATGAAATTTACAAAGTCATGCAAAGCAAGGGTCTCAATCCTAGAATACTATACCCAGCAAGGCTCTCAGTCAAAATTGAAGGTCAAATCAGGAGCTTCACAGATAAAAAAGGACTAAGGGAAATCGTCACCACCAAACCAGCAATGCAAGAAATGCTAAAGGACCTGCTGTAAAAAGAAATAGGAAGCGAAGAAGGAACACAGGGGTAAAGAACAAAAATGGCAACATGTAAGCACCTATCAATAATAACTGTAAATGTAAATGGTTTAAATGTTCCAATCAAAAGACATAGGCTAATAGACTGGATAAGAAAACACAACCCATGTATCTGCTGTCTACAAGAATCCCACCTCCGAAAAAAAGACGCACACAGACTGAGGATGAAAGGTTGGTAAAAAGTTATTCAGGCAAATGCAAATGAAAAAAAAAGCTGAGGTAGCCATACTCATATCTGACAAATTAGATCTCAAAGTGAAGGACATAACAAGAGATAAAGAAGGCTTCACAATACTAACAGGAGCAATACAACAAGAAGAAATAACTCTTGTAAACATATATGCACCCAATACAGGAGCACCCAAATATATACAAAAACTCCTAGAGGACATCAAGGGAGAGATAGACAGCAATACAATCATAGTAGGAGACTTTAATACCCCACTATCACCATTGGACAGATCCTCTAAACAAAAAATCAGTAAAGAAACATCAATCCTCAATGACTCATTAGACCAGATGGAATTAATTGACATCTTCATATCATTTCACCCCAAAGCCACAGAATATACATTCTTTTCAAGTGCCCATTGGTCATTCTCAAAGATAGACCATGTGTTGGGTCATAGGCATAGTCTCTCCAAATTCAAGAAGATAGAAATCACATCAAGCATATTCTCAGATCACAGTGGCATAAAGCTGGAAATCAACTACAATAGAAATAATCCAAAGAAATCAAACACATGGAGACTAAACAGCATGCTATTAAACTATGACTGGGTTACTAGAGAGATCAAGGAAGAGATAGAAAACATCATGGAAACAAATGGCAATGACAGCACAACAATCCAAAATCTATGGGACACAGTGAAAGCAGTTCTGAGAGGGAAGTTTATAGCTCTACAACTGCAAAAAACTAGGAACAGCGGCAATAAATTACCTAACCCAAAAACTCAAAGAGTTAGAAAGAAAGCAACAAGAAGAGCCCAGTGTAAGCAGAAGGAAGGAAATAGTAAAGATCAGAGCAGAAATAAATGACATAGATACCAAAGAAACAATACAGCAGATCAACAAAACCAAGAGCTGGTTCTTTGAAAGGATAAACATGATTGATGAACCTCTAGCCAGACTCACCAAGAAGCAAAGAGAGAGGACCCTAATAAATAAAATCAGAAATGAAAGAGGGGAAATAACAACAGACCCCACCGAAATACAAAGGATTGTTAAAAAATACTATGAACAACTCAACTCCAACAAACTGGACAACCTGGAGGAAACATAACCTCCCAAAACTCAATCAAGAAGAATCTAGACAACTCAGTAGACCAATAACTGTGGAAGAAATTGAAGCAGTCATCATAAAGCTTCCAGCAAACAAAAGCCCAGGGCCAGACGGCTTCACAGGGGAGTTTTACCAAACATTCAAGGAAGAACTAAAACCTATACTCCTCAGACTATTCCAGAAAATTCAAGAGGATGGAACACTTCCAAACTCCTTCTATGAAGCTAGCATCACCCTAATACCAAAACCAGATAAAGATGACACAATGAAAGAGAATTACAGGCCAATATACCTCATGAATATAGATGCCAAAATCCTCAATAAAATTCTAGCAAATCGGATCCAGCAGTACATCAGAAAGATCATACACCATGACCAAGTAGAATTTATCCCAGGAATGCAAGGATGGTACAATATCCGCAAATCAATAAATGTGATACATCACATAAACAAATTGAGAGATAAAAATCACATAGTCATATCAATTGATGCAGAAAAAGCATTTGACAAAATCCAACATCCTTTCTTGATAAAAACTCTCAACAAGGTAGGAATAGAAGGATCATACTTCAACATAATAAAACCTATATGATATACCCACAGCAAACATCATACTCAATGGGCAAAAACTACAACCATTTCCCCAAAGAACAGGAACAAGACAGGGCTGCCCACTTTCACCACTCCTGTTCAACATAGTACTGGAAGTATTACCCATTGCAATTAGACAAGAAGAAATAAAAGGCATCCAAATTGGAAAAGAAGAAGTTAAGCTATCGTTATTTGCAGATGACATGATATTGTACATAAAAAACCCGAAAGACTCCATAAAAAAGTTAGTAGACTTAATAAATAAGTTCAGCAACGTAGCAGGCTACAAAATTAATGCCAAGAAATCTATGGCATTTCTATACACTAATAGTGAACTTACAGAAAGAGAGACTAAAAAAGCAATCCCATTTACCATCACACCAAAAAAATTAAGATACATAGGAATAAACTTAACTAAGGTGGTAAAAGACCTATTCGCAGAAAACTACAGGACACTGAAAAAAGAGATAGAGGAAGATGTAAACAGGTGGAAGAACATTCCATGTTCATGGCTTGGGAGAATCAACATAATTAAAATGTCCATACTACCCAAAGCAATCTATAAATTTAATGCACTCCCCATTAAAATACCAATGGCATATTTCACAGACCTAGAAAGAACTCTTCAAAAATTCATCTGGTACAAAAAAGGCCCCGAATAGCCACAGCAATCATGAGAAAGAAGCACAAAGTCGGTGGGATTTCCATACCAGTTTTCAAGATGTATTACAAAGCTACTGTTCTCAAAGCAGCCTGGTTCTGTCACAAGAACAGACATATAGATCAATGGAATAGAATAGAGAATCCAGATATCAACCCAAACCACTATGCTCAATTAATATGTGACAAAGGAGGCATGAAAATAAAATGGAGTCAAGACAGTCTCTTCAATAAATGGTGTTGGGAAAATTGGGCAGGTACAGGCAAAAAAATGAAACTAGAGCACCAACTTACACCATACACAAAAATAAACTCAAAATGTATTCAGGACTTAAACGTAAGACAGGAAACCATAAAAATATTAGAGGAATCTACAGGAAGAAAAATCTCAGACATATGCCATAAGAACTTCTTTGATGATACTGCTCCTAGGGCAATGGAAGGTAAAGAGAAAATAAACAAATGGGACTACATCAAAATCAAAAGCTTTTGCACAGCTAAAGAAACTGTCAACAAAACAACAAGAAAACCCACTGTATAGGAGAACATATTTGCAAATGTTATTAGTGATAAAGGTTTAATCTCAAGCATCTACAGGCAACTCACCCAACTCAATAAAAGGAGGACAAATGATCCAATAAAAAAATGGGCAACAGACCTAAATAGAATCTTCACGAAAGAAGACAAAAGGAAGGCCCAGAGACATATGAAAACTTGCTCAAAGTCACTAATTATCCGAGAGATGCAAATCAAAACGACTATGCGGTACCATCTCACACCTGTCAGAATGGCTTACATCAACAAATCAACAAACGACAAGTGCTGGCGAGGATGCAGAGAAAAAGAAATTCTCGTGCACTGCTGGTGGGATTGTAGACTAGTGCAGCCACTGTGGAGAACAGTATGGAGTTTCCTCAAGAAACAAAAATGGAGCTCCCATTCGACCTAGTGATCCCACTTCTAGGAATATACCCCAAGAAACTAGAAAGGCGAATTAGAAAGGATATATGTACCCCTATGTTCATAGCAGCACAATTTACCATAGATAAGATTTGGAAACAGCCGAAGTGCCCATCAGCAGATGAGTGGATTAAAAAACTATGGTACATTTACACAATGGAATACTACGCCACGGAAAAAAAGAAGGAGCTCCTACCATTTGTAACAACATGGATGGATTTGGAGAGCATTATGCTAAGTGAAATTAGCAGGGCAGAGAAAGACAAATATCACATGATCTCACTCATTTGATGAATACAATCAATGACATAGACTGATGAACGAGAATGGATCCAGAGACTGAGAAAAGTCCATCAGAATGTCAAACCTCAGGGTAAGTGGCAGGTGGTGGGAGTAAGTGGAAAAGTCAATATACTTGACCTCTTGAACTGAGGTAAGTGATTTGTGTTTTTACATCCCTGAAAAAGTTTATATAAAGCCAGAAAAAAATGGCAGCTAGTTTGAGATTGAATTGACATGGCCTAGAGCTTGTCATACCCTATGGAGACCAGTCCTTAGGCTAGGCCCTCCTTAACTTCCTGTGACACCATAATACCCTTACAGAACCCCAAAATATAGGAATCTAAATAAGACCACACCAAGGCACGTCATAATTAAAATGCCAAGAGCAAAAGATAAAGAGAGAAAATTAAAAGCAGCAAGAGAAAAACAGTTGGTTACCTACAGGGGAGCACCCATATGATTGTCAGCGGATTTTTCAACAGAAACGATGCAGGCCAGACGGGAGTGGCAAGAAATATTCAGAGTAATGAACAGCAAGAATCTACAGCCAAGATTGCTCTATCCAGCAAAGCTGTCATTCAGAATTGAAGGTCAGATAAAGTGCTTCGCAGATAAGAAAAATCTAAAGGAGTTCATCACCGCCAAACCAACACTATATGAAATGCTGAAATGTATTGTTTGAGAACAGGAAGAAGAAAAAGTTAAAAATGTACATTACGAACAACAGGTACACATCTATCAACAAATGAATCTAAAAATCAAGAGAATTAACAACCAGATGTCCAGGATAAAATGAGAAATAGAACAGAATTATGGACATGGAGAGGGAATGGACTGATAATGCTTGGTGAGAAAAAGGGTGCGGGAAGTACAGCAAGAGACTGGACAAAGGTCATACACCTATGGGAGAGGACAGAGGGTGGGGGGAGGTGAGGGCGTAGAGTGGGATGGGTACTGGGTGGAGGGGAGCTATTGGGGGAAAATGTAATTAATAAACTGAACAATAAAAGGGAAAAAAGCAAACAAACAAACAAAAAAAATAAAATTACCAAGACTGCAATATAAAATTTCCAAAAGCCCCCATTAATCAAAAAAGGGGAGAGGGCAGTGGGGTAATATCATGTAAGGAAAAAATATCGAGTAAGTAAAATACATCTAGAAAATTCTTACTCCTGTAAAGTAAATTCCATTTGTAAAACCAACTGCAGGACACCCATGAAAAAACACACATGGTGTCAAAAT
Organism: Antrozous pallidus; assembly: GCA_027563665.1. Taxonomy (NCBI): domain Eukaryota; kingdom Metazoa; phylum Chordata; class Mammalia; order Chiroptera; family Vespertilionidae; genus Antrozous; species Antrozous pallidus. Next base: position 41,627,587 of record CM050509.1, on the reverse strand, counting down.
AAGCCAAAGGAAAATCATTTAGGCAATAATTAAAAAGAATCCCAAGTCTATTTTGCATAGAGGATCCCTTTGTTAACTTTTGGTCGAGAATGTGTTTGTGTGTTTTCAGAGAACAACTCCAAGACCATGTGGGTTCCTGCGACTGTGAGGAACTGACGGATTTGTTCCAGTCACGAGGATGGTCCAGAGATGGGGGACACTGACGACACCTTGCCATGCTAGCAGTCGGCAGCTGTGCATGTCTGCAGGCAGCTCAGGACCAAACCAGAGAGGATGGATCTTGCATTGCCACGATGTGTCCACCATCTGGATACCATTGCTGACATGTACACATAACTATTGACACTGAAACTGGGACTCAGAACAGTTGGACATTGAAACTGAGACTGAAACATTTTTTGTTCTTATACATTTATTTCTAGTATGCAGAGGCAAGATATTTTTGAAGAAAAGAAACAGGGGAGAGTGATTGATATAGAGGCAGGGTGGCCTTGAAAAGGCTGTCAAGCTACAGGGGGAAGGCTTGGGTGGATGGGAGGTGGATGCTGGTGGAGATCAACTGAAGGGCTTGTATGCATGCATATGAGCATAACCAATGAATGAAAGACACTGGGGTGGGGAGGAGGGAGGGTGGGGACATATACTGGGGGGTAGGGGAGGCTGGGGGGAGGATAAGGGGGAGGGGGAAAGGAAAACATGCACTACTATTAATTATAAGTTATACTGCAAAAAATCAATAAAAATGTATTTTAAAAATAAATAAATAATAAATTAAATAAGTCACTTGCTAAACTTAATAGTAATGATATCTGATATTTAATGATTGCCTACCATTTGTCAGTGCTCTAAACCATTGATAGACATTAATTTACTTAATCCTCACACTCATCCTGGGAAGTGTGTACTATGATTACTCTTATTTACAAATAAAAAAGCTGAAGCTTATGAAAGTTACTGAATTGCCCAAGGTCATTGAGTTGGAAAGCAACAAATCTGTTCAAACCCAAGTACTCTGGCTCCTGCGTCTGTGCTTTCAATTATTCTGCAACCCATTGGCTATCTAGGTTTTGGGACAAAATCATATAGAAGACAACTTCAAAGTTACTTTACATATGCATCAAGAGCCATTTAAAATGTTTTAATTCTAAGAGAAACCAAATTTAAGTGCAAGTCTATGTAGATTGTGTGAAGGATCAAAAGAAAACTACTATAACTTCAATGAATCACTTTTTATTACTGCAGCTTGTAAAAAGTTCATTACAAATAGCATTACTGATTTATAATATTTTTGTGGTTAAAAAATCTCAGAATGTTACAATGATCCAATAATTAGTTATATATCAAAATGCATGTTTCTAATTTACTCCATAGAATGAGTGTTGATTGTACCAGAGGCCAAATATATAAGAGACCTAGAGAATAGGAGAGGAATACAAGTAAACAGGTAACTAAAATGAATTTATGTGAGTGCTTAATGACAAACTTGTAACTGTTCTGTTGGAGCATAACTACTTCCTGATTATTATTGTTTGACAATACAATTTTAAATTTTAGAACACTTTTAAAATTACAGAATCATTGCAGAGATGGTACTGAGATTTCTTGTATATACTTCCACCCAGTTTGAGTACATTATAGAGTACATTTGTCACATTTAATGAACTGATATTCATACATTATTGTTACCTAAACTATATAATTCATTCAGAATCTTTGTTATTACCCTAATGTGTTTTTTTCCTGCTTCAGGATTCCATCTAAGCTATCATATTACATTTAGAAGTCATGTTTCCTTAGACTCCTTTAAGCTATGAGCGTTTCTAAGGTTTTCATTTTTATGATGACCTTGACAATTTTGAGGATTACTGATCATATAAATTTACAGAGTGTCTCTCAAGATTTGCCTAGTATTTTTCACATGATTAGATGGGAGTTACTGGTTTTGGAGAGAAAGATCACAGAGTTAAGTGCCACTTTCATCACACTATATTAAAGCTACATACTACTATCAACATAACTTATCGCTGTTTATGTTCAACTTGATAATCTGTTTGAGATAGTGTTTTTCAAATTTTTCCAATGGAAATTTACTCTTTCCACCCCCACCCCTTTCCAAAATGTACTCTCTGAATAAAAGTCACTATGAGGAGCCCATATTTAAATGAGGAGTTACACTCCATCTTCTTGACAGTGGATTAATCTACATAAATTATTTTGAATTATTCTGCAAAGTAGATTTGACCCTCCCTCTCCCACCTTCAGTTTATCTATTCAATCATTCATTTATATCACTATGGCCTCTGGATATTTATTTTATTCTTTATGCTTCAATATTTATTTTTAATTTTTTTCAATATTTCTTTTGCTGTTCTAATTCTTCCAAATCTGTCCATTATGAACTTTTTCAGTTGGATCCTATATCCTTTTGACATAGTCCATTTCTTTTTCTTTTTTTATTGTTTACACATTTTATACCTCTATTCCTCCACCCCTTTTGCTCCCCCTTTTCCCTTCTCCCCCAACCCCCTTCCTTCTGGCCATCGCCACACTGTTGTCTGTGTCTATGGCTTATGCATAACTGTTATTTGGCTAATCCTTTCACCTTCTTTCATCCAGCCCCCTTCCTTACCCCATTCCTTCTGATAGCTGTCAAACTGTTCCATGCATCTGTGCTTCTGTTTCTATTTTGTTTGTCAATTTATTTTATTCATTAGATTCCGCATATAAGGGAGATAATATGGTATTTTTCTTTCTCTGACTGGCTTATTTCAGTCAGCATAATAATCATTTTTAAAGCAATTTATCTCTTTCTGGCATTACAAGAACATAACCTCTTAGATGGCCTGAAAAATCTTCAGAATGAAATGGAATTTTGACCTGAACTTAAAAGATTAGTGGGATTTTATGGGTTTCAAAAAATCTTAGGAGTATGAAAGAACATTGTATCCTTTTAAAAGAAATAATTCTGTGGAGCTACTTGGGAAGGATGAGTGGGGTCAGAATAATAACTGGAAAGAAATTAAAGCTGACTTTACTGAAGAGCCTTCCAATTTAGCCTTTCTCTTGGAATCCCTTAGGAATATAAAATAAGGACATAAGTAGATTCAAGTGAGGGGAATTATTAGAAATGAATATGGAAACATTTAAAGCTAGATAACTGCATTAAAAATAGACAAACATATCTTCACAGAGAAATTTATCTTCCTGCAACTGAGCCCTATATGTCACCATCTGATAATATATCAAAAGTGCAATAATAGCTGGATGACTTGAGACTTTGTGATTGTTGAAACAATTAGAACAAAAATTTTCTAAGGTGTCAGCTTTGTGACAACTACTGTTCAGGGTGGGTGATGATTATGTGTCTATCTTTAGAGGTAGTGATAATATCATAAAATCTCTTGATATGTATTATGAGACATACTTGATAAGACCTGTTATGTTTATAGCTATATATTTAATACTAGAGGTCTGGTGTATGAATTCGTGCATGGGTGGGGTCCCTTGGTCTGGACAGAGATTGGGCCCATGGAGGCTGTTTCATCCTGTCCTGATCTTTGGCTGGCCAGAGGGGAGGGATTGCAGGAGGTTGACCAGCTGAGGGCGAGGGAGGTTGGTTGTGAAAATGCACTGACCACCAGGGGGCAGCTCCTGTGTTAAGCTTCTGCCACTTGGTGGTCAGTGCACATCATAGCAACCAGTCAACCTACAGTAATGGTTGTTTATATATGGATGTCTTGTATTAGTCTGCTCAGACTGCTATAACATAATAAAATGAATTGGACAGTTGATCAATAAATATGAATTTATCACAGTTTTGAAGGCTCCAAGATCAAGGTGCTGGTTTTGTGAGTGTCTTTTTGTGTGTGTGTGGCATGTAGACAGATGTCTTCTCACTGTGTCTTCATAGCAAAGAGAATACTATTTGTCTCAATTCCTCTTCTTAAAAAGCCAGTAAACCCAGCACGAAGATCCTACCTTTATAATCATATCTCTAAGTCTTTAACATATGAATTTTAGAAGGGACACAATTAATCCATATCCAGCCTTTATTTTAACAGATGACATTTATGTAAAATTTAAATTTTAGTGACTCTCTTGAGATTTTACTTAAAATACCTGCACTTAAAACATCCCAACATTAATATATGCATACTATAGGCCCAGTGCATAAATCCATGCATCTTGAAAGAGACTCTGGGCCACGAGGCTGTGGTAGGCACAGGGACAGGTCTCGGCTCATCTTCTGCACCCCTGCCTGGCTCTTGCCACTGCGCCCCCAGTTCTCCTCTTTGCCAGCAGCCCCACTCATGCCACTGCCACTCCCGCACACTGATGGCACCAGCACTGCTTGCACCTGCTGCTGGCACTGGCTCCAATTCAGCAAGTGCAAGCAGGTTTGGCCCCGTCAGCAGGTGTGAGTGGTGGCTGCTGTCCTGATTGCCCCTCAGGAGCAGGGAAGTTGGAGAAACCCTCAGGGGCAATTGAGGCTGGCAGCTGCTGCTTGCACCTGCTGATGATGCTGAGCAATTGGGGCTGGCACCGGGCACCAGCAGCAGGTGCAAGCACCCAGCAGGATCATGACTTGCAGGAGCAAAGAATTTCCAATAACTACCAGAGGCTCGCCCTGATGACAGCAAATGGTGCCCCACGTTGGTCTGGTGCTCCCACTCACCTGCTGCATCATTCCACCATGGCCAATGCCCGCTATGTTCCATGCTCTACCACCTGCTGCTGATGCATGCCATGTTCTGTACATGCCCCTTGGTGCTCATTGCACATCATAGCGACTGGTTGTTCAGTTGTTCCGCCCTTTGGTCTCATTGCATATTAGGGTTTTACATATGTACTAGTGGCCCAGTGCACAGATTTGTGCACATTGAAAAGAAATTAACTAAAAGAAAAATTCATGCAATAATTATATCACTGCAAAAATTAGATATCAAAATAGTATATAATATAGTATTATAAAATTAAAATACAAAATATTTTAATATCACTATTTGCCCTTTCTCTACAGTATAATAGAAGTGTCAGAGATGAAAGAAAATTAGTAAAATCTATATGAAAATAATATATAAATTGATTAATTAATAAATAATAACATGATATAAAACAATAAAGAAATGGTATAAAATAACTAAAACATGATATAAAAACAATATTGATAAAAACAATGATTGATAAGTTGATTAATAAATAAACATGATATAATCACAACAAAGATATGATATAAAACATGATATAAAACAACATTGATAAAAAACAATGACTGATAAATTGATTAAATTTATTCTACTATTGCCCTGTATACCACATTAAGAGTAAAAGCACTTTTAGAGTGCTTGACTAATTTCTCTTGTGCGGAAGTATTTACAACTTATCTTTAACATCACAACTCTTCAAACTCTAGAGAAAGCAAGATATAACTGACCATGTCTGAAAACGGGTTCAGGTAGGAATATTCCTACTCTGTCTAGAGTTTGTCCTTGTGATTTATTAATAGTCATTGCAAATTCTGGCACCACAGAAAACAGTTTCAGAGGTACATTGTACCAACAGTTGGTCTTCAGCTATTTTCTGGTGTCATGTGTGATTGGTGCCAGTGAGAGCTTTATATGTATTGTGCATGCGTGAGTCAATGTTTATTTTTAAATTGCCACTGGGCATCATATGTACTGGCCGGTTGGTTGGTGAGATGGTCAGAGGGACATATGGTCAGTCACTTAGCCTTTTATATATATAGATAGATTATCTAGTCAACTCATTTCAAATAAAAGACAATATGATTTCACAAATAAACAAAACAATGGTCTTAACCGTCACTATAGGCTAAGTAACGTTATATTATAAAAAGAGAGTAACAGCTGTCCAAATACAGCTTGAAAATATTTGCCACTTGATTTACTAAGGTCTTTGTAAAAATATCTTAGTCAAACTTTCAAAGCAAAGTCTTTCATAGCACAACAGAAAACGTACTTACTTAGAAACTCATTTAATACAGGTGCATATTCCTTGTAATTACATTAACATATTATTAATAAACTTAGTGGAAATGATGTTGTAATATATCATGAGAATTCATGACAGTCCCATCTGTCATTGGGTGCCAAAGAAAGAAAACTAGAAGGGACATAGTTTTCTTTGAACTCACTTTAAGCACATCATCATTAAAAAAATAAAACAACCTAGTGATATATGACTATTACTGATATATTTTTAGGGAACATCATACTTAAAAATATACTTTATGCATTACACTTTTATAGAAAATTCCTAATTGGAATAATAATTTCCCATAAGTCATGTGCTTCTTACACTATGCAGTTTACCAAAGAGAACTTCTTGAACAGAATTAAAAGCATACATCATGGGTGATTAGATAGCCCTTTGTAATCTGAGGTTTAAGGAAATGAATGGAAGCTATTTTTCCTTCAATAGATAATGGTGGTATGCAAGCAAATACACAAACTTACATTAAAAAGTCATCCATAACCAGCTGTATGGCTATGGCAGTGTCTTAACATATACACAGTAATAAACCTGATAAAAATACCTATTATTTCTTATTATGATATTTTTTCCTGTATTATAATATTATACCCTGGGAATTTTCAAAGAAAACAGAGATTTCAGAGATTTAAAAAAACTTATATTAAAAATAATAAACTCTTTTTACTCTATCCATCTGAGATCTAATTTAATTTTAAAGGTTTTCCGTTTCTGTCCTAATATATGACAGTTTTAAGGGGTAATTGTATTCATTTGGGCATATTCTCTTCTCTGATTCAATCTTTACATTATAAAAATAAGTATTTTTCAATAAAATATTACTGTTAATATGGTGAGCTTTGAAAAAAACAAAACCTGGGTCTAGGCTTTACCTATAATAGTCCTCATACAATGTTATTTTATTTGCTCTTAGGTGTAGTAAAGACACAAAGAATTAGTCAGAAAGAGTAAGACAACACAAAATAGTTTAGTTTTCACAAACCAAAATCTTTAATAACAGATGGGACTTCTGGCTAGTTTGTGCCATATCTAGAAAAAAGTTTAGCTTGCCAATATGTTATTTGAGATGGCATTGCTTCCTTGGTACAGGACCCAAGATAACAGCTGTATCTCTTTTCTAGTAATATACCACTCACATAGCAATAAGAAGGCAATTAATGCACTTCTGAAATAGATTTTAAATTAGAAAAATATGAATCTATCTGGATTGATGGTACATTTGTGTGTACATTATCTTTGCCTGTGTACTCAAATGGGACATCTATCTTTAATCTGACAATATATCTCATGAACATTCAAATTGAGCAAGATTCAGATCCTGGCTCATCAAGTTCTCTATGGCAAGCTCGGCAATCTTTCTGCTTTAAGCTATGTGACATATTCATCCTCTTAGATCAAGCCATGACTAATGGATGAGAATGCTAACATCATTCATACTTTATATCTATCCAAAGATAAATCAGAAAAAAAGAAGCTAGTGTGTACCACATTAGGACTTGTTTGGTTCATTCTTTAGATAATTAAGAGGAGACAAGTAAATATGAAGTATGACAAAGATAATTCTTATTTTCATCAGTAATGTTTTTACTTGAAACCCTTTCTTTGGTGTGTGAGTTTCATGCTAGCTCATTTATATATCATATTTCTATTTAACTGAATGTTTGTAGTTTACTGTGTGATTATGTGCCATTCTTAATCTTCTGGGAACATCTTTCCCAAGGAAACAATCTCTAACTAGTGAAACACCTACCATTTGAAAAAGAGCCATATAGGACATTTATAACTTACCCATCCAAAGAATAATATAAGAAGCTACTCTAGACCTAGAATTACTTTTAATGCTGGAATCAATGTATTGAAATATAAGAATATCATGGGATTCAATAAGGATTTTTATTTTGCTTGTTAAGTAGAAAATTAATAGAAATTCTATAAAGATCATACCAATTGTGGTATTGAAAAAACATTAATTTCCCCCCCTTTAAGCCAGTTAAGTTGACATTTTAACCCCAATATTTGCTAGCAGTGGGAAAGTCATTTACCTATGTATATAACGAAGGTAACATTAATGGATTCCTTTTAATTTAGGGCACTGAAGAAAACATGTTTGATCATTTGATAGGGCACATAAAATTTTTAAGATAGTTAATGATGCATAAAACAAACAGTGACACATACTATCTAGCAGCAGGATATATTAGTCCAATTCTTTATGGTTGAAAGGAAAAGACTAACTAGGTTACTTTTAATTTAGAATATTTGCTATAACAAAAGGAAAGAATGGTTATTAAAGGCCACTCTATCAACCATCTAGTTTGGCATGTACAGCGCAATTTATGAAAATTGGAAAATTTGCTGTTTCTTTTCCTAACAGACATAGCTGAAATAACCTACCTTTGTTTGTAGCTCTAACACAATTGCCCAAATGGAGAATTTGACTTTGTTGATAGACTACTATCTCATACTGAGCCACTTGTGGACAGTTTACCTCTTTCATACTTAGCCCATATACTGTTGCTTTCAAATAAAGGATTGATGCCTAGTACATTTCTAATTTTAGGGTGGTAGAGATTGTTTCAATGAGGTCCATTATCAAAACTAAGTTTTCACAGCCAGTGCATGAGAGAGAACACTACAACTATTGAAAAATCATTATTGAATCAATGAAGTTGTACAAGCATAGTATTGAATATTGACTACAGTATTTTGATGATGATGAACATATTATAATTTGTCTTTGGTCTTCACTTTATCTAAAAAATTCTGACAGTGGATGTTTAAGAAAAAGTTTTTTTCTTACATGGACAAGTTTGCTTATTTTAAACATTAAACTTCAAATGAGATTCTTGCTGAGCTTCTCAGAAGTACATACATATTGTAAATCTCTGAAGCTAATCACATTCTTTTACCATGTTGTCATCATCACTTTTGTTTCTCATTTTGAAACTATTTGTTCTTAGAGGGTAAATTAACATGCATTTCCCCTTTGGATATAGTTTGGGAAAATATAGGAATTTAAATGTAACATGTCAGTTTTAAAGTATTATTAAAACTACCCTTTCTAATCTCTAATTGGCTAGAGCAGTGGTTGGCAAACTCATTATTCAAAAGAGCCAAATATCAACAGTACAACGATTGAAATTTCTTTTGAGAGCCAAATTTTTTAAACTTAAACTATATAGGTAGGTACCTTGTTATTAACTTAATTAGGGTACTCCTAAGCTGGCCTTTCCTAAAAACTCAAAGAGCCAAAGAGCTGCATGTGGATCACAAGCTGCAGTTTGCCAACCACTGGCCTAGAGTATTACACAACCTAATTATGTAATACTGAAGAAACATAGTCATGGGAATATAAGTAATATCACAATGAATTGCTTCACTCATTAATTTATCTACATAATTTAGATTCTCTTTATTTTACAAAATAATACCTCTGGTATTTATTAGTCAATAGGTAGTTGAAATATAATATTCCTAAATTATTTCTAAACAGGATTTTGGAAACTCTAAGGGAGGAAGGAGCCATGGGAATATTATATTAAGGTCTATGTTTATTGTTTGGCCTTTGCAGGGTAGGCATGAATTTTTAGTTAAGAGATGATTTTGATAACTTTCTTCAAAGGGGTCCTTGGTATTTTGCAAGTATTTTGAGGTTTTATAGGTATTACCCGGAGCCCATGGAGTACACAGTGGTTTCATACTCAAGAAGTGTTTCATAATTTTTGGCTTGTTTGATTCATAATTTTTAGAAGGGGTAAAACCAGGTAAAATGTACATAGTGGATGGATGTGAAGATAGAGTGAGGAGTAACAAGCTCTTTGAGAAGGTATTATAGGAAAAAACGTTTTTTGATATGGTCTTAATTACGAAGAGTGAGTGCCAAAATTAAGATGATGATTTAAAAGAGCATGTTATTAATATCAGATATTTCCACAGAAGTCTGTTTCTCTTCACTATTTTTGGTTTGGTTTTGTCCTTCTCTCATGTGCTCTTCCTTTAAAGGCCAGAGAATGTTAAATTTACATTTGTATGGAATAAACCTCCAGAAATTTAAACAGTTAGAAATGTCATCTTATCTGTCTGGATTCTGCTTTGAAGACCCTTTCAAAGAAAATCTTGGCCTTCCCCTAAGATTATATTTAATTCTCAATTCTTTATTTCTCCCACCAAAAAAAGAGGTTAAAAAGAGAGAGAAACAATCAACAAATGCTTTCTGTAAGAAACCAAAACCCAAATAGAAGGGAGAGAATAAGCAAGGTCAGGAGAGAAAGGTTTCAGATAAGAGATTTTTTATGTACAAAATATTACACATCACTCCAGGAGGTGGAGGCATACCAGATGAAAGCACTTTCATTTCATCAAAAGAGAAACAAGTGGCCTCAAACCCATCCATGGAAATCTTTCTAAACATGTGGATATTGAGTGGAAACTTTCTATCATGTGTGTTCAATCAGATATCCTTGGCAGGTGTTCTTTGCACCCAGTCCAATCCCAAACATTTCTAATGATTGGGAATTGGATTATGTGGTAACAATTGTATTTATTATGTCTAATGCCAACAATTCCTGACATAAGACAAAGTGGTGTGTTATATAAACTTATGTGTTTTACCCAGTCAGCACAATCAATTGTCCCAAAATATCAATCTAGGAGATACTTAGAAATTCAAAGAAATATATATAAAATAGAAAGGTTAGCTTGTTGAAAACAACAATGCATTACAAAACAGTTATTTGTGTGTGTGTAAATTTTCACACTAGCTGTTTAATAGCATTGCCCTGCATTTGAGTGACCACCTGTACTCCCATGGTGTGCTTTAGAATAAATATCAACATGATAGTTGACTAGGCATGTCCACTGGGGAAAGGAAGGCTGGAATACTGCTCACCAGGAAGAAAGTTAAAACAACTTTTGTGGTTTTAGGAGGAAAGATTATAAAGTATTAACTTTAACATTTGTACCACTGTACACTGGATTTCCTCCACATGTGTTCTTGTGGTTCTGAAAATTGCCACAGTAAATTACATTTATGAACCAGCTAAAGTAAACATTAATAGTAATACAAGCAATGACAATAGCAACAGCAGGAGTGACAGGTCATTTAAAACCCATTTTGCACCAGCTATCTGGGATTCACATAAACTCTGTGAGAGCAGGGAGTTTTGTCTGTGCACTGCTCTACTCTCAATGCATAGAACTATGCCTGGCACCATGTATGGACTCCATAAAGAGTGGTTGAATCCTAGCCGGTTTTGCTCAGTGGATAGAGCATTAGTCTGCGAACTGAAAGGTCTTGGATTTGATTCATGCCAAGGACACATACCTTGGTTACAGGTTCCTCAACCCTGGTCAAGTTGCATAAAGGAGGCAACCGATCAATGTGTCTCTCTCACATGGATATTTCTCTCCATCTCTCCCTTTCCTTTCCACTCTCTCTAAAAATCAATGGAAAAATATCCTCAGGTAAGGATTAACAAAATAATAATAATAATAAAGAGTAGTTGAATAAATAACCAACTACTATGTTCCAATTATCTTTTTTTACAGAAAGTGAACAAGACAAAGTATCTGCTTTCATGAGGTGTAAAGTCTATCAGATTGTTTTTCTTTGAATATATACAATTGAGAAATATCATGTAAGGGTATGAGCTTTAAATTTTGGGCATTTAATCCATTTAAAATTAGTTAATTGTGTGTTTCTCCCCCATTAAAATGTAAATCCCACGTAGACTGGGACATTGTCTGTCATATTCACCACATTTCCTAATGCCTAGAACAGTATCTTGAATATGAAGCTAAATAAATAATTTTAAGAGCACTAAACTTTTAATAATTCTACCTAAACTTCGTTTACATTTCCTGAGCATTTTTTAAACTTCAGAAGAGGATAGCTTACATTGAACATAGAGTGCTTTAATCATAAATTATCCAGTAAACGTCACACAAAAAGGGCTGAAAAATAAGGAGAAAGCAATAGAGATTATTTCCTAAAAGCAACTGGAAATAACAAATTTATAGAAATGAAGAACAGATTAGATATTTACGGAGTTTCGGAGCACAGTGCAGTGGAAGAAAGTGAGTATAGCTATAATTAGGCAACTCAAAGATCCTTATGGAAATGGAATTGTTCTGTACATGTCTTGATTGAATCAATGTCAGTATCTACATATGTAACATTGTACTGTAGTTTTTCAGGATGTTACCATTGAGAGAAACTGCTTTAACAGCACATGGGATCTCTCTATTATTTTTTACAATAGCATGTTATTCTACAATTATCTTAAAATAAAATATTTAGTTTAAAATATCACTTTAAATGAGTCAGAAATAATGCGCTTTCATTATTTAGATATTTTAAGTATTGACAGAAATTTTGCTCACTCACAGAATGTTCGCTTCTAACTTTATTTTCACAGGATTGATAAAGACATCTCAGAAGCCCAAGCCACCAATTACTGACAAAGACAAGGCTGTGTGCTAGCTACATCAACGTATGTGTTTTACCATTTCTACTGCCATGAAAAATATTTCTAAAACCAAAAATGTCATGTTTTCAAGTTATTCTCAGAGCTGCTGAAGGTTGTAGCTATTTGTAACATTGATTCTCAGTCTGGAATATATGCTGAACAACTCAAACATGACTCTGGGATTTGGTGTGTAGTTCTGCTCACTCTTTTCGATTATTTTGGATGTATCCAAACAAACTCATAAATGTATTCAGAGCACACTTCTTTTCCTTCCTGGCCTTCTCCTTATATATAAGTCACTTTCATGGGTTTGTAGTTGAATACTTCCCACCTCTTCTCATCTTAAACAAGAATGCAGGAGTCAAAAAAATCGTATGTTTTTCTAGATCAACTCTTATATGAAAATTCTGTGAGAAGGACCCATTTTTATTTTTAATATATTTTTATTGAATTCAGAGAGGGAGAGAAAGAAAGAGAGAGAGAGAGAGAGAGAGAGAGAGAGAGAGAGAGAGAGAGAGAGAGAGAAACATCAATGATGAGAAAGAATAATTGATTGTCTGCCTCCTGCACACCCCACACTGGGGATTAAGCCCACAACCCAGGCATGTTCCCTAAACCAAGAATTGAACCGTGACCTCCTGGTTCATAGGTAAATGCTCTACCACTGAGCCACGCTGGCCAAGTGAAAAAAACATTTTTAATAGCAGCCTAGTGCATGTGTTCCTCAGCTTTTCATTCTCCAACTCCTCAGCAGCAACTTTTTGTATTTGTTAGTATGATAGGTAAATGGTACCTACATAAATATAAATATACATTGTTTTTTACCGATGTTGGGTTCAGATTGACTTGGTTTGAATTCTTAGAAAAAGGTTACAAACTAACTCTTTAAGCTTCTGGTTTTACATGAGATTAACTCACCTAAGTAACAATACGTGGTCACTTTAAATAGTATAAAAATGTTGATTTTATAAAAATTTTGAGACTGTCATTTTTGGCAAATACTTAAATCTAATAATACTTTGTTATTTAAAAATCTTCTATTCATGGATTCCTTCTAATACTTTTATAAAGTACATATGTTAATGATTGTCAAGCTGCCTTGACATTGTTAAATTCTGAATTATTTTCTAGTTGATACTAAAATAGCAATACCTGACCTGCAAATTATCCCCTTGGTAATTATGTTTTTATATAGATGTATTACAATAATTATTTCTTTAAAACCTAATTTTCTAAATATAAATCTAATATATATACAATGTATAAATATTTAAAACACAGGAAGAGAAAAAGTCACAAAAAAGGCAAAGTCCCATTAAACAGGGACTTCTATTTATCTTTTTAAATGACTATTTTACATATATTTATGTACATATACTTATATATTCCATCTCCTTTTTTTTTTACTTTTTTCCATTGTAGTCATAGTTTCTATTACACAGAGAGCTTATTCATTTTCAATTAGATTTTTTTCTTTGCCTTTCTCCTTCTAATTGTGAGTTTTTGATAAGTCACATAACTTCTCTGATCTTTACTTTCAATTCTGTAAAATTAAAATGATAATACCACATACCTCCCCAACTAATTGCGAAGACTAAATGAGGTATTCCAAGATGGCTGCAGAGTGGCTGGAAGCTGGGTTCACTTGTTCCCTATCCCAAAGCAGAAAGGGAAAGCCTCTCACAAAGGTGCAGAGGTGGCTGAGAAGCCAGAGGGATACTGTGGCTGCTGAACTTTCTCGCCCTAGGAGTGTGGAGTCTCAACCTCATATGGGTCTGATCCGGGGAAACTTTTGGAAGAGACCCAGATACTGACTAAACTGTGAGGCTTGGGAAAGAGGAATGGTTTCCCTGACCTCTCACCTTTTCCAACAGCATGGATGAATCTGGAAACTTTACCTAAGTGAAATAAGCCAGTCAGAGAAAGACAAGCACCAAATGATATTGTTTATATGTGGAATTTAATGAACAAAATAATTTGACAAAATAGAACCAGAGGCATGGGTACATGGAACAGAATGACAGATGTCAGTGGGGAGAGGTTGGGAGTTTGAATGAAAGTAGGTGAAAAGATCAGGCAAAGAACATCTACACTAATAGAAGAGAAACATGCAATTTGACCATACCTCCATGATGCCCACCAGTCAATCAGGAGTGGGTATACAAATTAACACAACAAAGATTATAGGTTAATTTTGCATACACAGGCATGGAACAGCCTGGTGGGGCAGGTCACCTGCTATGAGGGGATAATGGGGTGTGGAGGGAGCTACAGGAATGTTGCTCTGGCCAGAGTGGAGAAAACTTAATGCTCTGGCCAGAGTAAACACTAAAGGGTCCCACCAGAGCGAAGACTCCGGCTGGAGTGAAGATGGAAAGTGGCAACCAGAGTGAAAGCCTGGGTCCCAGGTGCTGGAGGAAAACTGGTGCTGGCAGCCATGGAAAGAAAGGCCTATTGCAGGAATCTTTATGCAACGGACCACTAGTATATGTATAATAGATGGACGCAGACAGGTGTGGACGCAGACAGAAGAAGTCAAGGGCGGGAGCTGGGAGAAGTGGAAAAAGGGGGTGCAGGGTGGAACAGGGCACATTTGTAATAATGTCTAGAATAAAAATAAAGTTTAAAAATTTACAAACAAACACAGAAAATCACAGTATTTTTCTTTTAATATCTTCCATGGTTAAAGTTTGAGAAGCATTGCTCTAGTATGTGTCATCCTACCTGGACTCCCCTTCATGATTATTTGAAGATTTCCTCTAAAGTCATCATTAACATTCACACATTTTAAGCCAAGAAAAGTAGACTAAATGAAATAAGGCATGCAACAATGCAACATTCTTCTATAATATCTGGCTTTTAATAAGTACTTCATGACTAGTTACTGCTATTGTTGCTACTAATAATAATACCACTATAACTATCACTAGCACTACCACCACTAAGTACTTTTGTGTTTTGAAATTCTTAACTTTAAAATTATTACAATAAGCTTTTTCCAGGATATCAGGACTCCATATAAACACAATTGAACACATACCAATATATTAAATTAACTATCATTCCTAACTGTGTATTATATGCAAACAACAATTTCATGAACATATGTGGAAATAAAACTTATTTTAAACTATATTTTCTTTGAAAATATCTCACAACCCATGACATCAAGTGGTAGTCCCAAGTACTTTAATTCATTGCTGAGTTTTATTGGTTCTATAGATTTTTATTATGTGGCCTTGGAATCCCAGATCATTTTTTAATACAGGATAAATAATTCTACACTCCATCTATTAAAGTAAACATATCTCTTAGAACTAAATTAATTTATAATGTGAGGATTGCCTACAGTAATGAGCTTGATGTTTATTTACATGCTTGTATGCACATAATTCTATTCATCTATATTGATCAATCTATCTCTGTAATCACACATACATTTTCACAGTAGGCCACTCAATAAAGAGTTACTGGCAGTATGATTACATCTGGAGTATTCAAGTAAAATCTTTAATTTGTTAAAATCTATCTCACTGTCCCAAGCTGTTTTATGTTGTTAGGTGACATTTTGGAATTAGGCCACAGCTGGCAGCAATGATGGAAAGAACCAATGAAAAGAGAAGACGGTTGGTAAAGCTGCTAATGAACGGATTTGACACAGTGCTTAGCACACAGAGCTCATTATAAACTTGTAGATGACAGGTATTTAAACAATTCTGTGTGACAGCATTAAGAAAGTAACTAAAGCAAAGTCTGTAGCTGAAACTGCAAAAGTCATCAGCAGTGCTAGAAAGGTCATTTATAATTTACAAAACTACATATTCCTGATGAATTGAGCATACATATGTAAGCTTGAGTAAGTCATAAGGTTAACACTAGAGCTAAAACTTTTACCATAAGGAAATATATTTGACAAAATGGTTTGTAGCATGTTAAAAAGTCTGAATATTTAAATAATCAAGAGATTTCTAATTTAAATGTTATTTAATATTTATTATAGATATGCAATGAGACAAATAAGAATTATTTTACATGGGGGAAAGGAAATCTCTGAAGTATAGGAATGTTAAAATGCAAATAAGGCGAGACTTCTAGACATCTAGTTTTAAGAAGGAATAAAGAAATCAAAGCCTACTGCTATTAAAAACCATGGCAAAACAATATTCTTATAAAATAATTACAGATTTTAGTAAAATTAGAAGACTTCTATAATTCTGTGGGGGAATAGCTGCCAAATACAGAGAAACTCAGAGGATACCTAGAAGTACACATAGAAAGAAAGTCTACAGCTACAAACTTCAAAATGGTAGAGATAAAATGGCTAATTTGTCATTTAGAGATGGGAGTATGGTCATTTACATAGCATTTCCATGCATTGCTTTAGGTATATAAAGAAACAAGACTTATTGAAGTATTGAACAAGGAGTAGTCTATGGTCAGTTAGTGAGAAGTAAAATTTTAAATAAGTCACACAACTCTGTGTCATAAAGGACCTTTGCACTAGCCCTTCCTCCACACAAATACCTGTAAAGTACTATTCCACAGATACTAAGTTTATCCAAATATAAGTAATTGTTAATGAGAAACCAGCAAAAGACCTATAAAACATACCATAAAAAGATATAATAAATGGATCAAGGAAAACAAGTGTTAGGTGAAGAATATTCACAAGACAAATATGGACTCATTTGACTCTGAGTTTAATGTGGATGCACAAGGTTCTCATTTGTCACTGGTAACAAAGGGCCTTGCTTTCTCATTGTTTACATTTTTCAATCACATAAGTGATATGCGTTCATATTAAATATCCAAACAATAAGGAGGCATGAAGAATAAAATTTGAAAATTCAATTTCTACCCCATTTTAACTCTCCACCCCCACCCACTGGTAGCTCTCTTCATAGTTTGTTGGAGATCATTCAAGAACAGCTTAAGAGAAATAAGCCAGTCAGAGAAAGGCAAGTATCACATGATTTCGCTCAATGTGGAATCTAATTAATAATACAAACTGTTGAACAAAATAGATTCAAAGACATAGAAGCATGGAGCAGATTGTTGAATCTCAGAGGGAAGGTGGGGGGTTGAGAAGAGATCAACCATAAAACTTGTATGCATATATGTATAACCTATGGACACAGACAACAGGGTAGTGAAGCCCTGGGCAGGCATCAGAGGTGGGCTATAAGGGGTCAATGGGGGAAAATAGGGAACATATGTAATACTTTCAACAATAAAGATTTAAAAAAAATAAAAATATTTTAATTAACAGTTGATATAAATAAATATATTATTCAAAATTCAAGTAACTCAATAAAAACAATCATGTCTTATGAGCATAACCAATGGATGCAAGACACTGGGGTAGGGGGCAGGTGGGGACATGTGCTGAGGGGGAAGACAATAGGGGGAAAAAGGAAAACATATGTACTATTATTAAATCTAAATTATACTGCAAAAATAAAAAATAAAATATTAAAAAACAATCATGTCTTTATTTATTTTTAAATATATTTTATTAATTTTTACAGAGAGGAAGGAAGAGGGTTAGAGTCAGAAACATGGATGAAAGATAAACATCAATCAGCTGCCTCATGCACACTCTCTACTGGGGATGTGCCCACAACCAAGGTACATGCCTTTGACCAGAATTGACCCTGGGACCCTTCAGTCCGCAGGCCAATAATGCTCTATCCACTGAGCCAAACTGGATAGGGCACAATCATGTCTTTAAAATAGTAACTCATTCACAATATATACATACTAGAGACCCAGTGCAAGAAATTCGTGCATGGGGGGGGTCACCTTAGCCCAACCTGCACCCTCTCCAATCCAGGACCCCTCGGGGGATGTTCAACTGCTGGTTTAGGCCCCATCCCTGGGATGGGGCCTAAACCAGCAGTCAGACATCCCTCTCAAAATCTGGGACCACTGGCTCCTAACTGCTCATCCGCCAGCCTGCCTGATGGCCCCTAACTGCCCCCCCTTGCCATGCTGATTACTCCTAACAGTCAGTCCTGCCAGCCTGGTCACCCCCAACTGCCCCCGCCTACTGGCCTGGTTGTTCCATGCAGCCTTCTGTTCTGTTGTCTATCTGATTATTTCAGTCATGATGGCCTCTGGCTTTTTATATATTAGGATATTAAATCACTGCTTTGTACACCTTAAACATACATAATGTTGTATATGCCTCATATCTCATTAAAGCTGGGAAACAATAAAATCAGAGTTCAAAGTAGTGATATAAGAAGTCAGAAAAGACATAGTAAGACAACAGAAAGAGATAAAAACATTTTCCAGCAGAATTCAAAAGAAAAAAAAAATGGACAAAAAAAACTAAGCCATCTTAAATTGGATATAGTATAAAGGAACTTAAACTGTTGAAAACAGAGCAAGAAATGTGGAAGTCAGAATTTAGAAAAGCTAGTGAGAAAGATTTGGGACTTAAAATGATAAATATAGAAGAGAAGCAATAAAAGCCAACCTATGTATCACTGGTGTCACTAAAGGTAAGAATCAAATAAGTAGAATAGAACATTAGTATTTAAAGGGATAATTAATAAACCTTTCTAGAAATAATATTTTAATTTATATACTTTTATGGGCACACTAAGTCTCAAGGGAAAAATTGAAATACAGCAATAAACCCGGAAACACATCATAATAAACTTTCTGGGCATCAAAGATAAAGATCCTTTGGGCATCCAAGTAAAAATGTGAAGTCATGTGTTAGAGGGGAAAAACAAGCAAGCCTCAAAATTTTCCATGTCACCTTGCAATATTAGAAGCCAGAAGAATGATGCTTAAACCATCAAAAAAGAAAATGAACTAATTTTTATCCCCAACCAAATATTAATTAAATAAAACAATAACAAAATATGATTTTATTTATTTATTTTTTCTTTTAATCTTTATTATTGGAAGTATTATATAGGTCCTCCTTTTCCCTCTCATTAACTTACTTAGCCTGGTCCTGTCCTCCCTCCCCCAAGTCCTCACCACCCCACTCTCTGTGTCCATTAGTAATGCATATACACATACAAGTTCACCAGAATATGATTTTAAATATGAAAAATCTCATGAAGTACAGTTTGCCTACATCTTACTGACCTAAACCCGTGTCCGCAAACTGTGGCTTGTGAGCCACATGCGGCTCTTTGGCCACTTTAGTGTGGCTCTTCCATAAAATACCATGGCCTAGGTGAGTCTATTTTGAAGAAGTGGCATTATAAGAAGTTTAATTTTAAAAAATTTGGCTCTAAAAAGAAATTTCAATCATTATACTGTTGATATTTGGCTCTGTTGACTAATGAATTTGCCGACCACTGACGTAAACTAATGAATGAGAAATTTAGACAACAAATAAAAGAGAGTCTATATTAAACAATTAGGTGGTGAAAATTAAATCTATTAAATCATAGTTTTAAAACTAAGAGAATTATTGTGACATAGCAGGAATTTAATATTACAAATGATGATACCACAGTAAAATTCTGACTCAATAAAGTTGGACTGGAGTGTGAAAGAAAAAAATAGAAGTCAATGTAAATAGGTTTCCTTGTTTTTTAATTCCTGAGGGTAAAAACATATCTAATGACACAATGTCACATATATAAGAACCCAAAAAAGATTAAAATCATGTGGTAGGGGAGGTATAAGAAATTATGAAAAGTAAATGTATAATAATTCTGCCATTATTTTAATGAAGTTATAGGTATTATCACAGGAAATAGAGTATTAAAATTATAGTTATAAAAGAAATATTTTTAAAACTAAAATCATAACTCAAGCCTTCAAATATGAAGTAAAATAAATATATACAAACAATGCAAAGGAAACACCAAGCATATAATAAATGATGTAATTGAAGAAATAAAACCAGAAGACACAAATGTAGAATATTATAACAGAATTAAGACTAAAACCAATCAAAAACTGCAGATGAGGGAAACAATTTATTAAAAGAAAATGATTTCAATTTGGACCACAGAGCAAAATGTGATCATCTTTTCTAAATTTAGATTTGTCTTTGGAATGCTTTTCTTTCCTTTTGGGTAATAATTTCATTTAGCTTACAGGAGAAAACCTTTTAAAAAGTTCCTATTAGGCTCTCTTTTTAACATTTTATTTTATTGTCTTAAGAACACTTAACATGAGATTTACCCTCTTTACAAACTTTTTTAGTTTATAATACATTTATGCTGACTAGAGGTACAACATTGTGCATCACATTGCTAGAGCTTATTTATCTTGCTTAAAACTTTATGCCTTTTAATTAGTAATTCACATATTAGGTTCTTAATATCAGATTCCAATCAGGCCCCCTTCTGACCTTAGAGCTACTTTAACAAAAATCCTTTCAATGATCTTGTTAGGTTTCAGCCAGGACAAATAATCAATACTCCGGGCAGTACTGGGCATCCCCGAAGCAGGTGCAAAAGACATTATTCACTCAAAGATATCTTTAGGAGCTTCTCATAAGACAATTCCCTGAGAACTGCCCACTGTCAGTAGGACCACAGTTGCAAATGAACTGGAACCCCTATTTTCTATCTGGTGATATCTGCAAATGAGGTGCAACCCACATTTCTGATGGGCCATAATTTGGAGTCCCTCAACCTGATGGTTGCCAAGCCAACTTTTCTGGCAGAAAACTAGACAAACCAAAAAATAATAGCTTTTCCCTGGATAGAAAGGATCAATAATTAATCAATGGGTCTGCACTTTCAAAGGAAGGAACACCTGAAATTTTCTCTTTCTCAAGCGACCACCACAGTGATCTGGCATAGATAACTTTTAAAAACTTTCACCCTTTGCTGGTTTCTGTCACTTTTCACAGAATTCAATCTACAGGGTCTTGAGCACGCACGTGGTATGTAGAGAGTAGAGCTCTGGTATTTACCACAATTTGGCAAGGTTTTTTTTTTTTATTATTAGTTTTCATTTTAGTTCCACCTTGAATGTTTAAGGGAATTCCTAATAGCAGTTTTTCAGATAATTCATCAGAGTCGAGTCAACTCTAACAGGGGTCCATGTGTGGGCTTCCCTTTGAAGATAGACGTGGGAATGTCTCTGGGGCCACTAACTTGACAGACTTTTGTTTACATTCATATAGACTCTTCAGAGGGAAAATGAGCTTCAAATAGAAGATTCTTAGACTCAGAGGGGAGTAGTAGAAGTCACATCAGTCAGCTTTTTGGTGTGCTTAATTTTTCATTAGCCTTTTGAACTGAATCTTCTGTGAAGCTATTTTGCAATCTTAAATCTATTTGGAGGCTTCTGTAAATCAACCAAAATAGATCTGCCCCTCCATTTAATTTGTGAGCACTTACTGTCAAGTGTACTTCTTAAATGAATGATCTTGTCTAATTGGAACTGGAGGGGGCTAAAATTTTTCCCTTCTCCCCTTAAAGGTTCTTTGACTGGTCTATGTAGGTTCTACACCGCCGTGAGAGAAACTGCAGGCAGGGAGTCCAAATGAGTGAGCGAATTAATCAGGCTTTATTGGCGGTCTCTGGGCAGGTTCACAGGCTCCGGGGAATGGAGCCGGGGAAGCCGTGCCCTGTGACTGGGGCCAGGGGAAGGGGAAAAGAGGGGACCCAGCCAGACCTCCTCCCGGACTGCCTGGGAGAACAGTCCGGGAGAAAAGGTGCCACGTGGTGCACTGAAACATCATTTAAAGGGCCGGAACAGGCAGGGGTTGGGCCCAGGGCAGAATGGGAAGGGGTGGGACACAGGGCACTCTGGTATGTGATTGATTGGTGGCTCAATGTCTCTGTCAATTACATCATAACTCCGCCCACCAGTTGGGGGGGGTAACTATCAGTCTAATAATTAAATACATTAGAATCCAAGTAGTAATCAAATCAGAAAGCTTTTATACCTTTGGACAAAGAAACAATAAATTTTTGAAAAATTGACAAGGCAAAGAGGATTGGGTTTAGGTAGTGAATTAGTGAAGTAACAAGGTTTGTTTATACAGCCTTGTCAAATCTAAATTCCTTCTCTCTGGTGATTAGGATGGTTTTCACACTCGTAGTATAGGAAAGGTAGCTTTCATGGGAGGTTTATTTTATGATTTCAGGGAGACAAAGGAGGGTCAGAATGTCCTATACCGGCTGTTTCTCAAGTAACTTTAACTCATAATAATCAAAGTGGCAAATTTGGGGTGATTTATCTGCTCCCTTTCAGAATATTCCCCATAATTGCCATTTTAATTTCAGGTTGCCTTACTAAAATTGTGTCATTTTTATAGTTATCTACATCTTCTGGTACCACAGTTCTTAGAGATAAGATAAGAAGGTGTAGTCAATTCTTTGAAAAGCAATTACCCCACTTGTTCAGTTATATCTTAGGTGTCTCAGAGCAAAATTAATACCTAATAAGGGTATATCATTGGATTGTGGATTTTGTGGTATTTTATAGTGTACCTCATTGCATAGAAATCTTCTTGACATTGGCAGGTGACCTAGGGTCAATTTAACATCTTTTGTGATCAACTTATTCTAGCACAGAAGCCTGAAGAGTTAGGTGGCAAGTACTCAAATAGTTTTTCAGTCATGCCCACCAATTTTGTGGCTTTGGCTTCTGAGAATTCCATTAACAATAGAAACGTTAGTACTTTCATGAGATTTCTGTACAGTGGTGGATGTCCTAAAGGCTGACTTGTGCCTAGTTAGATTTTGATGTGCCATAGGCCAAGAGTCTGAATTTCTGATATATTATTTCCCCAATGCTTTGTGAATCCGCTAATGGCTGTCATCTTGCTTTCTTAGATTGAGGGTAATTTATTATGTTCCCTTGCTGAATTAATCTTCTCTAATGCAACTATATTTACTGTTTCTGTCTGCCTATGCACAGTTTCTGAGACCTCCTGAAAGTGATGTGGTTGTAAGTAAGGTAGGCCACAAACCCAAATCTTGTGGTTCCTTAAGTCTCCCTGAAAAAATCTGAAGTCTCTCACACCCCTATTATCCATACACAAGAAGGATTTAAACAAACTAACTTAAATAACTCAAATGTAAAATAAATAGTGTTCAATTTTAACGAAGCTTAGTGAAGATCCTGGAGATCCTGAAGAGTGGCCCAAGATTCATCAAACAAAAAGGGCTCTGGAGGTATCTATATCTGTATCTAGTAGCTGTCTCCAGCAGCTGTTTTCCATCTCATCACCAAAAATGTCAAATGACAAAATAAAATGTGATAATAATCTTGATATCTTTTATTCAACTGAAAACAATACATAGATGAGGGCTATACAGTGCCTCACAAACAGTGGAGTATTCTTCCTGAGGGATTTTGGGTTTTATAGGATGTTAGAAGAGGCAATGTAGAATCAGGGAATGATTGGCCAGGAGGTCGGGGTTTATTTATAAGCTTCGCAGGCCCTAATTTTAAGGAAAAGTAAGCTATCTACAACTGAGTTGGAGGATTGTGATTGGTACATGTTAGGTTTCTTTGACAGGTGTTCCGTGTAAGAACAGACTAGGTTAGATTTGTGGCATTGGCTAGGCCACTGGGACAGCCTCCATTTCATGGATATTTTTTATTTTAATTGATTTTAGAGAGGAAGGTAAAGGGAGAAAGAACAAAACATCAATGATGCGAGAGAAGAGAGCAAATCATTGAGCAGCTGCCTCCTGCATGCTCCTTACTAAGGATGAAGCTTGCAACTCAGGCATGTATCCTGACCAGGAAATGAATTGTTACCTCCTGGTTAATAGGTTAATACCCAACCACTGAGCACACACCATCTAGACCATTTTGTGGATTTTGATAAAGTAACTTTATCAGCTCTAGATCTAGAGTGTATAATGAGGTATATATTATACTACAGGCTTAATGCATGAAATCGTGCAGAGGGTGGGTGCACCAGCCTGCACTCTTTCCAATTGAGGACCCTTGGAGGATGTTCAACTGCCTCTTGCAATCCGGGACCACTGGCTCCTTACAGCTTGCCTGCCTACCTGATTGCCTGATTGTCTACAACCACCTCTGTCTGCCTGATACCCCCTAGCAGCCTCTACCTCACCCAGCACTCGGGATCCAGGATTCCCTCCACTGGCCAGTCACAGGCACTGGGACCCAGGTTTCCCTCTCTCTGTCTAGCTGCAGGCACCCAAGATTTGGGCTTGCTTTGCCTTGGCATCAGCCTCAGGCTCTGGCACCCAGGACAAAGGTGCAGGCAGCTTGTCCCTCTCCCAGGCCACAGCTCCAGTGGTTGGTGCCTGAGACAGAAGGTCAGCAACTTTTCCATCTCCCAAGCCACAGCCTGGCTGGGCCCCATTCATCTCTAGTGAGCTCATTTGTGCCTGGATAATCTCCATTCCTTTGTCTCCAGTTTGAGTGTCTTAGCAGTTATGGCATGAGGACCATTTGCATATTAGGTCTTTATTATATAGAACTAGAGGCCCCGTGCACGAAATTCATGCATGGGGGGAGCAAGGGAGTGTTCCTTGGCCCAGCCTGCACCCTCTCCAATCTTGGACCCCTCCAGGGATGTCCGACTGCCCGTTTAGGCCTGATCCTGGTAGGATCCCCCAACTTCCCTCTTCTGCCAGCCTTGTCACCCCTAACTGTCCTCCCCTGCAGGCTTGATCACCCCCAACTACTCTCCCTTGCAGGCCTGGTCCCTCCCAACTGCCCTTTCCTGCTGGCCTGATGGCCCACAATTCCCCTCCAAACAGCCCTCCTGATGGCCATCTTATAGTGGCCATCTTGTGTCCACATGGGGGCAGCCCTCTTGTGTGTTGGACTGATGGTCAATCTGCATATTACTCTTTTTTTAGATAGGATAGAGGCCTGATGCATGGGTGGGGACAGGTTGGTTTGCCCTGAAGGGTGTCCTGGATCAGGGTGGGGGTTCCCTTAGAGTGTGGGGCAGCCTGGGCAAGGGGCCTGTGGTGGTTTGCAGGCTGGCCACACTCCCCAGTGATCCAAGCATAGGCCCTGGGATCTGGGATTAATTTATGTTCTATAATTGAAACTTTGTAGCCTAGAGCAAAGCCAAGCCTTCTGCTTGCTCCATGGTGACAGCCATTTCTGTTCGAAAGTTTGTAGCCTAGAGTGGAGGCCTAGGTGCTAGGGCTTTAGAAGTTTGGCTTCCTCCATCACCCGGGCAATCCTAGCCTCTGCTTTCTCCAGCTCTGTGGCTATTGCCATTTCTGTTCAGATTATGTATCTTTTATAATGGAAACTTTGTAGCATTGAGTGGAAGCCTAGGCTGGCAAGGGCAGGTGGAAAGCTTGGTTTCCTCCATTGCCAGGGAAACCCAAGCCTCCCTCCTGCTCTCAGTGGCAGCAGCCATCTTGGTAGGGGTTTATTTGCATAATT